>CM064507.1:41208883-41291583 GCA_032716605.1 Paralithodes platypus
TCCATGCTATAACCCTGTTTCGGTTAGGGTAGGCCAAGAAATCCTGGACCCCCCACTAAACCTCTATTGCCTCAACAAAAAAACCGACTTTTAGGGGCAATTTCGAAAGCAAAATTTTCCCACCATTTGGAAGGGGGGGGTCAGGCCAGAGGGGAATAGTGGTGGAAAAAATTAAAACAGCCCCATGTTGGCTTTAATAATTTTCAAAGTTACGAGGGGTTAGATTAAGGTCCACGATGTTTTGAATGGGAACTATAGGCATTTATTTTGGTCGGTTGCTTACCAATTATGTTACCGCCATTGTTATTGGAGTGGTTTCTCCGTTAAACTATTCATATATTCGCCTTTTTTTTTTATACGACATTTAAAAAAACCCTTTGAAAAGATGTGTTGGAACGGGGCCATTTTGGGGGGAACCCAGTTTCATTTTCTGGCTATCATTAGGACGATTATATACAGGCTTAAGGAAGGATTCTTAGCAATTATGGGCCCAATTCTAAGGGGAAAGGACTAGTGCTCCAAATTAACCCTCTTGGGGACTTTTCCATTATTTAACTCTTCCTAACCGGGAATTTTACCAAACCGTTTTAATAAATTAGCCGGGAAAAAACAAAACAGAACCACCAAAAAAATTTGCGTATTGGATCTTGAAAGAGTTAATTAGTTTATTGATATGGAGCAGATGGACAAAAAAAAAAAACTGGTTAATTTTAAGTAGGCCATTTAGGAGTAGGCCCATTCACATTCTAAAGGCCTGTGGGGGGGAACTGAGGGTGGGTGAGGCCAGAGTTAAAAACACAGGGTTAAACAGTAAACCCCTTTGTGTTTTTACCTCCCAACACGGGGGAAACATGGATGCAATTAGCTAATAATAATAAAAATATTATAAATAATATACATATATATCGCCCATAGGCCCCCCTTAGGGATACATACCGGTATTTATGATTTTTGGTAGAAAGTAATCTCGGTTGAAGGCTGTTTTCTTCTAATTTACAGGCTCACTATTTTGGCGCCCGCTATAAAAGGGGAAAAAAAACACCGGGGAACATCCCGCACACGGGGGGGAGGAAAAGGAAGAGGGGAAACAAAAAAGAAAAAAAAACAAAAAAAAACGTCTTAAAATCTTCAAACTAATGGGAAAAACAGGCGAAGTCCAAAATGACACCCCCCACGGAACAGGTAGTGTTACGTAACTCTCCTGTGTTTACGTTCCGGGGCTTGCACGGTCAAGGTGAGGATTAATGCCTTCAGTACGAATGGACCAGGGTTCAACCCTTTATTTATGGGTTGGTGGCTAAAGGCGATTTTGCTTGTTTGCGATTTGGGAGTTGTCTAGGAAACTTAAAAAAGGGGGTTAAAAAACACGAAATATTTGTTTTCATTTTTGGGTTTTGTTTTTCTGATCTATTTTTTTTTTTCGGGCTCTGTCTTGAGTCGGCCCACCCCCCCCAAGCTGTGGGTGGGGTATTTTACTGTACCCATTTTAACAATAACATTAACATTTACATATAGGTATATTTAACAATACATACATAAACATTACTGTTCCATAGACATACCAAAACATGAACTTGAATGAATTGCTGGGGGGAACCTTGCCACAGGTATGAAAGCTGTATGAAATCGCCTAATGCTATCCAGAATAACATATAAATTACGCCATCGTATTCAGGGTTTATATGAAAAAAAACTGGTATACGGGGGCGGGAAAGCAAAAAAAAGGGTTATTTGAGGGTAGGAAGGAAAAAAATAATAAAAAGGGGACCAAAAACTACTTAACCCATTCAATACCAGTGACATAATTTTCATTATATTCTGGCAACTTTTAGAGGCAATTATTTAGTTTAGGAAGGACCTCTAACCAATAAATGGCTACACACTATCTCAATTACACCTTTTAGCTACCACAGCTCCTTCTTAAGCTGAATAAAATCGTCTAATAGTGGCCAGAATATGATGAAAAGGACGTCACTGGTACTGATATGAGTGGGCTTTAGGACAAACAGGGGGGGAAGTCCACTGGTTTACTGATATGGGATGTGGGCTAGACAAAAAAAAAAACAGGGGAACGGGTCACTGGTACTGATATGAGTGGGCTAGACAACAGGACGTCACTGGTACTGATATGAGTGGGCTAGACAACAGGACGTCATTGGTACTGATATGAGTGGGCTAGACAACAGGACGTCATTGGTACTGATATGAGTGGGCTAGACAACAGATTCGTATACAAAAATGTGAACAGTAGGCCAGCTGACATGAACTTGAAACTTTACTTAGCTTTAGTTAGACCATTGGAGAACAAGGTGACTACTGTATACCCTGCTCCAAATAGGTAGGCCAGAAATCGTGAACCCTAACCACTGTAACTCAAAAAGGCTAGAGCAAATGGGTTGTAAATGTCCACACCTATTCCCTGGCTGATCCTTCCCAAATGGTAGAGATAATAGTTCGATTACTCTAGTCATTTGTGAGTTATAGAGGTTAGTCTTCAACAGTTTTGGCCTACTTACTTGGAACAGGGTATAGTCATATGGATGCTTTGGATTTGGAGTAAGAGGGATCTGCCGTATGTGAGTAGATTGATCTTCTGCAGATGCTTGTGTCTACATGTGTTTGTTCCTTTCTTGTCCATACCTTTTCTTGTTCCAACTCCTGAAACGGGTCTAACCTTCATAATTATACGATATTTACCGCAAATTAGGGAGAGATGGGATTGTAGGAACGCTCATAATAATGCGTAAATAAATAGCGTATTGAAGGATCTGATACATATTGAATTAATAATATGATTAAAACAAAGCAGCAAGGATAAGAACAAGGATAGGAATGCGTTTGGATAAATTCTGGATGCGTCCGAGTACCAAGCAGAGATAGGAATACAGATGCATTGGAAAGTTGCAGGGACAACTTTTCGCTTATAAATTCCACCAATCACAACCAATGTTTTGCTACCCCCCCCCCCCCCCCCGTCTCGCCACGTAGGAAAGATTATATATATATATATATATTTGTGGATGGTTGGATAAGTTTCAAAATGTATATTTAAAGACTGTTTGTAGGCCTATACGTAGGGTGCTATGGGAAGGTAGTGTTGAAAGGAAGGAAAGCAATGGGGACAAGCAGAATATATAGCAGTGAATAGATAACAACGAAATTATTTTGTACTGAAATACACATAATGTAATGTATGGATATAGTAGAACATTGAATATTGTTTGACAGATACATAACAAGAGTGCATAACATTAGAGTACTTGACATATTTCTGAACCCCTTGAGGATTATGACGCATTTTGACAGTTTATTCTGGCTGTTATTATTTTCAGATTAGGAAGGGTATAATTATGACAGAGGGTTAATTGAGATAGGTGTTACCCTTTTAACTCCCACGGATCCTTCCTAAGCTGTATAAAATCATCAATTGAGAGCCAGAATAAACTGTTTAAAGGCGACATATTCCTCATGGAGTTAAACAGTTAAATACCAGAACAGAGTGCGACATGGCTAGGAAGGAAAATGAATGGGGCACGCATAATCGAGGGGTGACTAAGCAATACCAGGACAAGAAAAACTGCCGATAAAAAAGTGATAAACAGAGGACAAACAAGGGCGAACACGGTAGACACAAACAATCGGGGAGGAACGTGATAAGACCAAGACACAGAGCAGGACAGGGGAAGAACTTAGAGGAGACAGTAAAGGTTAGAGAAAGTGTGCCAAGGGAAGATAAAACAATAGTCACTAGAATAGGATAATGTACGAGAGGTCAAGGCAAAACAAGGGATAAGAAGAGTGAACAGGAACATGTCAAACTCGGGCATGATAGAGGAAGCAAACAAATAGGGACACGATGAATGTGATACGACGGCATAATTTGGCCCAGTGTGTGACAAGATGACGAATTGCAAGTTGACAAATGACTGGTTACGTAAAAGTTGGCAAGATGTTGAGCGACTGCTGTAACCAAGGCACGATTGGGTAGGGTATTGCACACAGAGAGCCAGGGCAATACAGGATTGTGCAGGACAGGGCAGGGCAAGCCAGGGCAGAGTAGGGCAAGGGTGAAGTCGGAGTGTTTGGAAGGTGTACACAACAAGGGTGGTGGGTGGAGGGGGGATGGAAGACGCCACCACCATATATGGCAGTGACGTACGAGGAATTTCTCTTTGCCGGCCGTACGAGTGAATCTCATATATAGAAACAATCTCCATCATTCACCTTCACTCGCCTTTAAGAAAATTATAATAAAACCTTAGTGTCATAATTATATTCTGTGGCATGTAATAATAGGGAGTATTATGGGTGATTTTAGAGGTTGCGAGATGTGGGTAGGTGACTGGGTAGTGCGAGGCAGCGTACGACAACTACGAGGTCCCGGGATAGGGGGGGGGGGGGGGGCGTGCCGTGGCGACCCACCCTCTCTCCCTCCCTCAGTAGTGTCGAGAGGATCAAAGAGAGGTGTTGGATGGTGTTAGTGGTCGCCTATGTCGCCACCACTGAACGGGATTCACAATACTTTTGGGACGCACTAAACGTGAGTTTGAATGGTTCTGTGCTCTTGCTTTATACGTACCAGACTGAAAAGATTATTGTGTGCGCATGTGTAATAATAATGCAAAGTGCTGAATTGGTAATTTTTAGACATTCACTTTGTAAATCTTGTCAGTAATCGTACTGTGATGAACACTACTAACTTTGCACCCCTTCGAATCTGTATTGAACCCAAGGAACACATGATTCTTTATATTACCATATTTTGCTTCAGGACTTGGCTTTCGTGGTTCATTTACGTTTACGTTGAGGGACCCGCAGAGGGCCGCTCTCGGGCGGCATGATATGCGGGGGTTGTGCTTTTAGGACTAATGGTTGGGGACAGGACCAGGATTAGGGATATAATGATTGGTGATCCTAGTTCTAAATGAATCAAGGGTGGGGCTATTAACTACATGAAATGGGAGGTGATTCCACTCTTGGATGCTGCGGGGAAAAAATTATTGTCTAAATATGTCCGTGCTTGCCTGATATCCTACGTGTGGTATTTTAGGTTGTGGCTGCGTCTCGTAAATCGTATACTTGTAGGGTGTGAATATATATCTTTGTCTATGTCTACTAAGTTGTTAGTGATTTTATATAACATCTGTTGTCTGTGCATTTGTCTCCTTGTTGCAAGTGGGTCGAGTTTAATGTCTTGTTTGAGCAAAGTGACAGATGTCAAAATGTGTCATAATCGTCAACAAGATCAATTGTGGCGTCTTCGAGCCCATTGTTGTTGACAGGTGGTGTGGTGGTGTGTACAGTCGGCCAAATAAGTGATGTCGCGGCACCAAGTATATTTCGATCAATAATTGGTATCAGCACTATCTAAGGTATAAATCATCGTTCAGAGTGAGATATACAACCATCATACAACCATGTTCCTATCTTTACACACCCTATTCAACATCTGACAGACATTAATACAGCGAGGAAAACGTAATGACAGCGGCGACACGACTTATTTGGCCGACTGTACAAAGTTATATGAGGATTAACCCCTTGAACATCATAACGGGTTCTGGGGGTTTATTCTGGCTATTATTAGACGATTTTATTTATGTTAAAAAGTCAGGGTTAATTTAGACAATCTTTACCCATTTTATTCCCACAAATCCTTCCTAAGCTGTATAAAATCGTGTAATAATAACCAGAATGAACTGTCAAACCGCGTCATGATCCTCAAAGGGTTAAAGGGTTACTGGGATTTGGGGATGGAGTGTGCTAACAGGTGGGTGGACGTGAGTAGATGGCTGACACAGTTTATGTGTACGTTGAGGGACCCGCAGAGGGCCGATCTCGGGCGGCATGGTATGCGGGGGTTGTGCATTAGGACTAGTGGTTGGAGACAGGATCAGGAGAAGGCTCAGGATTAGGGATGTAATGATTGGTGATCCTAGTTCTAAAATAATCAAGCGTGGGGCTATTAACTACATGAAATGGGAGGTGGTTCCACTCGGTGGATGCTGCGGGGAAAAATGATTGTCTAAATATGTCCGTGCTTGCCTGATACGTGTGGTATTTTAGGTTGTGGCTGCGTCTCGTAAATCGTATACTTGTAGAGTGTAAATACGGTATACACTATACAGGTATATCTTTGTCTGTGTCTACTAAGTTTTTAGTGAATGTATATAACATTTGTTGTCTGTGCATTTGTTTTGTTGTTGCAAGTGGGTCTAGTCTAATGTCTTGATTGAGAAAAGTGACAAGATGTAGTAGCGACTAGTGACAGTGTGTAGATGGGTGGCACAGTGAGTAGATAGGTGATCTTTATGCCGTGGATAATACAATAAGTGGATAGTGACATTGAAAACCAGATGTTTGATTGTTATAATGTAAGGGATGACGTAGCCAGGCAGGGAATAGTGGATTATAGAGTCTTAGTCGATTAGGTCAATTTCAAGTTTATGACTGTATGACCAGGCAATGGACTTTTAGGGTGAACTGAACGTAATATAAATACAAAATTTACGAAAATGGCCATCAACACAACATAGCCCAATATCTCCTAAATGGCCATCAACACAACATAGCCCAATATCTCCTAAACGGTGAATCTAATAAAAACAAGTGTCACAAATGAAAAAGTGATTCAAGCGTAATCGCAGTTATCAGATCTGTGAAGAGCTTTGCCAAATCTTGTGTCACGAGGGCGACTCAGTGGCCAAGTGGTTTAGCGCATCCTATTCTAGTCTGTGTGACGCAAGGGGCTCTTATTCTGCTCATTGTCTGTTGGGTTTGTGGGGTGGATTCTCACTTATTGGTCCCTAGTCCGTTAAAACAAATCAATTAAACCGTACCACAGTCCACTACTACCACTATCTTAGCTTACCCCTTCCGTAACCTATCACTGCAATACCTGCAATGGTGATTAATGGTCCTTCCTAACATTCATCCTTTTCTTCCTCTTCTACCGTTGAAGTTCTGCGATCTTGCGGAATCCAACCCCATAATTGTCCTGCCAGTAACTCCATCCCTCCCGTAATTTGCCGGAGACGCCCCCCTTATTACGGTCCGTGTAGATTAATGGCTGCCTTACTGAGTGGAGATTATGGAAGGATGGCCGTATTTATTACTGAGTGGAGATTATGGGAGGATGGCCGTATTTATTACTGAGTGGACATTATGGAAGGATGGCCGTATTTATTACTGAGTGGAGATTATGGGAGGATGGCCGTATTTATTACTGAGTGGACATTATGGAAGGATGGCCGTATTTATTACTGAGTGGACATTATGGAAGGATGGCCGTATTATTACTGAGTGGACATTATGGAAGGATGGCCGTATTTATTACTGAGTGGACATTATGGAAGGATGGCCGTATTTATTACTGAGTGGACATTATGGAAGGATGGCCGTATTTATTACTGAGTGGACATTATGGAAGGATGGCCGTATTTATTACTGAGTGGACATTATGGAAGGATGGCCGTATTTATTACTGAGTGGACATTATGGAAGGATGGCCGTATTTATTACTGAGTGGACATTATGGAAGGATGGCCGTATTTATTACTGAGTGGACATTATGGAAGGATGGCCGTATTTATTACTGAGTGGACATTATGGAAGGATGGCCGTATTTATTACTGAGTGGACATTATGGAAGGATGGCCGTATTATTACTGAGTGGACATTATGGAAGGATGGCCGTATTTATTACTGAGTGGACATTATGGAAGGATGGCCGTATTTATTACTGAGTGGACATTATGGAAGGATGGCCGTATTTATTACTGAGTGGACATTATGGAAGGATGGCCGTATTTATTACTGAGTGGACATTATGGAAGGATGGCCGTATTTATTACTGAGTGGACATTATGGAAGGATGGCCGTATTTATTACTGAGTGGACATTATGGAAGGATGGCCGTATTTATTACTGAGTGGAGATTATGGGAGGATGGCCGTATTTATTACTGAGTGGATATTATGGAAGGATGGCCGTATTTATTACTGAGTGGACATTATGGAAGGATGGCCGTATTTATTACTGAGTGGACATTATGGGAGGATGGCCGTATTTATTACTGAGTGGATATTATGGAAGGATGGCCGTATTTATTACTGAGTGGATATTATGGGAGGATGGCCGTATTTATTACTGAGTGGAGATTATGGGAGGATGGCCGTATTTATTTCCTCATTTATGTATATTTTTATAATTATTATAGTTTTCTCTCTAGACCTCCATCAAGCTTAAATAAACACTTCCCCAAAACCCTCCTTCAAGTTATATTTGTACATTTTTCGATACAAAAATGTCCCGTCCGAAGGCCGAATTCTCTTAAATTACAGGCTCGCTATCGCTCGCCTGGAAACAAATTGACAATCAAATGACACGAAATGACTATATTGACAACAAAATGTGACTGAAGGTCTTCAAATCGCCAAATTAATGAGCGTTCGCGAACGTCTTAGAATCTGAAAACTAATGGCGCTAAACATGAGGGAGAAGAGGGTCCAAACAAAATGCCCCATCTCCGTTTAATGGGGTCCTTATATTATTGGCAGTGAGGAGAGAGGTGGGGGATGAGGTAAGATCAGCGACTCTCCTTGTGATGAACCCCTTCAGTACCGGCGACGTCTTCTTCATTTTATTGTAGCCCTATTTAGACGATTTGGGGCAGTTTAAACCTCTCCGACATATGACGCGATTTTGAGCCTATTAGGGATACTTTAAAGCCTTTGTTACCATCAGGGGTATTTAGAAACCTTTAATTTAGTTACTTCAACCTCTGCAGTTGTCTTTGAGTTAGCTGTGGGCAGAAAACTAATTTTGGAGAGGTATTTATAAAGAGTAAGAAAACTCTATTTCTTATTGCTAATCTGGCAACCTCTGCGTCATATGAGTCTGAAGGGGTTAAGAAGGATCTGTGGTAGTATAAAGGGTTAAGAGGGATAGTTCGAAGCCTATTAATTGCTGGAGGCCCTTTTTAAGCTGAATATAATCGTCTAATACTAGCTTGAATCAAATATAAAAGACGGTGCCGGTACTGAATACTTTAGAGCCATTTCCGTTGGACTTTAGAATAACACTAGACGAATTTGGTTCAGTTTCGGAATGACTTAGGAATGGAAGTGGTACAGGTTCTCTCAATTTGGTTCAGTTTCGGAATGACTTAGGAATGAAAGTGGTACAGGTTCTCTCAATTTGGTTCAGTTTCGGAATGACTTAGGAATGGAAGTGGTACAGGTTCTCTCAATTTGGTTCAGTTTCGGAATGACTTAGGAATGGAAGTGGTACAGGTTCCCTCAATTTACCTACGACTCCTGTAGATTAATTCAGATTCGGAATGACCTAAGGCAAAACAGTGGTACAAACTATCTTAATTAACCTATGGCTCCCGTAGATTAAGTCAGACTATTCAGGCACACTATCGTAATTGACCTCTTCGCTCCCAAAAAATCTTCCTGAAATTAAGAAAACCTAACGTTATCCAGAATATTTGTCAAAAAGAAATAGAAAAATCCATTGCACTGCCAGGATTCAGGGGAGGTATTTTTTTTTATCGGAACCCCCCTCTTCATGTTTAGCCCCATTATTTATGAGATTATAATATGACGTTCACCCCATTAGTTTGGCGATTTTAAGACCTTTCGCCCTATTTCTTTGTCAATATCAAGACCTTTCATGCCATTTAGGTACAACGAAATTCCTGGCGAGCGATAGCATGCTTGTAGTTTAAGAAAAATCGGTCGGGACATTTTTCTACCAAATTGTTTTCCTAATCTGTTTAGGTGTCTAATTATAGCCAGAATAAAATATCAACACGCGTCACAATCCTCAAGGGGTTAACTATACTGTTTCTTTTAAGCTGACGGTAAATTGCAAAGTTCCCATCTAGATTTATCAGTTATTTTGAAGATTGTGTAGTGAAATATGGTGCTAATTATATAAACCTGGTCTAAACATGATGCAGTGACATAGTGGTTTCATATTTTTCCATTAATTATCGAGACATTAGCTGCTAAGGGATTCAATTTACCATCAGATGTTTTGAAACGGACTATAAATCAGGGCATCTAATGTTAGCGAGAATCGTAATCGGCAAAACCATCTCCATCTTACCGGTACTGGGGGGGGGGCAGCAGATCAGCAGCACCGGTAATTAACTGATGATAGGGATGGTGGAGAGGCTAAGTACTGGGTGTATCAGGAAGAGGCTGGTAGGTAGGTAGTGATCTCCAGTTAACAGAGGAAGTGGCAGGTTTGTTTATCTCCTTTTCTCTCTTTTTCTGGCTTGTATTCATTCAGCCCCATTCAGCCTACTGTTTTAAGACATTTATCCCCATCCAGGTGTCAATTTCTTCCTGGCGAGCGACAGCGACCCAGCATTGTATGGAGAAATCCGGCTTCGCCGGAGCCTTTTTTTTTTCTATCGAAAAATTTACAAATTTAGCCTGCTGTAAAAAACACATAAAACATAATGCTGGTTCGCTACCGCTCGCCAGGAAAAAATCGACATCTGGATAGAGATAAACGTCTTAAAACAGTAGGCTGAATGGGGCCGAATGGATACAACCCAGGGAGAGAGCGAAACATAAACGAGGTGGGGCCCCTTAACAGAGGAAGTGGCATTTTTGTATATGTTTATATATAAGATTGCACCCAACTAGTTAGATTGCACCCAACTAGTTAGATTGCACCCAACTAGTTAGATTGCACCCAACTAGTTAGATTGCACCCAACTAGTTAGATTTACCTTTAGTCCATAGTAATAGTCGTAGTCGTTCACTAAGATCAACATTCCATAGATACTATGGAATTTAAGTATCAACGATGGGCTCTACTATAAAGATGTTTGGTTTGGCCTCAATGTCAGAAAGCGTACGTTATTGATATATTTTATAATGACTAAGGAAATTCAGGAAGCTTAATTTTGGTGATTATACAAGCTAAACAAAAATATGAAGGTAGTCTGAAGAAACTGGAAACCTAAAATAGTATTGCAGTAGAGCAAAGACAGGCATTGATATCATTATTTCTGTAGTGTGGAGAGCGAAGGCTAGTTTTATCTCTTCCGCAAGATGACGCCTCTTTTTATTATATCTTAGTTGTCAAAAGACGAGCATGTTCAGTTTCGGAAGGACTTGTGGGAGTCAAAAGGTTAATGGAGATAGTTCACTCCTTTGATTGCTAGAGGTTATTGCTAAGCTGACTATAATCGTCTAGGATTACGTGAATACAAGACATAAGACACCATCTCACTGAAAGGGTTGTAGAGGGTAGGCGAGATATGGGACCTAGCAAAGAGGTTATTGCTAAGCTGACTATAATCGTCTAGCGTTACGTGACTGAAAGAAACAAGACACCATCGCACTGAAAGGGTTGTGAGAGATATGGGACATGGCGAAGGTGGGTGGTGGTGGGTTGTGGTGAATAGGATACGCCCTTAACCTTCCTTCTTTACTACCTGCCTACCATCATTTATACCTACCTGCCTACCAACCTTCCTTCATACATATCTACTTACCTAACTACCAATCATCCTTTCTACCTACCTGCCTACCAACCAGCCTTCCTACATTACTACTTACCTACCTAACGATCATCCCTTTTCACCTTCTTGCCTACCTACCTACCATCCTTCCTATATTTCTTCTTTCCTGCCTACCAACCATCCTTCCTACATTCTTACTTTCCTACCTACCAACTTCCTTCCTACATTTCTACTTTCCTGCCTACCAACCATTCTTCTTACATTTCTACTTACCTGCCTACCAACCATCTTCCTACATTCTTACTTCCTATCCTTCCTTTCTACTTTCCTACCTACCAACCATCCTTCCTACATTTCTACTTACCTACCAACCATCATTCCTATATTACTACTTACCTAACTACCAACCATCCCTTTTACCTTCTTTCCTACCTACCAACCATCCTTCCTACATGTCTACCTACCTGCCAACCATCCTTCCTACGTTTCTACTTTCCTACCTACCTACCAACCATCCTTCCTACATGTCTACCTACCTGCCAACCATCCTTCCTACGTTTCTACTTTCCTACCTACCTACCAACCATCCTTCCTACATGTCTACCTACCTACCAACTATCCTTCCTACATGTCTACCTACCTGCCTACGCTCCTTCCTATTGAACCTACCAATCATAGTTGCTGCTTACCAAAAAGTCAATATTAATACGATTAATAAAGTCGTATAAATATTGACGGTTTTTCCTCGAGGCAAGTGAATGTGAATATAAACAGTGAGGTGCGGTGTGTGGCATTTCGCGCCATCTGTAGGAAGCTATGTAGTATTTATGGAGAGAGAGGGGGGGGGGGGTCAATCGAAAGCCGAGTCCATTATTTTTTGTCTTTATTATTGTAGGCTATATGAAAATAAATCATTATGGTTTATAGTTCAAATGATGTCTTTGGAGGTGATAAAGATGACCGAAAAAGGTTATTTCATGTTAATGTTCTTGTATTCCTTCTCAAATTCATTCAAGTCATCAAACAAAATTGCTCGGGTTTGACTCTCTTTGTACTAGCACTAAATAGTGAAATATACCAACAAATAAACCCTTACCCCCTATACGTGTGCGTCATTTGGACGTTTGGTGCGGTGTTTGAACTTGAACTTGACCTTGATCTATTTTGGACTCCATTTATGCCTTCACTTCCTTTCTCTGAGTCAAGCAAGATTTACGATTGGTTATTTGTAAATCGTCTTTCCTCGTTTTCTTCCCGTTTCGTCTTCCTTTTCGTATTAATATGTTTAGTAGTATTATTATAATTATTAATATAGTAGAGGTGGTGGTGGTACTAGTTAATTTTGTTTTTCTCTCTCTCCCTTTCTCTCTGGGTTGTATCCATTCGGCCCCATTCAGCCTACTGTTTTAAGACGATTATCCACTCCAGGTTTCGTTTTTTCCTGGCGAGCGGTAGCGAAGTCAAAACAAAACAATCAAAACAGTCAAAACAATTTGACTGCAGGCTAAATTTGTACATTTTTCGATAGAAAAAATTCTCCGGCGAAGTCGGATTTCTCCATACAATGCTGGCTCGCTGTCGCACGCCAGGAAGAAATCGACACCTGGATGGGGATAAACGTATTAAAACAGTAGGCTGAATGGGGCCGAATGGATGCACACCAGAGAAAGAGAGAAAAGGAGAGACAAAAAGCAGGTCACCCCCCCTTAACTCACTCAGCTGTCCTCCATTGACACAGCTACTACAATTGTCAGTTATCTCCACTCCAGCTCCTATATCCTACTGTACATACATAATTATACAGTGCATGTAAATACTGGAAAGAGAGACGTGTCATTCATATTACTCCAGCTGGCACTTCACAATAGTCCGCATACTCCTGGTACAACCATGAACCATATACAAAAAAACAAAAACAAAAGAGCTCCAACAAACTTGACAATAATCTTGACCCTTTAACTTCCTATAACTCAAAATAGATGACAGCAATCGGGCTGATGTTTCTATCATTTAAGAAGAGTCCACCCGGGAATAGGTGTGAATATTTACAGCCAGTTTGCTCTAGACCCATCTGAGTTACATAGAGGTCAGATATCAAGATGTGTGTCAAGTTCGTTGGCGCTACCTTATACCTGCACACTCATTTGAATCTTTGAATCTCTAAAGTCAAGTGGTGAAGCCACTGGAATATAACACCATATTGAATTGTCTGGCTTGGGTTCGATACATATTGAAATAGGTGTGTAGGTATTATGGCTCATGACTGTACCAGTGTACCTATTATACCACTAGGTTAACAGAGGCATCGGGTGTGAAGAGACTGGCCATCTGTCAGTGTCCTAGTGTCAACCCAGGTGGTTTAAAAGGGACTATTGTGAAGTCTCATACACGCTCCTCTCCTTTGTGTTTATATATAGTATAGGTATGGGGCAGGTAAGGAAGGTGGGACTAGATGAATACAAGCCCACCTGACCACTGTATATTTAGTACAGGTATGGAGCAGGTAGGGAAGGTGGGCACTCTATGAATACAATGGCACCCACTGTATATTTAGTATAGGTATGAGGCAGGTAGGGAAGACAAGCCTACCTGACCACTGTATATTTAGCATAGGTATGAGGCAGGTAGGGAAGGTGGGGACTAGATGAATACAAGCCCACCTGACCACTGTATATTTAGTACAGGTATGGAGCAGGTAAGGAAGGTGGGACTAGATGAATACAAGCCCACCTGACCACTGTATATTTAGTACATGAATACAAGCCCACCTGACCACTGTATATTATTTAGTACAGGTATGGGGCAGGTAGCGCAGATGGGGACTCTTATGAATACAAGCCCACCTGGCCACTGTCTGACTTTACGAGGTCTGTGTTGGGGGGAAGGTGGTGGACAATAGTTCAATTAGTTGTTGTTGTGAGTGTGGGTGGTCGGTGGTGAGGCTGGCAAATGGTTGGGTCGGGGGGACAGGCAGGCAGACAGTGGGGGAGTGTCAATGGCTGGGGAAGTGGACAGATCGTGTGGCAAGAATAGACGGGCTCCCATTTTCTTATTAAGGGGGGAAGGGTTTATATATTGGTTGGTTGGTTTATTTATTTATTATTGTTTTGTTTTAAGAACCATTTGCTATAAAACCGTTATTTAGTCACATTATATAACTATTGCATAAGGAAATACACTTCTTATTCAATCATACTAATTTTCCTTCCATATTTGAAACATGGAATGTGTACGAATTAATGTGGCCAACTGTACCGGATGTTGGTCTGACCCTTTACACTGGGATTGACTCAGTGGCTGGGCTGTGGGAGAATGAGTAACGTAATTGTGGGAAGGACAGATGTTGTTATATCCTGAGAGAGAGAGAGAGCGAGTGTGAGAGTGAGATTTTGATATATAATTATAAACATGATAAAGCAACTGAAATGCAACAGGGATAACTACAAACACATTGAAACCAACCACTGATGATCGTGAAGAAGATTGCATTAAATTTAGTACGATATTATTCTGATTACCTTTAGAGGATCTTATTCAGTTTACGAAGGACATGTGGATTCAGAAGACAAATTAACATACCGATCATTATAAACTCTTTGCTTGTTAGAGGTCTTGCCTAAGCTGAGTAGAATGATTCAATGCTAACAAGACTCTAATAGATTAAAGTGATTCATTATACTGAAGAGAGTTCAGGGCCTATTATGTACACTGAGTAACCCTTCCTATCCCTTTCTGTCCCAGCTATCTCTGTTATATGATCTGAATGCACTAGCCTCTAAACGGGGTCATTTTAATCTCATTCCCTCCCTCCCATATACAGTATCTTCAATCCCATCCTTTCCTTCATTTTTCACCTCCCCTTCCAATCCCTTTCTCCTCTCTGTTCTCCTCTTCAGTGATCCATTCCCCACCTCTTCCCCTCCTAACCTCTCCTCCCCCGCCTCCAATCCCTCTTCTTTCCTCCCCCTCCCCCCTCTCCAATCCCTCTTCTTTCCTCCCCCTTCCTCCCCTCTCCAATCCCTCTTCTTTCCTTTCCTCTCCCCCTCCCTCCCCCTTCTATTTAATCTCTGCAAACACCTGGTCCGAACAATGTGGCAGAGACCAGAGTCAATAAACACACCAAAGGCCACACACACGCACACGTACAATCACACACACACACACACAACACACACACAACACTCTCTCCACTTGGTTGCTCTTCCACTTTAAAAATATAAACTTCCCCAATTCTTCTGTTTCCCCCTCCCCCTCCTTTGTTGGTTCCTTCCTGGTCCCCCTCTCCTTTCCTCTTTTCTCTTCCCATTCCTTCATCTTTTCCTCTCCATCCCATTCCCTCAACATTTCCCTTCCCATTCCTTCATCTCTTCATATCCATCCCATTCCTTCTCCTCCTCTCCCATCCCAATTCCTTCCCTTCCTCTCACTTCCCATTCCTTCCCCTCCTCTCCCTTTCCATCCCTTCCCTTCCTCTCCCATCCCAATTCCTTCCCTTCCTCTCACTTCCCATTCCTTCCCCTCCTCCCCTTACTCATTCCTTCTCCACCTCTCCCTTCCCATGCCTAGAACTCTTCCCTTCCCTGCACATACCATACACCCAACAATGTAGCGGGGACCCTAAGAGGTGTCTAGGTTGTATAAACACCAAAGGCCACATAACACCCTTCCTATTGGCTCAGTCTTCCATTCCAATTCTCTAACATCTCCCCTTCTCCCGTTCCTTCCTTCCTTACTTCTCCATCTTCCCCTGTCCATACTTTCCCCTCCTATCACGCTCCATTCCTTCTCCTTCTCTCCTCCTCCCCTTCCCCTTATCCTCCCCCCTCTCCCCTCCCCGCTTTCTACACCATTCCCCTCCTCCGCCCCCTCCCCTCCCTCTAATCCCTTCTCCCAACCTCTCCCTCTCCTTCTCTCTTTCCCCACCATTCCCCTCCTCTCTCCTCCCCTTTGATCCTTGTACACACCTGGTCCAAACAATGTGGTAGAGACCGTAAGAGGTGTCTAGGCTGTATAAACACAACACACCACATAGCACCTCCCTCCACTTGGCCAGTCTTACATTTACTTTCACTGCCTTCTCTATTTCGCCCGTCCATCTCTTCCCTCCCCCTCCCCTCCCTAACTCCAATTTCTCCTCTCCCCAAACTCCCTCCCCTTTCACCACCATTCCCCTCTTACTCTCCCACTCTCCTCCCCACCGTCCCTCTCATTCCTTCCCTTTCTTTCCCCACCATTCCCCTCTTCCTCTCCCACTCTCCTTCCTCTCTCCAACCTCTCCCTCCCCTTCTCTCTATCTCCATCCTTCCCCTCCACCTCTCCTCTCTCCTTCCCTTTGATCCTGGCACACACCTGGCCCAAACAATGTGGTAGACTGCTAGAGAGGTGTAGGCTGTATACACACAACAGCACAGCCCACAAACACACACTCTTCACCTGGTCAGTCTCCAAGTGATCACCGCCTATTTTTAGAATGTGCCTACGGGTATTGTGTGTGTGTGTGTGTGTGTGTGTGTGTGTGTGTGTGTGTGTGTGTGTGTGTGTGTGTGTGTGTGTGTGTGTGTGTGTGTGTGTGTCCCCCCCCCCCCACGAATCGTTGGTTACGGTAATCATTGTTTCTTGTTAATAAGCTAAGATTAAAATAATATTTATTTATCTATCAGGTCAATAGTGTTTTATATATTGCTGCCAATGTACAGCTGTCTGCACAAGTAGCTGGTGCAATACTATGTACATTTAATAAGTAAAACACTGAATCGAGGTACCACTATGTGGCTCAATGGATACATCAAAATGTTACATCCGCGTGGCAGACTAATATATTGAAATGTTACCAGTTTTAACTTCAAGCAATTAAAGTTGTATATAATTAATGGAAGCTTGGGACTAACGGTATATTATTTGTATATAATTAATGGAAGCTTGGGACTAACGGTATATTATTTTCTACAGCACAAGTCTAATTATCAACATTCGATTATATTGCCACTATTATTGCCATATTATTTCGATTAGCGTGCTGAACATGGGCACATTAGCTTAAAGGGGCAGGTAGTTGCTTTTTCTGGATCCCTTCTCCCTCATGTTTATCCACAGTAGTTTGCGATTTTAAGACATTTGCTTCATCAGTTTGGCGATTTTAAGACCTTTGTGCCATTTAGATGTCGATTTTATCCTGGTGAGCAATAGGGAGCCTGTAATTTTAGGAGGAACATTTTTCTATCGAAAAATGTACACATTTATCTTGAAAGGGGGTCTAGGGGTGTTTTTAAAGTTTGATGGAGGTCTAGCGAGGAAAGTAAAACAACAAAATATGAAGAAATAAATATATGGACAAAAAAATAACCAGTACCCCCTTAAAGATCAGGAAGTAAATAGGATTTGTGGTGATTAGTGAGTGAGTCAGAGCAAGAGATCCCTGAGCTTACGGTACACGTGTTATGTAAATCCTGTGGTGACCATGTAGAGAGGAGAGAGTCTGACACCCACACTATACCCCCATGCCTACCCTCCCCCCCCCCCCATGCCTCCCCTCCCCCCTCCCCCCTGACTCTGCCAACACCTACACCTCAAAACATGCCAGTCCACGCCCCTCACGACCCTCCCTACCCTTCCCCCTGCCTCCCCACCAATACTACACACTACCTCCCCTCCCCTTCCTTCTCCTTCCCAATAACACCCACACTATACTACGACTCCTGCCTCAATCTGTCTCATTCCCGCCCAACCCACGCTGCACTACATCCCCTCCTGCCTCCCCTAACCCCCCCCCCCCTTACCTTCCCCAATAACACCCACACTATACTACGACCCCCCCAACCCACGCTGCACTACATCCCCTCATGCCTCCCCCACCACCCCCTCCCCACTAACACAACACCTACACTACACCCCCTCCTCTCTCCTCCCCACTAACATCCACACCACCTACACTACTACGAGCCCCGCTCCCCTTACTGTCTCTCCCCTCTCTTCCACCATCCCCCCCCCCCCCCCCACACACACACACTACCCCTCCCCCATGTACACCTGCACCATTATACACCCCCCCACACTACTGACTCTCCCCTATCCTCCACTAGCACCGACACCTACACTACCCCCCCCCTCCCCTTCCCCCTCAATCTACACCTGCATTAGTATATCCTCTCCCCCTCTTCTCTGCCCACACCCACACTACCCCCCTTCCCCCCATCCCCTCTTCCCCTCACCCTCTGTCAGCCCACAGCCACATTGTCATATAAACAAGGCCATATTAGGCCATGATGTTTTACGTATTAGTTCTTGTCCCGAGTTTTAAATGCCGTACAACACAATCGCATTATTTCTTAGTTGTTTTGGCAGCGCAGAAATTGGCCATTTTCGATAATTGACACATAGTTCCCATTACAGAGTTCACGTTATCTCCATATTCCACTGTTCAGGGGACTGGAGTTCTCGAAAAGGGGCACTAATTTTTACACACACTCACTCTCACACACACACACACACACACACACACACACACACACACACACACACACACACACACACACTCTCTCTCTCTCTATATATATATATATATCTGTTATTGCATTTGAGTTCATCCACTTCCACCGTTTGTGAGGCTTTCAATATTGTTCCGGCATTTAGATTTCAATTGTATGACATCAGACTATTGACCCATACAATTGACTACGGCATTTAATTGTTCTGGACACGCTTATCGGGTGCCAATCAGGGTTCTTTATTTACCTATTTGTTGCTATCAACTCTTTCACGCACAAGACGCGATTTGATCCCTTTTTTGGATACCTAAAAGCCTTTGTGACCATCAGGGGTGTTTAGAAACCTTTAGTTTAGCTACTTCAACCTCTGCAGTTGTCTTCGAGTGAGCTGTGGGCAGCAAACTAATTTTTGAGAGGTAATTATGAGGTTGAGATCATTCTATTTCTGAATGCCAAGCGGCAACCCTCGCTTCCACAGGATAGCGAGAGGGTTGATAATATACCGTATACTGTATATATATAAGCCAGTATTCCAATAAAGCAAATCCTGTATCCACTGCATATTTCCTCCTTGCCTCTCTTGCTCCTAGAACAGGCCTTCTTGGGATTCCTGCGTGGGGGTTAGGTGAGAGAGAGAGAGAGCCTGGCTTTGCACGGCCTTGTGAACTTGTATGGCATATGTGTGTGTGGGGGGGTATCGACCGTGTGTGTATGTATTTATGCACGTATAGCGTTAAAAGGGGTGCGTGAGTGAGTCTGTGTTGTGTTTGGGTACGTGTAGTGAAGATTTAGACTATGTATGTGTGTATGTATGGCGTTGAGGGGTTGGATGGTTGTTTTTTCTGGTCTTTTATGTGTGTTGTGTTTGGATGTGTGCATGTATGGTGCATGTGTGTGTGTGTGTGTGTTTTTTTAGGACGTGTGTGTATGTATGGTGCATGTGTGTGTGTGTGTGTTGGTAGGACGTGTGTGTATGTATGGTGCATGTGTGTGTGTGTGCTGGTAGGACGTGTGTGTATGTATGGTGCATGTGTGTGTATGGTGCGTGTGTGTAGGTAGGACGTGTGTGTATGTATGTATGGCGTTAAATGTAGCACGTGAGTAAGTGGATTTGTTATGTTTGGATGCGTGTAGTAGTAGGGTAGGTGATGATGAGCTTGTTTGGACCGGGCTAGGCTATATGGGTTAATTTGTGTGTGTGTGTGTGAGAGAGAGTAGTTTATTCTTGTATATTTCGTGTGTATTTGTTTTTCATTAACCACCAAATAAGATCATTCTATAAAGAACTAGGATCCGTTTGTGTATCTACGGTAGTCTTTGGCAGTGTGTGTGTATGTAGGTGGGTGTTCAGTGTACATGTGTGTGTGGGTGTTCAGTGTACATGTGTGTGTGTTTAGTGCACATGGGTGTGGGTGTGCACATGAATGAAAACACGTGTACATGTGAGCGCGTGTGTTACTGCACAGATCAAATTACCATTCACCCTCCTATTCCTTGTCTTCCCCTCCCCTCCCCTCCCACTTCCTCTCTGGTTCTCGTGATTTACCTTTTCATTCACGTGTTTCCCCTTCCGGGCCTGGGTCATTCCTTCCGCTTTTGTCAACCCTTTAGAAAGTTGATACATCGTGAATAGTAATCTGGATATAACTTATTCATGTCACTAGTATTGACCCTCAAAACAGCCCAATTCAGCAAATTACATAGGGCTCTGTCTCGAGTCGGCCACCCCCAGCTATGGGTTATTGTGCCTGAGTACATACATACATACATACTGTACATACATACATACATACATACATACATACAGTCATATATACATACATACATACTGTACATACATACATACATACATACAGTCATGCATACATAATAATAATAATAATAATAATCTTCTGGTTACTTATATAGCGCCCGTCTCTCCTCCTTCGAGGATTCGCAAGCGCTTGGCTTTCTTTAGTCTACCAGAGACCATTACCCATCCCCCTTGCTCATGGGGAGATGGTAACCGCCGGCTGTATCCCAGAAAAACTTTTCAATCTGAGCGGGGATTGAACGCGAGACCTTCAAGGTGGGAATCAGGCACGCTATCAACTGAGCCAGCTGGACGGCTGGCACACATACATACATACATAAGACAAATGTCATGGGCCTACTTCAATGTAAATATTTTAGTTTTGTTTGTTATACACCAACACTATACCGGTACTGCAGATACCTGTAAAGCAATGGAAACACGACCCACTGTGGAAACACACACGCTAACAAACTACCGTAATTATAAGTTAGCTTTGTTCAGTCTGATTGAGTATAGTTGAAGTTGTGAAAGTGGAATACGACTTACGAGCACGACTATAGACCCCCCCCACCCCCCACCCCCCGCCACTCCTTTCCCCCTCCTTCCTTTTCCCCTTCCTCCCCACCACCGGATGTTACCTTACCTCACCAGTTAGCAAAATACCGGGCAACCACATTTCATTTTTGGTTCCCCTCCTGCCTCCCTCCCTCCCCCTTCTTCCCCCCTCCTTCACCCCGACTGTAGGGAAAGCCAAAACACGTGTCCCCAATATACTCGCCTATTATTATATATTGCCCATTTATCTTCCTTTGGTAAGAGAGAGAGAGAGAGAGAGAGAGAGAGATAGATAGGAAGGATGTGGGGGAAGGGTGCGAGAGGGTATGCATTACAATATTGTGGGTCCCGACGTATCATATAACAAGCCAACATCTCAGACAGTATCATGTAAAATTAATCAGCTGTTGATACTCGGTTTTAGCCACGTATTATACTTTTTCGTTGAAGCTTAGTAAATAAAAAAAAATTACTAATTTACTGCAACCTGTTTTTTTTTTTTTTTTTTTTTTTTTTTTTTTTTTTTTTTAAACAGTATTACCCACAATGTCGATTAACATACCCGGTACCAGTAATATATAAAGTGAAGTACGGTCGCGCTAATAAGTCATGTCTCAGCTGTCATTACGTTTGGCTTGCTCTGTGCTGTATTAATAGTTTGATCGGTAGACATCTATTAAGCTTAAAGAATACCCGCAGATAAAGTTGTAAATTTTGTCGGTAGACAAATGTTTCGGCCAAAGACCGAGTTCCCCTAGATTACATGCTCGCTATCGTTCGTCATGGAAAACAAATCGACACCTATATGGCACGAAAGGTCTTAATATTGTCAAAACAAATTTGCGAAAGGTCTTACAATATCCAAACTAATTGGGCGAACGTAAGTATCAAAACTAGTGGGGCTAAACATGAGGGAAAAGCTTAACCATGCACAAAGTGGAACCTAAAGTGTGGCCTTGAACACTTGGGCTATGATGAATGAAGGGGCAAGTTACATCACGATATAGAATGAAAGGAGGATATGGAATTGAATCATGTGCAAATTTAAGAAAAGGAATGAGAAGATTTGTAGAGGCTAACTGCAGATATACGACTACCTATTACTGAAAGAAGAAGACGAAATGAATAAACGAAATCTAACTAGAAAAACACGGCTGCCAAATATTTAAAGAGGGTGTTGAAGAAAGCGGATGCGGTTATGAAGGTAAAACAGAGGGGGAGGAGGGGGAGATGTGGGGCAGGAAGCAGTTATACAGCTCCCAAGAGGAGGGGGGGGGGGGGGTTGTGGGAGCAGAGAGAGCGAGTGGCTATAACAGGGGAACGAACACAAATAAATGTACTTGGTAGTTACGTCTGAAGCGAATAACATGACAGGCCTATAATAGGAATGAATACAATGCCCGTAGATGAGAGAGAGAGAGAGAGAGAGAGAGAGAGAGAGAGAGAGAGAGAGAGAGAGAGAGAGGGGGGGGGGGGGGGGAGGCAGGAAGGAAGGAGGGGAGAGAGAGGAAGAGACAGTATAGGTGCCGTAACTTTATTGGGGGTTGGGTTTTCCTGTACCCATAACATGTCATAAACCTGTCAAACTAGCAACCTCCCTTTCTCTCTTTATATATATACAGTATATATATATATATAGGCTATATATATATATATATATATATATATAATGAAGGATATTACAGGACCAGGCACCTATACTATCATCCTATAGTATAGTCACACACACACACACACACACACACACACACACACACACACACACACACACACACACACACACACGCACAGCTGTCCCCTTGTCACACTACATAATAAATGGGAAGGGTTAAAGGTTTATAAAGGGTCGGTGGGCATTTGGTTTGGGAGAGAGAAAGGTTGAATGAAAGGAGAATAAACAATGGATTACAATAGAGTGTTATAGCTAGATTCCAAGTGAATAAATGATGGGGAATGTTTGAATATGAAAGAGAGAGTGAGAGTGAGTCAGGCACATACCAGTCAAGATACAGTTCCTATATAAATTTTGCAGCTATAATATATTGGTCTCCTATCATCAGTCTGTCTGTTTTCAGTTGACGGTGAATATAATCCCTTAGCAGCTGATTTCTCAATACTTAACTTAGAAATATGAAACTGCTCTGTCTGTTATATTTTTGACAAATTTTCGTAAATAACAACACATTCGCTCCATACTCTTCATAATTGCCGATTAATTATGATGGTGACAGCAATTTATCGTCACGCAAATAAAAATAAATAAAATAAATAAATAAAAATGGTAAAACAAACAAAAGAAAAACAGACAGACTATAGTAACCGATATCAAGGCTAAAAATGCTCCTAAATATTGCCAGGATAAAATTGACAAAGATAAAGGCTTGTGTGACTGCCCCTTTATTTATTATAGTTATTATTTTGTTTCCTTCACCTATGGGTTCCTGTGGGGGTCGTATGTGTCCCTCTGGGGTGTCGGGTGTCACATTGATCTTTCTTTGGCATGCCCGACCTTCCTTACTCCCTCCCCCCTTCCCTCCTTCTTCCCCTCCCCTCCCCCTCTCCTCCCCCTCTCCCTCACCTCCCCTCCCCCCCTCCACCCCCCTCCCCCCCCCTTCCACCCACCCCATTGCTGTTTTGTATGCAGTTCCTTGGGTGCATTCGTTATGTCGCCCTTTTTTGTATCTTGTTCTTTTTTTGAACTAGTATGTTTTATTCGGTACTCAAAAGGCTCACCTATCTCCCTTAGTATATATATATATATATATGTATATACAGTATATATATATATATATATATATTTGGACCTATTTCATCTCTCTCTCTCTCTCTCTCTCTCTCTCTCTCTCTCTCTCTCTCTCTCTCTCTCTCTCTCTCTCTCTCTCTCTCTCTCTCGCTCGCTCGCTCGCTGTGTTGTAGTCAGTTATTGTCATGTATATATACCCCTGTTCTACATAGCAGTATGTGTTCACTGTTTGGTTATTATATACAGTTCTCTTCATTTTACACATGACCAGAAAGCGCCTATTCATCAAATGTATCTGGTCTAGTTCCATGCCACCTATCTTGCCCTGTAGCCCCCCCCCCCTCTCGAATCACTCCTCCACCCATTGTTACACTTTTTGCATTAGTCTCCTAAAAAATACCCTTCATTAGCGCTGACAAGCAACTTTGAAAGTGTGTGTGAAACAGTTAAGAGGTTGATTGTGCCCTTAGCTCTCAAGTCCTTCACCTTATCTGGCTAATTTCTCATGATTCACTTCCTCAAATTCTAAGCATGGAAAGAGAAGATAATATTTGTGGAGGGAAGATGTGAGGGTAAATCCTTTGGGGGGGTACTTGTATAAATGGTTTCAGCTGTCTTTTTGTTTGTTTTATTTATTCAACCTCTATAATTCAAAGAAGTCTAGAGTAATCGAGTTAATATTTCCACCATTTAGGGTCAGCAGGAAATAGGTGTGGAAATTTACAGGCCATTTGTTCGTGCCCTGTTTGAGTTACGGAGATTAGGGGGACACGATTTCTGGCCTACCTATAATGAATGGACTATAGAATGGTAGGTTACTAGGGTAGATATGTTTGCTTTACGTTTGTTTGGAAGATGTAGGCTAGTCTAACAATGAATACCAGTACTTCTATGGTTTCTTTATTAATTCATTAATTTATATATATTTATATTTTGGTGTGATATTTAACTGTTTATTCCTAACGTATTTATTTCTTATTTTGGTAATTAAATGTGTATGCTGTTTTGTTTTCATGTAGACAAATTATTGTTGTGACTAACTTGCTTTTTTTCTGTTCGCAGGTAAGTCGTGTTGGCTTCTGGAGACGTCTGGCGGTAGGTGTGTGTGTGTGTGTGTGTGTGTGTGTGTGTGTGTGTGTGTGTGTGTGTGTGTATGTGTGTGTAGAACGACATCAATGGTAATTATGCAGTGCTATAAAAGAAAAGTGATAGTAGTAGTGTTGTTGCAGTATAGTGTATATTATACAGTATATATATACTGCCGAGACTGCTGTGGTGTAATTGATTAAAGCGTCTGCTATCGTCCTGATGGTCGACGGTTCGATCCCCACTGAGAGATTAGAAACATTTAGTGGCTCACGTGTATTTGTGATATATTCTCAATATATATATATATATATATATATATATATATATATATATTGTATATTGTGATTGTATCGTGATGTTGGCGACACCGTGAACTTCCGCATGGCAGCCCTGTGGGCACTGTCCCGTAGCGAGGTTACCAACTTTCACCCCACGAGTGCCACTGTCGGGGTCACGGACAGTTTTAGAGGCCCAGTCACACCCGTGCTTTTGCCCATGATTTTCGATAAGCAGCTTAATTTTGGAAACAATTCTGGGATTTTTATACATTTATGTGGGCAACGCAACTAAAGGTAGATTATTATTGAGAAACTACCAGATCTTAGTTGCCGAGTAATAAAATGCCGAATACCCCAGCGCATGGGTCTTACGAGATTGAAGGGGGGAGGGGGGGATGTTCTGGGAAGAGGCTAACCCCATCAAGACGATGGCGTTATTTCCGTCTTAAATTGCCTTACATCAGACGGGTCTATTAATTTGTATTTATTTATTTATTTATTTATTTATTTATTTATTTTTGTTTTGCATAATTTTATATGAGAAAACAATAGTGAAGCTAATATAGAATTGTATATTAAGAAGGAATAGCCAATTAGAGGAGGATGGAGGGAGTAACAATACTTAATCAATAATATGACTAATATTATTATTTGTTTTTATTATTATTATTTTATATTATTTATTATTATTATTATTATTATTATTATTGAATGTTGTTTTTAGCTGGAGCAAACCAGAAAGCAAATGTTAAAACTTGGCGCAGACTATCATAAAACTAGCAAGTGTTTGTTGTGAGAAAGTCATATATGGAAGGGGTGACTAGGACTGTGTGGGAGGGTGAGAAGGAGAGGCATGCAGGTCAAGGTGGAGAGAGAGAGAGAGAGAGAGAGAGAGAGAGAGAGAGAGAGAGAGAGAGAGAGTGGTAGGGAGAGAGTGAGAGAGAGAGGAGAGAGAGGAGAGAGAGAGAGAGAGAGAGAGAGAGAGAGAGAGAGAGAGAGAGAGAGAGAGAGAGAGAGAGAGAGAGAGAGAGAGAGAGAGAGAGAGAGAGCCATACCTTTCAATGCCTCAACTGATTAACTTTTTCGCCTACTCTTTCCTCTATAACACCCTTATGAGAGAGAGAGAGTGAGAGAGAGAATGTGGTGAATAGAACCAAGCGATGGGAGAGGGATAAGCTGAAAGGGAAAAGTGACCTCCGATAATGGCGAGTGATATATAAAGACGGTCAAAAGGGGGACCTTAGTTGCAGAGAGAGCTTAACCCTTTGAGTGACATGATGCCAATTTTCATGTTATATTTGCCTAACATTGGATATGTTTATAGATAATTTTAAAGACCTCCATTCTACGCATTGTCAAACGCCTGTTATCACTGAGGCTAATTGTAAGGTTAATTAAGTGAAGTGAGATAAAATGTATAAATGTAAATATTTGTATTCAATTTAGGGAGGACTGATAGGAATGCATTAGGTTAGAAAATATCTCAAATAACCCTCATACTTCGACAGGTCCTTCCATAAGTGAATAAACTG
The DNA here is from genome assembly GCA_032716605.1 of Paralithodes platypus. NCBI lineage: Eukaryota > Metazoa > Arthropoda > Malacostraca > Decapoda > Lithodidae > Paralithodes > Paralithodes platypus. Next base: position 41,235,848 of record CM064507.1, read on the forward strand.
TTTAAGGTTAGCCAAACTAGGGTTTAAAAGGGTGTCAATCAAACAAAAGGGTTAAGGGGAGGTATTTAGTGTGTTCCCTAGACCTCCATCAAGCTTAAAATTACACCCCCTTGAGTCCCTTTCAAGGTAAATTTGTACATTTTTCGGTAGAAAAATTTCCCGGCCGAAGGCCAGTTCCTCTTAAATTACAGGCTCGCTATCGCTCGCCAGGATAAAATCGACACCTGAATTGCACGAAAGGTCTTAATATGGGGTGAAAGTTCTAAAAATCGCTAAACTAATGGGGCAAACTTTTTATAATATCAAAAGCAATGGTGCTAAACATGAGGGAGAAAGGGGTCAAGAAAAAAATCCCTCAAGTGGAGATCTGCCCTTAAGGGAATAATACTGGATTATCGCTGTCATTGTATCTACTTTTAGATTCTTAAGGGAATAATACTGGATTATCGCTGTCATTGTATCTACTTTTAGATTCTTTATTGCAACTATTGACCGTATTTTGGATTATTAGTCGAGTGGATACGTAAGAACATAGGAAAATAGGAGTCTGCAGAAAGCCGATTGGCCCACACAAGGCAGATCCCTCTCACACCTCATTTGAAAACTCAGCAATATTGCTCAGTTTCGGAGGGACATCTTTCCGAAACTCACGAGTTGAATACCCAGTAATTTGAATCTACCAAAATCATAAAAGATAAATTTATTAAATTGCGAACGAGTTACATTATATTATAACCAAGAGGAACAGTAAGCTAAGTGAGTCAGATTATACTGTATATTAATGGCAAACAAGTAGCATCCAAGGTATTATATCATAACCAAGAGGAACAGTAAGCTAAGTGAGTCAGATTATACTGTATATTAATGGCAAACAAGTAGCATCCAAGGTATTATTCTTCAGATAAACAAAGGAAGCTAATTAGCATAATGTAAACTGATTGAGTTGCAAGCTACAGTTCAAGTGTAGCCAAGAGATATAACTGACGAGACAAAAATAAACTGTTTTATTATATTGCAAGTAATTATAACACAGAGAGAACATTTATAAGTATAACAAATATATTATTATTATTATTACGGTATACGAACTTATTATTATTATTACGGTATACGAACTTATTATTATTATTACGGTATACGAACTTATTATTATTATTACGGTATACGAACTTATTACGATATACGAACTTATTAAATTGCATATGCAGTATTAAAGAAGTATACATAAATGGAGAGTCTGAAGTTACAAATAAATACACACGATTGTTGGCGAAGTATGAGTTGTTACATTAGATATAATATTTGTATCGCATAATGGATAAGGACAATACTCTTTGGAATTAAGAGTATATAATCAGTACAGTATATAAAAGTGTCTCTATTCCGGCTTGAAAGAATGAATAAAGTATTATGTATGTGGATGATGGAGAGGGAGGAGTATTTGGTATGTTAGTGTGTGAGGAAGGAGGTGGTCACTTTATGGCCTCGTAAGGAAGGGAGAGAGGGAGAGGGAGGGAGGGGGGCTGATGTTGTGGGTAAATACTAATATGGGCAAAATTAATAATTAAATGGGAGCATAGCTTAAGTGAGACGAAGACAAACTGCAAAATATATGTATCCATATTCAATTTGAGAGAGAGAGTGTGTGCGTGTGTGTGTGCGTGAGTGAGTGAGTAAGAGAGAGGTTAAAGAAGAGTGATGGGAAAAGAGAGAGAGAGAGAGATGAAAGAAGAGTGATGGGAAGAGAGTGCAAGAGAGCCCTAATAAAGAGAGTGATAAATGAGATGGGAGGAGACCCTAGCACATCTGGCGACACACAGAGAGCCACTATGGAGGTGCCAACTCGGACCCCTGTGGCCTGGCCTATGTGGGTCACCTCGCCAGTACCATTATATGAGGGGGTAGGCTGTAGTTTTGTTTAGGGGTTCGAATCCTGCTCAGTTATAATGCAATATATATAGTATGGGGGCCAATGTATTATATGAGGGGGTAAGCTGTAGTGTGTGTGTTTTTTTTTTTTTTTTTTTTCTTTGAGGGGTTCGAATCCTGCTCAGCTCTAATGTGTTATATATAGTAGGTGGGCCAAAGTATTTCCGTCGTTTTTTAATGTTAACTATTGGAGAGTGGTTGGACTGCCTTCTGGGGTGATTGAACTTAATAATGTAGGAACACTATAAGGGAGCATGGTGTTTTATGTTGAGGCTTCGAATCATGCCCTGGGTGTCAAATAAATGGGTACAGACAGTATATTCTTCAACAATACACTAATTAACCCTTCATCTTCTCTCAGCATTCTTGCTGGGTTTTTTCTCCTGACCTTTCTTGGCAAGATCATATTACCATTTGCTAAAACAGCTTCCCAGAATTTAGACGGTTAGTCAAGCGTCACCGTGGGTTCTTCACCCCTGCACATCATCTTGCTATTTATAAGGGCACAGAGAGAGAGAGAGAGGATGAGGATGAAAGAGAGAGAGGATGAGGATGAAAGAGAGAGAGGATGAGGATGAAGAGAAAGAGAGAGGATGAGGATAGAGAGGGAGAAGAGGAGGAGAAAGACATGAGGAGGAAGAGAGAGTAAGAGAGAGAGAGTGAGAGAGTGAGAGTGAGTTCCTTTGACCACCTGCGAATAGGGTCGGGGGAGAGAGGCATGATCAAAGGGGAGATTAAAGGCCCAGTTACATGAACCTTTTTTTAAGCTTCTCTCTCGGTAACTCTGATTTGGTAGCTTCTAAAATCAAGCTTCACAAGATATCAACCTGCTTCAATAATCTACCTCTTTATTGTGTAGCTTCTAAAATCAAGCTTCACAAGATATCAACCTACTTCAATAATCTACCTCCAGTGATTTGGTAGCTTCTAAACTCAAGCTTCATAAGATATCAACCAGCTTCAATAATCTACCTTCAGTCTATTTGTCCTCACCAAGGCAAAGAAAACCCCCGAATAATTGCCAGGAAAGTGTTGTTGATGGAAAGTTGCCGGAAAATAATGGTTGGTGTGACTGTGTTGTAAGGGGAGGAGAGGTGGGTGAAAAGGAAGGAGGAAGAGGAGGGGAGGTGGTGGTGGGGATAAGGGTGTAAGACATCTTTTCCTGCTTCTTCTCTTTTATTGTTGCTCTTCTTGGATTATATTGCGTGTCTCAGGTTCGTTTGTGTTCATTGTTTAACTCTCTCTCTCACTCTCTCTCTCTCTCTCTATATATATATATATATATATATATATATAGTGTAGTTCAACTATTTTCTTAGCATCCCTCCCACTCGGCTGCTTTAGCGCATACGATTCTTATATCTCTTCCTCATTATATTTCTCTCCCAGTTCTTCCCCCCCCCCCCTCCCCCCGCACTCCTTTAGTAATTAAGGGACCAATTACACACGGGGATAATGATGACAGGGGTGTGGGGTGTTCTTGTAGGGGTGTATGGTGTTCTTAGGGGGGGGGGGGTGTTCTTGTATTCCGCTGGGTGTTATCTTCCTCGCCATAACACGACTCACCGACTCTGTTAGGTCACCAGGAGGAATCCACCGATGAATGTTGATGTCATGGTTTTCCTTAGGTGGAATGTAAAGTCTCTCGAGGTCACGTTTTTCTTCGTTCTGTTATTTTCGGGTGAAGTCCTGCGGAACATACTCTTGTTTTACGTGTAAAACTATTTTTAAAATGTTTTAATACATCATCATCATCCTCATAATAATTATCATCATCATCATCATTATGTTCAGCCTAGCATAATCCATTTTAGGACAAAAGCCTCTCCCAAACTCTTTCAATTTAATTTATCAGTCAGGATGTTAGCCTGTTCCGTCCCACCCCAGCAAACGTTCTGATCTCATCCTTCCATTTGGCTCTCTGTCTACCTTTTCTTCTAGCTGCAGCTCTTGGCTCCCATTCGGTCGCTAAATACAAGTTCATCTGTTATCGTCTTTATGAAATATATGACCTGCCCAAGTGCATTTCCTCTTTATTAATTTATGAGAAGAAGACACCTTGGTTGCGTACTCTTCTCTATAAGGAAAAATGTAGTTGTTTTTCATAATATATTTTATATGTAATTATACTAATTATATGCGACAATACGATAAACTTTACTGAGTACTTAGTAATATATGAACTGCAAATGTCATCGCAATTGTTTTTTCAGTAAGGAGGAGTTAAATGACCTTTGGAAACAATAGACGGAGACAAAAATAGGTTAGTGAGACAGGAAGTGTTTAACTGATATTTTATTGTTCTGAAGTTCATTGGTGACAAATATAAAGAGAATCACACGCATCACTAGCGATGGAATTCTACACGATTAACAAAAAAACAAACCCTTTGAAATGGTGTGTGTGTGTGTGTGTGTGTGTGTGTGTGTGTGTGTGTGTGTGTATCTATGTACAGTATATATGTATGTATGTGTGAGAGAGAGAGAGAGAGATAAATGGATGATTGGATAGATCGCTAGATAGTTTTATATAGATGGAGAGATAGCGTAGCCAAGTTGAGCAAGAAAAATAAAGAAATAAACCCTGGAATACACGTAACACACAATTAAATATGTTACTCATCGAGGCTCGTGTGGCGGTGAGCTCATTTCCTTTCTTTTCTTTGATCAATTTCAGAAGAGACAATGACGTATCTTTTGAATTATGTTCGGTATTCGTCTTAAGGGGGTAGTGTTTTATTTTCTTTATTTATTTATATATATTTATATTATAGTAACCTCGCTAGACCCCCCATCAAGCTTGATATCGTCACTGTAGGCAGCGACAGCGAACTTGACAATTCTCTGAACCCCTTCATTTCTTATGACTCGAAAAGAATGAAAGCAATCGGGCTGACGTTTCTATCATTTGGGAAGAGTCTACCTGGAAATAGGTGTGGATATTTACAGCCAGTTTGCTCTAGGCCCTTTTGAGTTACAGAGAGGTCTTAATTAACGATATACGATGCTAATTATTTCTGAAGCCATAATTTAAGGGGAGGTGGGTCGTTTTTCTGGTCCCCCTTCTTCCTCATTTTTAGCCCCATTATTTATCAGATTTTAAGACGATCGACCCATTAGTTTGGCGTTTTTAAGACTTTTCGCCCCATTTCTTTGTCAATATTAAGACTTTTCGTGTCATTTTTGGTGTCAATTTGTTCCTGGCGAGCGAGAAGGGGTCCAGAAAAACGACCCATCACCCCTTAAGTGTTTCCATCAATCGGTGTTCACTGTCTTAAGTATAAAATCAAGTAGTGTGCATCCGAGTGTAAATCCGTCCCACTTCCACTTGGTGATAATCTGCCACTCCCACATTCACTTAAGGGGAGGCAGACCGTTTGTTTGGTCTATTAATTAATGTATTCATATATTTTTTTAGTTTCCTCCCTAGACCTCCATCAAGCTTAGAAAAACACCCCCTAGACCCCCCTTCAAGATAAATTTGTAAATTTCCCGGCCGAAGTCCGATTCCTCTTAAAATTGCAGGCTCGCTTTCGCTCGCCAGGAAATAATCGACACCTAAATGGCACGAAAGGTCTTAAAATTGACAACGAAATGGGGCGAAAGATGTTAAAATCGCCAAACTAATGGGCCGAACGTCTTGTAGTCTCAAAACTAGTGGGGCTAAACATTAGGGAGAAAGGGGTCCAGAAAAACGGTCTGCCTCCACTTATTTCCACTCCTTTTCCTGCTTGACACTCCTTTCACGTGACCCTTTGTTTACATCCTCTTATTTTGTTCGTTTAACTCCATTCCAGCAATGGTTTGTACATAACGAAACTAGCAAAACAATCTTATTATATTCTTTGTAAATACTCAAAATACTTGAAGTATTATATTCTGCATAAACTGCCCATATAGAGAACACAAATTATCTACCTTGGAAATCGTATTTGTAAAGTACTATATGTTAAAATTGGCCTACGCGATATACAAATTATATATATTCGTGTTTAGTACTATATATATATATATATATATGGAGGTAAAATCACAAATACGTGTGATCAAATTATGTAGTAAATCGAAGATGTCTTGAGAGAATAGACGAAAGCTTGGTGTTCCATTGTTTCAATTTTCTTAGCGAGTTTTACTATATATATATGATGGTGTAGAATGATTAAGAGGGTGCAGGTGTAACAGTGGGGGAGGAGGGGGACAGGCTTCGATTACTGAGGAGAGCGAGAGAGAGGGGGGGGGGGGGGGGGTTGGATGTTACGTACGGGAGATGTGACGTGGTTGTCTTGTGCTTGTGGATTGTGGTAGTTATTATATGGTTGTGGATGGTGGTAGTTAGTTATGGTTGAAGATGGTGGTAGTAGTTGTGGATGATGGTAGTTGTGGATGATAGTAGTAGTTGTGGTTGTCGAGGATGGTGGTAGTTGTGGATGGTGGTGGTGGTTGTGGATAGTTGTAGTTGTGGATGGTGGTTGTAGTTGTGGTTGATGGTAGTAGTTGTGGTTGTGGATGGTGGTAGTAGTTGTGGTTGATGGTAGTAGTTGTGGTTGTGGATGGTGGTAGTAGTTGTGGATGGTGGTTGTAGTTGTGGTTGATGGTAGTAGTTGTAGTTGTGGATGGTGGTAGTAGTTGTGGTTGATGGTAGTAGTTGTGGTTGTGGATGGTGGTAGTAGTTGTGGATGGTGGTAGTAGTTGTGGTTGTGGATGGTGGTAGTAGTTGTGGATGGTGGTAGTAATTGTAGTTGTGGTTGGTGGTAGTTGTGGTTGTGGATGGTGGTAGTAGTTGTGGATGGTGGTAGTTGTGGTTGCTCCTTGCTCTTGCCCCCCTCCCTGTGGTCTACCAACATTACCACAACTACTATCATCTCCTTCAAACCCCCCACCCTTCTCCTTTGTCTCAACTGCCCCCCCCCCCCTCTCTCTCTCTCTCTCTCTCTCTCTCTCTCTCTCTCTCTCTCTCTCTCTCTCTCTCTCTCTCTCTCTCTCTCTCTCTCTCTCTCTCTCTCTGGGTAATTTAGTTTAATTGGATTAATGTGTGCTAATTTTGATTTGCATAACCACATAGGATTTTCTGTTTGATGAATATGTTCGGTATATTCTTGTGTTCATGTCAAATTAACACGCTGTTTTGTATTTGCATTATCTCTCTTTATTATACCCCATCTATCTGACCTGTATACCATTCTACCCTACTAATGAAGAGAAGATATTCTGTAGATGAATAAATAAATACACACACTGATGAATGCAATTTAATGGGTACTTTGTACCAATGAAGAAGCTACAAACTATATGTCAGGATATCAGTTGGTATGGGATGGAATTTCTCGCTTGGTTTAAAAGAATAGATTTAGATTAATGTTCAGATCAAGTCGGCTATATATTAATATATAATAAATACATAGTATATATTTATTAAAATATAGTTGATTTGATCTTAACATCATTCTAAATGGATATATTTGCAGAACGAAAACTTCAAGAGTTCGCGAACATTTGTCAGTAGCTGTACATACATTATCCATCACAACGCCAAAACACACTCCAGTATTATTAACGTTATCGCTACAGCAACATTATCCAGCACAACGCCAAAACACACTCCAGTATTATTAACGTTATCGCTACAGCAACATTATCCAACACAACGCCAAAACACACTCCAGTATTATTAACGTTATCGCTACAGCAACATTATCCATCACAACGCCAAAACACACTCCAGTATTATTAACGTTATCGCTACAGCAACATTATCCATCACAACGCCAAAACACACTCCAGTATTATTAACGTTATCCCTACAGCAACATTATCCATCACAACGCCAAAACACACTCCAGTATTATTAACGTTATCGCTACAGCAACATTATCCATCACAACGCCAAAACACACTCCAGTATTATTAACGTTATCCCTACAGCAACATTATCCATCACAACGCCAAAACACACTCCAGTATTATTAACGTTATCCCTACAGCAACATTATCCATCACAACGCCAAAACACACTCCAGTATTATTAACGTTATCGCTACAGCAACATTATCCATCACTTTGTCCATTGACGTTATCAGTGCCTTCGATACCCTATCACCTTTCCTGCCATCACTAAAACCCATCATTATATTGGCCTAGCTTCACAAACACCATCTATACGCTAAATTTGACTTAATGATAAAACATCTTGTTTTTGTTTGTGTGGGGGGGGGGGGGGGGATTCTTAAGATGCGCATATTTATCATGTAATTTTCTTGTTCTTCAATATCAATATAATCATCATTGCAAACATATTATTTTTAATAGTCATCTCATCATTATCACAAGCATCCTCATAATCCTCATAAGCATCATCAATAATACAATAGTCATCAAAATCATCTCCTTCAACATGAAAATCTCCAAGTGCATCATCATCAGCAGCATTGCAATAGCATCATCATTACAGGCATCAAATACTCAATATCATTATATTAACAATCACCATTTGAAGGGTAGCACTCAGGAATAATATAAGCCAGGACATGCATACATAAAATACACATTCACAAATTCCAATACAAATTATTATTTTAGGTATATATCTGCATTGAAATTGAAATCACTTTAACTATAAGTTAGCAAAGTAAAACATGTAAATTTTGTCATTCATTTAATATTGCTTGACCAAAATGTCACTGATACATACTGTATACTGTAGCTGTAAGGCTGTAGCAGTGGGGAGTATGGGTATCTGTACTTGGCTTGATCAACAATAGCATAGAGTCCATGTCATCAGCAAAGTGAGTGTCTGTATCAACACACAGGTCATCACCAGCACATGCTTTGGTCGTCAACTGGGAGAGAGGGAGAGAGTGATAATATGAGTGTGAGAGAGAGAGGAGGTACGGTAGGTCAAAAGTGAAGGAAGGAAGGAAGGAAGGGAGGGAGGGGGGGAGGAAGGAAGGAAGGGAGGAAGGAAGGGAGGGAGAGAGGGAGGGAGGGAGGAAGGAAGGAAGGAAGGAAGAAGGAAGGAAGGAAGGGACATACGGAGGTGGGAAGGAAGGAAGGTGGTGTGTGTGTCAGAGAGAGGAAGTGAGTAGGAAGGAAGGAAGGAAGGGGGGGGGGGGGCAAAGGAAGGAGGAAGGTGAAGGAAGGTATGGACCACAGGTGACCAGGAAGGAAGGAAGGAAGGAGGGGAGGGGGAGGCTGGGTTGGAAGGGATAAGGTGTGGTGTGGTGTGTGTGTGTGTGTGTGTGTGTGTGTGTGTGTGTGTGTGTGTGTGTGTGTGTGTGTGTCAGAGAGAGAAAGTGAGTAGAGAACTTGTGTGTGTGGGGGAGGAGGGGGGGGGGGGGCAAAGGTGGAGGTCATAGGTGAAGGTAGGTATGGACCACAGGTGACCAGTCGAGGTAGGAAGGCTAGGTTATATTATAGGGGTCACTAGGTGTGTAAGGCGGCTGGGTTGCTAAGGGATAAGATGTGTGTGTGTGTGTGTGTGTGTGTGTGTGTGTGTGTGTACGTACGTTACACTCATCAACACATACATTCATACACGCATGTGAACCGATTTTCCCAGTCTTTCTTCCCCTCAACAAGTAAACTCTGGAACTATCTCTCTCGATATATCTTTCCCTCCTCCTACTACTCAAGCAGCTTTAAGCTCTGTGTCCAGTCAATTTGACTCTAACATACCTTGAATTGGGCTCTCTGACACTTTTATTTGTGTAGGGCAACACTCAATACAGGCAGCTTTGCCTTTTGTCTCCTTCTTACATATAGAAACAAATACTGTGCATAGGTAAAGTCAATACAACTATAATACAAAAATACATAGCCTTGGCATAATTAGGCATAAATAGCCCATCTTAACAAAATACATAGCCTTGGCATAATTAGGCATAAATAGCCCATCTTAACAAAATACATAGCCTTGGCATAATTAGGCATAAATAGCCCATCTTAACAAAATATCTATCCTACGGTAAGAAACAGTAAGGACAAGAGAATGACTATATGTATTAATCCACATTATTTACGTGCACTAAAGTTTTTAATTATAGTAATTGTGCTTTGTAGATGTAGAGTGCCTTGATTGTAACCATCACACTAAGTGCCTTGATTGTAGCCATCACACTAAGTACTAAGGTGTACTGTGGGCGAGAGAGGTGCAGGGCAGCCAAGGAAGCAGCACAGAGAAAAAGGCTATTACATTAATGCCAGAGGAGACGACCGACCTTTACTGAGAGAGAGAGAGAGAGAGAGAGAGAGATATTGTGTGTGTGTGTAGGCGGGTAGGGGGGGGGGGGGGGTTATGAGTGAGAGATTTGGGGGTGAATATGAAATGGTGATATGCAAGGAACCACTCAGCAGGCAAGATAATTACCGGTATATGAAAATGTATTATCTTGGAAAAATTAGATATTTAGCCATTTTAACATAATGGTGCCGTGTTAGTAGGATTCCGGTTAACATAAGACAATTATATTCAGCTTAGTAAGGTTCACTAGGAGTCAGAGGGATGAAAACTATCTAAATTTATCTGTTGACTCCCACACCTTCGTAAACTTCATAAATCCGTCTAATGCTAACCAAATTAAATATATATAGACGCCATCGTTCTCAAAGGGTTAATGAAGAAAAATCTAAGCTAGACATTCATAAGAAAAAAAACAATGCCAAGAGCGAGTCAGCAACAGGCTTTAAGGGGAGACAGACCGTTTTTTCTTCTAATAATTCCTTTATTTTCTCGCTAGACCTCCATCAAACTTAGAAAAACACCCCCTAGACCCCCCTTCAAGATAAATTTGTACATTTTTCGGTAGAAAAATATGCCGGCCGAAGGCCGATTCTTCTTAACATTTCAGTCTCGCTATCGCTCGCCAGAAAATAATCGACACCTAAATGGCACGAAAGGTCTTAGAAATGACAACAAAATGGGGCGAAATGTGTTAAAATCGCCAAACTAAGGGGCCAATCTCAAAACAAATGGGGCTTAACATGAGGGAGGAGGAAGACTCTAAAAACGGTCTGCCTTCCCTTAACATATAATAAGCCGCGCCTTGAAAATACCAGCTGGCCCAGTTAATGAGAAGCTACTTGAAGGCGTTATAGTCTAGTCAGGGCCTAAGGGGGAGCCAAGGACACGAGAGAGAGAGAGAGAGAGAGAGAGAGAGAGAGAGAGAGAGAGAGAGAGAGAGAGAGAGAGAGAGAGTGAGTGTTAGGAGGAAAACAGCTGGAGAATTGAACTAAAGTAATAGGGTATAGAAAACGAGATGCAAGGGGAACTGGAGTGAAAACAGCTGGGGCGGTAAATGAGGTGCTGCTTGAGGCCGATTGTCAAGTTTAGAGATAAAGACCCCAGGGGGAGGGGGGAGGGAGAAGAATACGGAGGAAGAAGAGGGGGGTGAAGAGGAGGTGAAGGAAAGGGGTAGAGGAGGAGGAGGAGGAAGAGGGATAGACGAGGAGGAGGAGGAAGAGGGGTAGACGAGGAGGAGGAAGAGGGGCGGCGCGCTCCTAGGTGCCACTAGAACACAACCAACCTTCGGGGGAAATGAAGAGGAGGTAGAGTTCCAGAGGTTACTTGTTGAGTAGAAGAAAGAGTATGTGAGAGAGAGAGAGCGAGAGAGAGAGAGAGAGTATATAGTAGAGATCATATCGTAAATTTAATGAGCACTCTGCCACTTATCCATCAGTTTCACCTTTCGTACCTTGCTGCTGGTGTCAAGGTAGCACTCAGTAACACCCTATGATCTTTACCATTTACCGTACAGTAGAAAGGGAAGGGGCAAATACAAGGGGTCAGAAATAGGAGGGACATGATGGTGGCAAAAATAAGGAGAAAATTGTGCAGTGGATACTAAAATGGTGCACAGCGGATATGGAGATGGTACAGTCGGCCAAATAAGTGATTACTCGGCACCAAGTATATTTTGATCAGTCATTTTTATCAGTAATATCGAAGCATGATTTCTTCATTTCGAGTGAGATATACAAACATGTTCCTAGACTTACCCACCCTATTCAGTATCTGACAGACATTAATACAGTGCAGATCGAGCCAAACGTAATAACAGCTGATACATGACTTATTTGCGCTACCGTACAAAGTGGGTAAACATATGGTGCACAGAGGAGACAAACGCCAGCATACACACATACTGTTGTAGAATATGGTGCAAAGATGATATAGAAATAGTGCACATAAGGGGAGAGGGGTGGTGCAAATAGGATGAAGAAGTGGTTCAGAGGGAATAACGAGATGTTGCAAAGAAGAGATGGAGGAGAAAGAGATGGTGCAAATAAGAGACAAGCGCCAGAACGGACATACTGTAGATGGTGCAAAGAGAAGATATGTTGCAAAAACGAGATAAATGAAATGGGGAAACATAAATGGTGCAAAGAGTAAACATAAATGTTGCAAACAAAAAACATATTAGAGAAAAAGGCAGGGATGGTGCAAGACATTTTAAAAAGATGAACGCAAGATGATGCAGAGTGAGTGAGTGTGTGTATGAGAGAGAGAGAGAGAGAGAGAGAGAGAGAGAGAGAGAGAGAGAGAGAGAGAGAGAGAGAGAGAGAGAGAGAGAGAGAGAGAGAGAGAGGGGGGGGGGGGAGTATACAAATATGTTAATGCCCACAATCTTCTCTTATAAGCGGAGGAATGTACTGGATATGCCTCCCAGGTGTTTATTGCAAAGGAGTGGATGGGGACAGGTGTGGGGTAAGGTACGGTACAGGTACTCAAATACGTACGTGGATCTGTCATGTTTCTCATTGTGCAAGTATATGTAATCCAGCTTATATATGAGTGGCTTGTATATACCGTACATTAATAATATAAGCATGTATACCTTTTATCATAAAGCAAATTACATTCTAAAATCAAATGGCTTTATTTACATTAATAAATCACACGAGATCTACGCTTTTATATGAGTGACTGCACATTATGAGTGAGTGAATACATGTTTCTCCTAAGTACTGCCCGTTTTCTCTTTGTTTCTACCTTTCCCTATTGCTCTTCTCCGTTTTCTCTCTGCCATCATATACCTGTATATCTCTTCATTCAACTACCCCCATCCCCCTCCACCACATTCCTTCACCCCCACTTCCCACCTTCAACCCCACACCCCAGGCTGTTTTCCTTCTGCTTAATTTACTCTCTCTCTCTCTCTCTCTCTCTCTCTCTCTCTCTCTCTCTCTCTCTCTCTCTCTCTCTCTCTCTCTCTCTCTCTCTCTCTCTCTCTCTCTCTCTCTCTCTCTCTCTCTTTTTTTCACTCCTTTGCCCTCTAGACTAGATTCACTTTTCACTTCTTATTCTTCAGCCTCACTCTCTTCCTTTTACTCTTTAACTCACAAGCCTCACTCTTCAGCTCCACTTTTGACTCCTTTAGCCTTCCTCTTCACTCCTTACTCGTCAGCCTCACTCTTTAGCTTCACTGTTCACTCCTTTAGCCTTACTTTTCACGTTTTACTCTTCAACTCACCAGCCTCACTCTTCAGCTTCCCTTCTCACTTTTCACTCCTCTAGCCTTCCTCTTCACCCTTTACTCCTCAACTCAGCAGCCTCATCCCTCAGCCGTATTCTTTCCCTTGGTCCCAGTCCCTCCACAACCATGTTATTCAACCCTCATTTGGTGCCTTGCTAGCCTTTTATCCTCCTAATCAGCTGTCCACCCGCCCTAAGGGATATATATATATTTTGTTTTAAACCAACTACGCTTAAACTTTTCAATACAATGATGCAATTTACTTTTAGCTGGCAAACATTATAACATTTTATTCGAAGAACCTCTAGGAATCGAAGGGGGTACAGGCTATATCAAATAGATAATTAAGTATGACTTGGGGCATACGGTTGTATTTTGACATAAAATAACCCTTTTCAGGATAATAGTGCTATCTCGTAGGCAGGAGGCAAACCAAGAAAATAGATACATTATTTCCATGTGACGCAATCCTCAATAAATTAAATAAAGGATACAACAAATCTTATTTTATCTATTAAATCTATCTCAAAGGTGGGTCTGGACAAATATGTGAAATTATCAAAAAACATACTTTCTTATTTCCTCTTATTAAGTTTATCTCAAGGGTGGGTCTAGTTAAATATGTTCCTACTTGCAATAAACAAAGTGTAGTTCCTGCGCACCCTTGCCATTCTTTACCCTGGTCTGTCATCCGGTTGTTATAAAGGCGTGTGAGTCTCCTCCGCCCTTCATTCAACCCCCCAAGGTCTCCAGCCGCCATAAGTAGTGTTGTCCCGACCACTGCAACACACACATGTATACACGCACACATATACACGCACACACACACACACATATGCACAGCCACGCATGCACACACACACATGCGCACACACACACGCACACACACACACACACACACACACACACACACACACACACAGGTGAAGGAGAGGGGGGGGGGGGGTGGAGACATGCAAACAGGAAGAGGGGGTAGGGAAGTAAGAGGTGAAGGTAAATAGTGAGAGGGAGAGGGAGAGGTATTGGGCATCTGTTTATGGATTTCTTCTTGGAATTATAAAGTTTATTATTATCGCATCATGCTATTATCACCAGGGTCTGATTCACCTTAAGGGGAGAGGAGTCACTTTTCTAGACACCCTTCTCCCTCATGTTTGTTTAGCTCCATTAGTTTTCAGATTTTAAGACGTTCGGCCCATTAGTTTGGCGATTTTAACATCTTTAGCTCCATTTCGTTGTTTATTTTAAGACCTATCGTGCCATTTAGGTGTCAATTATTCCCTGGCAAGCGATAGCGAGCCTGTAATTATAAGAGGGATCGGCCTTCGGCTGGGACATTTTTCTAGCGAAAAATTTACAAATTTATCTTGAAGGCGGGTGTAGGGGGTGTTTTATAAGTTTGAGGGAGGTTTTGCGAGGAAACTAAACAAATATATTTATTAAGGGGAGGTTTTTAGTTTGGTCTCTAGATATCCATCAAGCTTAAGATTACACCCCCTTGAGCCCCTTTCAAGATAAATTTGTACATTTTTCGGTAGAAAAATGTCCCGGCTGAAAGCCGGTTCCTCTTAATTAACAGGCTCGCTATCGCTCGCCAGGATAAAATCGACACCTAAATTGCACGAAAGGTCTTAAAATTGACGGAAATGGGGCGAAAGTTCTTAAAATCGCCAAACTAATGGGGCGAACGTCTTTAAATCTTAAAAGCAACGGGGCTAGACATGAGGGAGAAAGGGGTCAAGAAAAAAGTCCCTCAAGTGGATATCTCCCCTTAATAGACTAAACCAAACAGCCACTAGCCCCTTCACTCCTTTGAAGATCATGACGCGGCTTGACAGTTTATTCTGGGTATCATAACACGATTTCATACAGCTAAGGAAGGACATGTGTGAGTTGTAAGTGTAAAGACTATCTCAATCAACCCCCTGACTTCCATGTACCCTTCCTAATCTGAATAAAATCGTTCAATAATAGCCAGAAAACAGAAAAGAAATGCGTAATCGAATCTCCAAAGGGTTAAGAGGGTCCTCGTTGCGTTTAAGTCACCTTCTTTATCCTCTCCTTTGCTTTTTGCCGATTTCCCCCCCCCCCCCTTCTGTGGATATGTTATACACTTGTTTATATATATATATATATATATATATATATATATATATATATATATATATATATATATATATATATATACAGTCGTGAGCACTAATATGGAGACACCTATTTGAATCTTTGAACATTTTAAGTATAAAGGGGCAAATATTCAAATGGGACTATCCTTATTAGAGTTCACGACTGTACTCCCCCCCCCCCCATTCCTAACACCTGCACATGTCACCGAGGCACCGATGTATTGTCAAGATAACAAGGGAGGTTCACTACACACCTCAGTCCTCGCTATTGTACACCAGGATAACGCCCCAACTTTTGTCCCTACTGTCTCTTTATTTCGTACTATCTTTACTAACCTTTTGTTCACGTTGTCCTTCTTGTTAGTCCCTTTCTAGCACTATATGTACCTTGCTCAATATATATATATATATACACTATGCAACAGTTTAAATCCAGTTGTCACGGTAATTTTGTGAATGAAGGATTCCTTAAGGCACATGAACCTTTTCTTGTTTTGACTGATTTTCCTCCCTCCATTCACTGTCTCAAAAAAATATATATACATGTATATATATATACAGTATATAAATAACAAAATGCTGATTTGGTAAAGCGTAACTATCATAAAATATACTTGAACAGGACACCAACTTGTAGTGAAGTCCTTGGTCTAGTCCTATTGTACCAGTTCCTGCCTGTTGTTGTTGTTGTTGTTGTTGTCACTGCTATCTAAGAGCTTTATATTACTCCAGCCGGCCACTGATAAGCTCACACTTTACGACTTTGGTTATAGTGGGCTCCGTGTGTGTTAGTTTGACTGTTTATGTAGGTACTGATGGGGCGTCGGTTTTGTGAATGTGTGTGTGTGTAATCTATGAGTGTTTGTGTGTGTAATGTGTGTGTGGGTATGTTTGTGTGTGTGATTGTACCGGGCCCGTTGTCTGTTAGCTTGACTGTCTAGATTGAATTGCATTGAAATGTTTTTATTTAGCCAAAGAATATAAATACATTGTAAAAAAGTACATATTTCATATTGTTAAAAGGGGTGAACTCTCTTAAAAAGGCACATACATTTTTTGCCTCACATAAATATTGCACTCACATTTTGGCTAATACGGTACATAAACAAAATGTGAGCGCAGTATTCATGGAGATAGGTACTAGTGAGAGGAAAGGAGTACACTGTAGGTTGTTTTTGTGAAGGTGTGTATGTGTGTGTGTGTGTGTGCGTAATTGGGTCCGGTGTTTGTTAGTCCCGTTGTCTAGATGCGTGCGGCTGTGTACGTGTTGTTTTGTGACTTATGTGTATACAGTATGTGTGTGTGTGTGTGTGTGGTGTGTATGAAAGGTGTCCCTATGTTTGTGAGTTTGACTTGTCTAGATAGGTGGTGGTTTAGGGAACATATATACACACACACACACACACACACACAAGCTGACTAAAATCGTCTTATAGTTGCTAGAACGTAATGAAAAGGACGTCACCGGTACAGCATGAGTGAAAGGACGTCACCGGTACAGAATGAGTGAAAGGACGTCACCGGTACAGAATGAGTGAAAGGACGTCACCGGTACAGAATGAGTGAAAGGACGTCACCGGTACAGAATGAGTGAAAGGACGTCACCGGTACAGAATGAGTGAAAGGACGTCACCTGTACAGAATGAGTGAAAGGACGTCACCGGTACAGAATGAAGGAAAGGACGTCACCGGTACAGAATGAAGGAAAGGACGTCACCGGTACAGAATGAGTGAAAGGACGTCACCGGTACAGAATGAGTGAAAGGACGTCACCGGTACAGAATGAGTGAAAGGACGTCACCGGTACAGAATGAGTGAAAGGACGTCACCGGTACAGAATGAGTGAAAGGACGTCACCGGTACAGAATGAATGAAAGGACGTCACCGGTACAGAATGAGTGAAAGTGCCTGAGCCAGTATGTCAAGTTAATTATAGAGCACCAGCCGATGTGAGACTGTGATACCTGTAGCCAGGGAATGTCTTCACTCAGGTAGCCGTCTTAATTAAACCCTGGGGTAGTCATAACACACATACCCTATCACATGAATGGTAGGTCAAATTTAAGGTATTTAAGGGGAGGTTTTTAGTTTGCTCCCTAGACCTCCATCAAGCTTAAACAAATACCCCCTTCGAGATCAATGTGTAGGCCTACATTTTCGACAGAATAATATCTCGACCGAAGGCCGATTCCTCCTCAGTTACAGGCTCGCTGACGCTCGCCAGGAAAAATCGACACTTAAATGGGACGAAAGGTCTTAAATTGGTCAGAAATGGCTGGCTGGCGGTCCTGGGCTGGCTTCTACCTACGTCTAGCTCTCAAGGCCAAGAGTTTTTGTTTTCTTCATAATTTGTTTCTTGACGTGCCTAATGTTTGGTACTCTGTGATACTGGTTTGGGTAGTGGGATACGTGCTACTGGTATTCTGGTTAGGATCGGTAACGGGTTTCGACCTCAACTTTCTGGTTATACAGTATGACTTGGGGTGTTAAGCAGATGTAGTGGAATTGTTTTCTTCCGATCTTTTGATGGGGTTGGTATTACAGAAATACTAAATTTAGTGTTTCATTTCGTTTAATGTTTAATGTGAATGCTACTAAGTTATGATAAATATCATTGTTACTCCCAGTGTCCTATTGGATTCGGTGTAGGCCCTATGTAATATAATAAAAAACAATATATATATATATATATATATATATATATATATATATATATATATATATATATATATATATATATATATGTATATAGACTGCCGTGGTGTAGTTGATTAATGCGTCGGCTATCGTTCTGACGGTCGGCGGTTCGAACCCCACTGAGAGATTAGAAGAAAAGAAAAAATATATATATGTATATATAGATATACACACACATATATAGATGTTGTGTGTGTGGTTGTATGTGTATTATATATTATTGTGTAAGCAGACAATTCATTTATTGTGGTGTTGTAGGTATGTATCATATGTGTAATGTTTGTTTTGTTGTTGTTACAGGTGTGGGAGTGAGCGGTGTGAGTCATACTCTGGGACCACTAGACGGATCACTGTACGCTACAGTAACTAAGAAGAGACACCACCCAACACTATCTGCTTCACCACATTCACCACAGTCGCCCCACGCCCCGGGACCTGCCCACACTCCCTCACCACACGGTCTACTCAACGGTCGCTACGCTGCCTCTATAGACTCCGGTATAGCATCAAGTAACTCTGCCGGAGCTGCACCCGTGTCACCACCCACCTCCGACACTTCTCAGACGTCTGGTGAATCCCGCGGGACGGCGGCCGCAGTGGCTCCAGGGCGGGCAGGGTCTGGGGTGGCGGGGGTTGGCGCCCCTGCTGCCCCGCCCTTGGTGGATGCCCGGCAATTAGACGAGCTCCTCCAGGGGATGTTGCTCGACATTCAAAGTATCCCTGACCTGAGACCTTCCCTTACACATGCACCAGACATCGACTCTATTCGGTGTCCGGACTTTACTACCCCTTGCCCGCCACCCCCAAGAGACCTCCGTCGAGGGGGAGGGGATGGAGCCCCCCTGCACTCCCCAGTGAACGGATATAGTGGATCTACGACTCAGGACTCGCTACTGGATACCTCAATGAGCACTACTGATGGGCATGAAGTGCCCTACCATGCCCGCACCGACAGCAAACCTTTCAGCTATGGTGCCGTCACATCATCCCCGCTCCTGGGTCGCCGCCGCACTTCCTCAGAGGGTGGTGAAGGTGGGGCTCCTCCCTCACCATCTATTCACCGTCGCGACTCCCGGGAAGCCTTGCATCACCACCGTGCAGGCCTAGAGTCACCTCGTTTAGTGCGACGTATGTCAGGCTCTGTAGGAGGTACACCGGGGGATGCCCCAACCCGCCGCTCCCCGTCCCCATCCCCGTCACCGGAGCCAGGGAGCCGTAGTGGATCCCTACACAGACAACGCTCCCAGACATTGACCACCCGCCTCATGTCCACCGGTGACACCCCTACATCCACCCTCACCCGTTCACACCACGCCAAGTCCGCCTCAACTCTCGACCACGCTTTCGACTCCTCCTTCGACTCCCACAGGTCAGTACAATTATACTTTATGCAGTTGGGGCATACCTTAAAATCTTAAAATAAATGGGGCTACTGTAAACATGAGGGAGAAGGGGGTCTAGAAAAAACGACCCATCTCCCCTTAATAAAACCAGTCTCGTTTTGTAGTCCATTACTGAATTGTAAATGCAATTCTCAGTAATCATAATAAACGTAACATATTTGACTACTGTAGGCTATTCCTTGGATCCAATTAGTAAGGAAATATACGAATACCTTACCACATGTTCTAGGTTTAATCTTCACGAAATAGCGGGCATTTCTGATCACATCTATTTCCGGGTGATTTTGAAACAGTAAGCGTTTTCTCGAAATTGACATATGCTGTATTAGCTTTAAAAATAATTAAAACAAATAATAATACAACGGAAGATAAGTTAATAACTATAGCCGAGTGCCACAGATCACATTTCTGCATTATATTCCTGACTATACTAAGCGTGATGTAGGCGAAAATCATTGATGCAATTATTGTGGAAAAGCAAAGTAAGTATGGCAGACAATTAAAGGAATCCATTTTAAAGAACGCGGAGAGATTGGAGGGAAGGCATCGGAGAGGAAGCAATTATATATCGTAAAACTATATTGTCACCTATTGTAAGGCGCTGAAGGCCGACCGCTTGCTGGAGGTAAAACAACAAGGGTGAAGGGTGGTAGGGAATTAACTGTATATAGCCTGAGGTGGTCAGTACCCCCCCCCCCATTACTTTGGCAATTTTATGACGTTTTACCCCATTAATATGGCGGTTTAAGACGCTATGTCCCATTCAGGCGTTGATAGTTTTCCTGTCGAGCGATAGCGAGCCTGCAACTTTGGATATCCCGGCCTTTGACCTGGCCATTATTGTACCGAAAAATGTACAAGTTAAGCTTGAAGATGGGCCTGTGGGGTGCATTTTTCTCTTAGCTTGAATAATATGGGGAAGGGGGAGCGTGCGCGCGTGCGCGTGTTTTAACGTAGACAGGTTTGAGGAAAGTATCAGGAGGAAGCATATCGTAAACAAATATTTATTGTCAATTATTGTAAACCGGTGAAGGTCAACCGCTTGCTGGAGGGGGAAAGGGGGTTAAGGAAGAAGCAATAAATGGAGGAACACGAGGAAGTAGAAGGAAGAAAGTGGAAATATGATAGAGAGGTCAACAGCTGGGGATGAATACAAGGAAAGACAAGAGAGAGGATAATAAAAGGGGTTAGGGATATAAAGAAGACACAAAAGATTAAGGAATACCAGGAAATAGAAGGAAGGGAGGAAGTGGAATTATTACAAAGAGGTCAACAGCTGGGGATCAATAGAAAGAAAGACAAAAGCGTTGAAGCAATAATGATAAACACGAGGAAGTAGAAGGAAGTGGAGTTAATACAAAGAGGTCAACAGCTGGGGATCAATAGAAAGAAAGACAAAAGCGTTGAAGCAATAATGATAAACACGAGGAAGTAGAAGGAAGTGGAGTTAATACAGAGAGGTCAACATCTGGGGATGAATAGAATGGAGGACAAAAGAGAAATTAGTGAGTAATTGAAACCGGGACGATGCAGTTATTACACGAGATGATCATGATGGCATTGCAATTTTTATGTGCAGTAGCTATAGTGTATCTTTGAAGTAGCACAATTTTTATGTGCAGTAGCTATAGTGTATCTTTGAAGTAGCACAATTTTTATGTGCAGTAGCTATAGTGTATCTTTGAAGTAGCACAATTCATAAGGACTTAAATTAATTTGAACAATACCTTAAGATATATTACAGTAGACACGCGGATTCGCATTAATTGGTTGTTTTATTTAAAGAACCCTTCAAATAGTACAAAATAGGAGTTTAAAATGTATAAGTATTTAGAGTGATAGTTTTAATTGACTAGCAAATCATAGTAGCACCGTAAATTGATTAACCGTAATAAAGTAAAATATTGAACCAATGCAAGTCACCCAAATTCTGTACGACGTTACCATAGTTATTATAGAACTCAATACCTAACCACTTTTAGATTATCTCACCTTAAATTCTAGATTGATTGTCCAAATGTCCTGCACTCTTCCTATCTTTACAAGCAGATCCATGGCGACTGTTATATACAATTAGAATTACGACCTTCCGATTTTATCAAGCTTCGGAAGGAGCTCTGATAGTTGAAGGAATTCCACTGCACCATACAGATTGAAATGCAGTACATTTTTTATAGTATTTAATTTAATGCAGTTATGACGCCACTTTTTTTTTTTTTTCTTCTGGGCGCACTGATGACGGAGTGCAGATCAGAGGTGAAGGTCATTCCTCCGCCATGCCCGCCCTGACCTTATTAGTACACACCTGGCCGCCGACACTCCAGGGGCCTCTCGGAGTTTTGTAATCAGCTGGGTTGACTCATGGGGGTGTGGTGGAAGGAGGAAGAGAAAGAGTGTATATGTGTGTGTGTGTATGGTGGTCAGGTGTGGGGGGGGGGGGGGGCTAGTTACAAGGAACCTCGCAATGTTCAATATCTCTGTTTTTTGCCTTTTGCTGTGTCCGATACTCTTATCTCAATTACTGTGCTGTCCATTCCAGGGAGATTATTTGGATATAAACAAGAGATTGCACACTTAAAAGAGATTGCACACTTAAAAGAGATTGCACACTTAAAAGAGATTGCACACTTTTCCATGTTTAATGACATTTAGTATTTCTCCGACCATTATTCACCTAACCTTTGCAGGTATATACAAACTTATTCAACACCTTTTATTACATTCACAAATAGTCAAGTAAGCTGAAAAAGGGTTAAACTGAATATTGAATAAAATTGGTGATAATCTCGGCAGTTAAGAAGGAGGAAGACAAATAATGGCCGGAGAGGAGGAGGAGGAGGAGGAGGTGGAGGTGTTTTTGAGGGCGATAATGATAAGGCACCCCCCCCCCCCCCCCGATCTCTCTCTCCTCTCTCAAAAAGATAATTTACAAGCCATAATTAACACTGACTCAGACGGGCGTGGGAAGAAAGAGAGAGAGAGAGAGAGAGAGAGAGAGAATTACCTTTGACTTCGAAATATCTCCATCGAAAGTTAATTTAATCGTTTGATGTTTGCCAAAATATTAAAACATAATATTCTGAAGGAATCACTCAAGATTTTGCTTGGCATTCTTACTTTTATGTTTACCATGTCTGTAATGCAGAACACTATACATGACATCATCGTTCTGAAAAGGTCAACAGAGGAGTAATGCCAGGGGTCACACGAACGCTTTTTCCGGCAAATTTCTATGAACAAGTTTTTTTCTCATGCAAGGTTTATAGATACAACGTTATATATATGGACCTTGCTTTCACGTTGGATTCAAACAAACTCGACTGAAGGTAGATTGTGCTAGGTGGCTGATTTCGGATATAACTTAACTTTTGAAGATGTCCGACTACAATTGCCCGTACAAATTGGCGGAAAAAGAGCTCGTGCAACACCGGCTAAACAAGAGCAAGAAAATGAAGGATGATGGAAAGTGAAAAAGATACCTATATATAAAGATACCTATATATAAAGATACCTATATATAAACATGAACGTATAGTAAGCTTAGTTAACCCCTTTAATACCCCTGAAGTCACAGTATAGGATTCAGCTTAGGAGTGAGCTCTAGAAAACAAAGGAGTGAAAGCTATCGAACGTCTTAAAATGTCAAAACTAATGGGGATAAGTAGGAAGAAGAAAGGGGACCAGAAAAACGGCCCATCTTCCCTTAAGGGGATGTATTTTTTTCTGGACCCCCTTCTACCTCATGTTTAGTCCCATTAATTTTGATATTTTAAAACGTTTATCCTATTAGTTTGGCGATTTTAAGACCTTTCACCTTTTTTCAAAATTAATACCTTTCCTGCCATTTCTAGGTGTCGATTTTTTCCTGGCGAGCAATAGCGAGCCTGTAATTTGGGAGGAACCTTAAGAATCAATAAACATAATTGGGCTAAATTCGGAGGTTGCTCATTGATGTTCAGCTCCAGAAAGGCCTCTTGTATAGTGAATTGATAAGAATACACAATAGTCGTAGAAACATATAATTGATAAGAATACACAATAGTCGTAGAAACATATAATTGATAAGAATACACAATAGTCGTAGAAACATAATTGATAAGAATACACAATAGTCGTAGAAACATATAATTGACAAGAATACACAATAGTCGTAGAAACATATAATTGATAAGCATACACAATAGTCGTAGAAACATATAATTGATAAGAATACACAATAGTCGTAGAAACATATAATTGACAAGAATACACAATAGTCGTAGAAACATATAATTGATAAGCATACACAATAGTCGTAGAAACATATAATTGATAAGAATACACAATAGTCGTAGAAGCATATAATTGATAAGAATAAACGATAGTCGTAGAAACATATAATTGATAAGAATACACAATAGTCGTAGAAACATATAATTGATAAGAATACACAATAGTCGTAGAAACATATAATTGATAAGCATACACAATAGTCGTAGAAACATATCATTTGTGAAGGATATAGACCAACGGAAGGAAGGGGTAAGACAGGAAAAGGAAATGGCTTATTAAACTAATATTGTCCTAGGAAAAGAAGGTCACACTATTATTGAAGTTAATTAGCGAGCGCTTATGAAACTATATGGAATTAGACCCGATATTGAATGAGTGAAATACGAACGTTAGAGAGAATTAGTACAGCGGAAAACGATTTACGCTTTCAGTACCGGTGCCGTCCTTTTAACTTTATTCTGACTACTATTAGACTATTTTATTCAGTTTTAAAAGGGCCCCAGGAATCAACAGGCTACGAACTATCTCACTTAACCCTTTTTACTGGATGACTCCGTCGTCGACACCTGCCCGGGTTGTAACACAGCACCCCATACCATAAAACACATCATAGAAGACTGCATTTCACACACCCACTTACGCCAACAACACAATTTACACTATTTGAGAGCTCTGTGGGAGAGCCCGACCGTGGCCATGGCCTTCCTTAAGGACTCGGGGCTGTTCGGCCAGGCAGTTTAGGGAACAACAACAACAACAACAACAAACCCTTTTTACTACCACAGATCCTTCTTAAACTGCATAAAGTTGGCTAAATATAGCTAGAAGAAAAGACGTCGCCAGTACAGTAGGGGTCAAAAGTAAGTAGATTTTAAAGTCAAAAGAAAATTAAAATATTTACAGTTGAAAGTGAGGAGCAAATGTTCACGAGAAAACATTAACGTATATGAACACTGAGGTCATTTTAGCGCTAGAATGAATTTGGTTAAGCCGGTATCACACGAGCGATTTTATAGTCAACATTCGATGGTCAACATTTGTCTGGCAACATTTCTGGAATATTCTGTACTGATATCTGAAACTAGACTGCTAATAGATTAATTTAGGGAGCAGAAATATTATAAATGTCGACCTCATAAGCTGCCAGACCAGTGTTAAGGATAAATGTTGATTGAAAAAGCGCTCGTGTGATACCGGCTTTAGTGTGTATGTGTGTGAGAGTGAAAGAGAGGTTTATTGTTAACTATTGCCGAAAATTGTGACGCCAATGACACATCTCGAAACCCTCACTTAGCCCGAGCAAATATACTTTGATTAAAACCAATAAACCTTAGGATTTCAATCATCAAGGTGTAGATACAGTGTGTTTTATTGTGCGTTGCAGCTTGCTTCATGTGCACTGTGTCTGTTTGTGATAATCTACACTGTCACACGGAAGATCAAAGACTTAGCTTTACGCGAGTACCCTGTGACAGTGATGGTGGTGGTCAGAAATTCCATGTAAAGTACAAAGCATTCTTTTGACGGGAGTCCAAGGTCATTCAGATGGGTGTACAATCGGTTAGAAATTGACTATACTGCCATAGTCTTCTTTTGTCCCCCAACTGATGGTAAATTGTCATGTCGTAATCTTGATTACTAAGCTATTACGAAGATAGTGTAGCCAAATGTATTGTTAATTAGGAAAACTTTATATGATGCAGAGACATAGTAATTGAACATTTTCCCATGAATTATCGAGAAATCGGCTTCTAAGAGATTCACATTTCCGTCAGCTGGAATAAAACCGATTATAGTTACTGTGTTATATGCAATCTTATTTGGTCATGCTTACCAATGCACAGTAAGTTGTCATATTGTATTTTTTTAAATTCTAAGTAACTGTAATGATATTTATGTATTTTTGGCTCCGACGTGATGTACAGTATGTGTAAGAATAATTATGATTTGTACAAGTCATTGTTATTTATTGTTGTTGTTGTTGCTGTTGTTTTGTTGTTGGTGGGGGTGGGGGTTGTGGTGGTGGTGTCATTGGTGTAGTTGTTGATGGTATTGGTGGCGGTGTTGTTATTTGTGTTGTTACTGGCGGTGCTGGTGGTGTAGTTGTTGTTGATGGTGGTATTGGTGGTGGTGTTATTGGTGTTGTTGTCGTTGTTTGTATTGTTACTGATGGCACTGGTTGTTGTTACTTGTTGTAGGTGGTGTTGGTGTAGTTGTTGATGGTGGTATTAATGGCGATGTTATTGTTGTTGTTATTTATGTTGTTATTACTGTTATTGCCTTATCATAGTATAACAACACCCCAGCGACCTAGACCAAACTAAACGACACTGCACTTCCACATAAGGTTAGGCTGAGTCACGCAGGGTTGCCAAATCAGGCCCGCTAGATAGTAAATAAATGCCGAAAATCGCTAGAATAATGCCACAATTTCTGCAATCTCGCTCTTAAATGGTTCAAATCTACAGAATAGCGCTAGAATTCATGTCGCTAGATATTAAAAATGGCCTCTAAATCGAAGTAAATGCCTCTAGATCTAGCGTAAAAATATCTAAATTGGCCTCTACATCAAAGTAAATACCTCTAGATCTAGCGGGAAAGTAGCTAAATTGGCAACACTGGGCCTGAGTCACCCTGGGTAGATGAGCACCAGTCTACCAGCCTTGCCAAGGAAACGTATATATTCTTAGTAAGTGTGCCACGCATCATCATTATGACAAAAACTTTCAGAGCTCCATTTAGTCAGTTCAGTCCAGCCCGTTTGAGGACCCGCAGAGGGCTATTCTCGGCCAGCGCGGGGGTGTTGGAGAAGTATTATGATAGGACCGGAAGAGCTTAGAAAATTATATACATCATCTTGTATTACACACACACACACGCGCGCGCGCGCGCACACACACACACACACACACACACACACACACACACACACACACACACACACACACACACACACACACACACACACACACAATTAGGTAAATACACACACACACACACAATTTTTGTCTCGAACGTCCC
Source organism: Paralithodes platypus (assembly GCA_032716605.1). Lineage (NCBI taxonomy): Eukaryota > Metazoa > Arthropoda > Malacostraca > Decapoda > Lithodidae > Paralithodes > Paralithodes platypus. The sequence continues at coordinate 41,262,763 of CM064507.1, forward strand.
TTGATGTTGGCCCTACCACTCTTTCAACTCTGGGGGAGGCACTCGATACAGGCAGTTCTGCCTTTTGTCTCCCTCACTCACATAGAAAACACACACACATGTACGTACAGTACGTTAGGATAGTGGTCAGACTAATGTATAAATGTAGTGAGTGTGGCAGGTGTTGATTGTTAGACTACATGTAGCCACACATTAACCTGATACTGCCACACACATTAGCCTATCATAAGCAGCCATCAGCACCACCGAGGCCGCCCAAAGAGTGTGGTGGTGGTGGTGGTGGCCGGAATAGTGTTGAAGATGGTAGTAGCAGGTGGTGGTAAGGGTTCGACACCACCTCTCAACCACTAGCCAACTGGGATATATTTAGTTCACGGAATAGTTACAGACGTTTGTGGCGGGATATTCTTAGCAACTACTAGTACTCCCAACACCTTTTCTCACAACAACCGTATGTCAGCGTAAGAGCAGTGTCACGCGATCAAGTTTATCGGCGACATGTATCTGAGCCTGGAATCCGCTACAAGATATAATTGTTTTAGGAATTATTGTTGTTTATTCTTATATTATATTATATGTGCACGATTAGGACCTTGAACATGCACAATACCGTTATAATGAAAGCGAGAATTGTCAGATTGTAGACTCGACTTTAGTTAGCTTTTGCTAGGTCTATTGGTGCCAGTGGTAGGTCTATTGTTGCCAGTGCTAGGTCTATTGGTGCCAGTGCTAGGTCTATTGGTGCCAGTGCTAGGTCTATTGGTGCCAGTGCTAGGTCTATTGGTGCCAGTGCTAGGTCTATTGGTGCCAGTGCTAGGTCTATTGGTGCCAGTGCTAGGTCTATTGGTGCCAGTGCTAGGTCTATTGGTGCCAGTGCTAGGTCTATTGGTACCAGTGGCTAGGTCTATTGGTGCCAGTGCTAGGTCTATTGGTGCCAGTGCTAGGTCTATTGGTGCCAGTGCTAGGTCTATTGGTGCCAGTGCTAGGTCTATTGGTGCCAGTGCTAGGTCTATTGGTACCAGTGCTAGGTCTATTGGTGCCAGTGCTAGGTCTATTGGTGCCAGTGCTAGGTCTATTGGTGCCAGTGCTAGGTCTATTGGTGCCAGTGCTAGGTCTATTGGTGCCAGTGCTAGGTCTATTGGTGCCAGTGGTAGGTCTATTGGTGCCAGTGCTAGGTCTATTGGTGCCAGTGGTAGGTCTATTGGTGCCAGTGCTAGGTCTATTGGTGCCAGTGGTAGGTCTATTGATGCCAGTGGTAGGTCTATTGGTGCCAGTGCTAGGTCTATTGGTGCCAGTGCTAGGTCTATTGGTGCCAGTGCTAGGTCTATTGGTGCCAGTGCTAGGTCTATTGGTGCCAGTGCTAGGTCTATTGGTGCCAGTGCTAGGTCTATTGGTGCCAGTGCTAGGTCTATTGGTACCAGTGGTAGGTCTATTGGTGCCAGTGCTAGGTCTATTGGTGCCAGTGCTAGGTCTATTGGTGCCAGTGCTAGGTCTATTGGTGCCAGTGCTAGGTCTATTGGTGCCAGTGCTAGGTCTATTGGTGCCAGTGCTAGGTCTATTGGTGCCAGTGGTAGGTCTATTGGTGCCCACTATGTTGTTAAGGGGATTTTTTTTTTTTAGTCTATTTATTTATATATTCATTTATTTTTTTAGTTTCCTCCCTAGACCTCCATCAAACTTAAAACAAACATCCATTAGATCCCCTTCGACATTAATGTGTACATTTTTCGGTAGAAAAATTTCACGGCCGAAGGCCGGTTCCTCCACAATTACAGGCAATTAATTACACAATTGCCAGGCAAAAAATCGACACCTAAAGGGCACGAAAGGTCTTAAAATTTACAAAGAAATGGGGCGAAAGGTCTTAACATCGACAAACTAATGGGGGAAGCGTCTTAAAATCTTAAAAGTAATGGGGATAAGCATGAGGAAGAAATGGGACCAGAAAAACGGCCCATGTCCCCTTAATCCGAACACATGATAGGTGGTGAGACTAGCGGGGTAGGAAGGGGTAGTGCCAGTGCCAGGTATATGAGGGCCGGCCCGCCAACCACTTCACTGCCGTACTCTGCGTGCCTCGCCTGAGTGCCTCGCTCTCTGGCACGCTCGTCTCCTGTCCCCTCCTAGGTGGTTTATGCTCTCTTGGTTTTACTTGCCCCTCTTGTGGTTTATATCGTGACGTTACTTAGCTCTTTTGTTTTTATAATTTGTTAAACCGGTATCATATGAGCGTTTTGTCTTTCAACTTTATCTTTGTCTTTCAACTTTATCGTCAACATTGATTGGTCTTGTTGTTTAGGAGGCAACCTATTAAAATAATTTTATGTCACATAAATGCATCGGTTTTCAGTCTAGTGTTAGTCTAGTGCAAAGGATTCCAGAATTGTTGGCGTAAAAATATTGACCGTCGAAGATTCCTTTTAACTACAAGACGATTTTTCTGAGTTGAATAAAATCGCCAAGTGACAGCTAATATACATGAAACCTGCATATCACTGCATTGAAGGAGTTAATCGAGGCAGTTGTAAACGCCTTGACTATGAGGCGTTTTTAGTGAACTGAATAAAATCGCGTAATGTTAGCCATACGGTAATAAGATTGGCGTTATCGCATTTTTTTAAGATTAAGCACTTTCAATAGATTAGTTATTGTATCAGATAAAGTGTGTTGACTCTAAAGGATTGTATAACTTTATTAAACCTTATCTACGGGGATTGATGATTAATCTGAATTATATAATGTGATGTCAACCAAAATACTAAGGAAGTGGGGTCAAAAATTCAATAGATCAACTTTCTCTTATGTATCTATTTGTGTGTAGTTGACTAAATAGGTGCGTATATGGGAATATATCGCAATCATTAACCCCTTCAACACCATGACGTCATTTTCGTCTTATTCTGGTTACCACTGGATGCTTTTCGTTAGGTTATAATCTACCTCTAGGACTCAAAGGGGTAAATACGATCTCCATAAACCCTCTGAATAACGTAGGTCCTTCTTAAACTGCATAATAATCGTTTAACTTTAGTCAGAATCAAAGTTAAAAAGGCGTCTCGGTACTGAAGGGGTTAAGGCGTGGTATTTTAACCCCTTCTGTACCAGCGACGGGTTTAAATTTGATTATGGCTACTATTAAAAGATTGTATTAAGTTTATAAAGGGCCCTCAGCAATTAACAGGCTTCGTACTATGTTAATTAACCCTTTTCACTACCACAGATCCTTCTTCAGTCGACAAACCCTTCTAGAATTAAGTAACACCCCGTTCTTAACAGTAATCATCAATTACCAAACCCCAATGCACTTGAATAAACTAACGAAAGTATATGGTCCTCCCGGGATTCGAACTCGGGACACCACACCCAGAACATAAGCATCCAAACCATTACAATGATTACACCACCAACACAGTTAGTACCGGCTACGTGTACTGTATTATATTCTAGCTATATTTTGACGATATTATGCAGCCTAGGAAGAATATGTAGTAGTTAAAAGGTTAGTTGAGATAATTATACTGAAGCCTTATTATTGCTAGAGATCCTTCCTAAGCTGAATAAAATCGTCTAATAGTTGCCAGAATGTGACGAAAAAGACGCCGCCGGTACAGTAAGGGTTAAGGGTTGAATGAAATAAGACGTTGCCGATAAAGAAGGTGTTAAGAATATACTGTACTGTATACATATGAAACATGTAGAATATACTGTACTGTATACATATGAAACATGTAGAATATACTGTACTGTATACATATGAAACATGTAGAGGAGACTCGTGGAGGATAGTGAACATGATGAGAAATGGTTATGAGGGAGTGGGTGGCAGTTGTTTATATGTGGGTGCCTGAGAGAGAGAGAGAGAGAGAGAGAGTACGAGTACGAGTACAAAGGAGTGCAAAGGAGTACAAAGGAAATCAAGCAACAACAGGTCTAGTGACCCTTCTAGGCTGCTTGTCCTCCAAAACACTGAGGATCAAGTGTCCAAACAGTGGTTCAGAGTGGGTAAGGGAACATTGGAAAGGGAATTACTGCCCTGGAACTAATGTCCATGGCAGGATTAGGAAGTTAGTAGGGGACAGATGGGTTAGTAACTGAGGGGGGATAAAATAAAGTTATTCATTTACAAACGCAGTCAGTCGCGCGTTTGATGCAAGATATTTCTCTAGGCGAAGTTTAAAAGAATCAACGGTGCTGCAGTCTATAACGTCTCGGGGAAGCCCATTCCACAAGTTGACAACTCGATTTAAGAAGAAATTCTTAGATTCGTGAGAGTTAAAAGTTTTACCAATAATTTTGCAACCGTTTCCCCGCGTATAATTAGATTTGTCGATAGTGAAGTACTTACTACAGTTCATATTGAATGCCTTTGATGATTTTGAACACTTGAATTAAGTCGCCTCTTGATCTGCGCTGGGTTAAAGGAAATAGATTTAATTCTCTAAGACGCTCCTCGTATGGTTTGTTCTTTAGGAGAGAGAGAGTTGGAGTTGGTGGGGAGGAGGTTGAGAGAGTTATAGGATGATGAAGAGACGTTTAAGAGTGATTTGTGTATGTTTGTGTGTGTGTGTGTGTGTGTGTGTGTGTGTGTGTGTGTGTGTGTGTGTTTGTGTGTGTGTGTGTGTGTGTGTGTGTGTGTGTGTGTGTGTGTGTGTGTGTGTGTGTGTGTGTGTGTGTGTGTGTGTGTGTGTGTGTGTGTGTGTGAGAGAGAGAGTGTACAAGTATGCCAATGGCAAGGTTGGCAGTATATTATTCCTTAAGTTAGCTGTACAGGGACTCTATCAATGTGAGGCAATGGGTATCTATATAATACTCTTACTCCTAAATGACGTCACCCACTTCTATAAATGGTAGAAGGCTATGGCATGTGACGTCACCTTGTTATACGTCACATCCTGTCCAGTAAGTAGCCTTAGGGACATCAAGGCGTCACTCAATCTGACACACACACACACACACACACACCTACACACACACACACACACCTACACACACACACACACACACACACACACACACACACACACCTACACACACCCACAGTTACGGAGAATGTTATCATGTGCGAGGTCTGGCGTATATCCCATCTCCGCTATATGCACCACAGTTTTGTATGGTTTAGTTATATGTAGACTGTTATATATATATCCTGTCACCACTATTATTATTATATGATCTGTGATATTGTTCGTGCTACTTGTTATGATGATGATAAAGATGATGATTATTATTATTATTCTTAATATATATATATATATATATACTGTATATGTATATATATACAGTATATATATATATATATATATATATATGATGGATTATTTTGAAACACTCTCCCTGACACATGTTTGAGTCGGCGTTTTCTCGCAATCAATGTTCACTGTCTCAAGTTTATCAGTAAGGTGGCTCTGTATCCCACATTCTTATTTTCGTGTATACCAGTAACTACGTCTATCTGAAATTCACTCTAAAATAGTCCCCCCCCCCCCCCCCCCCTTTGGGTGAGGGCTGGTCTTATGGGTGAGGGCTGGTCCTATCCAGAGTGAGGTTTGGCATCCTTTACCCAACCTTAGCCGTTTCTGTTCGTCTCTTTTACTGTCCTATTTTTCCTTCTGGGAGTAGGGGGCTATGAATCCTACTCCCCTTGTAAAATTCACATACTAGATGAGACAGAGTAAGGGGCGAAGGAACGCGAAAGTGGACCTGAACCATGATAATTGGTACTTTAAATGTTGTTTCTGTTCGGGCTCTGTCTCGTGTCGGCCACCCCCAGCTATAGGGTATGTGCCTAAGTATATTATACATACATACATACACAAAATAGTTTTTCACTGCTCTTTAATTCACATTTCAAGGGCACTATAAGGTGTATGAATCTTGTTTTCATTCTTTCAATTTTCTTTATTCTTCGTCACTACGTTAAACATATCATAAACTTTATATCAGCAAGATTCAGGACGGTAGTTTCAAAATGATTGTTGTATCCTTTTAATAGCAATTGCTCCAGTCTGTATGTGGATAATGATATGCTGAAATACAGACTTCAAGTATGGTCGCCAGAGCCGCGCGGTCGAGTGGAGAGCACGCTCACGTGTGAATCTGTTAGACCTGGGTTCGATCCCAGCCAAGCGGACATTTAGTGGGTGTGTTAGTACGTCCTAGCATGTACATCATGTTCGCACCCAGTCGGGGGACACCTCGATGACGTATACAGACAAATAACACACATACCAAAGCCATTCCAACAGCTTCCTCTATCTACACTTTCCCAGCCGTATGGTCCTATAGTGTACTGTCTGATGGCGTAATGGGATTCCAAATGTAAGAGATAAACAACGTAGGAATACCTTGAGTTTACTGTACTGATCCATGTAATTACTGGAACTAGCTAATGGAGTATTATGGGGGATGCGTGGTGTCATGTCGTAATATGTCATGTTTACTTCGTTATGACGCAGGTTTCCAGTAATTAGTGAGGGTCAATAAGTAAAAGAAGGGCAGGAAGGATTCATTAAGACCTCCACTAGAGCGGCTTCCTCTCTTATGCTAGATTCGTAAGGTTCTAAAAATAACTACTACGTCCCATTAATATTAGTAGAGTGACGCGTCTGACCGATGATGATGAGAAAACTTGGCTATTTGATGGGCCAGCCGTTAGTCATCAAGTGCCAGATAGACCTGTTGAGCATAATTAGGCCTTATAATTAGGGATAATTAGTGTGAGAAGGATCTGCCTTGTATTGGCTAATCGGCTTGCTGCAGACTCCCATTTTCTTATGTCCTTATGTTCTTATATTCGTATAGTAATTTACAACATTGATCGAACGTTAAGATCAAAACAAAAATAACCCGATTTTTCGTCGGTACAATGTAAAGAATGAGGGAATAAAACAAAAATATGGAAAAGGCATATATACAGTAATCAGTAGGTATATTCATGGGGATCTAGCTTTCCATCCTTGTATAGTAAATAATGTATAATAATGAGAAAAACTTTGCTATTCAGTGCTATAGTTACCCACCGAGAATAGCAATATATGCAATTGATAAAACTTACCCTATTTAAGAATTAGAACGCCTTTCTTACATTTCTCCTAGCTAGCATTAGTCGATTGTATACAGCATAAGAAAGACATCTAACAATCGAAGAGGTGAAATTGAAATCCATTGAATCCCTCTGATCTTTCTAAGCTTGTCAAAATCGTCTAATAATTGCCAGAATAATATTACAGAAGGTGTCTTAAAATACTGAGAGGAATATGATCAAGGCCATTTTAGCCAGAATTTTCGTCGGTAAGCCATTTTTGCCAAAGCTGATCACCCTTCTTCTCCCATCATCATCATCTTCCTCCTCATCCTATCATCCTCTGTCCTCGTCCTCCTCTTCTTTGCTATCCTTTTCTCTATCTCGTAGTCAATAGAATAGTAGTTTTTATATAGCCAAACTGCCCCGTAAGGACCAATAGGTATGTTGCAGTTTGTTCTCATTTGTATTACTTTGTATTCCTCCTCCTCCTCCTCCTCCTCCTCCTATCCTCCTCCTCCTCCTCCTACTCTTCTTCATCCTCCTCCTCCTCCTCCTCCTCATCATCATCATCATCCAGCCGTTCCCAAATATAGCTTTCTATACCCAAGAGTTTGTTTTATCTTCACCACCACCTTTAGTGCCCCACTATAATTGATTAACTCCTTCCATCATCTTAATCTAGCCTTCTCTTAACCCTTTCAGTATTCGAGGACACATTTTCACCTTTTCTCTGGCTACCATTAAACGATTGTATGCAGTTGCGGCGATTTGTCTTTAGTTTATAATCTTCCTCTACGACTCAAATGGGTTAATATGATCTCAATGCACTTTCTTGATAAAATAGGTCCTTCTTTAAACCGCATGAAATCGTCTAATTTTAGCCAGAAAAAAGTTAAAACTTTAGGCGTTATGGTGCTGAAGGGGTTAAATATAAGTCAAATACAAGAATCATCCACATTCATTGACACGGATTATTCAGAGCATTAAATTATTGTCCATTATCAGTACTTGTCGCCAAAGTTGGATAGTTTGGATTGCAAATATACTGTATCAGTGCAATATACTGTTGCCCTCCCTGTTATGATGTGGAAGGTCCTACAAAACATAATTTGTTTATCATAAAGGATAATATGTCTATATGTAGTGTATTAATTATCATAGATTTAGATACATAACTGTACCTCTGTATGAACTATTGAGTAATTGGTCAGTAAACTGTCTATAACAAATAAATACAAGGTTTGACATTTGTTTTGTAATTAGTGAGTGGTGTGCAAGGTAAACCCGATATCACGTACCTTCACCCCTTCCCTTGTATATAAGTGCCGTCACGCGCCAGGTGGACCAGTACCCGTGTACCAGTCGTGAGTGGAGGGTGTGTTGTCGTGTTCTCTCCTCACCTTATCTACCATTTATTTGCATATCAGTCATGGCCGCGGTAGCTAGGTAAGTACACGAATACCACACGATCTCTTTATCTTATGAGGTCGTATAGTATGTCATTAACTGTGACGTACTTCAACGTAGGCCTAAGGAAGTGGCACTGTACAGCTCTTCCGGTTATAGTATAAGGAACTCGTCTTTGCCAAGTTTTTTTATTTCCCCCCGTTAGTACCTGCCCACTGTACCCTAAAAGATTATCCACTCGAGTTCTTTTCCCGATCATCATTTATCGGCAACTCTTGTCAGGTAACTTCATGAAACTTGCCAACATCTACCGAATGTTGTCGATACCATTGCAAAAAGAGCTCCGAATTAAAGTTGGTCTGACATTGCCTTTTTAAGCTGGATATATGAAAGGAGGCATACATTTTTCGTCAACTTCTTTCTGGGGTTTTTGTTTTTGTTTGGCATTGGTATCGACAAGCTGAGTGCCGATTAATTAAGCATGTTTTTCGTACCGGTAATGCTAATTACAATCGCGAATTTCAAACCTGGTATTTTGTTGTCTTTGCTTACACATACTCTACTTTAAATTAATTATTCACAATGGTCGAGTACTGTACAAGGTATGTGAGATGTATATGTTCTGGGTGTGGTGTCCTGAGTTCGAATCCCGGGAGGACCATATGCTTTCCTTTGTTTATTCAAGTACATTGGAGTTTGTAATTGATGATTAATGTTAAGAACGGTGTGTTACTTATTATGTAACCGATTATAATATACAGAACATAATTATGAAATGGTATTACACGTTTTACCAGTATTTATTATGTTGGAGAGAACCCGAATATAACTGATTGAAGAATGTTTTTGGATTATTTTGCTTTGTTGAATTCGTATAAGACTCGAATAGAAAAGTTGCCAGACCAGAATCGTCGTGAAAAGTAACCGTCTGCCTCTCCCTTTACTTTCTCTTTTCGTGTCTGAAGTTCGCGGGAGTCTGGAAATATAAGTTATATGATATCCCGTTTTTTTCTCTCGATTAAGTAATACTTGCTGTAACTTTCGCGATGGTTAATATTTTTTGTTTTAATCTATCATGTTTCTGGATATGTTCTCGCCTAAAAGATAGTGGGTCAGCCATTTTTAGCTAAGGGAAGTCCGCTCTATTCTGAGACGAACATTTAAGCTATACCGGTACTCAAGTTAAGAGCCATCGTAATTTTAAGAGTGTTCCCATGAATGTGTGTGTGTGTGTGTGTGTGTGTGTGTGTGTGTGTGTGTGTGTGTGTGTGTGTGTGTGCGCGCGCATGGGTGTGAACGTGTATGTGTGTGTGTGGGGTGGGGGGGAGGGGGGGTTACGAGAGAGAGAGAGAGAGAAAGAATTATAATGTGTATGCATCCAACACACTAAGAATATGTAAACGCAAATTGTGTCAAGACAATAATAGTGCCACGCCCCCTTTATAATGGGTGTACAGTCGTGAACATTAATACACCTGCCCTCATTAGCATCTGCGAACCTTTAAAGTATATCCTGAAGTATCTCGGATATAATATAGCATCGTGTCGTATTGTTTGGGTTCCATACGGCTTCAAATGGGTGCGTAATTATTGGTGCTGACTACTGTACAATTTTCAGCTTATATAATTTTACACCAGTTTGAATTTGTTAACCTTTAAATTCTTATTTGTTTTCACCGACCCACCAATTGATTTACAAATAAACCTAACTGATGAAATCAACGAAAGTAATGAATACATGTGGTACTCCAAGGACTCGAACCTAGGATACTCACACCGAAATTCCGTACACTAAGCATTAGGCTATCAAGGCATATGGTCTATAATAATGTATTGTATTGTCTGGTTTGGGTTAGATACTCCTTCCAATGGGTGCGTAGTTATTGTTGGTGAGGACTGTACCTGGGATCACAGTCTACAGATATAGACTGTGCCTGGGATCACAACACAGGTGGAGTCAGTGTTAACACAAGCGAGGGGGATCAAGGGCTAAGCTCGCACTATTTTTATTATCGGTGCGCACGTAGGTTTTGTTATATATATATATATATATATATATATATATATATATATATATATATATATATTGTTTTTTACCGTATATTGTCATGTCCCCATCTTGCTTACTCGGTTATTACGAAGGTAGAGGGAGGGAAAGGTAGAGGATGAGGAAGGGAGGGAGGGAAAGAGGAAGAAAAGAAGGGTGGGGACGGCAGAGGGGTGAAGGGTCATGGATTGATCGACCTTGTAAAGTATTAGAAAGCCTGTAATGTTGTAATGTTTGATCAGCTGGCCCTATTGCCTTTCCTTTACCAAACATTAATAGTAGGCTCTGTTTACCGTTCATTAAGGGGGGTCACCTGCTCTTTTCTCTCTCCTTTTCTCTCTTACTCTGCCTTGTATCCATTCGGCAACATTCAGCTTACTGTTTTAAGACGTTTATCCCCATCCAGGTGTCGATATCTACCTGGCGAACGATAGCATCAGCATTGTATGAAGAAATCCGGCTTCACCGGAGAAATTTTTCTATCGAAAAATGTAGACATTTAACCTGCTGTCAAAAACATGTTTTTAAATATGCTGGCTCGCTACCGCTTGCCAGAATAAAATCGACACCTGGATGAGGATACACGTCTTAAAACAGTAGGCTGAATAAGGCCGAATGGATACAACCCAGAAATAGATGGAGAGAGACAGAAAACAAATAAACGAGGTGGGCCCCCTTAAGTATTAGAAAGCCTATATTTGTGTATATTTAATCAGTCCTTCTTGTCTTGCCTCTAACAGACATTGATAGTAGGGTCTGTTTACAGTTTATTAGGTAAAGTATTAGCCTATATTGCCCTATAATGTCTTAATGCCTGATCAGTCCCCCTTGCCTTTCCTTTACCCAACATTGGTTATTTGGTCCGTTTTACTTCGTTTGTTTAGGCAACATTTCCTGGAGTAGCTGTATTTTGCTTACATAAAGGGTTGTTTTCTCTCATATACAGTATATACCGGTATCTACATTATAGATCTGAGATATATATATATATATATATATATATATATATATATATATATATATATATATATATATATATATATATATATATATATATATATACAGTATATATATATATATAACACCCCGTTCTTAACGTTAATCATCAATTGCAAACCCCAATGTACTTGAATAAACTAATGAAAGCATATGGTCCTCCTGGGATTCGAACTCGGGACACCACACCCAGAACATATCATGGTTAGATGGATATAGATGGATAGATAGATCAGTGAAGATAGACACTAGAGATTACCAGTACCTCGCTGTTATTATCCAGTCATGCACCAGCTGCTCTCTTATCGCCACTCATCCCTAAGGTAGATAATACCTCTTGATCACCAGCTTAGAATGTTTTTTTTTTCTTTCTCTTACTTCGAATGTTCACTTTTATTTCCCCTGCTTCAATTATTAACTCTTTCATTCCCCCAACTTAGAATATTTACGCTTTTCTTCCCTAACTTAGACTATTCGCTCCCTTTCTTTCCCCTACGTAGACTATTGACTGTGTTGTTAGAATTGTCATGAACTATTCCCGCGATTCCTCCCTTGACTTATGATATTCACTCCTGTATTCCCTTAACTTATGATATTCACTCTTTTATTCTCCTAACTAAGAATATTTTTCGCCTCACGATCGTGTTGCTATTTTTGACTAAGTTAGACGATTTTATTAAGATTAAGAAGGAGTTATGGAATTCAGAAGGTTAATTGAGATATAAATTACCCGTGTGATTAAAAATGGACCTTCTTAAGCTCACACCTTTGTTTTACGTTTAACACCGTTTTCCCTTCTTAAAATGTTACCCCCTTCCCTCCTTTCTTTCCCAATCAGAATGTTATCACCCCAGTTTCTTTTCCTCTAAGTAATTTGTCGTTCGTGTTAAGCTTCTCACAATTATATATATAAAATGTTCTTTCCTTCTCACAATTTCTCTACTCATTTTCTTTCCCTCTCAGAGTGTCATTATTTCCCTCTCAGAGTGTCATTATTTCCCTCTCAGAGTGTCATTATTTTCTACATGTTCTCTTTCACAACGCCATGCATTCCTCTCGTGGTTGCATACTTCACAACGCCATGCATTCCTCTCGTGGTTGCACACTTCACAACGCCATGCATTCCTCTCGTGGTTGCATACTTCACAACGCCATGCATTCCTCTCGTGGTTGCACACTTCACAACGCCATGCATTCCTCTCGTGGTTGCATACTTCACAACGCCATGCATTCCTCTCGTGGTTGCATACTTCACAACGCCATGCATTCCTCTCGTGGTTGCATACTTCACAACGCCATGCATTCCTCTCGTGGTTGCATACTTCTCTCAGACTATTCCGCGTTCTCACCATCTTTCGGAATCCTTTCACTTCAACATAACCCTGTTCCTTAGTATTATCAAGTTAAAATAGCCACAATCTTAAATGGCCACAGCAAGAACGGCCACAACCAAAAGGGACACAGAAAACTCCGAATATATTCAAACTAAACCTAGCCTAATCTACGCCTAACCTAACTAACCTAACCATTGTAACCAAGCCTAACTAAACCTAATCAAACCCAACTTAGACGGTTTAGGATTGTGGCCGTTTTGTTCTTCATCTGACTGTCTGGTTGTGGCTTTTATGGTTGTGACCGTTTTGGTATTGGCCGTTTAGGAGTGTAGCCAGGGAGAAGTAGTAGCCGATTTCAAAGTATATACAGTACACACTATAAGGTTGCGCCAACAAACTTGACAACCATCTTGATCCCTGACCTTTTATAACTCAAAAGGGCCTAGAGCAAACTGGCTGTAAATGTCCACACCTACTTCCTGGTGGACTCTTCCCAAACGAATGAAATGTCAATCCAGATTGCTGTCGTTCGTTCTGAGTTATAAGAAGTTAGGGGTCAAGATTATTGTCAAGTTCGCTGGCGCTACCTATATAGTAGGTATATAAACTTGGCCGATTTAGCCTACCCCCCCACCACCACCACCACTACCACCACCACCCCCAAAAAAAAAAAAAAAAAAAAAAAATATATATATATATATATATATATATATATATATATATATATATATATATATATATATATATATATATATATATATAAATCCCACCCCCCTTATTACTACACCCACCCCTTCCCATTCTCTTCCCTTGAGGGCCTCCTCAAACAAAGGCTCTCCCTCCAACGCCCCTTACTGTTTGTTATTACCCCTTCCATCTCTTATACCTGCCCCCAACACACCCTTCCATCCCTTTCACTTCCAAAGCTGAATATTAACCCTTTCCCTACAACCTATCAGGACGCATTTGTTCATATTATTCTGGTGATGATTAGGTAAGCTGTATACAACCGTCTAATAATAGCCAATGTATGCCGCTAAAACGCGTCATAATCTTCAACTTCAGTCAATCGTCCATCAACCATGCCTCCGTAAATGTCAGAGCTGTTAAATGTTACCGTGTTAAACGGCTAACTCATTCAGCCAGAACTCATGATCTTGGCTTTGAATGTGAGCTATTTACAGAATATTTTAATCTCACTTAACTCTTCAAACAACCTACCCGTATCGAAGACAATCCGAACCACTATCTATACCTAATTGATTTTCTCCTCTTTAATAGATCAAGCCTGTATGACATTGAAGTATTAGCACTTTTGGATCAGCTTGCACTTTCATAGTCCCAATCTATCTTGGTAACCAATTGGCACTACGACAGGCGGACTGGGATGAAGTAATAAGCCACTTTATGGATAGTATGAGAGATAAAGTGTACCCCTCACTGCCCCCCACGGACCCTTGTAGGCCATTAAGTTAAGTCCCTCACTAACGACAGGAGATCGTCTTGTCGCCTCCCAGTCGCTCGTCCTGGCAAGGTGAATGACGCGTAACCCCTTCTGCACCAGCGACGTGTTTATAATTTTATTCTAGCTATACTTGGACGATTATGTGCAGTTCAAGAATATATCTTTGGTTGTAAACAAAGGTTAAGTGAGATCGTTCGAACGCTGTTAATTGTTGGAGGCCTAACTAACAGGGGGTGGTTTTTTTAAAAAGTTTGATTGAGGTCTAGCGAGGAAATTGAAAAATATATTAACCCTTTCGCTGCGGGTCACGTTCTGGAATGTTTGGGCAAGTTACAGCAATTTCCAGGCTTTAAAAGCCTGTAAAAAACGTAAAAATCGAGTGTCGGTGGGCGGGAGCGTGAGGGGCCCACCTCCGACCCTCAGAGTACCGAGCAGCTCACTGAGCTAGGCTGTGTCTCGCGTGGGTCTCTCTGTCTCTCTCACCAGTTTAGCCAAGCGAGCGAGTGAGACATAATAGCGGGGTTCCCGCGTTTCACTGGGACCACTACGGGTGAACCAGACCACGTACAGGGTCCGTTCTGGTATCATTTTGAAGCTATTTTCGTCTAGTTTTCGGCAGAATACACTTCATTTAATGCAGATGCTTGATTTATCATTCAGGAGTGCCTGAATATGCCCTAAATAGCCCAAACATATCCGCAGCCAAAGGGTTAATAACTAAATAAATAGACTCAAAAACAAAAAACAAAACAAGCACTCAATAAATAAATATACCAAGAAAACAAGCACTACCCCCTTAAATGAGGCCCGATATGATGTCTATACAAATTTGCTGATCGAAATTGGTCGGGGTTAAAAATAATAATAATAATAATCTCGTGTAACTCAGATTTAAACCCTCATCAGGACCAGCTTTTTCCAGACCAGGCTATTTATTTTAAATCTCTTCCATCTCCTCAGTCACTCTTGTTAAATCGTAGTTACCTCCCTTTTAGCTCAACATTTACCACTATTCACCTAAATCACTTGGATTTTAATGTTTGTGTATGTGGAATCAGGCCAAGTACGCTCAATCCTTGTACGAATTCCAAACAATTAATGAATCTCATACATGGTTGACACTTTAACCATTAGTTTATCATATCGAATAATTCTCCCAAGCACTTATATAGTAAAACAAATAAAATAAATAAATAAATAAAATCGCGCTGTCGGATATGTTGACTACATAATTAACGAAATGGGTGGATATTGTATGACGCAACGAGAAAGAGCCCCACCCACTCACAAGCAAATCTCTCCAAAATAAACTGTCATATAACGTATTCAAAGCTTTGGAGCTTCAAGGAGGTTATGCAAATCCATGTGACCAATTGTACTGTACATCATAATTACAGTATGAAAGCAAATACCTACTCTATCCTTGACAGACAGGAAATAATTACATTGGAAAACTAGCTATTCGAAAACATAATTATAAAAGTATAGACCTACCCAAACCAGGAAAGATTAAATTTGAGAGCCTATTGTAAAAAGCTAATTATGAAAGCAATGTCGACCTACCTCCACCTTGAAAACCTCTTACTCGTGCTACCAAGGTCAGACAGGAATTGAGCTAGGGCCTGTTTGTTTTGTTCTGGCGGCCTTGTCATTGCCCAGTACTCTCTCGTGTTTACCTTTTGTGGCAAGTGAAAAAGGAGGAGGAGGAGGAGATAAAGGAGTTAAAGAAAGGGTTTGATGAATGAGTGGTAAAAAGGTGAATAATATGGTAACACGATTGGGATGGGTATTAAATTTGATTATTAAGGAATGGAAATATGGTAATACGGAAAGATAGTTGATAACTTGATATGCCGTTTATTTATTAGAAACTTAAGAAAGACAAGGATAAAGAGTCAGCATAAATGTAAAAGGATTTAGATAATAAAAAAGCAGTAAAGTACTGACAGAGAGAGAGAGAGATAGGTGGGGGGGGGGGGGGGGAGAGTAATTACAACTATACAAAACAAGTCCTCACAATCTCACTCAACATATAAAAAACGTGTCAACAAAGAATCTCTGCCAGGTGTCTTGTTCTACCCTTTGTATGCCTCTTGTTTAACTTCCTCTTCCCGGTCCTTCTGTTTGCCTCCCTTACCACCAGGGACGCTGCTGTTTGTTTACTTCTCGGGCAACATGATGTGAGGGAAGTCATAGGGTGAGGAATGGAGTGATAGATGATTTTAGGTTGAAAAGTGTTAATTAAGCCCCGACATAAAAGCATCTGGCCGCTATCTCTATTATCATGAGCAGAATACCTAAGTTCCCCCTCATTGCCACTACAGAATATAGGGTAAACGTCCAGCCTGGCTTCACACTTCTGTAAGCCATAATTAGCCAAGATGATTTCTACCCGGAGGTTCAGTCTACAATGGCCTATAGACCTACCTCTGCCCCCGTTCACCTATGCCTCTGTTGCCCTGGAAAAGTAGCCCCAATACTATTCAGAAAAAGACAAGACTACCAGCATGGTGGAACTTAACCCTTTCCAAGGGACTGGAGTTCTTGCAGAGAGGCTCCAGTCCTGATGTTACTGTTGACTTTTAGTGTGCTGGCTTAATAATCAAATAGGGTTGATAGCCTCTTAAGTCCTATTTTAATCAACTAAATTAACCCTTTCAATACTTTAAGATCAGAACTTTATTCAAATCCTCTGGTGTTAGCCAAAATACAAGAAAATTGAAGTGTCTCTGGAACTAAATGAATATCTGTAACTTTAATAATGTACAAGGAATTAAGCTATTACTGAATTGAAGGTGTTACTCAAAGTAGTTTTAAAATCTTGATTAAAAGACATATTCTGATCTGAAGAATAATCGCCTAATGTTAAGCCAAAAAAAAAAGAGGATTCTTTAATTCATGTTGGCAACTTGGCATGATCTTAGCCCTATCGATAATACCAATACCGTTGTTTAAACTTTTAATAGTGCTCAGAAGATGTAAAATGTCTTATAGTTTCATTTTATTTCACCTATACATCGTTATATATTGTACATTCAAGTATTATTTAAAAAAATGTATAGCTCACGAATTCCCCTTACTTAATGCAATCTTATCCTTTCATTCTGTTGTAAATTACTGATACAATCCAATTTACAATTTACGCGTTGGCCTATGCCCTATACGTGAAGGCAGTGTTGGCGTGCGTGTGTATATAATATGTATATGTGTGTCCGTATAATATATCTATATATTTTTTCCTATAGCCTACCTGAAGATGTTGGGTATATGGATATTATGCGAGAGAGAGAGGGAGAATATATTTGTTTTCCTATAGCTTACCTGAAGGTGTTGGGTAGATGGATATGAGAGAGAGAGAGAGAGAGAGAGAGAGAGAGTGAGTGAGTGAGTGTGGGGGGGGGGACGACGACGAGAGAAAAGTGTGTTGTTGGTTAGAGTGTCGGTGTTTGTGTTATCTGAGGTACGGTAATTAGTCTTCTCTTGTTTCGCCATCCTCACCTGCTGGCACCAGTCTCGGTTACTGGCATTCCACCGTGGCACACACACACACACACACACACAGAGAGAGAGAGAGAGAGAGAGAGTGTTGTTGGATAGAAGCTGTTTGAGAAAGAGAGAAGAGAGAGAGAGAGAGAGAGAGAGAGAGAGATTAAGATAAGGGTTAAGGTGTTTGCTAACTTCTTGTTACTTGAATGCTTGGAATCTACCATATATGTCAATGCCAGTTCAGACACCCCTTGAACTAACGAACCCGTCTGGACATAAAGCCTACGTACCTGTTCTGTCAATGGGGCGGCAGTGACAGAAGACCCGCCATTGATTACTGTCAATACAACCTCCCACCCCAACCCCCCTTTCCCTCTCCTCTTTCTCCCTATTCACATTCACTCACTCTTTCCTTTCACCCTCACGTCTTCTGTGTCGGTCTCCTTATACAAAACACACACACACACACACACACACTGTACATACTGTATATATATAATTATATATGTGATATTTGTGAAAATGTGATATTTTCACGGTTTCAAGGTTCGAACTTAGGGGTTCGTTCTCCGATTTTGGGTCCCTTACTGCACAGTTCCATTTTCGTGTCCAGTCCAGATCTACTGTAGCCAATGCTATATTATATACTGTATATATAAACTTGGAAATTCTCGTTATGGATAAAACGAAAAAAATATTCATTGACAATTTTTGGTGACCACGGGATTGGGCCCATACGGGATTGGGCCCACTTAGGTTAGGTTAGGTTCCAATCCCGTGGGCCCAATTTCGTATATTCCGTATGGGCCCAATCCCTACGGAACCACAATTTTTATCGTTCATCAAGCTACAGTTAAATGGGAAATTAGAGTATGATATAGAGAATGTTATCCTGTTTATCTTTAAAAGAAAGTTAGCCTTATACAGTATTAAGATACATAATACAACCTTTGAATATAATACTTGTACGTATACTGTATTTCCTTTTACACGTGAACATTAAAATCAAGCTGAAAGTGAGTGTGGTGAAAATATTATGGAAAGTGCTACAGCTGAGGCTCTGTGATGGTATAGCATTAGCATATTGAAACACCTGTAGGTTAATGTTTATAATGTGGGGGGTGTCGTGACTAGAGCAAGTTGAGTGATTACGTGGATCCCTTCACCCACTGCCCTTGGTAAGGTCAGTCAGAGAGAGTGAGAGTGAGATATTTGTATTTAAAGTTCCTTGCTCTCATACGCAACGATGAGCCAAGGGTCAAGAGAGGCGAAAGAAGAGAATGGGAGAGAGAGAGTGAGTGAGTGAGAGAGAGATCAAACACAATAAAGAAAGTCTCCTATTAACAGAGCCTTCCATGTACCCATTGTGTCAGTTTTACCCAACCAGTGAAAAGGATATCATTACAGTCGTTATCCCTGGGCCCATTAGTAAATCTATCCAGTAAAAGAACTATTTGTTACAATGTTCTCTAAGGTTATATATATATATATATATATATATATATATATATATATATATATATATATATATATATATATATACACCATTTTTTCTTTCTCCCTAGACCTACATCAAGCTTAAATTTATACTTTCAAGACCCCCCTTCGAGATAAATTTGTGCATTTTTCGGTAAAACAATGCCTCGGTCAAATGCCGGTTCCTCTTATAGTGCAGGCTCGCTATCGCTTGCCAGGAAATAATTGATATCTAAATGGCACGACAGGTCTTGATATCACCAGTCTAATAGGGCGAATGTATTTAAATCTCTACACCAATGGGGCTAAGCATAAGGGAGAACAGGTCCACCAAAAAAATAAAATAAATACAGAAATAATAATAATAATAATAATAATACAACTCTTAATGCCGCCTTATGTTCAGTTTGTCTTATTACTTACTCCCTGCTCTCACTTATTTGGAGGTGTTTGGTGTTGGGAGTGAAATGAATACATTAGATGATTTACCTATAATACCATCGTAATTATTTATTATTATTGGTGTATTATCCCGCCATATTTTCTGTATCCTTTATTTTCTTTAAGTCGCCTTCTTTTTGTATAATTTTGTGCCCCATTATCATTCATTCATCATCGACATCTTTCTCCTGGGAAACCCTCGCTAATGGATGGCCATGGCAGAAACTCCAGGAGTCTGTTTCCACAGTTTCTCTTTTTCCCGTACATAGACTACAGTAGATCTGGACTGGACACGAAATGGAACTTTGCAGTAAGAGACCCAAAATCGGAAAACGAACCCCTAAGTTCGAACTTCGAAACCGCGAACATTTGATATTTTCGTACTAGCCTATTATGTTTTTGCTACTACACTGACGTTTTCTTCAATATATAAAATATTATGTCCACTTGTTTCTCCCAAACTAGCCTCCCAGCTGTCCCTATCACTTGGCTTTCATAATAATTTGGGGATTATTCTGTTTACATTTAATCTCTTCACATATATAACCTTTATCAGAGCAAAGCACTTCAACCACTCAGCGTAATCATGCTCAAAGCTTGTTATTAATTCCAAAATATCTATACACTTTTTGCGCATCAGCAGTTGTAGGCTATATCAAGCTTATTACCTCATGTTCTATTTCCTTCAATTTTCCCATTTCTTAATTATTTTTGTTTCTCTCCCAATACTTCCATCACCTCCCTGCCTTCCACCTCCCCTGGCTTCTCTTTCTTCTTCCCCATGTGCCCCTTTGGCCCTTCCCGCCTGTGAATTAATCTTGTTTACCGGGAGTAGGCCTACTTGGGATGACGGCTACCCCTTTCTAACGCTCCATGATAAGTGACGGCGGAATAGATGCCACGGATAGCAGGCTTTGGTTTTCACCCGCTACCATCCCATCTCGCCAATTTGGACCTTATGTCTGGGATAATTGTTAGTATCAATTTATTTCATGTCGTGGGGTAGTAAGAAAGTGTCAGGAACAATGAAAGCAATCATCTGGAGTAGACATAGGCCTACCACTGAAAAGATTGTAGGCTATGAACAGATCATTTGGCAGCATTAATTACTTAAATGGATGCATAACATTGCTAGACTACAGCTGTGATAATTAAAAAGTTATATCATGGACAATTTATTCTATGATAAAAGCATTTCAGATAAAAAAAGACAGAGTTTGAGGAACAATGCTATTCAATAGCATGGAATATTTCTTGGAATAATTATGAACCTTTGCTGATCACCAAACAATACTAGACTCGTCTCAAAATCTACACTGTATATTCTAACCAGTGATTCTAATCATTGTCATTTATCTATGTATCTGTATAGCAAGACTTAAGGGTAAGATCCTGTGTAGCGGGTGGAACTGTTTTTCAGATGCCTATTTACTAAAAACATTGAACAATATCTTGAACCTAACCTAGAATATTAGTGGACGGTATATTTACGATTGTAACATTACCAAATTATTGAGATATAAATACATGTCCACCCGCTACACAGGATTATACCGGAAAAGGGAGCATGCGACAGGATTTAACCTCTTCTGTACCGGTGATGTCGGAATGAGTTGTGTTACCGGTTGTTGTAAAGGCTTATCCCTCAATACCTTCACCTGACCGGGCGTACGTCGTGTAAACAGGCAAGTTTATGTTAAACAGCGGGGGTGTGGGGGTGGCAGCCCCCACCCATAATACTAGGATAGGTTACCCCCACCCATAATACTAGGATAAGTTGGGTAAGTTTGTTAGGTTAGGCTAATGTCCTTTCAAAGGGGTATAATGAACACTAGGTTATACCCGGTCAGAGGTAGGTGATACGCCAGATAACACAACTCGGAAAAACTCCATTTATTGGTCACCAATTTTCCCATGGATTTTTTTATTTTTCCCTGTTAGTTTTCATCAATATATAGTGTTTAGAAATAATTAGAACCCTCGGCGAAACCGTTTTCCCCATTATACAACGATCTTAAGACACGCCGCCCGATAGTGGGGAGGGCTATGAAGTACAGGGAAAATGAGGGGTTAAATGCGTAAATCGGCGATTAAAACGTATTCAAGCAAAACTTGGCTCGGGTTTGAAGGTATTTCAAAGGCCTAAAACCCAATATTTCGAAAACCCGAGCCAAGTTTTGGCCAAAGCTGGCTCGGATTTTGCGAGTTTGTAAACAAACAAATGACAGTAATCTCATTTAGAAATTTGGCTCAGGTTTCCCAAAATTGCAAAGCCATAAAACCCGAATTTTGGAAAACCCGAGCCAGGTTTTGGCCAAAGCTGGCTCGGATTTTGCGAGTTTGTAGACAAACAAATGACAGTAACCTCATTTAGAAATTTGGCTCAGGTTTCCCGAAATTGCAAAGCCATAAAACCCGAATTTTGGAAAACCCGAGCCAAGTTTTGGGAAAAGTTGGCTCTGATTTTGCGAGCTTTAAGAGTAAACAAATTACACTAACCTAATTTCGATTTTTGGCTCATGTTAAGCTATCATAGTGTTTACAAGCCTATACCCCTTTGAAAGGACATTAGCCTAACCTAACAACCTTACCTAACCTATCCTATTATTATGGGTGGGGGCTGCCGCCCCCACACCCCCGCTATTTGCCATCTTTGACAGATTGCTTGTGTATTTGTCTGTGAAAAGTGGGTAATTGTTTAGTGTATGGCCTGCTAAAGAAAATGGATTTTGAGCACAGAACTAAACCAAATGTTCACTACTGTATTTACATAGGCTGGTCATTAACCTAGCCTAACCTAACCTAACCTAACCTAACCTGGGCATCCTGGGGCTGCTGCCCCCAGACCCCCGTTGGTCTTGGGATGAAAAGTGATAAAAAACACATATCTCTTACCTCATTATTCAAAGTTTTGTATTTGGTTTAATATACATTTCCCAGGGTCATTTGAACAGTTCTATTGCTTCTATATATCATATAATACACCATAGAATAAGTTTTTAATAACTAGAAAAAAAGAGGACTTCGATTAAACAATTACGGAAAATACCTTTAAAACACGAGCCAAGTTTTGCTTAAATCATTTTGTTTTCGCCGTTTTTAAACCCGCGAAAATATGAAAGCGTAATTGCATACCTTATTGAGATGTGGAGGGAGTAGGTGGGAAGAGATGCGTCCACGTTTTCGACGAGTAGTTACGACGAGTAGTGGTTTTATTTAAAACCCAATAATGACCGGCATCGCCACTGGTCTGCAGGTTCATAATAGTAACATTCGTTTGAGCAGAGTTTGCAGGAAACAGAGGTAGGCAAACAACCATGGTCAGTAAAAAACCTAAGGGCTGCACTATTGTTCCTTGTAGTGTCAATAATCACTGAATGTGGGAGGGGTGAACAACCATTACAAGCGGCGTCCATGACTAAAGTGAGGAGAGACTTAAATGAAGGTGTGTATCTGTGATTGGTTCAGTGCAATAATCAAGGTCAATAAACTCACCTGATAGGTTGCTGGTTGTATGCATGACGGAATCTATGAGTTTAATGACGTGGTCAGAAAAAAAAACGTCAATAAGAATCCAGAAGTGTTTCGTGACGTATTGCGCAGGAGTTAGGAAATGAAACTCAGTATTTCCAATGAGGATTGGCAGATTGCGTGATAGTATTACAAAAGTTGAGGGGTAGAGCTCTCCAGGTCACGAAAAAATGGCGTCGATGAAAGCCGTGCTGTCTTTAAGAGAGTAATGACAACCGTTTTACGGTAGGTTGGCATGTTGTTACGGTTTTTTTAATAGGTTTTGCCGAGGGTTGAAACTAATTTTAATATGATGCTTAGAGCATATAGATTCTATATCTGTCTTCAAATATGTCAAAATAATTGGTGACCAGTAAATGGAGTTATACTCACAACTCTTGCCGCGATGTCTTTATAAATACAATCGGGCTACTATTAGACAATTTTATTCAGTTCAGAAAGGGCCTCCAGCATTCAACAGTCTTCGAACTATCTTACTTAGCCATT
This sequence comes from Paralithodes platypus, assembly GCA_032716605.1. Taxonomy (NCBI): domain Eukaryota; kingdom Metazoa; phylum Arthropoda; class Malacostraca; order Decapoda; family Lithodidae; genus Paralithodes; species Paralithodes platypus. The sequence continues at coordinate 41,286,456 of CM064507.1, forward strand.
TTTACTAGTACAGATCCTAGTTAAACTGCAACAAAATCGTCGGAATTATTCTATAATTGCACCTATACGAGCTAAACAAATTAGTATTGTATTTAACAGGAAGGTACGACGAGGTAAGTGATGTGGTATAGGTGGCAATATGCGGAAATGGAATATATATTTTTTTCTATGTGATTGCGGGAGGCAAAAGGCAGAACTGCCTATAGCGAGTGCCTCCCCCATAGTTGAAAGAGTGACAGGGCCAAAATCAAGGGACGTTCGAGCCAAAATACCTGGACACACTGAGTTTGAAGCAATTTAAGTCATAGGAAGAGGGAAAGACTGATTCTGGGAGAGAGTTCCAGAGCTCAGCTGTTGAGTAGAAGAAAGTTTGAGAGTAACGTTTCACTCTTGCGTTGGAGAGTTGCACAGAGTAGGGGTGGGATTGAGCTGCAAGACGGGTACCACGTGCCCTACGTAAAGGGGGTGGTATACACTGGGAAAGCTCTGAGGAACACTGATTATTATAGTAGCGATAGAATAGCGAGAGAGATGCAACATTGCGGCGGAGAGAGAGAGAGAGATTGCAGAGAGTTGGTGAGTGGACGGGAGTTAATGATACGAAAGGCCTTCCTTTCAACTTTGTCTAGGAGAGTGGTGTGAGAGGAACCTCCCCACACATGTGAACAATACTCAATACAAGGACGCACCATGCCCCTGTACAGAGCAAGAAGCTGTGCAGGGGAAAAGAACCCCCTAAGGCGGTTGAGCACACCCAGCTTCTGGGAGGCTGCACTAGCAAGACTGGTAATATGGTCCTTCCAACTGAGAGCAGAAGAAAAGGAGACACCAAGAATATTGAGAGAAGATGAAGATATAAGGGCATTCCGCCCCCTCTGACCCCCTTACAAAAATCTACGGTTACTCACTCCACCCCAACAATTTCTACCGTTTTACCCAACCAGCGGGGGTGTGGGGGCGGCAACCCCCACCCATAATACTAGGATAGGTTAGGTAAGGTTGTTAGGTTAGGCTAATGTCTCTCTGAAACATTGTAAAATCTGTGTCACATCTAGATTGACAGACTTGTCAGAGGGTGCGGAATGCCCTTATAATCCATTTCCGCATATTGCCACCTATACCACATCACTTACCTCATCGTACTTTCCTGTTAAATACAATAATATTTTCTTACGTTCGTATAGGTGCAATTATAGAAATTTACCGGGAATAGGCTCGCAGCCTTATTATACATAATTTATTAGGGACAATGTAGGTCTATGGAATCCTTATATTGTACTCATGTATAATCCACTGTGGGAGAATAATTTTGATCACATTTATAAAATCCGATATTAATAGAAAAATGCCTATCAATCTCAGAGCTCTTTCGGACATCCTCACTGTTTACAAACGCCTTCTTTATGCAGTATAATAGATATTTACCCCCTGCTGGCAACATACTGTAGATGACGATTTAAATCATTCATGGGGGGGGAACCCATCGTGTATCCCACATTGGAATTGAAACTAAGACCATGAAAACACTAATTTCTCAAAATCTGGAAGAAAAAACATGGAAAAATAAGGTTGCGAGCCTATTTCCTATAATTACCAGCTTATTCTTTTCAATAATTTGTCTGTACAATGTTTGCATTTTGGCTTGTTTTCAGTAGATAATGTACCGTATTTTCTTGTGCAGCCGCAGCTTCAGTAGCACTGGCAGAGCAACAACCTGTCATGGCTTCAAATGCAGCAGCGCAAGTTGGCGGAGCGTCGGGAGGCCAAATTCAGGGCGGAGAGAGGGCCCCAGGAGGCTCGAATGCTGTCGGAGGTCGTACCCGCATGACACAGGTAAGTCTATCCAGTTTCTCATATAAAACTGGATATAAAGTACCGTATAAAGCTATGGTAATACTTACTGCTAGTTACAACATATTGACTAATTCCTTGAACGTGACTACAGTGCGTTGTTATGTGTGCGATTAGTTTGCTTGGGAAACAGATTATCTTGCGCTGTAGTATAGGTACACCCTATGTGGTGGATTGTGTTATTTTATTTATAAATTAATATTTTACTTAAGCGTTGTTTCCACATAGCGATTTTGATTAATTTTGTCTTTTTACTGTGTTCATATACGTTTTGGTTTGTTTATTTTGCAAGGTTTACATAAAGTATCCTATGCAATAATTATTTATTGTTTGTTTATAAAATACTAGCTTTACTAATTGTCTGTATATTTATACAATCTTTCACAACGTGAAGTATTAAGTTGTTATTGTATATGGCAGCACCGGCCGGTGAGCAACAAGGACTTTGAGGACGGTTACGTGAGCGACACCACCTTGCTCTCCGAGACCTCTCGCGAGTCCTCCCCCGTCAAGACCCTGGCACCCTTGACCATCAACACTGGCGCTCCCTCACATTCATCACCACACAGAAGCCACCCATCGGTCAGGGGGCCACTCCAGCACGAGGCAGTTCAGCTCCCTCCTCCCCGTCCCTCCCAACAGGTCAGCATATCGGGAACGATTATTATACAGGTGAGATGAGCCCCTATTTTGTCGTTTAAGTCTATGCTTTCCCCGGGTGCTCGTGGTTGCTATCGAAGGAATATACAATGGAATTTGAAAGGTTATCAGGTACCGTACTTCTATCCTTTTCTTGTGTGCTGGGTTAATATTTCTGCTCAAATTTACACATACTGTACTAGTCTATTTACTGTAAGATACTGAATTTTATTTCTTTGAGAGTTTTTTTTATTCAGCTGTATAATCCCTTTAGTATGAGATACCTTTTTCAATGTACAGTATTTTTGTCTAATTCTAGATTATATGGTATATTCAACTAAGGAAAGATGTCTAATAGGTTTATTAACTCTTCCTGTACAACTGTGCCTTGGGTTCTTGCTTTTTGGCATACACTTAAACATTTATTAAGCTCAAGAGAGGCCTCATAGTGAAGGGATTTTCTTGTACTGGGCTATTTTATAATAATCCTTTTGTTCAGCCTTGTAGGCTATTATCATACATAATGCTACTGGTCACATATTTGGTGTTGGTGTAAATAGTTCATTATGGAGCGTAATGAGATGAGAATGGTGAGATGGATGTGTGGGGCCAGGCTACAGGATAGAATAAAAAATGTTGAGCTGAGGAGACGTTTAGGTATAAAGAGTATTAGCGAGGTGATGCGTACAAGTAGACTGGGATGGTATGGACATGCGGAGAGAATGGATGAACAAAATTGGGTGAAAAAATGCAGGTCTGTGATTGTGGAGGGAGCTGCACCAAGGGGTGGACCGAGGAAGACCTGGGACCGGACGATACGTGCCGATCTCAAATCCAAGAACTTGACAAGTGAAGCAGTCCTTAACAGGGTTGCCTGTGGGAACGCCACCCACGCCGATTAGGACAAGAGGACTGGATGAAAAACTGCACTATAGGTGTGGAACACTCAGTCTGAAAATTTTACGTATGTATGTATGGTATGTATGTTACAGTATATGTACAATGATAGTAGTACCAGTAGTTGCTAAGGGGATGCACAATTGCACATTGCACTTCAGTATTTACAGCTAGTATAGGGTAGGGACTATCATGTACTGTTTTTAGCCACTAACTTACTAGTTTGTTTTGAACTTTTGCTATATTGAATTATATAATAGTGGATTCAAACATAGGTAATACTGTAGTAAACTTTATAATCTGAATTAGATTAACATAGAAATTTTACTGTAGGGATCTTCAGTTCATGATAAAGGGTATAGCCCTATCTATTAATAACTGATAATATTGCTGTAATGGAATCTACTTTAATATAATAATAATAATAAGATTTAATTCAGTTAGCAATTTACAGAGTTGGGTAACACATAGGTATATTACAAAATATGAACATGTACAGCGTTGCATAATTCCAACTAAGGATAGCCCAATAAGGCCGTTAGCGTTGATTTAATTGGGGTCCTTGTGGGATTTATGTTAGCGGGGGAAATTTTCTTGGAGGATTAAAAAAAAAAAAAAAAAAAAAAGAGAAAGTATTTCTAGGGGGGTTATTTTAAGATACTTTACTTGTCTAATTAATTGTAGTTAATTTAATGGTCGAGAGATATATTATAATGATGTTCCTATTGGGTTGCCAAATTCTTTTAATCTCTCACTTATTTGTACAGAACCATAAAGGTGTGTTTATGAGCAGTGGACAGCGAAGTCTGTCCCAGAAACATTATGACGAACATCTGACCGGTGTGAGCGGCCCTTCGTGGCGGTGAAGAGAGGCTCACTGACACAGCTGCGGATCCATTGACACCGTTGTAAGTTACCATTAAACAAAACTATAATGTACAACTTGGCAAATCGTTCAGTGGATTGAAAGGTTTGAAAGTGGAGAAAGGGAGAAAAGGTGAAAGGAAAGAAAGAGAAAGAATGGAAAGGTAAGGCAGAGAATAGGGAAGGAGGAAACGGGTAACGGGGTATCTATAGTCGTGATCGGTCTTCACCACCTGATTAGTGTGATATTCCGAGGCAGGGTGGTGACAGATCTACATATTATGCAGAGAGACGGGGGAAAATGGGTGGAAAGGAACTTCTGGCTGCAACTGTACAGTTTGAGTGAGCATTAATACCAGGCAGGTTTCCACCCACTCAAAAATTGTACTGAACACAAAACGAGACCTAATACTATGCTTTAATATATTTCAGATGCTTCAGAACTTGGCGGAAAAGCTTCAAATATTCAATTGAGTGTATACTTATTAAATGCTCACGACTGTAGCTTCCCATGTCTTTCCTGTCACAAAGTTCTGTCCACATTCTGCTGCTTAGTTTATAAGGTATCTGGCAAGTATCTTAATAGGCGCACTGTGGGACCATTTTGCCAAAAAAGTGTGTAATACAGTTATTCATAATATTTAAAAATCCTGTATTATATCTGTATATTTCAGTTCAGTTCAGTTCATTGGTGGAGCGCGAGTAGAGGGCTCTTGTCAGGCCGCTTAATATGTAGGTATTGGGGAATAGGATTTAGATGAAGACAGAATGATGAATGAATGTTACTGTTATAATTTTGAATCTATTAAATAAGTGTAACAGTAATATAATAAATGCCCTTCCCAGGACTCGTCAGCAAGCCCTAAGTCAGCTGCAG
>CM064507.1:41291683-41439183 GCA_032716605.1 Paralithodes platypus
TCAAAGGCCTAAAACCCAATATTTCGAAAACCCGAGCCAAGTTTTGGCCAAAGCTGGCTCGGATTTTGCGAGTTGTAAACAACAAATGACAGTAATCTCATTTAGAAATTTGGCTCAGGTTTCCCAAAATTGCAAAGCCATAAAACCCGAATTTTGGAAAACCCGAGCCAGGTTTTGGCCAAAGCTGGCTCGGATTTTGCGAGTTTGTAGACAAACAAATGACAGTAACCTCATTTAGAAATTTGGCTCAGGTTTCCCGAAATTGCAAAGCCATAAAACCCGAATTTTGGAAAACCCGAGCCAAGTTTTGGGAAAAGTTGGCTCTGATTTGCGAGCTTAAGAGTAAACAAATTACACTAACCTAATTTCGATTTTTGGCTCATGTTAAGCTATCATAGTGTTTACAAGCCTATACCCCTTTGAAAGGACATTAGCCTAACCTAACAACCTTACCTAACCTATCCTAGTATTATGGGTGGGGGCTGCCGCCCCCACACCCCCGCTATTTGCATCTTTGACAGATGCTTGTGTATTTGTCTGTGAAAAGTGGGTAATGTTTAGTGTATGGCCTGCTAAAGAAAATGGATTTTGAGCACAGACTAAACCAAATGTTCACTACTGTATTTACATAGCTGGTCATTAACCTAGCCTAACCTAACCTAACCTAACCTAACCTGGGCATCCTGGGGGCTGCTGCCCCCAGACCCCCGTTGGTCTTGGGATGAAAAAGTGATAAAAAACACATATCTCTTACTCATTATTCAAAGTTTTGTATTTGGTTTAATATACATTTCCCAGGTCATTTGAACAGTTCTATTGCTTCTATATATCATATAATACACCATAGAATAAGTTTTTAATAACTAGAAAAAAAGAGGACTTCGATTAAACAATTACGGAAAATACCTTAAAACACGAGCCAAGTTTTGCTTAAATAATTTTGTTTTCGCCGTTTTTAAACCCGCGAAAATATGAAAGCGTAATTGCATACCTTATTGAGATGTGGAGGGAGTAGGTGGGGAAGATGCGTCCACGTTGTCGACGAGGAGTTACGACGAGTAGTGGTTTTATTTAAAACCCAATAATGACCGCATCGCCACTGGTCTGCAGGTTCATAATAGTAACATTCGTTTGAGCAGAGTTTGCAGGAAACAGAGGTAGGCAAACAACCATGGTCAGTAAAAACCTTAAGGGCTGCACTATTGTTCCTTGTAGTGTCAATAATCACTGAATGTGGGAGGGGTGAACAACCCTTACAAGCGGCGTCCATGACTAAAGTGAGGGAGAGACTTAAATGAAGGTGTGTATCTGTGATTGGTTCAGTGCAATAATCAAGGTCAATAAAACTCACCGGATAGGTTGCTGGTTGTATGCATGACGGAATCTATGAGTTTAATGACGTGGTCAGAAAAAAAACCCAATAAGAATCCAGAAGTGTTTCGTGACGTATTGCGCAGGAGTTAGGAAATGAAACTCAGTATTTCCAATGAGGATTGGCAGATTGCGTGATAGTATTACAAAAGTTGAAGGGTAGAGCTCTCCAGTTAACGAAAAAATGGCGTCGCTGAAAGCCGCGCCGTCTATAAGAGAGTATTGACAACCGTTTTACGGTAGGTAGACATGTTGTTACCGGTTTTTTTAATAGGTTTTGCCGAGGGTTGAAACTAATTTTAATATGATGCTTAGAGCATATAGATTCCATATCTGTCTTCAAATATGTCAAAATAATTGGTGACCAATAAATGGAGTTATACTCACAACTCTTGCCGCGATGTCTTTATAAATACAATCGGGCTACTATTAGACAATTTTATTCAGTTCAGAAAGGGCCTCCAGCATTCAACAGTCTTCGAACTATCTTACTTAGCCATTTTTACTAGTACAGATCCTAGTTAAACTGCACAAAATCGTCGGAATTATTCTATAATTGCACCTATACGAGCTAAACAAATTAGTATTGTATTTAACAGGAAGGTACGACGAGGTAAGTGATGTGGTATAGGTGGCAATATGCGGAAATGGAATATATATATTTTTTTTCTATGTGATTGAGGGAGGCAAAAGGCAGAACTGCCTATAGCGAGTGCCTCCCCCATAGTTGAAAGAGTGACAGGGCCAAAATCAAGGGACGTTCGAGCCAAAATACCTGGACACACTGAGTTTGAAGCAATTTAAGTCATAGGAAGAGGGAAAGACTGATTCTGGGAGAGAGTTCCAGAGCTCAGCTGTTGAGTAGAAGAAAGTTTGAGAGTAACGTTTCACTCTTGCGTTGGAGAGTTGCACAGAGTAGGGGTGGGATTGAGCTGCAAGACGGGTACCACGTGCCCTACGTAAAGGGGGTGGTATACACTGGGAAAGCTCTGAGGAACACTGATTATTATAGTAGCGATAGAATAGCGAGAGAGATGCAACATTGCGGCGGAGAGAGAGAGAGAGATTGCAGAGAGTTGGTGAGTGGACGGGAGTTAATGATACGAAAGGCCTTCCTTTCAACTTTGTCTAGGAGAGTGGTGTGAGAGGAACCTCCCCACACATGTGAACAATACTCAATACAAGGACGCACCATGCCCCTGTACAGAGCAAGAAGCTGTGCAGGGGAAAAGAACCCCCTAAGGCGGTTGAGCACACCCAGCTTCTGGGAGGCTGCCTTAGCAAGACTGGTAATATGGTCCTTCCAACTGAGAGCAGAAGAAAAGGAGACACCAAGAATATTGAGAGAAGATGAAGATATAAGGGCATTCCGCCCCCTCTGACCCCCTTACAAAAATCTACGGTTACTCACTCCACCCCAACAATTTCTACCGTTTTACCCAACCAGCGGGGGTGTGGGGGCGGCAACCCCCACCCATAATACTAGGATAGGTTAGGTAAGGTTGTTAGGTTAGGCTAATGTCTCTCTGAAACATTGTAAAATCTGTGTCACATCTAGATTGACAGACTTGTCAGAGGGTGCGGAATGCCCTTATATAATCCATTTCCGCATATTGCCACCTATACCACATCACTTACCTCATCGTACTTTCCTGTTAAATACAATAATATTTTCTTACGTTCGTATAGGTGCAATTATAGAAATTTACCGGGAATAGGCTCGCAGCCTTATTATACATAATTTATTAGGGACAATGTAGGTCTATGGAATCCTTATATTGTACTCATGTATAATCCACTGTGGGAGAATAATTTTGATCACATTTATAAAATCCGATATTAATAGAAAAATGCCTATCAATCTCAGAGCTCTTTCGGACATCCTCACTGTTTACAAATGCCTTCTTTATGCAGTATAATCGATATTTACCCCCTGCTGGCAACATACTGTAGATGACTATTTCAATCATTCATGGGGGGGGGGGGGCCTCACCCCTCACCCCATCGTGTATCCCACATTGGAATTATAACCAAGACCATGAAAACACTCATTTCTCAAAATCTGGAGGAAAAAACATGGAAAAATAAGGGTGCGAGCCTATTCCCTATAATTACCAGCTTATTCTTTTCAATAATTTGTCTGTACAATGTTTGCATTTTGGCTTGTTTTCAGTAGATAATGTACCGTATTTTCTTTGCAGCCGCAGCTTCAGTAGCACTGGCAGCAACAACCTGTCATGGCTTCAAATGCAGCAGCGCAAGTTGGCGGAGCGTCGGGAGGCCAAATTCAGGGCGGAGAGAGGGCCCCAGGAGGCTCGAATGCTGTCTGAGCTACGTACCCGCATGACACAGGTAAGTCTATCCAGTTTCTCATATAAAACTGGATATAAAGTACCGTATAAAGCTATGGTAATACTTACTGCTAGTTACAACATATTGACTAATTCCTTGAACGTGACTACAGTGCGTTGTTATGTGTGCGATTAGTTTGCTTGGGAAACAGATTATCTTGCGCATGTAGTATATGTACACCCTATGTGGTGGATTGTGTTATTTTATTTATAAATTATTATTTTACTTAAGCGTTGTTTCCACATAGCGATTTTGATTAGTTATTTTGTCTTTTTACTGTGTTCATATACGTTTTGGTTTGTTTATTTTGCAAGTTTTACATAAAGTATCCTATGCAATAATTATTTATTGTTTGTTTATAAAATACTATGCTTTACTAATTGTCTGTATATTTATACAATCTTTCACAACGTGAAGTATTAAGTTGTTATTGTATATGGCAGCACCGGCCGGTGAGCAACAAGGACTTTGAGGACGGTTACGTGAGCGACACCACCTTGCTCTCCGAGACCTCTCGCGAGTCCTCCCCCGTCAAGACCCTGGCACCCTTGACCATCAACACTGGCGCTCCCTCACATTCATCACCACAGAAGCCACCCATCGGTCAGGGGGCCACTCCAGCACGAGGCAGTTCAGCTCCCTCCTCCCCCGTCCCTCCCAACAGGTCAGCATCTCGGGAACGATTATTATACAGGTGAGATGAGCCCCTATTTTGTCGTTTACGTCTATGCTTTCCCCGGGTGCTCGTGGTTGCTATCGAAGGAATATACAATGGAATTTGAAAGGTTATCAGGTACCGTACTTCTATCCTTTTCTTGTGTGCTGGGTTAATATTTCTGCTCAAATTTACACATACTGTACTAGTCTATTTACTGTAAGATACTGAATTTTATTTCTTTGAGAGTTTTTTTTATTCAGCTGTATAATCCCTTTAGTATGAGATACCTTTTTCAATTGTACAGTATTTTGTCTAATTCTAGATTATTATGGTATATTCAACTAAGGAAAGATGTCTAATAGGTTTATTAACTCTTCCTGTACAACTGTGCCTTGGTTTTCTTGCTTTTTGGCATACACTTAAACATTTATTAAGCTCAAGAGAGGCCTCTCATAGTGAAGGGATTTTCTTGTACTGGGCTATTTATAATAATCCTTTTGTTCAGCCTTGTAGGCTATTATCATACATAATGCTACTGGTCACATATTTGGTGTTGGTGTAAATAGTTCATTATGGAGCGTAATGAGGTGAGAATGGTGAGATGGATGTGTGGGGCCAGGCTACAGGATAGAATAAAAAATGTTGAGCTGAGGAGACGTTTAGGTATAAAGAGTATTAGCGAGGTGATGCGTACAAGTAGACTGGGATGGTATGGACATGCGGAGAGAATGGATGAACAAAATTGGGTGAAAAAATGCAGGTCTGTGATTGTGGAGGGAGCTGCACCAAGGGGTGGACCGAGGAAGACCTGGGACCGGACGATACGTGCCGATCTCAAATCCAAGAACTTGACAAGTGAAGCAGTCCTTAACAGGGTTGCCTGGAACGCCGCCATTAGGACAAGAGACTGAAACTGCACTTATGTGTGGAACACTCAGTCTTAAAATTTTATGTATGTATGTATGTATGTATGTACAGTATACTGTACAGATAGTATACAGTATTGCTAAGGGATGCACAATTGCACATTGCACTTCAGTATTTACAGCTAGTATAGGGTAGGACTATCATTTACTGTTTTTAGCCACTAACTTAATATTTGTTTTGAACTTTTCTATATTGATTATATAATAGTGGATAAAACAAGTAATACTGTAGTAAACTTTTATAATATGAATTAGATTAACATAGAAATTTACTGTAGGGATCTTCAGTTCATGATAAGGGTATAGCCCTATCTATTAATAACTGATAATATTGCTGTAATGGAATCTACTTTAATAATAATAATAATAATAATATTTATTCAGTTAGCAATTTACAGAGTTGGTACCACATAGTATATTACAAATATGACATGTACCAGCCTTGCATAATTCCAACTAAGGATAGCCCAATAAGGCCGTTAGGCGTATTTCCATTGGGGTCCTTGTGGGATTATGTTAGCTGGGGAAATGGGGAGGATTAAAAAAAAAAAAAAAAAAAAAGAGAAAGTATTTCTAGGGGGTTATTTTAAGATACTTTACTTTCTAATTATTGTAGTTAATTTAATGTTTATATTATAATGATTCCTATTGGGTTGCCAAATTCTAATCTCTCCTTATTTGTACAGAAATAATGTGTTTATGAGTGGACAGCGAAGTCTTCCCAGAAAACATTCTGACACATCTGACCGTGAGCGGCCCTTCGTGGCGGTGAAGAGAGCTCACGACACAGCGCGGACCATTGACACCGTTGTAAGTTACCATTAAACAAAATTATAATGTAAAACTTGGCAATCGTCAGTGGATTGAAAGGTTTGAAAGTGAGAAAGGGAAAAGGGAAAGGAAGAAAGAAAGAATGGAAGGTAAGGAGAGAATAGGGAAGGAGGAAGGGTAACGGGTTATCTATAGTCGTATCGGTCTTCACACCTGATTAGTGTGATATTCCGAGGCGGTGGTGACAGATCTACATATTCCTGAGAGAGACGGGGAAAAGGGTGGAAAGGAACTTCTGGCTGCAACTGTACATTTGGTGAGCATTAATACCAGCATGCACCCACTCAAAATTGTACTGAACACAAACGAACTAATACTATGCTTTAATATATTTCAGATGCTTCAGAACTTGGCTTAAAAGCTTCAAATATTCAATTGAGTGTATCCTTATTAATGCTCACGACTGTACTTCCATGTCTTTCCTGTCACAAAGTTCTGTCCACATTCTCTGCTTAGTTTATAATGTATCTGGCAGTATCTTAATAGGCCACTGTGGGACCATTTTGCCAAAAAAGTGTGTAATACTTATTCTTAATATTAAAAATCTGTATTATATCTGTATATTTCAGTTCAGTTCAGTTCATTGGTGGAGCAGTAGAGGGCTCTTGTCAGGCAGCTTAATATGTAGGTATTGGGGAATAGGATTTAGATAAGACAGAAGATGAATTTAATGTTACTGTTATAATTTTGAATCTATTAAATAATGTAAATTAATATAATAATGCCCTTCCCAGGACTCGTCAGCAGCCCTAAGTCAGCTGCAGACGTCGCCTCACGGTCACATCAATTACTCTTCCTACGCCTCATCCAGCGTGGCTGACGGTCTCCTCACCACCGTGGCCTCTTCCAGTCAGGTCTGTAGTAGTGCTGTGTTGGGGAGTAACTCTTCCAGGGTACCGGTACACTGTTTATCATCCTGGGCATTTGTTCAGGAATTATACCATGCCATAAGTGCGTGGGTTTCACTTTGATTAATTTTAGTTTTCCTCTATTCTTTCTATAAAAACAAAATTTAACATGACTGTTGTAAAATTTTACAACTTTCTATACAGTACAGTAGATAGATATATTGTATTTATCTTATATGATTAGTCTGCAGTCCTTATTATGATTATTTTATAATCTTACACCATATTTTGAGTGATCTTTGCTTTGTTGTTGTCATAACATAAAGCATGAATGATTTATCAGCGGTGTGAATGCTTGCGTGATTTGGTTTTACTATGATGAGTGTTTTTATAAGCCTATGATGAAACTCTAGTCTCTTATGTTTGTGGATTACTATTGTGCAGGTTATTAAGTGGAGAATAATTTGTCTGTTACATGTGCATGGATTCTTTATACTGTATTGCTTAATATCGATAGAATAAAGGTAGCCTAAGGGAGTACATAATTAATAACATCTACAGGTCTTTACATCGATATTTAATTAAGAAATATGATTGGCAATACAATTTGCCGGTATGCTTCATAAATCTTACAGCTTTTCACAGTTTAGGTACAGTAGAAGCTTATCAATATCAAGAATTTTTGTTGTTGTTTTTTATATTTATATAATATATCATGCTTTAGGTTTATTTAATGTACTGTACATTATTATGTATAGGGTTATTATAATCGAATGAGCAGCCTCGCATATGAAAGTATATGAAGGCGATTCATTCGCAGCCATCCCCTAACGGGGATTACGGCATCTAACAATAGAGGATTATTGTTTGCTAAGAAAGTTCTTAATAAATATGGACCCTATGCTCATTGTATATAATAAGGAAATACAAATAATGTAAGTATTATATAATTGAGACACATTACAAATTCCATTAAAATCTAATTATCACAATATTAGACATGATTGGCACTGCATGCTGGCTGTCTAGTTTGCAAATGACATCTCTTTCTACTAATTATGTGTAAGCTTTACAAACTCTGCTTCTAAGAATATTTCTTGGAATAATTACTCCTAGTTGACAGACATGATATGCAAAAAATAATACTTAATTAGCACTTCATTAGTCTTGTGGAAATAATTTTGTAACTGCACCCACTGTCTCTTTCCTTATTTCATGTTCATAACTTGAAATTTTCAGGCTCATTTACTTGTTTACAAAGAAACTTTTTATTAATTAAATTTGAATTTGAGCTTCTACTTAAAAATGATACTACTGTACCAGCTTCTGTGATGCCTGTAGATGAAGGCTGCTTATTAAACTTTTAATGCAGCTTGTCTTACAATATATTTTCCTTTTTAGATATATATATTTTGTGAATAATTATTTCAATTATTTCTTTAACTTTATCTTATTGTTTAACAGTTGAATAGAATTTATATTTCATTAAGTACTTCCAAAGCTAAAATAATGTTTGGTGGTTAAAGTTTATTTTACTTCATTAATAACCACCGAAGGTGAAATAACCTTAGCAGCCTTCATAATGCTTGGCTGGCCCTAACTCGCATGCCTCCTTCCGACCCTCTCCTCGGTGCTCTACAGGAGAGACAGGACTCGCTCGATGCTCTGACTGCAACCTTAGCCAGTTTGGGCAACCCCCCTCACCATCCCCCCACCACCACCACTCTCTCCACCACCACCACTACTTCATCACCGCCACACCCCAGCACCACCACCACCATAACCACCACCACCGCTGGCAACTCTGCTTCTGCCGCGTCACAATCGGTTCAGTCGGCTCAAATGCCACAGGTTAGCCAATGGAGGGATAGCCTGGTTGTGTGTATGCCTCTACGCCTTTACCTAGTTTCTGTTTCCTTTCTGCCTTTACCTAGTTTCTGTTTGCATTGCCTTGATGTCTAGGTATGGCAGATTGAGATTTAGAGTATATTAATTTAGTTTGATATGAGAGGAAGGTTCTGTTTTAGATGTCTACGAATTCTACAAGTTAACCATGAAATAGGTAGCCTGGGAATAGATAGCCTGATTATGTGCAGTAGCTGATATACCTTTCCATCTTATTCTAGTTTCTGTTTGCATTGCCTTGATATCTAGGTATATAGTGCGGCAGATTGTGAATGAGAGTAGACAATAGTACCCAAGGATCGCTCATTACCGCAGCCACGGCCATCCAAGGTATTCTACTTCTTACACTTTCAAGCCACTGTTAACCCTTCTTTTTTACTTTATTTTCCATAGTTATGGCCAGTACATCCAGTTACCTACTTCTAACTCTATTTGCATATTAAAAAACATAAGAAGTCTAAGAATATTTGTATTTCCGAGTTGTTGTTGTTGTTTTTCCCCAAGCTGCCTGGCCGAACAGCCCCAAGGCCCGAGCAAGGCCAAGGCCACAACCGAGCGCCCCCACAGAACCCTCCCTGCCGACCACAATAAAGCCTGGGTGACCGAAGCCACTCAATGGCGGGGAGCTGAGGAGGGTGCGGAAACGCCCGGGAAACCAAAGCCCCACCCAGGGCCCTGTGCCCCTCAGCAATTAATGGGGCAAAGGAAAGATGTGACGCTTTGGCTTCCAATCTTGGTAGATTAGGAGGTCAATCCACGCAAGAGACGCCGTCACTTGAGATCTAGAAAATATATAAGTAAAAGGAACAGTCAGAGTAAGCTATGGGTATGGCAGAGATCGCTCAGTTCTCACTCTGATAGACCAGCCCATCACCACAAAAAAGGCGTCATCGTGCTGAAGGGGTTATACCAGGCGAGATGCTCGTGTGGAATGGTAACCCAAGGCCTTAACCTTGGGACTATAGGTAGTGCCAACGAACTTGTTCTTGATCCCTGACCTCTTTGCAACTCTAAAGAACCTTGAGCAAACTGGCTGTAAATATCCACACCTATTTCCTGGTGGACTTTTTCCAAATTATAGAAGTGTCACCCGGATTGCTTGCATTCCTTTTGAGTTATATGAAGTTAAGGGGTCAAGATTATTGTCAAGTTTGTTGGCGCTACCTATAGTATACAGTATTTCTTGTCACTTTGGTTACTACCATGCACTATCAGACGTTCAGCGTAAGGATGATCATAGGTGCCTCCTGTGTCTCCCTTATCAAACTCCCAACCTTTATATGTCTTTGGAAAGTTTCTTACATACAGTATTTGCTAATCCCTTGTGTGCCTAATTATTAAACTTTTGTTGTAAATAAGTCCCAGGGAGATTTGAACTTCACCTTCCCCAAACTGGAGGCAGTAGCATTATCACAACACTAAAATACAGATATATACAATATGTACAATATATCTAGATTATAATAGACTTAATTTTCCTGATAGTTCTAGTGCAGTTATTAGATAGGCTTTTGTGTAAACAAAATCTAATACTCAGTGGTTTGGTTAAACTATATAACCCAAATTATTGTGTAAAAAACTGAGTTGAGCATGAGCACCCCTGCCTAGTCAACAACACTCTGGAAGCCCCTGGGTGGGTAATGTCAGGAAGGAGCACTGGAACCCAACAGAACATAATACAAAACTATTTTTAAGGCTAATGCCATCCGTTATTTCTTGAAAGCTTTTAATCTAGGCCTATATAATGACATCTGACCAGTGACCTATATGACTTGACTTACTAACTCCCCGCCGCACACTAGCCCTATGAGGGCTTAGGCCCAGAGGGCTAGTATAAAATAAATACATCTTTCAACAACAACAACAACAACAAGGCTAATGGGGTACACAGCTCCCTTTCAGTCGTCCATAAGGACCATAATACAGGTAGGTGTAGTCTGTTAGGCAGATCTCCTAGGAGAAGAAAACAAAATTTCCCCTGAAAGATGTTGGTGGATGGGCCAACCTCCCACCAATGTGAAAAATCCTGCCTGAAAGTTGGATGGATTCTCTTTACGAGGGCAGACCTGAGTAACCAATATTTTAAGTTCCTAAATTAACTGACGTGAGTTGGAGAGAGGCATGCCTTCTGACAGGGACAGAGCTGCTTCGAGGGTTCTGCTAATGGGCACTCCTTGAGGTAGATAGACGGAAGTATAAGTAATGCATCTGTCTGGTCAGAATCATAGCCCAGTATGTTTGATGTTTGAATGATTTTTGTTCTGTATCCATATATGATTAGGGTTAAATTGATATTGAGGATATTCATATACTATTACTGGGATGCATTTTTAGGTAAGTTATGTGATGACCAGTATAAATTCACACAAAGCTTCATGTTTACTTAGCATGAAATGTTTCTTTGATATATATCTGGTAACATTGTGGGTTTTAGTTCTTGTAACTAAGACAACCTCATGCTCGGTCACAGGATTCAACATTCTGTGAAGCCTTGGGGATTTTTAACTGATGTAATGTTGTTGTTGTTCCCTAAGCTGCCTGGCCGAACAGCCCCGAGTCCCTGAGAAAGGCCATGGCCATGATCGGGCTTTCCCACAGAGCTCTCATTGAGTGTAGATTGTGTTGTTGGCGTAAGTGGTTGTGTGAAATGCAGTCTTCTATGATGTGTTTAATGGTATGGGGTGCTGTGTTACATCCCGGGCAGGCGTCGACAACGGAGTCATCCAGTCTCTTCTGATAGCTCAGGAGAGCTGGATGGTGTCCGCATCTCAGCCTGGCCAGGTGGACTCTGTCCTCGCGAGGAAGGGAGGATTCGTAAGGATGGATTTCGGGAGGTCGTGCATGCAGCTGCGTGTTGTCTGTGAGTGAGTGGATGGATCGGTGAGAGATCTGAGTATGGATGTGCTTCTGGAAGTTGGTTCGGGGTGGGCAGGGAGGGAGAGAGGATGTAATGTAATGATGTAATGTTATTGGTAGGTAGGTGGCTGGTCACTTATCCTTTAACCATTTCAGTATTTGAGAACACATTTATAATTTTTATTCTAGTTATAATTAGATGATTCTCTGCAGTTTAGGAATGATCTCTAGGAGTCAAAGAAATAAAAACAATCTCAATTAACTCTTTATCTTCCACAAGTTCTTCTTGAGCTGAATAAAATCCTTTTTTATAGTCTGAATAAACTATTAAAATGGGTCCTAATCCTCAAGAGAGTTCTTGTTGTTCCCCAGGCTGTCTGACCGAAGAGCCCCAAGGTCCCGAGCAAGGCCAAGGCCATAACTGAGCGCCCCCATAGAACCCTCCCTGCTTTTCCACTAAGAATGCCCAGGTGACCGAAGCCGCTCCCAGGTGAGGAGCTGAGGAGGGTGCGGAAATGCCCGGGACACCGAAGCCCCACCCGAGGGCCTGTGCCCTTTTACAATTATGAAGGGAAAGTTGAAGAACAAAGGAAAAATGTGACACTTTGGCTCCCAGTCTGCCAACCTCTAGGTTGGTAGTGGAGAGGTCAATCCACGGAAGAGACGCTGCCACTTGAGATACAGAAAATATATAAGTAAAAAGGAACAGTCAGAGTAAGCTATGGGTATGGCAGAAAACGCTTAACTCTCACTCTGATAGACCAGCCGATCACCACTCCTCAAAGGAGTTAAGTACCATGGCTATACAGCACACCTCGGCGATTATTGGACAGGGTGTTGCGCATTATTTGATATGTAAATACTATAATGTACAGTTACCCACGTAGGTTCTGTTCCTCTCCTTGATGGAAATATAATGCGCATGATTGAATTACGAGTGTAGTTTCTTATGCATTGATTAACACTTCTGACTAGTCAATTGATGAAGTAAAGAAATCACACTCGCAATTCATTCATACTATTATTACTTTCATACATAAGAGAATGACGAGGAACAGAACTTATGTGGGCAACTGTACATTATCTACTATAATTTAGTAGCTTAGTAGATATTGGTTTGCATGATGACAATTGAGTTCATTGATCTTTTGCTTGCTTTGGGTCGTACCTTTCCTATGAACTGGTGAATTGACCATATGTTGTTTTAATGTCAATATTGTTCCTATAGATTGTATTCTTAAGTCATTGTTCTACATCCTTCCTTTAGTTTGATTGTTAATTTCTGTACATGCAAAGTAGTTTTACTTTTTGATACTGTGTTTAGTTAAAGGTTATCACTTTAATATAATTTAAACATATTTGGTGTATTGTGTGATATAGGTAAATTTGAGGGCTTACACTAGGATGTGGTTTGCTGCAAAAGTCATTTCCATATCCTTGTCCGTCGGAGTCTGTGGTGAGTTAATTATGCATCCTGATATACAGTGGGTCTTTCATATTATCCAGGTTTTTACAGTTTACTTCCATGGATGAGACATCACAAATGTACACTTAGCTCCTGGTTATGGTTATTGGCCTGTGGGTGCAAACCCGTGGTCTGATGATCCCCTCCGCCGCTGCCCTCTCAGAGACAGATCTCAACTTACCCTAGCCCCTTCAGGGGCCTAAGCATCTGGAGCGGTTTCGGTCTACCAGACTCGAGACTGTTCGGCCAGACAGTTTAGGGAACTACAACAACAACAACAACAACAACAACAACTCATGGTTCCTATTTCTGATATGTGAATAGAGGCATCAGGTGTAAGCAGACTGTCCATTTGTCTTATCCTGTTTCGGGATTAAACTTGAGTTTTCTCGGCTGTGAGCCGAGTGCACTAACCAATTATGCATGGGGTTGTTCGGCCAGGTAACCTAGGGAATAACTACCACTACTACCAATTATGCAACTTTACAAATGTTTATGTAGTTATTATCACCTGCATATGGAAAGTACTGTGACTAATATACAAAAGCAATGAGTGCAGTCATATACTGTACTATACTAGGAAGTCATGCACATTCATAAGACATCACCATGTAGATTGCAGAATGAATTTGTGTAATAGATGGATGAGATGTTTCCTTTCGTCCCTTATTGACATTCGTGAAGTTCAAAGATTGACCGAAGGTGTCTACAGTTATTTCTTGGTAGCGTCTAATTCAACTACTTTACAGTATCATGCATTCCAGGAGCTTTGCCACTTTTAATTTTGAGAAGTCCGGAGCTATTGTAAATTAATCTTGATACTCAGTTGGTACTAGTGCTTTTCCTACTTTCTGTTTTGTAAGGCTTAATACAAAAACTGCCCACACACTAAACATTACCAGGCAATATCATGCAATCAGTCAGACCACAAGACTTCTAACATCTGAAACACCAAAGTAACCACTGCAGTAAAGTCACCACTGGCCCGATAGATCTCAAATATGCATCCATAAGTGACAATACACACGTTATTTATATATGTCAGTTTTCATATTAGTATAGTACAGTTGCTTATGGTCATATTAGTATAGTACAGTTGCTTATGGTCGGTTTATATATGTCAGTTTTCATATTAGTATAGTACAGTTGCTTATGGTCGGTTTATATATGTCAGTTTTCATATTAGTATAGTACAGTTGCTTATGGTCGGTTTTACGGTGGCTTCCAGGATAGTTGACGAGATTATTGTTATTGACGTTGCATAATCACTGACTGGATAAACTTCAATACTGGAGGAACCTTTTGAGTTGCAGCAATTTTGTATTCTTATTGAGGTAAAAATAAGTAAACAGAAGGTACAGTATGATATATAGAGCATTACTGACGGCAAAGTTTTAAGATGTATTATTTTTTCCCATCAGAGCCGCGAGGAGAGCAGCTGGCAGAGCGACAACGAGGGCAGCTTGACTAGTGGCAACCGACCCATCACCCCTGGCTTCCCCCCTGCCACCCCTACCACCCCATACCTCAACCAGGGACTGCCACCCAAGAGCCCCACCATGCAGCGGTAAGTCCAATGACGTTTGGTTTCATTTGTTTTTGTTTTTTGTGAGCTTGCTCTCTCCTCTCTTATCAACGGCTCCCTCTTCTCTTCGGACTCTTCCAATTAACCTCTTTTCTCCTGAGTCTCCTCCAGCAACCACCCTCCTCTCCTACTCCTCCTTTCCTAGTAACTCCTCCATCTACCCACCCTTCCTCTTTTCTTTTACCGCTCGCTTCCTTTCATATACATCTTCTCCCTTCTTTCCCTCATGTATCCCCCTCCCTCTTTTCTTTGACCTCTCTCCCATTTCCATCTACCCCACCTTCCTCTTTACTTATACCTATCTCCTCCTTCCATCTACCCCTTCTCCTCCTCTGCCAACACTCTCTTTTCTCCTCCCTTGCCCAAGTATTACAGTTCTTATCTTGCACCATCAGTCAGTATTTCTTATACTCCTAAGTCCTACTTTTAGCTCATATGCATGCTACTTAGTAACTTCAATATTAATTATACATTTGTAAGCACATTATGAATTAATAATATATACTTGGTAGGCAACTCATCTAGGGGAGACAACCTTATACAAATCCGGGTGGATGGGACTCGTCAGCCTTGGTTGGCAACCTGTCTAGGGGAGTAAACCTGATACAAATCCGTACTGCTTACCTAAGGGTAAGGTAGGTTAGTGGATGGATTAGCCGAACACCACTGTAGAAAAATAGTGCTAACAAGATACACAGAGGGCCTCGGAGTCGGACGGATCCTAAATTGAGTCAATCCTGTAAGTCCTTCACTAAACTGGCTCGGGTTGTCCCTCTCACAGGGAATGGGTCCGCTTGGGGGCATTCTGTGTATGGCCACCCTCGTAAGGGGAGTAAGGCGTTCGGCAATAGATAGATAGATAGATTATTATTATAATTATTTTTTTTTTATTTATTTTTTTTTTATTTTTTTTATTATTGAGCTTTAGCTGCAAAGCGCCTTTTTTTCGCCTAATGCCAGTCAGTTGCTGCTAATACTAGACAACTTAATTCAAATTATGAAAAACCTCTCACATAAAGAGGATTACAACTCTCCATTATGCTGCTAGCTGTGAACTCAAGTTGGTAGGCCTATTAATATATAGTATCAGTATATTATTCAATTTAAGAAAGATGTCTCACAGCTAAAGACCATATTTCCTGTTTCTATTAATAATGTTTACTTTTAGCAACTATAGACTAGTTTGTAGCATAATTT
The DNA here is from genome assembly GCA_032716605.1 of Paralithodes platypus. Taxonomy (NCBI): domain Eukaryota; kingdom Metazoa; phylum Arthropoda; class Malacostraca; order Decapoda; family Lithodidae; genus Paralithodes; species Paralithodes platypus. The sequence goes on from CM064507.1 coordinate 41,307,678, forward strand.
AATATTAAATGTTAAAATAAATTAATGAAATTTCAAGTGACTCAATATATATATATATTTTTTTTAGAATGAACAGGTAAAAATAGTCACATTGAATAGCTACTTATTTCCAAGGAAGTTCTAGAATAACTAACCATGTACAGTAATTAGTTATACATTTAAAGAAGAGCATGACCATTGAACCCTGGGGCTGTTCAGAGGGTGTGCTAGCTATTTTCAAAGTTGTTTCATTGATTATTCTTCCTTGATACTTGATTGACTCTAAAGATTAAGGTAGAGGTAGAGTTAGACTCAAAAGCTGTTCCAACTATTCACTATGGCAAAAATTCGGAATAATAATTAAGAATTATTATCTGTATATGAGAGGGAAGAGATACATCTGACAGTAAAAAGAATAAACACAAGATTGATGGGCAACCTTCTGACACCTGTTCAGTAAATAGGAGCATGGAGTGAGTGGACATTAGTGATGGCCCTTATGTACGGTCGCGCTAATAAGTCATGTCCCAGCTGTCATTACGTTTGTCTTGCTCTGTGCTGTATTAATGTCTGTCAGATGTTGAATATGGTGGGTAAGTGTAGGAACATGTTTGTATATTTCACTCGATATGAAGAAATGAAGCTTAGATATTGCTGATACCAATTATTGATCAAAACATACTTGGTGCCGAGACATCACTTATTAGCCCGACTGTACCAGGCTATTTAACTCACCCACCACAGTCTCCAAAGGGTGAAGACAAGGAGATAGGCACTGTGACAAAACTCAGCCTAGCATGGGCCCCCTAAATTGTCCTTTTATTACCTAACTGCATTAATTTGATAAACAGTATTAATTACTTTATAAAGTTATGTATTTACATAATGTACATCAGCTAGCAGACCACCACCAACTGAACAGCCCTGGTTATGTTTATGTTTATTTGTTTGTTTTTTATGTTTAGTTTACCTTTATCTTGTATCGTCCCAGTTTTGGTTTGTTTAGTTTGCAAGTTTTACATTTTAATTGTATACAGTATTTGTTTTTATTAGGATGATATTCCCTTATTACCTTACTTCATTATTGTATCATAATTGAGGAATAACAGTGTAGCATGTGTTAAGCTGGTGTCACACGAGAGATTTTTCCGGCAATTTTCGATGAGCAAGTTTTTTCTTGTACTATTTTCAGACCTTTTCACATTGGAATCGGAAACTAGATGGAAGGTAGATTATGTTAGGTACAGTAGTTTAAATCTTTGGGAACTTAAATTTTGAAGCTGCCAGACTACAATTGCCCGTAAAAATTTACGGAAAAATAGCTCGTGGACACAACCTTTTTAGTCCTGACTGTCATGTTGATGTCAATGAGATATTTTGAAGTTTAGACTTTGTACCAGTTTTGATTCTATTGTGCATTCTTTACCTAATATTGTAATTGGCTAACAAAGTTGGTGCCTGTCTAACCTTGATTCTAATGTCTTAATATTCATAGACAATCACATACTGCACTTGCATTGTTTAGTTTTATAAATGTGATTATTATGATTATTTACCTTTCTATCATAATTAACTTGTGTGATAAGAAAATACTAGGTGATTTTTTAAGACATATTCTAGATTGTTGTCTTAAAAAATGTAATCCAAGTTGTTTAATAAGAAGCTCTAATCTAGATTACTCTCATTCTAACTAAATCCAAATCTTGATTACTGTTTATAATAATCAACAAATTTGTTTTTTAGTACTGTTAATCTAGGATATTGTTTTGAGCTTCAGTATAAACCACTGGTGGTGAGACTGGTGGATCATGGGTATGTCTATGCTTATTGGTCAGAGTAGTCAGTATTCTGTATTATCCGTTAAGATAAAACAAAATATATACAAATCAGAGTCCAAGAGTAACAAAACTGCTGACTCCAGTTTGTTCTAAATGGAGCTGCTACTTGATCATTCTCCCCATAAATAGTCCTCTTTGCACCTTCTCAACATTCCCTCTCCCCCACAAACTGCCAGATAGCTGAAAAAGGGTTTGCTGTTGATAAGTTAGTGAGTAATGCGGTGGCAGTATCGGCCTAGACTTCAGCCATAACTTGTTGTGAATTATAACGATTGACCCTCAGCTGGTTTTGGCATGGTTTGTGTCAGTTCCATCCTATTGTCATCGTCTGGAGGTCCTATTAATGTGACATGAGTGGCTGCTGGTGCCGGCTGCTCTGGTCATTCTACTCCTGCCTGGTATCCTTCCAGATATAGAATTGGCCTAGAAGGGGTTTGACAATGAACTTACTTGGAGGTGTGAATCCAGGATGAGTTTTCCCATCTGGCCCCCATGGTTCAGTGACTTAAAATTTTGTCTGAGGTTAGGCACTACAAGAAAATTCCCTTAGACACCCCTTTATACTCCTCATTAAATCCTGAGGAACTAGCCAGGAGCATGAGTAAAAGAGCCACCAAGGTGGGGGAGAGAGGAAATGGGTGTGGTTGGGGATAGTTCGCAATTTGTGTGGGGGAAAGGGAGGGCACAAGATTGTATATAGATAATTGTTTATGAAGTTTCTGAATAAGCGTTCGATACAGAACAGAACTAGAGCCAACTGTTCCATCACTCTTAGTTTCTTTACACAAAACAAAATTGAGCTTGTTGAATAATAAGTATTAAAGATAATTAACTGTTCTGACCTGTGAGGGTTGACCTACCCATGATCCACCAGTCTCACCCCTTTAGGTTTAAGCAAACCTTTTTGTAGCTCCAAGCTACTATTTTCATCCTATGTGTTTCTTCCCCCTTCTCTCTCTCACACTGCTGATTCTGCTAACCTACCACCGCTGACCCTCAATTACCGCTGTTGACGCTGCTAACAAAACTTGGACTATTGTTGGGGTCGGCCCGGCGTGGTGTTATGCATGTTGCCTCAAAAAAACAATCAAACCTGTGGCGGGGCTGGTGAACCTGTGGTGCCGCGCCTCTTGACTAACATTCATCCTTCATCCTAATATAATATCTCTCTGAAAAATATCATCACCTTCGCCCCTCCTCCCGTCCCATGGCATCTAAATTGACTATGATCCATGGGATACTATTTGGTGATGTTCCTTCTGAACTATGAATATAAATTATATTTGTGAAAATGAAACTCAAAACACTACAAATTCAATTTTGAATTTTACATTCCATCCAATATTGAATACTATTTTAAATGTATGAAATGAAATTTTGTTCATGCCAATGAAAACATTGAACGAATAATGGCACTTTTAAAAAATGAAATTGGACAACCCAAATCTGTAACTACTCGTGAAAACTTGAATGAATAAAACAAAAATCTGACCACCAATATCTGTAACCACTCCTGAAAACGACCCATCTGGTTCACTATATATAAACTGTGTGTGTGAATGTGTTTGCCTGTGGTTCCGTGTGAAGCAGAAGAGCCCACCTAGGCCTTTCTTCCCTCTCCACCCGACAACCCGGGAAAAAGCCTACGTCTCTCCCCAGGTTAGACCTCTACTTCCCCCCTACCTACCTACCTACCTGTTCCACTTGCTCTTCACCCTCCACTGTTGCTGCTTTACCATAATGCTCTCCTCAGATGTTGCCTCTCTTACAGTATATCACCAGATGGCACTTATATGCATTATTTTCCTACCTTGGTATTAGCTCATTTAGTAATTCTGGAATATGAATAAAAACAGTATTTTATTGTCGATATGGTTTGATCCAAGCACCTAAATACAATTTGAAAAAAAAAAAAAATGAAAAAAAAAAACATTTAGTTTGAAATCAACACTGATCACCGCCACAAAAAGTTTTTCCTTGGTTCACTAAATTCCTAGAAGGATTAATTTGTATTTGCACACTGACATCATGGCACCAACTCCAGGCTGGGTGGCACCAAGAAGGGAAAACCGTATAATGTTTTGTTGTGGTGTTAGTACAATCTGTGAGTATACAATTAGCCTTATTCCAATTACAATCTGTGAATATACAATTAGCCTTATTCAAACAACCCTTCAAGGACAAAAGTAGAAGAAGAGCAGACTGATTTCGGCAGTCGGAATACAGGTCTCCGTCACTATCCAATGCCCCAATTTATGATATTATTATAGGTTTTTAGGTGTTTGGGTTTGGGTTTTGGCTGGTCCCAGAACGCATCCCCATTTGCCCCATTAATTTTTGGGTTTTCAATATGATTTTTCTATTTAAGATCGGGTCTTCAGGAACGTAACACAATCGTAAATCGAGGGAGACCTGTATTTCGCAATTAAAGCTCCACAAGGACGTAAATTACCAAGAATTATCACATTACAGAGTACGAATGTATTAGTGCAATTAAGACAAATATATTAAGAATACTGATAATTAGAGACATGAGCCTATTTTGTAATAATGCGATCAAAATCTCGTCGACACAGAGCACTTCACAAATTTTGTTTAATGCAATTATGGGATTACGCTGTACTATGCAAATAATTGTATGCAGAAATACAAAGATAACCGTAGATCGGTGTACGACCTCAATAACACTGACAAACTTTCGAGTGAGGCTGTTCTGTTAAGAAATATAAACATTTTAAAGTAGCCTACATAGATGATTTTGTCGGCGTTGCTGCATTCATACGTAAATAATATGTAAAAATTTCATACCTCTGTATAAATGTAGAAAACACTTAATTATTCTTTTATCTTGATCATGTATTGAAATTTGATTGTGCTAATCGTCATAGAATGAATTGCAAAAAATTAGTGAATTATCATATTCCCAATTAACTTTGCCTGCAGCTTGAATTGCCAGACAAGCAGAGATAATAATAGCCTCTAAACGGTAATCTCCAAAATGCCTTTGTGTGTACCTTTCTACTTGGTATTGCCGTGGGATCCAGATGGCGTTAGGTGTAATTAGAATATGGCTAATTGGGACAAATCACCAGTGTCACCTCAATCCTTCACTACCAGAGAGACTTTTCAATGTTAAAAACCTTCAGTCTTTAAAGTTACGCAGCACTTCCCCTTTTGATACTTACAGACATTCATTCATTATCTTCAATGTTGCACCGAAAATACTTTTTTACTGGAGCATACAGTATCTGGAAATATAATTTAAAATTAAAATTAAAATTAAAATTAAAATTAAAATTAAAAAATATAATTGGATATTCATAGCATGTACTTTGAGTTGAGCATTGAAGGGGTGTTATCTTGGGCCTTTACCAAAGAGAACTGTAAAACCATAGCGTATATTGTTGATCACGAGAGTAACTTTATTTGTAGACTTTAGGTGTAGACAAAAACGGTTACTGTTCAGTATGTATATGGCAATATAAATATAAAGTCGAAGATACTTACCCAATCATCATAGCCTGATCTTAAGTAATTTTTATTTTAGAAATGTTTCCCTATCAATAATTCCACAATAAAAGATGTATGTAGGTATAGATCTGGCAACCGTTTTCTTTTACATAAAGTATACATTTCCTGCGTGCCCAATGAACGTACAATTCCCGCATACCCTCTCTCTATCCCCCCCCCCCCCAACCACCACACCAGCACCTGCATGAGTATAATAATATAGTGATGTACTCTTCATCTAAACTGGGCCAGAAATGTCATCCTTTGTCCTGTCGCTTAATTGAAGAATAAGAAAATACTACTGTACAGCCAAAAACCATTATAAGAATACACCCATTTGAATCACTATCGAACACAAATGAGAAGATAGTGCTATAAAATCAAGCAAATGCTTCAGAGTTTGGTTCGAAGATTCAGATGCGAGTACTGTATACTTATTTTGACGTGTGCTTCTTATAAATACAGTACTGTACTGTAGTTTCTTATAAATACAGTACTGTACTGTAGTTTCTTTTCATAACTGACAATATGTTCCACTACAGTAGTATAATCAAATCACATGTTAGTTTTCAAGATAGGGACCTGACAATTCTAGCCCGGTTATTTTGGACAGAGTATAGTATACATGGTACAGTAGTTAGCTCAATGTTAACTGTTCTTCAGTTCTATTTCAGCACCAATGTGAATGAGGCTACATTTTCTAATCTGCAACTGTCTCATTCACAGCTTTTGCCAAATGCATTTCTCTACTGTTACTGTATTATTATAATTGATTTTCTGATTTGATAACTATATACAGTACCATGATATTGAGAAGTATTTGCTGTTCCTGTTGAGCTGAAATTATATTCTTGCTTTGCTTTAATCATGTTTTCACCTTATTTTCCAGATACAGTACATACATAGATTTCCATATCTGAAATGTTCTTATCACTCTGTATGCTGTCCATTAATATAAATTATGTGATTACTGAGCCATTAAGAAATTGATTGTGGATGCTTTTAGAAGAAATTAACCATTAACTTTCAAAAGGATTTTATAACAAATTAGTTACAGTATACTGTATTATAAGATAACTTACCAGTTATATTATTACACAGGGATATATGTATAAAAACAAGTTATTATGCATGGATACTGTTGCATTGAATTTAACGTTGATTTGTTTCCATGGACCCCTTGCGGTGATGCCAAAGGTCTCCTCCTACTGGTTATTAACCCTTGCTTAATGATGATCTTTCTTCTACCATATGCAGGCTAGTTTCTGATTCAATTAAGCTTTGTAATGATATGTCAGAACGATTGCTTGATAATTTATATTCCTTTTACTTTGAGTAATCTGTGAATGACCTTGTTATGTACCTTAGGAAGAATTGTCCATTCCAAGTTACATACACTTGTATCAAGTGGTGGTAATTTGTTTATATAAATAACAAACTTTTCCATTGGCTTGACAGGGTTAAGTGTGTTAACTGCCTTCAAAGTCATTCTTTATGAAATAACCATTGTGCAAGTGTATTGAGTATGATGCCTACGTTCAGCCGTGAGTTTGGCGGAGTACGCAGCCCCTCTCCTGCCACCTCCTCCCAGTTCGGCCGTCAAGAAGTTAACGGTCACTCTAGCCCTGCCCCATCCCTCTACCATGGTCAGTCCCGGCGTTCCTCCCTTACATCACTCACCGAGGCCGCAGAAGTTATCTCATCACACCCCAAGTTTGTCAAAGACATCTCTAAATTCTGGTACAAACCCACCATCACCAGGGATGAAGGTGAGGCTTCTTATATCTACTGTACTTCTTTTGTCATCAGAGTAGCTGTATCTACCTGTATTGTTACCTCTCCTGTCAGAACCCCTCTCTGATGTGTCATATTTAAGAATGGCCCCTGTAGGCATCTCTTTATCTATGACATAATGATGGCAGACCATTCATGTGGATCTACATCGATAGCCTCTTTGTTATCATAATAATATCAGATACCTGGTACAATTTGCATATACGTATCATGATAAGGGTATGTGAAAAGCTTTAGATATATTAGCTGTACTACAGTACTGCTACAGTTCTCTTTACTTTTGTAACAGGGACATCTAGTATCTTTTGTTATATAAACAGTACACCTAATCAATCCTTTATCCTTTCTTTCATTACTCTTAGTAAATACATTATTTATATAAATTGATGAAAAAATGTATACAAATTTTTATACCTATCGAGTAAACAATATCCTCATGATTATGTTCTTTTCTCTTACAGCCATCAGCATGTTGAGAGAAAAGTCGCCAGGAACTTTTGTTGTCCGAGACTCCAACTCCTTCCCTGGTGCCTTTGGTCTGGCTCTCAAAGTGTCCACACCACCTCCCAATGTTGCCAATAAAAGCTCCAGTGATCCTGCCAGTGAACTTGTCCGACACTTCCTCATTGAACCAACGTCACGTGGCGTCAGACTCAAAGGCTGCCCCAATGAGCCTGTCTTTGGTCAGTGAGCATTCTAGGGACCCAAATGTCTGTATTTGTTACATCTATAATCACAAAATATTCAAACATTGCTTTGACCTATATTTATTGGATTTGAAGTGGCTTATAGCCACAGGCCATAGTGCGGTTGGTAGAGCACTCGCCTGCAAACCGAGAGGTTGACGGTTCGAGGCTCGGGCCAGCCAGTGTGCGTTGTTGGAAGACGACAGTGCTGTTGGTGGACGGCACGGATTAGCAATCTGTGGCAACTGTCCACTGAAATCCCTGAAACATCAGGCCACCCACCCTAGGTCTACGGTGGTAAAAACTGTATTTATAATATGAGACTATTGTTTGTCTTTTAATTGTAATATTTTACTTTTATGCATAAGTTTCATGATGCATTAATAGCTAACTCAATAATATTTATGTATTGTCATAGTATTAATGTTTTATGTTTTTGCAGGTTCACTGTCCGCGCTGGTGTACCAACACTCCATCACGCCCCTGGCCCTCCCATGCCGCCTGGTGCTGCCAGAGCGTGACCCAGTAGGCATGGATCCCCCCGAGGCCGCCTCCAATACGGGCAACACCACACAGCTACTACAACAAGGTGCTGCTTGTAACGTCATGTACCTTCACACCACTGACACAGAGAGCCTCACAGGGCCCCAGGCTGTAAAGCGTGCCGTCAGTCTGACCCTAGCCACTCGCACCACACCTACCGTGGTACACTTCAAGGTGTCCGCCCAGGGGATCACTCTGACGGACAATGAGCGCAAACTGTTCTTCCGCCGCCACTACCCGGTCAACACCATATCTCACTGTGGCCTTGATCCCGACGATCGCCGCTGGACCCACAAAGCTGAAGATGGAAGCCCTCTTGGTTCTCTGTAAGTATATTCTAATATGATGTCAAATTTACTGTGAATGAAGATTATAAATGTTAGATCTTTGAATAGTTATGTAATGCAAGTGTTATTGAATCCGCTGATCTAGAAAATTGGCGTTTGTAAAAACACCAGCTGTTATAAATATTGTAAATATTCTTTCTCAGTCAAACTTTATCTTTTCCCAGTTGTGGGCATATTAAATCCACTATAGTCATGAGACATAATATTTACACACTCATTTGAACCTGTATCAAAACCAAATGAGACAATGCAATGATTTAATATACTGTATTCCAGATGCTTTGAACTTGGCTTTAAAGGTTCCAAGAATTCAAATTTGTGTACTGTACAGTATGCTTATTATGTGTGTTTTTGTGAGAAGTTTAGCCAGACCACTGAGCTCCCCACTTATGGCTTATGACTGTACAACAATTCCAGTGCCTTACAATTTCTTTTCATCCATTTTGTTTGTTTTATTATCAGTCGTCACTTCAATACTACATTCTGTCGTTACTGTTGCCAAATGTTATCATCTTAGGAAACTTTTCTTGCGTTTCCTTCCTTGGAACCTAGTTTTAGGGGTATTATTATGTTACAGTATATATTGGAGTGGTTTCAGTAGTATTTAATGGACCAGTAATTTTAATAAGAAATATATAAATACATGTACCTTTAGTAGTAGATTTATTAAGACAAAATAATGCAGTTAGCCAAATAACAAAGAAACTAATGTTCTCTTTTCAATTTTTTCCTACAGTCGGATCTTTGGATTTGTGGCAAAGAAGGGTTCAAGCCGCACAGAGAACCAATGTCACATCCTGGCTGAGCTGGAGCCGGAGCAGCCAGCCACAGCCATATGTAACTTTGTCACCAAGGTTATGATGACCAGTGTTAATAGACCCAACCTTGTCTGAACGCAAGAGGAGGACCAACATAGGCTGCGATAGATATCCACACTTAGAAACAATGCAGATTTTTTAACCCAATTATGCATGATTAGAATAAAGTAAATAAATTACTGTAAAAGGTTTTTTGCCTCAGCAAAGCCTTATCTAAAATGTATAATACTGTACTCTGCATCTTACTGATAAGGAACAAATGCTGATAGGAAATAGTAATACTGTATATTAACTGAAGATGATGTGACATGGGTAATCCCTAGCAAGTCATGGTAAGGCAAGAAGTGTACAGTTGCCTGCACAAGTACCTGGTATACTACTATATGATAAGCTTGAGAAGGTGAACATTGGTAGAGGGATAACACTGACTTGGGACATGTGGCTAAAGGTAATGTTTCCAAACGTTACTTCAGCATGTCAGAATTGTTCATGGAAATATATACCAAATATGACTGCAGGCATTTGTACAATATGACTGCAGGCATTTGTACAATATGACTGCAGGCATTTGTACAATATGACTGCAGGCATTTGTACAATATGACTGCAGGCATTTGTACAATATGACTGCAGGCATTTGTACAATATGACTGCAGGCATTTGTACAATATGACTGCAGGCATTTGTACAATATGACTGCAGGCATTTGTACAATATGACTGCAGGCATTTGTACAATATGACTGGGATTCAATCAATCCAAGCTGCATTAGGACTATCAGGATGAACCAACCCTCAAGGATATAAATTTGCTCACCATACTGTAGATATACTTCATTTTAATCCAAACAATTGAGTCAATCAAGAGTAGGTTGTAAATACCCGTTAAGAATATCCAAATTATATAGTATATTTAGCCTAGAGAATTTTTTCACTGGGGACCTAATATTGTTATGTTTAAGATTTATTTATTATCCGATTCATTTTAATTGGAAGATTCAAATAGTTGCTAATACATATGCAAGACAGTTTTTTTGAGATCAAACAAAGTCAGGGATATGCAACAACAAAAAAGACTGCCAGCTGGGTAATGACTTAGACTTTACTTACAATGGGAGGCATTCAAAACTATCCAGACCACCAGATGTCTCCCCCGAATGCCCCCTTCTCCCTTATGCTTAGCCCCATTAATTTTGAAATTTTAAGAATCTCGCTCCATTAGTTTGGCAATTTGACGACCTTTTGTGCCATGTAAGGGGTAAAAAATTTCTTGGCGAGCGATAGCGAGCCCGTAATTCAGGAGGAACCAGCCTCCGGCCGGAACATTTTTGTACAGAAAAATGTACAAGTTCATCTTGAAGGGGGGTCTTGGGGGTATTTTAAAAAGTTTGATAAGGTCTAGGGAAGAGAATAAAAAGAATCATAAATGGATAAATATATGAACAAATAAATACAAACCTCCCCTTAACTGATCCACAGCCTAAAAGCAAAGACAAGAAGAAGAGTGATAACATAGTCAATAATTCATAGACCTACATCTTCAACCCAGGCAATACCCCCGGACGTACAATACCTGTTAGCGTGGGGTTACATCTGGCGGATCAAGCTCTGAAAGTCCCTCATTAACCCTCTCACGTCCTTGACGCAATTTTGAGCCTATTAGGGATACTTTAAAGCCTGTGTTACTGTCAGGGGTATTTGTAAACCTTTAGTTTATTTACTTCAACCTCTGCAGTTGTCTTTGAGTTAGCTGTGGGCAGAAAACTAATTTTGGAGAGGTAATTATAAGAGTGAGAGAAATCTATTTCTTATTGCTAATCTGGCAACCTCTGCGTCATAAGGATGTGAGAGGGTTAAGGACAAAATAACTTAGTTGGTAAAAGCAGTGTGATCATTTTGTGCAAGAATTTGAATGAACTAAAAGAGTGTAAAGTTTTCCCCGATCTGTGGTTGTAGCTTCTGTTAGTTTGAGTGTTGACCAAAAAAATCAAACTAATTAAGTGAAATTTCTAGCATATACGACTCGATTTTCCACGTTGCTATAAATTTAATATCACTTTGTTACTGCTCAAAAGCCGAGCATGCAAAGAATTGTGAAAGAAATGTTACATATATAAGTATAGTGTTGTGTAATTTTCTATATGCACTTAATAAGATCATACAGGATGCATTTTTTCACGCCATACCGGTACATGTGTTATACAAATCAAATACTAAAGAAACTTGTCTCATTGTTTCTGCTTTATATGTGCGTTCCCATGGTTACCGCCACTGTCTTATCATTATATACTTTCATTGCTAAATGGCAGATTCTGAAGGAAAAGCAAAAATTCTGGTTTCAAGTTAATATTGACGTATATAGGGGTAGACTAAGCAATTTGAATGTGGTGATCTAATTTGTACGTAATAAAAATGATATCATTATCTAATACCTACAGAAATTGAGTAGAGCTAGATTAATAGATTATTAAGCAACAAACTGTACCTTAACTAGCGTACAGTTTTATACAAAATGTATTATTCTCACTCGACTCATTTTCTATAGGTTATAACTAGTACATTATTTTTGTCAATTTTGTTTACTACTTGAACACCTTGTACAAATTGGCTACGTTACCCTACTCAATATATTTCTTCCCTCTAGGATATGCAATAATGACCCCTGTTTCTCGCTTTAATTATGCACTTACTGGATCATTATGCAAGAGTTATTCATGCTCCAGAAACTGTTACTACTCATTATCATTATTATTCTTATATTCATTAACACAGTTTTTTGCAAATATGTGTATTATTTGTATTTAATGTACATCTGCAGTTATAGTGTGCGTAAACTAAGGTTAACCATCCTTCTTCCTGCCCCCCTTATCTCCTTTACCCCCAGTGGAGTTTGAAAAGTGTAAATTTTGTATCTAGTTTTTAATGTAGTTACTTCTCCCCTCCCCTCCCCTTTTATCGGCAGCCTCAATCATACGCATGGATGGAATTGCAATCTGATCACACAGGACAAACTTTGTGTGGGCTCCAGGCTTGTTTAGAAAAGTGGTTTTTGTACATACTGTCCATATATTAAGTGATAGTCGACCTGAAAGAAACTGACCAAAAATGTAAACTATTATACCTTCCCACCTATAACACAGCTCAACTCTCTTCCCGGGCAGATGGAGAGTTAAGGGCATATCACACGAGCGCTTTTTCCCTTGACTTTTATCGTCAGCACCGGTCTGGCGGCTTATGAGCTAAACATATTAAATATTTCGGTCACATAAATTAAATCTATTAAAATGTATAACTTGCAAACTAAACAAACCAAAACTGGGACGATACAATATAAAGGTAAAATAACTTATCTTCAATCTAGTTTCTGATACCAGTGTTAAAAATACCAGAAATGTTGACCTTGTAAAATTGAGGATTAAAGCTATTGTGTGATACCCGCTTTAGACAGTGAGAGAGAAAAAGAGGGAGAGTTGAGTAGCACAAGACATAGCCTACACACTTTTTGCAGTTTCAAAATAATAAAAAGAAAGTGTTCATTTGTATACCAAGTTTGTGGTGGTAAAACTTATCACGTTTACACTGAATAAATACTTTCAAGTGTTGTGTATACATTTATTTTTGCCAGATGAGGTAAATAGTTATTTACAATGCGCCTGGATATGATTAAATAAGAGGAAGCCGGTAGTTCCTTTTAACACTTATAAGGTGCTTCTTAACTCATGTAAAATGACCTCTTTCAAGCTTCTTCCAAAAAATAAAGAACAATTTAAATGGTTTATTTAGCTAATCCTTTTTGTAATGTGGTAAGAAATTTTTTCACTGTGTATCAAACAAAATTGATTTGAAGCTCCTGTTGTGACGCATTACTTGATGCATTAATTGATTATTATTTTTATTTTTATTTTTTTTGTTTTTTGTTTTTATGGGGGTGGCCGACTCTAGACAGAGCCCGAACAGGGACATCACAACACATCAGAAAAACAATGTATGTATGTACAGTATGTATATACTATGGCACTTACCCCATTTTTTTTTTTTTTTTTTTTTGGGGGGTGGCTGACTCGAGACAGAGCCTGAATAGGGACATCACAACACAGAAAAAAAAAAAAAAAAAAAATCACACGCATCTAGGTCGTCAAGGAGAAATGCCCAGAGAACCAGACCCATTTGGGATCCCCAGCAAAAGATTCCCAGGTCCCAGATCCCCTGGAGAGGCACCGATTTCCGCAGGCAGACTTGCAGTGAAGTTGTAGGCCTATCACCACAAGCCCGCCCATCTTGCTTCCAGGCGTACCCTTCACTACCACCGGCTCTGGGCCAGGCGCCTGACGGACTATTACCTAGTCCAACTGTCGCATGACCTTCTCTCCCAAACGACCGCATTTACACTCATCTTAGCATTCTCCATTCATTCCTATTTATTGATCTATATTAATTTCTCTATCTTTAAATGCTTGTCCTACACAGTCTCTCCATCTCAATGGGGATCTTCCTGCCCCTCTATCTCCCCTTGTATCTGACTCGCATATTTTCTTTGTAAGCCTTTCATCTTCCATTCGTTCAACATGACCATACCAGCTCAGCACCCTTCTGTCCACTCTGGCCGACAAACGTTCCAACTTCCTTATGGCCTGAAACTCGCAAGTGGTCAATTGCACGTTTGACTGGCATACCCGACTATTGTTTTAGGCCACACCCCTCCCTCTAGTCAGAATTTTGGCTGGACGTCGGATCGGATGGCCCACCAGATAAAATAACCAGGTAAGAATGAGATATACTTTACCTCTTTGATTCTTTGCGTTCCTTCCCAAGCTGAATAAGATCGTCTAATTACCATAGTGGAAATACTGTACAGTTACTCAGTTACTTGTTCGTCAAGGGGAATCCACGCAATGCGAGCTAAGCTCATTATTATCGCGCCTCCTTAACTGGGAATGTATTGCGTGAAATGCATGTTAAGTGTTTTATGTACTGTTGGAATGGCTGTGGATGTGTGTGTAGTCTGTATTTTAGCCAATTGGCGACATCGGAAACGAAGGCTTAGGGTGGATCTGTATGGTACCATTCTCACTATAGACGGTACCGTCTCGCCCGAAGGCTTAGGTAGCCATTAGCTTAGGTGAACCATATGATACCCATCTCGCCTTGTACCATTTTTGCCAACCCCAGATGGGACGTCACAACGTCGTCCACTTATTCCAGGTACCTATTTACAGCTAGGTGAACTGAGGCTAACACATGAAAGGAGACAAGCCCAATTTGTCTCCGCCCGGCCGGGGATTGAACCCCCGACCCCTCGTGTGTGAGACGAGAGCTCTACCTACTAGGCTACGGGCTGTGTATAGTATAGTATATATGACTGTATAGTACAGTCAGGGTAAAAATATCTAGTTCCACCTTCATAACTAATTCACTCCCTTGATGTTCACATAATAATATCACTTGTGTTGTCCTCATAAGCTGCCAGACCAGTGTTAAGGATAAACGTTGAGGGGAAAAGCGCTCGTGTGATACCGGCTTTAGTGAGAGGGAAGAACAATGAATTAATGGAATAATAAGCTTAATAAGGTAGGACTAAATCTTATGTATGTACTGACTGTATGTATACTGTAAGCTATGTACTCAGGCACATATCCCATTGCTGAGAGTGGCCGACTCGAGACAGAGCCCGAACAGAAACCTTTAAAGTTCCAATTTTTAGGGTCCGAGAGGACCGAGACCACTTTCGCGTTCCCTGTCCCCTCTTTCTGTCTCGTCGAGTAGGAGAATTTTACAAAGGGAGGCAGATTCCTAGCCTCCTGCCCATAGAAGGAAAAGTAGGACAGTAAATGAGACAGACAGAAACGGCTAAAGCTGGGTATGCCAAACATCACATTTTGATTCGGACCAACCCTCCTAAAACAAACTACAGTACAGGTCTCCCTCGATTTACGATTGGGTTACGTTCCTGAAAACCCGATCTTGACTAGAAAAATCATGTAGCGAACCTTGAAATGTATGGGGTAAATGGGGTTGTGTTCTCGGGCCAGCCAAAACCCAAACCCAAACACCTAAAAACCTATAATAATATCGTAAATCAGGGCATCGTTTAGTGAGGGAGACCTGCCACATGTATTTGTTGATTTCATTAATTGAGTTTAGGAGTAAAGTCGGTTGGTGGAGGTAACATAATAATATAGGAATAGGTTTTTACACCATACCCGAAAGAGTATTTATGGAGCTCCGATCTTGCTCTCAACCATCTTAACAATTTTACGAACACACCTAAGCAACACCTAGCTTCGTTAGATGCCGAAATAGCCTCACAAACATATGCTAGGGACTGGGATTGAACCCAGGACCCTTAATTGGGCTATGAGGCGAACACTACCAGTGACACCAAGAAAGATATCTCGCTTGGCATGGCTGGCTCAAGTTATTTCCGCATCTGGGTTTGCTTAAGCTAACCTCTTTTCACTGACTTTACATATAGTATAGTTGACCCAGCTGCCCCACGAGGAGAGATGTCGACGCCTAGATCTCCAGACACTGCAGGACAGAAGAATCGGGGGTGACATGATCGAGACGTACAAATTGGTACACGAGTTTAAGGACATCCCCTATTCTCGTTTCTTTCAGATTAATCGGCGCTCTGCAGACCCCCGTTTTCTGACCTCTGACCGTTTTGGTGAGGTCGGTCCTCATGGTATTAGTGAGCTGGGCCTATAATTGGGATTAGGTGTGAGAGGGATCTGCCTTGTGTGGGCCAATCGGCTTTCTGCAGACTCCCATTTTCTTATGTTCTTAGAGGTGTGGGACACCACAAAGAAGCCTGCTCCTAAATTCCCCACTATAGGCCTATATTCATAGGTATAGGCCTAAGTAGGCAATTGACCACTTGCGAGTTTCAGGTTGTAAGGAAGTTGAAGCCGAAAACCATCGATATAAGTCAATAATGCAATAATAAATTTAGGTTTCTGATGGTTTATGCACTACAACCAAGTTTTCGCTGGTAATTCTGCTAAATATCAATGGCTAAAACTCAACTTCCTTATAGCCTGAAACTCGTAAGTGGTCAATTAATTCTGTATATCCATTCATACTGGGAAATTATGTATTGCGAAATTTGACTACGAGTTTCAGGCTATAAGGTATGTTTGCAGTACCAAATCCTTCCAAACTCACCATGTGCGCATGCGCGGCCTTTTCCCTAATATTTTTATTTTGTTATTTAGGCTCAACTGTTAGGTTAAGTGAAGGATAATATTCAAGGACACTAGTGCGACGTTATGAGAAACAATTTATTAGGGAAAATAGGCACCAATAGATTCGCCATATTTTTCTCCATGCCTAGTCCGCATGGAGGATTTTAGTTATCAACAAATTGAAAAATACCCACTTCACAGACAAATACACCAAAAATCTAAGTCAAAGCGGAGGTGTGGGGGCGGTAGCCCCCACCTATAATACTAGGATAGGTTAGGTAATTAAGTTAGGTTAAGATAATACAGTACAGTATAAAAGAAAAAAAATCGCCTAAGATTCTCACGCATGCGCAGACAGGATTTGGTGCTGCAGCTGCATTGCTGCGAACATGGCCTCCCGGTTATAACTCGCCGGCGAATCAGAAAAACTTCGAAAATATGAAAAAATCGACCTCTAACATGAATTGGAAGAGGTAAATATGCTCAGAAGTTTCTATGTATATATATGTTTGTTTTCAGAGAGTAGGAGGGCCAGATTTTCCATATATTTCCTATGCCGGCGGATTCGAGCAGTGGCGGCGTCACCTTGATTTGGGTAAGATTGTTTGGGTAAAAATTGAAGCATTTTTAGTATATATTTCTTATTTTGTCCGTTTTTTCTTCGATATACAGTGTTTTTATTCATACCAAGGACCCGAGGAAATTAGTATTTATCCTTGAGGCCTATCCAACAATCTGAAAATGGCCCCCCCCTCTAGCCTAGGCCATGTGGGGGGGCAGTGGGGAGGGCTAGCCTATGAAGTTCAGGGAAAATGTGGGGTTAAAGTACACAAATTACGATGAAAAACGTAATACAATATGGGAAACTGCCCTCTATAGGCCTAGGGAGAGTATGAGAAAGCATTGTCCAAAAGTAGAAAAAATTACCAAGGCTAGGCCTATAGGGAGAATTTCTTGAAAAATAGAGGTACGATTTTAGTTACTGGACACCTAGGCCTTTGACAGGTACCGCCAACGATTTAATACATATTTGTTTTCGGTTTCCACGCATCCAACACCAACACCTTTTCTGGTGTACGAAACACTAAAAAAGCAATGGGGACACTTTAATAATGATATGAGACGAAATATAAAGACAACTCGGTTGCGTTCGTGGAAGTAGCGTCGCCGCTTTGTTTACTTTACGCTCGGAGTGACTTGCCGGCGCCTTGGCGGTCGACTTAAAATGGCTAAGCTTATAACCAGTTGTTGGGTAAATTTTTTGATAAAGACTTGCATTATAGGCTGTGGGATACAGGATACGGGTTGAGGGGGGGCTCTGCCCCCCTTCACCCCCCGTGAATTATAATAATAGTCATATATGTGGCCAGCAGGGGGCAAGTAAAACAGCTGGCCGTCACCTCGAGCGTCCTGGGTAAACAAACCGCGACGACGGACTCCCGCCGCCGATTTTCGGCACAAACGCGCCGTTTTATTCTCGTCGAAAAGCACATTTAAAAAGTTAGGCCTATATCGTTTTCAATACTATTACCGGACCAGAAAAAGGTGTAGCTTGGTGTTGGATGCGTGGAAACTGAAAACAAATATGTAGGCCTATTAAATCCTTGGTGGTACCTGTCAAATAGGTGTCCAGTAACTAAAATCGTACCAAAATAGATAGGCCTAACTATATATCCTCTACGGGGAGAAAAGTATCGTTTGGTGTGGAAAATTAACTTGTATGGGGAGAATTTTGGAAAAATTACTGTACAAATTGAACAGGTGGAAATTAGGCTAGGCCTATCCAACAATCTAAAAATGGGAGGGCTAGGCTATGAAGATCAAGGAAAATGTGAGGTTAAAGTAAAGAATTTACGATGAAAAACAATAAAATTAGGAAACTGGCCTCTATAGGGAGAATATGAAAAAGCATTGTTCAAAAATTACCAGTTAGGGAGAATTTCAAAAATACTAAAAAATACATAATATCCTTTATGGGGAGGATGTATTAAACACCCTTTTGGTGTATAAAATGAAGTTTTATGGGGAGAATTTTGGAAAAATTAGGCCTACTGTAAAAATGTAATTATCTTTAGGGAGAGTTGGAAAACAGGTACGGTACGGCTAATCAGGATTGCCGTGGGATCCGTGATAGGGTGTAGGGGAGCTCTGCCCCCCTTCACCCCCCATGATACATAGAAATCATCATATATGTTGCCAGTATAGCCAAGGCTAGTAGGGGGCCTAGAGGTACAGTTTTTAAAGAGTTTCATATTTCACTTACAGTGGAGCACTGAATTTGGCGGCGTTTAAGTTGGCGAAATTAAACTTTGCGCCATACCCCAAATATTTCAAAATTCCACGTTGGCGGTAAAGTATTCGATCTTGGCGCTAAAATCACAGTCGAAACCCGAAAAAGAGAGCAAAAATAATGAAAGACTATATTAAACTAGAAAACGCAAAAAATAGTGAACTGAAATCCAAGAATATCTGTCATTGTCAAGGTGTTTGCTGCTTGGAGGCGAAATTTGAGTGAATTCGACATCCGGATTCCGAGCGCTACTTTTGTAAGTTGCTGCTGTGTCGCCGCCATATTGACCCATCCTACTTAACGTACGGTAAATTTGTGGGTGCATTTGGCAAGCATGTAGTATTCCGGCGTACCGCCCGTCTTGTTTACATTATGCGGACGCTCACGTTCATGTTCTCGTCTATTTTGAATGCCGTGGGATACAATAATATGTTGAGGGCCCCCCTTCCCCCCCCCTGTGGCTTATTATCATCATCATCATATATATTGCCAGCAGGGGGCAAATAACAGAAAAAATAGCCGTCAAAATAGACGGGAACTCCGCGAGCGATCGACCTACGTAAACATGACGGTACGCCTGAATATACATCCTTCCCATGCGTTTTGAAATTTTATTAGTTTTTAACGAGATTTACTATTTTAACACTACTGTATTATAAAAATACAGTATATCCCAGACGTCCGACCTTCACTCCGACGACGACGCTACGATGTAAGATTTGTTAAATAACGGACATTTTGATGGTGTACGGTTCGTAATTTTCCTTTGGGATTTTTTTTTTTTTAAGGAAGCCCTACTACTGACACGGGGGTATGGGGGTGGCACCCCTCAGGTTAGGTAAGGCTGTTTGGTTAGGTTAACCCTCCCGACCCGGGCTGCCTTACCAAAGGACGGAGGTCGTATCCGGGCAATCTGGCCAAAAAACGTCTAGGCCTAGGCTACCGTATCTTTGTTATTTTAACTGCTAGAAATTTTGGTTCAATGTTATTTTAATACCACGAATTTTGTTGATATATTTGAAGATAAATATTGAATCTATATGCTCTAAAGATCATAAGAAAATTTGTTTTAACCCTCGGCAAAACCTAATAAAAAAGTATGGTAGTAAAATGTTTTTTTCGTAACAAGGTTGTCAATACGGTACTTTCAGTCATAGATAGCTCTAAAGATCATATGAAAATATGTTAAATCCTCGGAAAAACCTAATATAAAAGTATGGTACTAAAATTTAATTTTCGTAAAAAGGTTGTCAATACGGTATTTTCCCGTTATCAATGTACAATCAAGCTGAAGATTGCAGAGTAAACACCATAGACTTCATCGACTTTTCTTTCACCTTCGTATAATCGACAGCCATGATTTTTCTTTCTTTTTTATTAAGTACTCAACCAGCGGGGGTGTGGGGGCGGCAGCCCCCACCCATAATACTAGGTTAGGTTAGGTAAGGTTGTTAGGTTAGGCTAATGTCTTTTCAATTTACTATCGGGGAGCGAGTGTGCCTCAACATCGATCGATAGGCCTAATGGGGAAAATAGGTTTTCCTGAGATTTCTAATTAATTACAAACACTATATATTGATGCAAATGACCAATTTTGTTTATAAAAAACACTGAAAATTCGTGGTATTAAAATAAAAAAAATCCGAAATTTGTCACGCATCCCTAAACGTAGTGCGGTTTCCAATCTGTAGACTGGCATTGAATAGAGCTCTCTAAGTCAACTGGTTCAGTTGTGATGACGATTTCCGTGGAGCGAATTTTTCTGCGATGTTGACAATATCGGAGCTTTTCAGACACTAATTTCGTCATATCATACAACAACAACATTGATCCGACGTCTCCTTCTTGTTTTCGGAGGTGCGATGACGCAATGACCGGCTTTTCAAGCTTACTGTCTGTTAAAAGGACACCCGGGTACCGGCCCATCTGCCGCGGTGTCCTTTTAAAAGGACACCTGGGCTGGAAGGGTCGAAAAGTGCTGGCGTCATGTGAAACCCGTCCACCGCCAGCCGGCGAGGCTGACGTTGCGGCGGACGTGTGTCACATTACGCCAGCAATTTTAATGACAACCTTACCTAACCTTGGGGCTGCCACCCCCAGACCCCCACTTCTCTTAAAAATTATGTAGATGTCAAAATACTGAAGGAGAACTTAAAACGCACCCGAAACCACCGCCATCGTACGAAAATGGGTCAACAGAAAACAGATGTCCGAAGGTAAATTCGTCGGCGATAGCATCGCTGGGCGTCTTGAAATAGTGTTTAAAAATAGTATATCTTGTTAATAACTAATCAAATTTCGAAACGCACCCACAAATTTACCGTACCGTACTTTAAGTAGGATGGGTCACTATTTCGGTATTGTGTAAGCGCTTTTTATAGGAGGTGGGGATTATTAGTGCTACTACTGTATTACCCTGGTATTAATAAACATCTTAAACATTACAGGTATGACAACAGGGGTCTTCAAGAGGGAACTGGACAAGCTTCTGGCTACCATCCCAGACCAATCATGAGTTCCGGGAAATACCTCATCACGCCCAGCAGCAGCGAAAGTGGCGAAATTATGCCGTGAGGCTAGGCTATATATGACTGATTTCAAATAAAGTCTGTGTGGTAAGTAATCTCCTCATAATATGTATTTATAAGTATTCTCCTCAAATAATATGTATTTAGTTGGTCCTCCATTAACGCGGCCAATGTGTTCTGGTTACCGCCCGTGTTAGCCAAATCCGCGTTACCGAACCCATATGTTTACATGTTAAAGGTACCTTGGTGTTCTGGGGATTTCCACAAAGTCCACTTTTTCTCCATAGAAGCCTATGTTATAATAATAAATTCAATTATAAAGGTTATTTTACATGTGCATTGGGTTGATTTGCCCATTGCAACTCTTACCTCTGAATAAATTAAGTGTTGCATCCCCCCCGTCCCCTCCCCCCTGGATCCATCGCTGTCACTGCGATGAAGTTGATGGTCTGTTAGCTCTCGCCGCCAGCCATTCGTTGATACGGCGAGGTCCCTCCCCAGCTTCAGCATCAGAGTCCTCGAAGCCACTGTAGTCGGCATCTGATACACCCGACAGTAAATCATCTGGTGGCTGAGGGTCGGAGTCGGAGTCACTCGACGCCACTTGTTCCTGTTGCTGTGCTCGTTGTCGAAAGAAATCTGTTATTCGTGTCTGCTGGCGTGCATTTATCCTGTCGTGAAACATGTCGAAGTACGGCTGGATGGAAGCAGTGAAGCTTGCTATTATCTGTGCTGAACGATCATGTTTGGGATCAAGTTGTTCATGTGATGGCTGAGGCGTTGTGACAATTCTACAAATTCCCGTAGACCATGAGTGTTCGGTTCTTCCTGGGGTTCGTCTTCTTCTCGTTCTTCCTCTGCCTGCTCTTCCTCTTCCAAATCCTGCATTAGGTCCTCGGCATCAGGCTCCTGTGGTGGCTGAATCAAACCTTGAATATCTTCTGGCCCCACTTCACCCATCCCAGGCACACATCTGGCAACCTCGACTGCTCTCTCCACCACTGCCTCAAGCCTGACTGGCTGATCAGGTAAATCCAGCTTGTGCCCAGGTAACCCCTCTAGAACATTTCTCCAGGCATGGTGGATTGTAGTTCTTGTCACATCAGCCCACGCTTCCACCATCGTATCCACTGCATAATGGCGGCGTTCCAGGCAACCCTATTACTTTATACCTAAACGTCTCCTCAGCTCAACATTTGTTATTCTATCCTTAATATCCTTAATAATTCTATCTTAATATGAAACCTTTTTGCAAAAGGCATGCACTGTCATAGCTGCTCCGTCGGCGGGTTCCTGTTGGTGTTGTGGTCGTTGTTGTTGTGGTGGTGGAGGCTCGTTTGGTGCCTGCTCATTCAGTGGTGGGGGAGAGTCTAGGGCAGACAGTTCTTCGAGTGGTGGGAGAGAGTCAGGGACTGATTCATCGTCTGACATATGTAGCAGTTCTTCTTGGGTGTCAGTGGCAGTGTCGAGCATCAGGAAAGTCTTAGTGGCATACGCACCCTTAAAGCACGCTATCACCTCCTGGTCCAGGGGCTGTAGGAGAGACGTAGTATTCGGGGGCATGAACATCACTTTTACGTTAGGGTGCCGATCAACCAACAATCGGGAATGTCCGGGTGCGTTGTCAAGCAATAACAGTGCTTTAAAAGCAATGTTTTGGCAGGCACAATATGTTTCCAAGTCCTTCACAAAATGATTATCGAACCATTCGAGGCTCAACGCTGACGACATCCAGTCCTTCTTGTTGCTCATCCAATGCACATTCAACTTGGCCATGTCCATATTGCAATAAGGCCTTGGCTGCTTTGCCTTATGGATGATTAGAGGCTTCATTTTGCAGGTGCCGGAAGCATTGCAAGTCAACAAGATGGTTACACGTTCTTTGGCCATTTTGTAGCCCCTTGCTGCCTTCTCCTTGCGAGAAAAGTTGACTCCTGACTCATCGCAGTTAAAAATCTGATCTAAGTTGTAGCCATCGGCCACAATAACCTCACGTAAGAAAGCAGGGTATTCGTTGGGGGGGGGGGGGGCTGACTCAAGACAGAGCCAGAATAGGGACAATAGAAAACAATATAATTACCTGTGATTCAATTTATGTTCAACATTTGACTATATTTGTGTGTACTGTAGTTCGAGTAATATTAGGTGCCTTAAGGAGAGTTACTCTCATAAGGCCCAGCCAGATATGTTTTTTTTCTTGTGTGTCCATTGTTTTCTGTTGTGTTGTCCCTATTCTGGCTCTGTCTTGAGTTCCCCTCCCTCCCCCCCCCCAAAAAAAAAATAGGAAAAGTGGGGATTGGGCCTGAGTATATAGGCCTACAATAGAACATAAAAGTATTGTAATCCGCAGGCTAAATAAAATAATCTGAATCTGAATGCATTCATATTATGACCAACCCACCAATTAACTTACAAATAAACCTAATTAATGCAATCAATGAAACTAATGAATATATAGGTCTCCCTCGATTTACGATTGGGTTACGTTCCAGAAAACCAGATCTTTAATAGAAAAATCATATAGCAAACCCTAAAATTAATGGGTTAAATGGGGATGCATTGTGGGACCAGCTAAAACCCAAACCCAAACACCTAAAAACCTATAATTATATCATAAATCAGGGCATTGGATAGTGAGGTAGACCTGTATGTGGTACTCGATGGATTCGAACCTTGGAAACTCTCACCAAAATTCTGCGCACTAACCATTACGCTATCAAGACAGCATGTCAGACGATTAACTCCTTCTATATCGACGTCTTTTTAACTTTAATTGGCTACTACAGGTATTAGACAAATTTAATCTGTTTCAAAAGGGCCTGCAGCAATTAATAGGCTTCAAACTATCTCAAACCCATTTTACTACCACAGTTCCTTCTTAAACTACACAAAATTGTCTAAATATAGCTAGAATAAAATACAAAATACGTCATTGGTACAGAAGGGTTAACTAGAATTGATTGTAGTTTTTCCTTTCACTTTTATTATGAAGTGTTATTAAAAGTTGTTGTAATTTCAGGTGACGACTACTGGAGCAAGATGACAGCCCCCCTCCAAAGGTGTCCAGTACAGAGCTGACCCCTCTGGTGCCTCCCCTGCCCAGCCACCACCACCACCACACCAGTGGAACGAGCCCCAGTCACAAGTTCTGCTGGGCCACCTAACTTCACACAGGTACATTAACTAGAAAATTGTTACAGTATCTTTTGCTGGGGATCCCAAATGGGCCTGGGTCTTTGGGTTTTCTCGTGGGCAACCTAGATGTGTGTGATTTTGTGTTTTGTTTTGTGTTGGTTTTCTGATAAGTTGTGATGTCCCTGTTCGGGCTATGTCTCGAGTCGGCCACACCCATAAAAAAAAAAGGAAAACTGGGGCAAGTGCCAGAGTATATATATGTGTGGTGGATTGTGTTCTTTTATTTCTAAATTATTAATTTATTTAAGCGTTGTTTCCACATAGCGATTTTTTTTTAGTTATTTTGTCTTTTTACTGTGTTCGTATATGTTTTGGTTTGTTTATTTTGCAAGTTTTACATTATAATACATACATACATTTCCTCACTTTAATTTGTTTTCTTCCTGAAAAACAAAAGTACTGTCAGTGGATCAACCTTTATTGTTTGTCTGTAAAATGTCTTCCTATTATGCAATTTTAATTATCAACTTGTTAATGAAAAATAGATACTTAAGTACCAGAGTTTTCCCCAATTATTGAACAGTGTAATAATGAAACAAATGAAATTATATTGTAAAACTTGCAAAACAAACAAACACAAACAGGAACGACACAATAGACAAAAGAACTTATATCAAAATCTATACATACATACATGCATACATACTGTACATACAAGTTTAAAGACCGTTTTGTCCACAGAGAATGTGCTTACAGTCTCAAAATCTATCTATCTATCGATACAAATCGCTATGTGGAAATAACGCTTTAGTAAAATATACATTTGAAATTGAACAACACAAAACCAGCACATAGAATGTGCATCACTATATATATGAGTAAGTGAGTCTGTTTCTCAGGCAAATTAATTATACATACAGTACTGTATTCATATTTTGTCACCAACCAACTTTACTTCTAAACATTTTTCCTTTGCCCCTCAACTTTCTCTTCATAATTGCTGAGGGACACAGGGCCTTGGGTGGGGCTTTGGTTTCCCGGGCATTTCCGCACCCTCCTCAGCTCCCCGCCATGGAGTGGCTTCGGTTACCCAGGCTTTATTGTGGTCGGCAGGGAGGGTTCTGTGGGGGCGCTCGGTTATGGCCTTGGCCTTGCTCGGGGCCTTGGGGCTGTTCGACCAGGCAGCTTGGGAAACAACAACAACAACATGCTCAACTTCTAAACTCAATTAATTAAATCAACAAATACATGTGGCACTCCAAGGACTCGAACCTAGGATACTCACACTGAAATTCCCCGCATTTATTCATTACCGGTACCCTATCAAGACTATGCCCTCTCGTCATGTTCAAGGAATTAGTAAATTTGGGAATTGAAGCACGTTCTGGTTAAATGTTTAATATTGTACATGAATAAAGAAATGCTATTTGTCAAGATTATCAATTTACAAAAATTTGCAATTTGACAAGATATTTACCCTTTCAGATCCAGGGGTTACCATTTAGTATTCAGAAATATAATTACAGTAAACCCTCGCTATCTCGGACTAATTGGGGGGAGACCACTTCCGAGATGTCCGATTTTCCGAGATGTCCGAAGTCCAACTTATGTCCGACTTAAGAGAGGGAAAATTCCGAATTAGAAGAGGAAAGTCCGCGTCCAGAGATTTTTTTTTTTTTATCTATCTATTTAATGCATCTATCTCCCTTATACATATATATAACTATGTCTTATTTATTTATTTTTTTTAAATCTATGAATCAATTCTAATACGATGGAATTGAAAACAATATTACCCTTCTAATACACAAATAATAAAATGAAAATGAGAGTAAATAAAAATTTCTCCTTTGTCTTTCAGAAACATAAGTCTGTCTCGTATATGTTAGTATTTTATCGCTCGCTCGCCCCTAGCCACTCTCTCTCTATCTATTTATCTCTGTAATGCATCTAATTAACTCCCTTATACATTAACATAACTATGTCTTATTTGGACTTTTTGTAATCTATAAATAATTTCTAATGTGATGGAATTGAAAACAATATTATCCTTCTAGCACACAAATAATAACATGAAAAAGAGTCAATATAAAAGTCTCCTTTGTCTTTTCAGAACCAATTAAGTCCGTCTCATAATAGTTCGTGTTTAGCGCTCACTCCCCTTCTGCAACTCTCTCTTTCTATCTATCTCTCTCTCTAATCCATCTACGTAACTCCCTTATACATTAACATAACTGTCTTATTTGGATTTTTTGTAATCTTTGAATCATTTGTAATGCAATGGAATTGAAAAATATAATATCCTTCCAGCACATAGATAAATAATAAATAAGATAGTCAACAAAATATTTCAACTCTCCCCTCCGTGCGAGTAGAGACGGAAGATTTACGTTTGATAGATTTTTTTGTTTTGTTGTTTTCCCTTGATATACACTCTCTTTCTATCTATCTATCTCTCTAATTCATCTACCTAACTCCCTTATACATTAACATAACCATGTCTTATTTGGACTTTTTGTAATCTTTGAATTATTTCTAATGTGATGGAATTGAAAAATATAATATCGGACATTTTCCGAATACTTATATAAAGTGCGACAACGTCAGAGACTGTCGGAACGATGACGGAAATGTCCGAAATACGGAAGTGCATGTCCGAGTGGCCGTAGCCAGTCCGACTAGTACGGGTTTCCGACTTCTAGAGGTCCGAGATGGCGAGGGTTTACCGTACAGTATCTTAATCTCATAATTACCTCTCCAAAATTAGTGTTCTGGCCACAACTCGCTCAAAGACAACTGCAGAGGTTGAAGTAATTTAACTAAAGGTTTCTAAATGCCCCTGATGGTCACAAGATTTTTAAGTATCCCTGTAAGGGCACAATCGCGTCCAGCAGTGCACGAAAGGTTTAATAATAGTACAAAATACAGTCAGCTCTCTTAATACGTGCCTTCCTAATACGCGGCTGGGGGGTGGGAAAAAACACAAAATTCTCAATAAGTGTCTACAGTTCCTAATAAGCGTTTTGGGAGACCAAAAGTGGCCATATCCGCCCTTTTTACCTAATACACGTGGACACCCATCATTTCGCGTGGCACCAGATATCATATGTTGATATTACTTACCACATAGACTTTATTTGAAACCATAGTCATATTTAGCATACCCCCAGTAATACAAAAAATATAGTGTATATATATACTGTATATTTAAAATAAAAAAAATATATAAAAAATTGGGAATGAACCTGAGCAAATAGATAGATAGAAATAAATAGAAACTCATCGTCATGTTTCCGCGGCTTTCGTCAGACACGGCACTTGCCTTGACTGTTTTGATAGTTCCGGGCATTCAATTCCTTCATCATTACCACCAGGCCCACCATCCCTATCACTGAATGCACTAGAGGCCATAAACATGAGAGATACAAGGTTCAGGATTGTGTTCTTTTATTTTATAACAACATTTATATTTTAGTAAGCGTTATTTCCACATAGCGAGTTTGATAATTTATTTTGTCTTTATATTGTGTTTGTCCAAGTTTTTGTTTGTTTAGTTTGCAAATTTTACATTTTAATTAACAAATAAGCAAGTAAAAGGCGGGTGTACTTAGAGAGCGTCTTGGCTAGTGTTGACGACATTAAAGTTGGCGGCCGTAACTTGCGCAAGTGACGCTGGGATTTCGGATTCACCTGAGTCACTCAGATTTCGCCTCCAAGCAAGAAACACCTTGACAATGGCAGTTTATATTATTATTATTAATATTTGTTTATTTTTTTCTAGGTCTTCTGGATGACCTAGATGTGTGTGAATTTGTGTTTTGTTTTTGTGTGTTCGTTGTTTTCTGTTGTGTTTTGTGTTGTCCCTGTTCTTGCTCTGTCTTGAGCCCCCCCCCCCCACAAAAAGGAAAACTGGGGATTGGGCCTGAGTAAATAGATAGATAGATAGATTTTTGTATTCCACACACAAAAAGATATATACAGTATAGGGCATACAGTACACCATGATAGTCCATATCACATTCAAAATTCATTCACTTGTTTGCTTATGTTTTATTGTTTGATGTTTTGAGTCTTCAATTATTTTTGCTCTCGTTTTCGGTGTATTTTCTGTCTTGATAGCGTAAAGCATAAATGCGCGGAATTTCGGTGTGAGTATCCTAGATTTGAGTCCTTGGAGTGCCACATTTATTTGTTAGTTAGTTAGTTATGTAGAGCAGATTAACCAGAACACTGAGCTCCATTTCATTAATTAAGTTTAGAAGTAAAGTTTGTTTGTGAGAAAATATTAATTTTTGTCTGTCTTATTGTTCATGATTTAGGGCAAAAATTGTCAAAATTAGGCATTTTTTTTTTTGAGGTGTCTACCATAAGCTATTTTTCCCATAAGGTATGTTTGTAGGAATAGGATTTACATCATACCCGAAAGAGGAGTTATGGCGCTCCGATCTTACTTTCAACCATCTAGACAATTTTACCAACACACCTAAACTTCGTTTGATGCGAAAATATCCTCCCGAAAATATACCCTGGGCGGGAGTTGGAACCCGGGACCCTTGGGCTACGAGACAGTCACCCTACCAGTTAGACCAATAAAGAGATCTTACTTGGCCTGTTTGGCTCAAGTATATTTCCGCATCTTGTTCAGTTTAGGCTAACCTATTTTTTACATGTTCCTAATACGCGGAATCCTAATACGCGCCATCATGTGTCGGCCATATAGGCGTGTATATAAGCTAACCACATAAAAACTTTTACAGTTTGGTGTTGGGTTCCCTGATGTCAGAAGTATAGGACAACCGTTGGAGGACCAGAACAGGACACCTTCCACTACACGGGGCCATCGGATACAAGTGTTTGACCAACAACAACAACTATGCCAAAATAATGTGAGTCTTTAAGAATTTAATTTATATTTTTATTGTTCTTTTGATGATAATGTATTGTACATGTTTAATTCCTTGAACGTGACGATAGTGCGTTGTTATTTTTGCGATTATTTTGCTTGGGAAACAGATTAACTTGCTCATGTACAGTAGTAATGTACACCCTATGTGGTGGATTGTGTTGTTATATTTTATTGTTTTATTTTGTTAGTGTTATTTCCACATCGATTTTGAATAGTTATTTTGACTTTATATTGTGTTTGTCCAAGTTTTGGTTTGTTTAGTTTGCAAGTTTGACATTTTAATTGCCTTCCTCGTTTTGGTTTGTTTATTTTGCAATTTTGACATAATATGGTGATAAATATATCGACTTGGTCTTGCTATGATGCAGAGACATAGTAGTTTCATTTATTTTCATTAAGTATTGAGAAATTAGCTACTAAGGGATTCAATTTATCGTCAGCACATACCCCATAGCTGTGGGTGGCCGACTCAAGGACAAAACTTTAGTAATTTCAACCAACAACAATGGGGCTTGTCTTGGAATAGGACGTCTAGAACTTCTCAAATTTACAAATTCCTTGAACGTGACGATAGTGCGTTGTTATGTGTGTGATTAGTTTGCTTGTAAAACAGATTAACTTGCTCATGTAGTAATGTACACCCTATGTGGTGGATTGTGTTCTTTTATTCTTGGTAGCGTAATGCATAAATGCGCGGAATTTTGATGTGCGTGTCCTAGGTTCGAGTCCTTGGAATGCCACATGTATTTGTTGATTTCATTACTTGAGTTTAGAAATAAATTATAACAATTTATTAAGCTTTATTTGCACATAGCGATTTTGATTAGTTTTTTTGCATTTATCTTGTGTCGTCCCAGTTTGTTTTGTTTATTTTGCAAGTTTTACATTTTAATATGATGTAAATACAGTTTATTAACACTGCTTACTGCCTTGATTGACAGGGCTATACTCTGTCTTGATAGCGTAATGCTTAGTGCGCAGAATTTTGGTGTGAGTATCCTAGGTTCGAGTCCTTGGAGTACCACATGTATTCATTACTTTTATTTCATAAATTTTATTTTATTTAGCGTTGTTTCCACATAGCGATTTTAATAAGTTATTTGCCTTTATATTGTCTTTGTCCAAGTTTTGGTTTGTTAAGTTTGCAAGTTCAACATTTTAATTTCATTGATTTCATTAGTTAGGTTTATTTGTAAATGTATTGGCAGGTTGGTGAAAACAAGTATGAATGTTTTAATCTGATGGTAAATTGGTATCTCGCCATCCTGAATACTCAACTATTTCATGAGTTATACAAGGTCTTTTTCAAGCCGATTTTAATTTGGTATCTCGACATCCTGATTACTCGACTATTAGCAAGATTTTGTAGCGAAATAGTTTATTGTTTTGTTTCATGAATTTATTTTGCTAAGGCGTTTATCCACATAGCGATTTTGATAAGTTATTTTACCTTTATCTTGTATCGTCCCAGTTTTGGTTTGTTTAGTTTGCAAGTTTTACATTTTAATTAGGCTACGTAGATTTTGTAGCGAAATAGGTTGTTCTTGTCTTTCATAATTGAATTTTGCTAAAGCGTTTTTCCACATATAGTTGTGTTTTTCCACATATAGATTATGTTTAGTGTGTTGTGTTTTTCCACATATAGATTATGTTTAGTGTGTTGTGTTTTTCCACATATAGATTATGTTTAGTGTGTTGTGTTTTTCCACATATAGATTATGTTTAGTGTGTTGTGTTTTTCCACATATAGATTATGTTTAGTGTGTTGTGTTTTCGATAGTTTTTTATTTGAATGCGCTCGTTATATTAATTTGAACAGTAACCTTTGAGGGAGTGTTCAAGTTTTATATTTAATGTCTTGATAGCGTAATGGATAAATGTGCGGAATTTTGGTGTGAGTATCCTAGGTTCGAGTCCTTGGAGTGTCACATGTATTTGTTGATTTCATTAATTGAGTTTAGAGGTGAAGTTGGTTGGTGGAAAAAACATAATATTTCATAATTTGATTTTACTAAAGCGTTTTTGCACATAGCGATTTTGTTTAGTGTGTTGTCATTTCGATAGTTTTGAATTGTGATGAGTTTGTTATATTAATTTGAACAGTAACTTTTGACAAGTTTTACATTTTGATTAACTTGTTCATGTACTGTAGTAATGTACAGTCGTGCTAATAAGTCATGTCCCAACTGTCATTACGTTTGACTTGCTCTGTGCTATTTTTTATTAACTTGTTCATGTACTGTAGTAATGTACAGTCGCGCTAATAAGTCATGTCCCAGCTGTCATTATGTTTGACTTGCTCTGTGCTGTATTAATGTCTGTCAGATGTTGAATAGGGTGGGTAAGTGTAGACACAGGTTTGTATATTTCACTCGATATGAAGAAATGAAGCTTGGATGATACGAATTATTGATCAAAATATACTTGGTGCCGAAACATGACTTATTAGCACCACTGTACTTTGTCGTGTACTATTATGCATTTCTATAGTTGGTGTTTACTTGTGAATATTTTGATTGTATTGTTCTTTGCTTGGGTACTTATATATTGGTTAGACACTTATATGGTTTTCAGTATGGCTTGATTTGAGTAGTTTGCTATGTCATTGGAACTCTCTCCCAGAATCAGTATTTCCCTGTTCTTATGACTTGAATTGCTCCGTGTGTGCTGGCATTTTGGTTCGAATGTCCCTTGATTTTGGCCGTCACTCTTTCAACTCTGGGGGAAGACAGTCGCTACAGGCAGTTTTGCTTTTTGTCTCCCTCGCTCATATAGAAAAAAACAAATAGGTTTTGCTTGTGTATGGGTATATATTTGATAAGCTCTTGTTAGCTTGAATAGTTTACTTTGATATTTTCTCTACTTTTGAAATGCCTCCTGTTGTTGCTCCCTTTTCTTTGCTTGTCAGTTTGTTTTTAGTTTTATCAATTGTTTTGTTTGGATATTATGTTAGTTTCCTGAATGTTTAGCGTTATGTTGCTTTTGTTGTTTATCCTATATAGTTTGCTTAACCCCTTCATGATTGACACATCTTGACAGTACAGTAAGTTGGCTATCATTTTACATTGTTTTTGTCCGTTAACCCTTTGAGTACCAGCGATGTGTGCTAGATTTGTATTGTGGCTATATTTTGACGATTGGTGGTGGTTGTTGTTGTTGTTGTTGTTGTTCCCTAAGCTGCCTGGCCGAACAGCCCCGAGTCCCTGAGGAAGGCCATGGCCACGATCGGACTTTCCCACAGAGCTCTCATTGAGTGTAGGTTGTGTTGTTGGCGTAAGTGGTTGTGTGAAATGCAGTCTTCTATGATGTGTTTAATGGTATGGGGTGCTGTGTTACATCCCGGGCAGGCGTCGACAACGGAGTCATCCAGTCTCTTCTGATAGCTCAGGAGAGCTGGATGGTGTCCGCATCTCAGCCTGGCCAGGTGGACTCTGTCCTCGCGAGGGAGGGAGGATTCGGAAGGATGGATTTCGGGAGGTCGTGCATGCAGCTGCGTGTTGTCTGTGAGTGAGTGGATGGATTGGCGAGAGATATGAGTATGGATGTGCTTCTGGAAGTTGGTTCGGGGTGGGCAGGGAGGGAGAGAGGACAATAACTGTGTGTGATACCGTGTGCTGGGTGTTGTTTTGATATTTCTTGGTGTCTGTGGGTGTGTTGCCATGTAGTTTAGTGGGTGGTCTTGGTTCGTGGAGGCTGCTGCCAGGAATTGAGTGCCTCTCATGTCCAGATGGTCTTTGACTTTGAGGATTTTGGTTTCTTGATGTAGATGATCTGTGGGTGCAGTAGCTGTGCAGCCTGTAATGATCTTCAGGGCTTTGTTTTGGATAGTCTGTAAGGTCTTATGTGTTTCAGCTAGGTTAGAAGCCCAGGCTGGGCTTGCGTATTCCATTACTGATCTTATGTATTGTTTATATACTGTGGTGGTAGTTTCTTTGTTGTGTCCAAATTTTGTGTGAGCAAGTGACCTGAGGGCGTTAAGTCTGGGTGTCAGTTTCTTTTTAATGTTTGTGGTGTGCTGTTTGAATGTCATATGAGTATCATATGTTACTCCTAGGATTTTGGGTGTGTGTGTATGTGTTAGGGGTGTGTTGTTTATGGTGAGTTGAGGGATGTATTCGTGTTCACCTGTCCAGCTTGTGAGCAGGGTTGCGGTGGATTTGGCTGGGGCTAGATTCAGTCTGTTTGTAGTGCACCAGCCATGTAGTGTGTTGAGATAGGGTTGAAGGAGATCTGTTGCTCTTCTTGGGTCATGGTGTGTGCATGTGAGTGTTATGTCATCTGCATAGGAGGCTAAGTTTATTTGGGGAGTATTGGGTGTAGTTATATCGTGCATGTACAGATTGAAGAGTGCGGGCGATAGGACGGATCCCTGTGGGACTCCGTTTGGAAAGTTTCTGATTTTAGATGACTGACCGGCAAAAGATACGTGTGCACATCTGCCTGCTAGGAAGTTGGCCAGCCACCTTTTTGTGTAGTTGTGCATGTTTGTGTTGTAGATTTTGTTTGTTAGGTTGTGGCGGGGGATGGCATCGAAGGCTTTACTAATGTCGAGTGTGGCTAATAGTGATCTGTGTGGTGGTCTAGCTGAGTTGATGCCGTCAAAAGCTCTTTGTGTAAGGTCTGTGAGAAGAGTGTTTGTGGAGTGCAGTGGCCTAAAACCATGTGTTGGAGCTAGGGGTAGGTCGGGTGTAATACTAGGCGTTCCATGACTTTGGAGGGGGAGCAAAGGAGTGTGATGGGGCGGTGCGAGGAGGGTAGCGTGGGGTCTTTATTGGGTTTGGAGAATGTGATGATGATACCATGCTTCCAAATGTCTGGTATTGTGTTGTGTGAATAGCTGTAGTTTGATATGTTAGTGAGTACGATTGGTGGTTAAAAGGGTTGGTTGAGATATTGAAGCCTTATTTTTGGCTAGAAGTCCTTCCTAAGCTGAATAAAGTGGTTAAAAGAGTTGGTTGAGATTATATTGAAGCCTTATTTTTTGATAGAGGTCCTTCCTAAGCTGAATAAAATAGTCTTGCTGTCAGAAGATTATAAAAAGGACCTCTCTGGTATTGAATGAGTTGATTTTGCTTATTTTAATGTGAGAGTTGCTTATCTGTTATGCACTGATTTTGATTTGATCTTTTGTCTTTATATTGTCTCGTCTGTTTGTTTATTTTGAGAGTTTAGGTCTATTGGTTTGAATATTCACTACTTCATTTCTCAAAAAAAAAAAATTAGGTTGGTCATTATTGTTTGTGCATTTAGTTGTCTTGAGCATCCAGTCATTAGATACCTGTTGATTTCCCTTTAATTTTGTTGCTCAAGCATAGCTTCCACAATGTTGAGAAGTTCTTTTGGTTTTGATTATGGTAATATTTGTCTGATGAATGATAGGCTATATAATTTGTTTCCACATAGCAATTTTGACTTTTTTGTCCCAGTTTTGGTTTGAAATTTTAATTTATTGATGAAACATTGCGTAGCAATATAGGTAAGGCATATTTACTTAGGTCTTATTTCTCGGTACCAATAATTGAGGCCTTTTATTTGTATAATTAATTATCAGTATATGCTCAGACAGGCCCTTACTATGTTGTATTTCTCAGTACCAATAATTGAAGACTTCTTTTTACTTGTATAATTATATACCAGGCACATTCCCTTTTATTTAGTTACTTTTATTAATCTTTACTCAGTTTAAATGAGAGACTCCATATTATTTGTACACTCTGGCACTGATGCCAGTCTCTAAGCCACTCAGAAATGTATCTGAATCAAGTTGTCCATTAAGTTATTTCCATAGCAATTTTGATTAGTTCCTTTCTATCTTGTGTAGTCCAAGTTTTAGTTAGTTTATTTTGAAAGTTTTAAATTATAATTTGGCAAAGCCAAATGTTACAAGGTTTTATTGAGAAACAAGTATACCAGGTCAATTTTATTAGACAGAAATAACAAGTTTTAAAGGTTTTTGTTCATTATAATAATCATTCAGAAAACATAGTAACTTCAGTTTCCGAAGTTATTTTGCACTTATCGTCTTTGGGGTTTAAATGTTAATTTGTCATGTCCAATGACTAGTCAATGCTGCTTTATAAAAAATCATTGTCACCAATGCTTTAAAAATCTATAATTGTTGTGAGATTACTAAAGTATTGAAAGTGACTATAGTTGTTGATAATCCCAAAGCCTAATGTTTGCAAGTGTGATGGAACTAGTTGAGTTACTATAAGTACATTAAGTGAAATATAAGTAAAGTTCATTGAAAGGTGCTTTAAGACTTTAGTAATTCTATCACAATTAACAGTCGTGTAATATTTGGGAATACAGTCAAAGTTTAGAATACCATAATCTTGTTTTATTATAATACATGTAAAAGGATACAGTTCACCTTAGGTTCATCCAAAGGCTGGACTCTGAATAT
This sequence comes from Paralithodes platypus, assembly GCA_032716605.1. Lineage (NCBI taxonomy): Eukaryota > Metazoa > Arthropoda > Malacostraca > Decapoda > Lithodidae > Paralithodes > Paralithodes platypus. Next base: position 41,343,641 of record CM064507.1, read on the forward strand.
TTAAATCCCATTCAACAACAAAAAACAGCCAAGTCAAACCAATGAATGGAATTCATTAGCTGTCACTTTGCAAAATTTTGCCACGACATGCAAAATTTTTCCAAAGTCCAGTCATAGACTGGACTCAGGAAAGAATGTAATTGGTTTGGACTTTGGAAAATTCAGTTCAGATATGTTCAGTGGAACTTAAAACAATTTCAGTGTAAACTTTGGAAAATTTCACAAGTAGAAAAGTCCAGCCTCAGAGGCTGGACTTAGCAAAATTCTGGGGAAATCAGTCAAAAGTCTATGGGGTGAAACCCAAACATTTCACACCGTGAAAACTTTTCTATCTCAAGATTCTTGCTGGCAATTTGTGGAGATAGGAACTCTGTGCATTTCAAACCTAACCTCACATAGCCAGTCGTCTCATTGGCTCAAATAACCCTTTCAGTACGGTCACAACTTATTCTGGCTAACCTCAAAAGATGTTAGTCCGCTTAGGAAAGGGGTCCTTTCAAAGCTGATTAAAATCATCCGAGGCTAGCCACATACAGTGACCGTACCGAAAGGGTTAATTGAGCCAATGACAAGCATGGGCTATGGAGGTTAAGTTTGAAATGCACTAAGAACACACACAACCCAGAAAAAACAGTAGAACCAGAGAAACATTACTTGCCATCTTAAGAGACTCTAAGACCAGACAAATAATGAGGACTCTGAACTGTATCATTATGCTTCCAAAACATTCAACCACATTACTTAAAAGAAGTTCAGTAATGATGGTTGAACATATCCAGAGTTCATAATGATCCTTTTGGTTGTCAAACTGTTCATTCTAAGTTGCTAAACTTTATATCATGAGTGTGCAGTATATAAATATGGTAAACTATCACAAAACAGCCAAAGAAACTTTTGAATGATTTATAAAAAGTCCGTAAACAGATCTTAGTAAAATCTGTATATGGTAACAAATTTATTACTTTTATTATGCATGTTATTTATGAAAATAATATTACTTTCTTTGCATGTTAAGTGATATTTTTCACTTACCATGCAAACAAAGTATGTATTTTCATAAATGGCATATGCATCGTAAAATAATCTATTTTTACCAATTTAAACACTTTACATCAACCAGCTATTTTTCAATCTTTAAGGTATTTTGGCCGATTTTTTTCAGATAGACTAACCCACATTTAAATATGCAAACCAAAGTTATAAAGTTTTAAACCTACATAAATGCAGCCAAACCATTGCTTACATGATACAGTACACTCTGGAGCACAAAAATAAGTACACCAATGGAATCATGAACCTTTAACCCTCTCATAAAAGAATAAGTCATGCTGGCTAAGGAGAAATTTTATGCACTTCAGGAAAACCTCTAGGAATAATAAAGTATAAAACTCAATTAGACCCAGATCATTCCAAAGCTTAATAAAATCATCCAATAGCCAGAATTAACAAGTCATGCTGGCTAAGAGAAATTCTATGCACTTAAAGAATAATTAAGAGCAGAAATGCCAAAATAATTCCAAAGCAACATAAAATAATCAAATATCCAGAATTAACTTACTCATATTTATCAAGGGAGTGATAATAACTCAGTAATTATAGCAATATATAAAGGCCAAAATTCTAAACCAATTCAAATATGCACTTTAGGAATATTGGCTACCATTCAATTATATTCAGCTTAGGAAGTACCACATCAATCTCAAGGGTTAATACATTACTATTACCCCTCTCATTGCTCAAGCTTCCTAAGCTGCATATAATAGTCAGGTAACCAAAATTAACTTAGTGATTCATATTCATAAATGAGTTAACTAAAAAGGCTAAAGTAAATAAACTGAATTACCACATCTATTTCCTGGTCAACTCTTCCAAAGTCATAGAACTCTAACATATAGTGATTACCCATTATTAATCTTAGTGGCAAAGATATCTGGCTTAATTATAATAGAATATTCTTTTATAATTGCCCAATATTCTTTACCATTAACATCAATACACAGTAATCAAGCATGGGATTTTCATAATTTGGGAAGAGTCACCCAGGGAATAAGATAGGAAAGTTTCAGCCCATTTCTTCTAGCCTTTTAGAGTTTCAAGAAGGTTGGCCTATCATATTAAAAATACAGAACCAGATTTGTAAGCAGTCTTATTTTCTTTGCAATATAAATACCATCACAAAAATCATGGGACATTAATTTATATCAAAATGCAAAAGTACATTTCCATAAATATTTAATCTCGGTTAGATTTCAGTGGGCATTTTCTATTAATATAACTCGTTACAACACTGCATACAAATCTTATGCTGTACCCTAAATTACTTTTTCTCAAATAGGTTCAATAGATTCCATAGCATGTACTTATTTAGGGCTAAAGAGTATCTCAACAGAATAAATTTTAGAATATGCAAACTTTTAGTGATGTCAAGTAGACAGTCCTTGACAACATCTACTAAAGTATATAGAGTAAACTAATTTCTACTTCATATATTTTCATTTTTGTATATATATTAAAGATTTTAAGTATAGATTTGTTTAAGTCCCCGATCATCAGGACACCCACCCTAACACCCAGCTCTTGAGCAAGGAGTGTATGGTGGTAAAAACCGATTCATTTTGAAAGCATATATAATTTTCCTCTTAAATATACCAGGACTTATATTTTCAGAGGGAATTACATTGCCTTCATAAATCAATACTTAAGTAGTCTTCAAACATACACAAAATAATGCACATTCTAAAAAATCATTCCATTAAAGATTTCATTACTGTATTATGCAGTTGTAGACAAATATGCATAACTTCTATATCCAGTATTAATAAAGACAACTTTGAGTCGACAATAGAAAAAAGAAAACTTAAATATTGCAAAATTGCTAGTACTTCTATTTTATTTTTATTTTTGTAGGAAAATTGCGATTGGGCCTGAGTATATAGATAGAATTTTTCCTGCTGTCTCAAGTCTGCCAACCCCAGCTATGGGGTATGTGCCTGAGTATATACATAAATACCCAATTTCATTACTTTAAATTTTCAGTTTTTGGGACAAACACTCAAATATTCCAAAAATGATATTTATTTAAATGTTAAACTCCCTATGCGGGCTCAGTCTCAAGTCGGCAAACCCAAACTATGGGGTGTATACATTTAATTACTTTAATTTCCAAGCAATATTTTGTTATGAATTTCTTTCTATTGAAGTCTCAAGTTGTCAATATTAACTCAATCAGAATAATTATGAATCTACAACTGCATCTCAAAAAGTAAACTTTAATCTATACAAACAGAACTTGCACCTTAAACTTTCAGTATACAATTACTTCCTTTATTCTGGCTAATAGATTATTTATTCAGCTTAGGTAGGGCCTGTGAGAGTCAAGCTTGATCTAGTCATTGCCCTTTACACTCTCAAACCTCCCTCTTAAACTGCTCAAATTTGTCAAAAAGCCAGAATATGGAAAAATATATTGCATTCCAAAAGGATTAATACACCATGGGGTTAGTGACATTTTTAGCTCCATGTTAAACTTGAATACATAAATCATAAATATAACAAATAAGCCCTTTACAAATTTAGTAATAATTGTATAAAAACTATGTATGAACTAAACTTATACCAATCCTACTAATCATTCAATAAAACTATGAACTAACTAAAAGCCTATTAATTATACCTAATGTAGTAATTCTATAAAACTATTAACTAAAACCCTATTGATTATACCTATAACTAAAATCTAACTTTCATACTGTACTATAGACCAAGGTATCACTATTTATCAGTCTTCCCTAGTACCATAAAAGATAATCCTGATTACCATATATACTGTAGGTGCAGTACTGTATTAATAACTACTCTTCTCATAACCTATAACCAAGTTTCAGCCATAAGCAAAAATAACAAATGTAACCTTCAGATTCCAAGTATTTTAAAGCTATATACCGTAACATTTATAACTGTTTTTCAATCTTCCCTCCTAAATACAGCTATATATCCCATATATGTACAGTATTCCCAATGACCAATTAGAGTTTACAGAAATCTACAATAATCTGACTAAATTTACTTTCAGATAACTGTTACTGTACTAAAGAGTAATAGAAGCTAATATTTCTAGCATTTGGGAAGAGTCACCCAGGGTATCTTATTTTATAGGCAAATTCATCACGGCATCAGTCATATTTTCAGCCCAAATTATATAGATTACACTAGTCTTAGACTTCACTGGACTTTATATAAATGACCAACAGTTACTTTCTTCAGGCTAACATTTGTTATTGAATTCTTAGCCTGCCAGCCTATTAAACTACTTTTCAAAATTTATAGAGACCATTAATCCACTTTACTCAGATTATCAAATCAAAAAAATTGACTGCAAACTTATTTCAGTTATTTGCCTATTATTATTAGTTATTCAGTCTCACAAACTACAATTGAGTTTCACTTACGCCAAAATTGCTCTTGCTTTATACTATTTCAAACTATTGCTAATTGCTATTTTGACAAGTATATACTTGGTCTTTATATAGTCATTTGTGTTTCGGTTTCTTTTGAAAGTTTTACTTTCAAATTTCTAACTAAGCTGCCAGACTAATTAAAAAAACATTAAAGACTACAGTATATAGAACCAATCATTATCAGATCTTTTACCAAACTTATTCCTAGCATATTTTACTATTTATAACTACAGTAGTCACTACTTTACAACTAGGTACTTCTATTTTCAGCCTAACCCTATCCATTGAACAACACAGCATATCAAAATGTATAATGGACTTAGATGGTATATATACAATTCACATCTCATATTTTTCTTTATTTACCAATGGAGCTAAAAAAAATCAAAAACTTACAATAGTGCATTAAAATCAGCGTCGGTAAAAATAAATTAGGTTAAAGCTTGGATACTGCACATAAATTCCTTTCCTTAACTTAGAGTTAACGAAAGCAACTAATCAGTAACCAAAGCTCTCCCATTCACTTTTACCTTGCCAAGTTAGATTTGTATAAATTGACTCCGTTAACAATATTTACAGAACCCTTACTAACTTAAAATATTTCCAAAACACCAGGATGGAAATTCTTTTAAGTTAATAAACACCTTCAGGATTAGGAAGCGTTCAGTTTATTCGATCATTAAATGCTTTTATTCACCTTAGGAAGGATCTATGGATTCATATTTTTTCACCAACCAACTTTACTTCTAAACTCAATGAAAAATACATGAGACACTCCAAGGACTCGAACCAAGGATATTACTAATGTACATTTAATTAAAAATACTGTACATGTGGCACTCCAAAGGACTCGAACCTAGGAGACACAGAAATTCTGCACATTTATGTATTACGCTATCAAGACCGTTAAAGAATTATGCAAAAGGCTACGATATATTGGGTAGATTTGAGTTGCCAAAGACCTTCCTAAAACACAGACATTATATAAAGATCGAATAAACTTTATGCGCATCTTAATACCGAGGGAGCCAAGACTCTCCAAACATTGCTTCCGAAGGAATATAAATGATACCAGTGGAACAATTAATACCCCGAAGCTAAGCCTACATAAACAAACTCTCGCTCTCTCCGTTCATCCCTATATCCCGGGCACCTCGGGGGCAGGACCTGACGTTCGGAATCACTACTTATTGACAACCTTGTTGCGTACTAGCAGGAGACTGTTATGAATGACCGTACTAGTTTTTCAGGCTGCAGTCGTGGGCCCGGAATATACTCAAAAAACAAATAAAATAAAAGTTCTACAGCTAAAAACATTAAATTTAAAGTTAACCTTCCTAGCATAATCCCATCCCCTATCTCCCAGAATATACTAACAAAACAATAAAAATAAAAGTAATAAATCTAATAAGTACCACCCCATTTAAATAAAAGTTATAAATCTAATAAGTAACACCCCATTCTTATCAATTACAAACTCAAATTTACTTTAATAAACTGATGAAAGCATATGGTCCTCCCGGAATTCGAACCCGGGACACCACAACCAGAATTTAATAAACTAATGGCATCATATGATCCTCCCGGAACACCACACCCAGAACATAAGTACCTTAAGCCATTACACCAACAACTTTACTTCTAAACTCAATGAAATCAACAAATACATGTGGCACTCCAAGGACTCGAACCTAGGATACTCCTACCAAAATTATATTTTAATTTTGAAGTTAATCCACCCACCCAAAACTATTCTTCCCCGCCCGAGAGATATGCTCCGCGGTTCCAATATTCAATATGTGAACTAACTTACTGCATTCAATCCCCATTTCAGGGTAGCAGTACTGTACAAGGGGCAGATCCCTTCTAGCACTCTTCCATTCACATTCTGGATTAGTAGATAGGTTACAGGATTCAATTTTTGGCAAGATTCGGATATCATCTAAAATAACTTTAATTTTACCTTCATCACAGCTACCCTTAGACAGTTTTATTAAGCTTAGGAAAAATCAGTACGAATCAAATACGCTTTGATGCCATAGACCCTTCATCAACTGAATAAAATTTAATGAAAACTACAATAAAGCAGGAATTACAGTCTGGATTTAAATTTAGTGTACACCTTTCTATACATTTCTGAAGTCTCTGATCATTAGGGCACCCACCCTAACCCAGCTATTCAAAACTGCATCAAATATAATACTTAGCCATTTGGATTAGTGGTCTTGTCTTTTCTTTTTACTGCGTTCCTTTAAGTTGTTGGTTTATTTTGCAAGTTTTACATTATAATTTAAGTTAAAAAGATACTTCAACTTTCTTACATTTGCCCCATTTGTGTGGCATTTTTATAACTTTGTAATTTAGAAGAAATCGGCCTTTGGCCGAGCCATTTTTCTACCGAAAAAGGCACCAATTTATTTTGAGTGTCTTTAGTATTTATTTAAACCTTTGAGGTCAAAGGAATTTTTTATTAATTTATATTTTTTCACCAAAATTTTAATTCTAAACTCAATGAAATCAACAAATACAAGAGACTCTCCAAGGACTCTAACCTAGGATATTCACACCAATATTCCGCACATTTATGCATTATGCCATCAAGACAATTAACATGAAAGGTCAGTTTAAGTATTACGCTATCAAATCATGCCAAAATATTACAATCCTTCGTAACCGTACCTATTCTTCAATCACTATCACACATCGTTAATAAAGTATCCTACTTGTTCCACCGGGATATCATTTTAAAGTTTACCCTGTAAGCATATCATTTGGCTACATTCATGTTTATAGAGGATATATCACATTAGGCTGGATTTAGAGGTTGTAATAGAAATGGGGGAGGGGGAGGGGGAGGGGGGATTCAGGGCGCTACAGGACAGACCGTCACTTTCAACGTCAATACTAATATTCGCCGCGCTCCCTTCAAGGTCCGGTACTAACGGCGGATACTTTCTCGAACATGTACAGACAGTCTTTATACGCACTGCATATACTAAATTATTATAGTATGGAAAATTTGCTATCAAAATATGTACGAAGGGTACTTTTTAAGCTTGATTGAAGTCTAGAGCAAACTACATTTTTTCTATATATTTTTTTTTTTTTTTTGGTCAAGTTGAATTGAAAGTCTACAGAGAAACCAAGAAATTTTTCTATCGAAAAATGCACAAGGAGTGCTTTATTGAGGTCTAGAGAGCAAACAAAGTAATACAAAATAAATAAGCAATTAAATACGCCACTCTATAGATAAGATTTCTTATATCATATTTTATTTTAAGCCCTGAGAGTCTTTGTCTAGACTCAGTGGTCTGGTTAAACAAACTTAATTCATTTTAGCAAGCGATTTTGAAGTTATTTTGACCTTATATTGACTGTCAAAGTTTTGGTTTGTTTAGTTTGAAAGTTTTACATTTTAATAAGTAAATAAGCAAATAAATAAGCCATTCTATAGATATTAATAATGACAATAAATACAATGGGGAAGGTCAACGCGTATATAGATAAAGATTAAGTACTGTGGGACCAGTTATTACTTTTAACTGTTAATTTGCGATGGCGAAGATTTAGGGAACCGATTGTAAAACAAATATATTCTAATTCAGTGCACGCTCATTTTATTTAATTATTTTATAGCTTGGTTTTAAGTTTAATTTCCGATAAATTTTAACGAGTTTTACCACATACAGTATATAAGGTAGAGTTTCTATTATTTTATATTTTAAAGTTATATTAACCCTCTCCGACATATGATGCAATTTTGAGCCTATTGGAGATACTTTAAAGCCTTTGTTACCATCAGGGTTATTAACCCGGGAACTGCGGGGAGACTCTTATGAGTGAGTGAAAAAAAAATAAACTTTTGACATCGAATTTTTTTTTTTTTTTTGGCCCCTGGGCCATGTAAAATCTCAGTCCTCTACCTCCCCTCCTTCCCCACTTTCCTCCTCTCCTTCAGTTATCACCTATTTTCCCTGTTATTCCCTTATTCTGAGGTATATTTTCGTGCTAACATTAGCGAGTTGCAAGCAGGGTGTTGTCATCACTGATGGCAAGCGAGTGCAAGAGAGAGAGTATCGATCGACTGTGTCTCAGTGGCCTTGGGGGAAATTGGCGGGAAAGTAGCTTGCCTCACCCATACATTATACAACTCGCGGGCTATATCTCCGATTTTGACCATCCAAACGCTGTTTTCACTAGTTTTATTGTGGTTTCAGGTCAATACATTTATAATCAACCCATAATAGGCGCATATGGATAAGTATTAATGCTATTAATGGCACAATGAATATTTTAGTGACGGAAACCCCTCAAATACGTCAGCACAGGGGGACGTTTCCAATTACCCCCATGCGCATTTCAGAGGTTAAGAAACCTTTAGTTTAGTTACTTCAACTTCTGCAGTTGTCTTTGAGTTAGCTGTGGCCAGAAAACTAATTTTGAACATTTAGTAACCGATTTTAAAAGCAATATATTCTAATTCAGTGCACGCTCATTTTATTTAATATTTTATAGCGTTGTAGTTTTAAAAGTTAACTCCGATAAATGTTAACCTTTATTGGCGGCGCGCAACTTATGTCGTGTGAAAGACATTTGGACTAAGTGGCAGTTCACAACTTATGTCTTGTGCCATTTTCAGCACGTAATGTTGTAGAGAAGGAGCGTAGTAAGGCTATGACCGTAGCACACCACCGCGGTGGGCCAACTGAAGTGAAAACCACCCTCCCTTCCCCCCTCACACTAGCTAGACAGGGAATTATGTAGGGAAAGTACCTAATTACATGGTTTTTGCACTCTTGTTACGCGATCGTTGCAAGAAAACTAACGGTCTTACAAGGATGGTTGGGGTGTCATTGGAAAGCTCGGTTTATGCCCTTTCAGGGATAGATACTGGTTTTATGCTCTGGGTCTTATTTAGGCATGAAAATGATCACGTAAACAACCCTATTTAGGGTAAAAACACCCCGCTGGGCGGTACATATAAATTACCGCCTAGGCCGCTCTTTAGGTGTTAATGCGTTTTTCCACATATAGAACGTGGGGTTTCTATTATTTTAAATTTTAAAGTTACATTAATTTGAACAGTAACTTCTAAAGATTTATATATATACAATTTACTTGCTAATGCAATACCCAAGATTTAAAAGGAACATTTTAATTCAGTCCAGTAATTTTATTTCAAATTACAAGTTTGTGGTTTTCAAACCTTAAATTCTGATCATTTTAAATCAATTTTTACAAATTTTTGTTAGTGCGCTTCGATAATTTTAGATTTTAAGGCTACTTTTAATAATATGAACAGTACTTAGTTTCAAAGTTAGGCTATATATTTTAATTGCTGTACAAAGTATCCATACTTAAAGTTTGCTGGATTGCCCACTGTAGATAGATTAATTATATTGTCGACTTTTACTTTGCCAGAAACTAGTCCAATTCTATACAAAACTATCCAGCAATTTTAATATTACTTTAGTGAACATTTACTCTTAATTTCGTAGATTAATTTATAGTTTTAATTTTCCATTTTCCATTTAGCGTGATTTCTATAGCGATTTCTATTTTTAGTGAACATTTACTCTTAATTTCGTAGATTAATTTATAGTTTTAATGTTCCATTTTCCATTTAGCGTGATTTCTATAGCGATTTCTATTCATAATTTTTACTTTCATTTAAATTTGTCCCAGTTTTAGTTTGATTATTTTTAAACTTTTAAAATTAATTATCTATATATTTATCTATACAGTATTATTACTTAGTTTATTAAAGGGGAGGGGGGAGCGGATCATTCTCAACCAACATAGACTAATTTCAACAAGGGACGTTAATTTACAACCAACAAATCCAACATAACATAAATATATCCTATCTAACTTCACGAACCTTATTGAACAGAAGCGATGTGTGTGGAGAGTTGAAGTAGAGGATTGAACATAGACTATTGGAGATCCTAGCGACGTTGAGCTTGAAATAATCTTGAGACGTTGGGAAGCTCTTGGTCGGCTGTACGATCCTTGTGCTGTAAAGCGTAGACAAAGGTTAGTGGATTCCATGCTATACAGATGTGGATATACATGCATCAAATTTTAAGACCGAATGCTCCACACATACGTGCAGTTTCAGGCTCTTGTCCTAATGGCGGCGTTCCAAGCAACCCTGTTAAGGGCTGCTCCACTTTTCAATTTTTGGGATTTGAGATCGGCACGCATAGTCTTATCACAAGTTTGTTTTAAAATAATAATTTCCGATCAATTTAAATGCATGTTTTTCACTTATTTTGTTTAGGGATTTTCGATAATTATTAATTTTAATTAAAGTCTTAAAATTAACAGATAGCTCAAAAGTTACCGTTCAAATTAAAAGAAAAAAAAATACTACCCAAAGCTTTTACCTGTACTCTAAAATAATGATTTTCATTAAAAGTGACCCCTAATTCTTTACCATCAACATCTATAGCTCCAAAACAATAAGTCAAATTATACCGGTAGCTATAATAACCTATTATGTTCTCTCCACCAACCAACTCTACTCCTAAAATCGGTGATGGGCTGCTCTAACCCATAGCTTACTCTGACCGTTCCTTTTACTTATATATTTTCTAGATCTCGAGTGACTGAGTCTCATCCGTGGATTGACCTCCCAATCTACCAAAATTGGAAGCCAAAGAGTCACATTTTTCCTTTGCCCCTCAACTTTCTTCATAATTGCTGAGGGGCACAGGCCCTGAGTGGGGCTTTGGTTTCCTGGGCTTTTCCGCACCCTCCTCGGCTCCCAGCCATGGAGTGGCTTCGGTCACCCAGGCTTTATTGTGGTCGGCAGGGAGGGTTCTGTGGGGCGCTCGGTTATGGCCTTGACCTTGCTCGGGGCCGTTCGGCCAGGCAGCTTGGGGAACAACTAAAATCGATTAATTAAATTAACACACACATACCGGATTCCAAACAACTATGCAGAACATCTTGAACATTAACATCTATAATTATAGGCTACTATTTGGAAACCATCAGCCAGGGAATGGGTACAAATTTAAAGCTCATTATTTTAATACAACTCTCAATAAAACTAAAATAATTATAGAATAGATAGAAGGGGAATGGTACAGTAACTAGATAGATAAAAAAATCTAGCATACCTATAATAAACAGGGTACCGGTATACATTACTATTATTAGAAGACTAAATACTATCTACTGAACTCCATGGGGAAAAAAAAATAAAAATAAATCCCAACTGTAGAATTTAGACGCTTTTCTCCCTCATGAATAGCCCCATTGCTTTGGCAATTTGAAGACCTTTTACCCCATAGTCAATATTACAACTCATTGTGCCATTTAGCCAGCTTCCCTGTCGGCCAATAGGGACTTTTAGGGGGAACCGGCCAAATATACAGTCGGTTCCCCGTATCCGCGCCTTACTGGTACCGACTGCGGTCCGCGGAGTGTATTTAACCCCTAAGTGTCAGCGCGCAACATAAGTCGAGTATAATAAATCTGGACTATCTGGCAGCGCGCGACATAGGTCGTGTGGCAATTTCAGCACATAATGTTGCTGAGAGAGAGAGACAAGTGGTCCACACTACCATCAGGCCACAACTGCGTCCACCACACAACACTGCATCGTCCACCACCACACACCAGGCCACAATTCTGCGTCCACCACAACACTGCATCCACCACCAGGCCAAAACTCACCGTCCACCACAATATATATTTTTTTTCTAGACTTCCTTATCCCTAATTAGAATTTAAAAGTTTCAAAGTAAAGCAACCAAAACTTTGACAAACTCAGTAAAATGACAAAACTTTATCAAAATAGATGCGGAAACTATAATATTTAGCTCTATTAGTTTACAGATTTAAAACTGCCCCAGAACTACGGCGACTTTGAGGCCTTTTGTGCAATAGCGACTGCAATTTAGGAGGAACCTGCCCTAAGATGGGACATTTTTCTAATGAAAATTTCACAAGTTCACCTCCAAGAGAGTCTTTGGAGAAATTTTAAAGCTTTATGGAGAGTTAGCAAAGAAAAATAAAGAAAATTTATATACACAGAAATATCAAACTTTTTTCAACTGAATGTTGAAAATTACAAATTGACAACTTACAACTTGAGGGTGCACCACTTGAGGGCAGATTCAGACACAGGGGCAGAATCCATCAACACAAGTCTCGGCCAACACACCACCGGAGAAGAGCCGACCGACAGGATCGGTACATTGAGGCGATTCATTCGTGACCACCACCTCAGGGAATCTGGCAATAGATAGAAGTGGCTCACTTAAACTGTTCCCCACACATACACTTTTCAATAAAAATAGAAACTAATTATATAAACAATGTGGAATGGGCCGGAATAAATAGAACACATGACACCGAGGTTGCCAGATTAGCAATAAGAAATAGTTCTCATTCTTATAATTACGGTACCTCTCCAAAATTAGTTTTCTGCCCACAGCTAACTCAACAACTGCAGAGGTTGAAGTAACCAAACTAAAGGTTTCTAAATACCCCTGATGGTAACCAAGGCTTTAAAGTATCCCCAATAGGCTCAAACTAGAGTCATATGTCTGAGAGGGTTAAATACTTTGCTATTATGAAATTTGTTAAATTAAATCATGAAAACTATGGAAGATCATATTTATCCATTAATAAGAACTGTACAGTATCAAAATTATCTACTAAAGGATTATATTTGCCGTCAGATGAAAAGAAACTAAAGGTCTAAGTTACTTAGGTTAATGCCTTACATACAGGGTGTCAATCCACAAAATATGAATTGTGTTATCATTATGGTTTATTATTTTGTTATCATTATAGCGCGGCGAAGGCGCGAGCTCTAGGGGGGTCCTGGGGCATGCCCCCCAGATTTTTTGTTTTGAGAATTTAGGTGTATAAAACAGTATTTCCTGCAATAAAAAAACAATCAAGATGGAAAATATGGAGACCAAAATTGTGTCAATTTAGCCTAGCCTACTTTTTTTTTGGGGGGGGGGGGGGGGGGGGGAGTTTCTGTTATCATTAGGCCTATACAAAAAGTTCATTGCGTTATCACTCAAATAAACAGCGTCGTTTGACACCCTGCTTACATATACAGTACATACTATACTACTAATCTTAATACGCATCTACATTCTCAAACTTTGACGGGTAGTAAACAATGCAACTAATCGATTAAGATAGATAAAACACCGCTCAAAATTCAGACCTAAAAGATATATTTACCAATGAAAAAAGTAAAAAATATATACAAATCAAAAATAAAATAATGGGAAAAGTGGGGAACGGAGTAAATACCAATAATAATTAAAGTTTGTAGGCTCTCATATACTGTACACATACTAGCATAACAAACAAAAATCTATATAGGCCTATACAAAAAATAGGAAAACTGGGGATTGGGCCTGAGCATAGATATAGATGGCATCAATATTTTTACCAATGACAAAAAATATGAAAAATACAGTATGTAGGCTTTTCTTTACATACACAAACTAGCATAAATATATTACTGTACCAAAGACAAAAATATAATATAAATAAAAATGAATAAAAATAAAGTTTGTAGGCTTTTTCATTATATACACAATTAAACTAGCATTAAATATAACTCACCCAGTGGAAGTGTGAAGATTGTCCACTTCCATCAGCTTCTGAAGGATCTCACAAGATTGTACCGGTACCGGGTTGTCAGACACATCCATGGTGTAGCATAGTCTCTCTCCTTCACTGCTGGGAGTAGGTAGTGGTAAAATTATGACAAATCTATAATAAATTTTGTAATAATTTCACTACACCACCAAATGAAATTAATGAAAGCATATGTGAAATAATAAATAATTAATAGAACAGTAATAAACTACTAGCAATTTCCGACTATAAAGTAATAAAGAAGTTGGAGCTGTAGACACCAACGTTTAGTAAACAAAATTGTCAAAATACGGTTGTGGTGGAAAAATATATAAGTAACACCCCATTCTTTACTTATTACAAACCCCAATGTACTTTTAACTAATGAAAGCATATGGTCCTCCCCGGATTAGAACCCGGGGACAGCACACCCAGAACAAAACCACTAAACCATTACACCACTAACCCAGATCAAAATAAGTCAATTTAGCCATAATCTATTTAGACTTAATTTCAATCTAGTCCCAATTACTTAATCATACTTTATAAGCAATGACAAATACAAAATATATTAAGATTAATAATAAATTTTCAGGTTGCATATGAAGTGCCATTGCTCGGTTTTCCCTATTCGGTCTCCGTCTCTTAGTCTGCCGCCCCCAGAAACAAAATTAAAAATCGGAAATGGGCCTCAGTAAATATATTAATTTAGTAATTTTATATAGCAAGGATCATTGCATTACAGTGTTGCCATTGGATACAGGATGGGTCGAGGGGGGCAGCGCCCCCCGCGACTTATTGAATTTAGGTTTGGGGTACGGTCGCGCTAACAAGTCCTGTCCCAGCTCTCATTAAGTCTGGCTTTCTGCGCTGTATTAATGTCAGTCAGTTGAATAGGGTGGTTAAGAGTTGGAAAAAGTTTGTATATTTCACTCTAGGCTATAAATTATGAAGAAATTGAGCTTGCATATTGCGGATACCAATTATTGATAAAAATATACTTTGTGCCGAGAAATCACTTATTAGCGCGACTGTACACTAATGACTATAAAGACAGTGGCGCGGGCCTAGGCTAGACTGAATTTTACTGCGAAACATCTCCCGAAATTTGACGGCCCCTAAGCTAGGCTAAATTGGGAAGTTGGCAATTTTTTTTTTTTTAGCCTTATTTAAGCTAAGCTAGGCCTATAATATTTTGCTACTAAAGTATTTTTTTCACATAGCCTAGGCTAGCAATTTTGATACGGTAAGTACTTAGTTTGTTTATTATGCAAGTTTTATATAGGGCTACAATAGGCCAAGCCATTCCCGACGGTCTACGCATATCCAACACTGAAGTAGGCAGGGTGTCAATCCACAAAATATGAATTGTGTTATCATTATGGTTTATTATTTTGTTATCATTATAGCGCGGCGAAGGCGCGAGCTCTAGGGGGGTCCGGGGGCATGCCCCCCAGATTTTTTTATTGAGAATTTAGGTGTCTAAAACAGTATTTCCTGCAATAAAAAAACAATCAAGATCGAAAATATGGAGACCAAAATTGTGTCAATTTAGACTAGCCTACCTTCTTTTCTTTTTTTTTGGGGGGGGGGGGGGTTTCTGTTATCATTATACAAAAAGTTCATTGCGTTATCACTAAAAAAAACAGCGTCGTTTGACACCCTGCCTCAAGTAGGCTATATTAACTTTGTCTTTGTATAACAAAACTTGTAAATATTGATGGCTCTGGAGGCCGGGTAACATCTATATCTATTGTCGGACGCCTTATTCCCCTTACGAGGGTGGCCATACACAGAATGCCCCCAAGAGGACCTATTCCCTGTGAGAGGGACAGCCCGAGCCAGTTTAGTGAAGGACTTACAGGATTGACCACTCAATTTAGGATCCATCCGACTCAGAGGCCCTCTGTGCATCTTGTTAGCACTATTTTTCTAGTGGTGTTCGCCTATACACTTCGGCCGGGTAACACTGGACATAAAATACATAGGCTAGGCTATAAAACAATGAAATGAAATGCAATAAATAAAAAAATAAATTAAATTCACTAGGCCTAGCCAATAACTATACCGGTTTGGCCAACAAATAAAGTTTAAAAAAACATGGCCTAGCCTATTAAGGAGAAGCCTCTTATCGTCGGGCTTTTTTTATGTTAATTAACGGGTTCTGTAATCGTCTACATATAATTTAATGGCCACCAGTGAATATATATAGACTTGGCTGGTTAGTGAAGCATGTTGATGAATGACAGGTGTTGGGATGGTAACAGGTGAATGTGATCGATAGGTCTTGGGGCGAAGGTAAACTTACATCTTCTCTAGGCTAATGTTAATTAAAGAGTTCTTATAATAGCCCTAGTTACCTATAAATTAATGGCCACCAGTGAATATAGATACACTTGGCTAGTTAATGGAGCATGTTGATGAAAGACAGGTGCTAGGATGGTAAAGATATGGCACAACAGGTGGAAGTGATGGCGGCGGCCATTGTTAGCCTATTATATGGGGAAACTATTGTACCGTCTCGCCTTTTATGTATATTCACAGGTTCTCATAATAGTTACATAAATTAATGGCCACCAGTGAATATATATACACTTAGCTAGTTAATGGAGCATGTTGATTAATGACAGGTGCTAGAGTGATCAAGATGGAGACTGATAAATGTGGAGGTACATACAGGTGGAGGTAATGGCGGCTGGGCTGGCGTTGGAGGTGAGGCTCTTTATAGGTAAGATTCTTCGAACCTCGCCTCGGTAAACAAATGAACCTTCGACATGCGCAATAATTCTTGATCCAGATTACATTAATTAACATATCAAATAGTACTTTATACCTATTCAAACGCGATTTACCATCTAGAAATTCTGATAGTTACAATAATCAAATTATATTAAATTACAATAAGACTTCAGGTAATCAAACAATTATTTAAGCCAGCACACCGCAAATCGATACAGTCAGGAATAGCCGTTTTCCGAAAAAAATAAACAAAGTAAAGAATAGGGCCTAGTCAGAAATAGAGGCCCCTTTAAGTTAAAGCTTAAAAATTCCCAAATAAAATAATTAAATAACCATAAAAATCGCACACATGTTAAAATCGGATATTATTTTGGATTATTAAATCAAAATAGTTAAGCAAGTTAATTTAAAATAGATCTTCAGTGTCAAGACTTACGATCGTATAGTGGACATTGGTATATTTCTATATATTTACCCAGGCACATTCCATTTTTGTTTTCTTAGGACAGTAAAGCGAGTTTCATTATTAGCCTAGGCCCTAAGGAGAAGCCTCGTATCGTCTGGCCTTTGTTTATGTTAATTCACAAGCTGTATGATAGCCAAAATCTATTTTAAATGACAACCAGTGAATATAGATCGACTTAGCTGGTTAATTGAGCACGTTGATGAAGGACAGGTGCTTCCCAAGGTTAAGGGCCTTGGGTTTGAACAAAACATAAAAACAATGAATTCCTAAGGAACTCTTTACCCAAGACCTTAACCTTGGGATATATCGACCGATATATATGGCACAACGACACCAGGTGAAAATGATGTCCCTAGAGTATAAACTAATTAAATTACCTCATCAAAATCGCGGACACATACGAGAAGACTTCACGGGTTATTATGATCCTGGATTAAGCCAGTACACCGTAAATACAGTCCGATAATAACAAGATAAGTCCCTCGATAATAAACTCATAAAATATAACCTTATCAAGAACGAAAACACTTACGTCACCTCGTTATGGAGTCCAGCTAGAAAAGAAATCCCTCACCTGGCCCGTCCTGGTAGATGGGTTGGTGAGCTGCTGATTGGCTGATGGGCGATGATGTGGCGCTCTCTCATTGGTCGAGCTCCTCCCCACCTCCCCCCCCCTCCCCGCCCAACAGGATACGAGATTTAGCGCACGCTTTTTGTTTAAATCACCCCACCCCCACCTTCCCCTCCCCTTTTAACTGCGACCCCCGATCATCCCCCACCCCCTGACCCCCTCCCCGACAGGATACTCTCTCTCTTTGTTCAGTCGCCCCCCCCTCCCCTCCTAACTGCGACCCCCGATAATCCCCCACCCCCTGACCTCCCCCAACGGGATACTCTCTCTCTCTCTCTCTCTATGTTCAGTCCCCCCCACCCCTACCTTCCCCCACCCCTCCTTCCAATCCCTCCTCCTCTTTCTCTCTAAATGGCCATTCTTTCGTTGTTCCGTTCCGTTCCTCCCCCTAAGTACTCAGTCCCCCCTGTTCCTTTAATACTCGCTTTTCTGGACTCCCTTCTCCCTCATGTTTAGCATATAATATCACCACCCCACCAATTAACTTACAAATATAGGCTACCTAATTAAGACTTTCTGTACCAGTGGCGTCTGCTATATTTTGGTCTAGCTATAATTAGACGATTATCTGCAGCTTAGGAAATATCTGTGGTAGTTAAAAGGGTCAACTGAGATAGTTCTAAGCCTTATAATTGCTAGAGATCCTTCCTAAACAGAAAAATTGACTAGTAGCCGCCAGCATAAAATTAAAAAGACGTCGCCGGTACAGTACGGGTTAATGAAAGCAAGCACATTAATTAATACATGTGGTACTCCATGGATTCGAACCTAGGACACTCACACCAAAATTCAGCGCACTAACCATTAACCCCTTCACTACCGGTGACGACCCTTTCACATTATCATGGACACTATTACACGATTATATTCAGTTTAAAAAGGTCCGCTACCAATTAACAGGCTTTGAACTATCGCATTTAACCCTTCTTACTACCACAGATCCTTCTTAAACTGCACAAAATCTTCTAAATATGGCTAGAATTAATTGAGATACACGTCACCGGTACAGTCGCGCTAATTATGTCTCGGCACCAAGTATGTTTTGATCAATAATTGGTATCAACAATATCTAAGCTTCATTTCTTTATATGGAGTGAGATATACAAACATGTTCCTACCCTTTTCAACATCTGACAGACATTAATACAGCACAGAGCAAGTCAAACGTAATGCTAGCTGAGACATGACTTTTTAGCGCGATCGTACAGGAGTTAAGCTATCAAGACAAGGTTATGTAAGATTAGCCTATATATGGTTATATAAGATTATTAGCCCATGAATTAGCGAAATATTTAATTTCAGTAATGGTTAGATACTTTTATGCAGCTTAGGAAGGTCGTATGGGCGTCAGAGAGCTATAGTTGTGTTCGTTTATATAAATTTAACCCCTTTTGTACCGGCGATGTCTTTTTAACTTTTTTCTAGCTATATTTTGACGATTTTATGCGGTTTAAGAAGGATCTGTGGTAGTAACAAAGGTTAAGTGAGATAGACCGGGTATATCCTAGTGTTTACTAGCCTATACCCCTTTGAAAGGACATTAGCCTAACCTAACAACCTTACCTAACCTATCCTACTATTATGGGTGGGGGCTGCCGCCCCCACACCCCCGCTGTTTGACATCAACATACGTGCTTACACGACGTATGCCCTGTAACACAACTCATTCCGTTAACTCTGCGGGTGCCCAACCCCGAAAGGGGTTGAAATAGGGGAGCTATCCCCCCACCAAAGGTGGCTTTCTAGGCCCTTTCCTAGCTGATGCTAAGAGGATTGGGTTCTAGTCAAGTGGTGATGGGCTGATCTATCAGAGTGAGAACTGAGCGATCTCTGCCATACCCATAGCTTACTCTGGCTGCTCCTTTTACTTATATATTTTCTAGATCTCAAGTGACGGCATCTCTTCCGTGGATTGACCTCCCAATCTACCAAGATTGGAAGTCAAAGCGTCACATTTTTCCTTTGCCCCTCAACTGTCTCTTCATAGTTGCTGAGGGGCACAGGGCCCTGGGTAGGGCTTTGGTTTCCCGGGTGTTTCCGCTCCCCGCCATGGAGTTGCTTCGGTCACCCAGGCTTTATTGTGGTCGGCAGGGAGGGTTCTGTGAGGGCGCTCGGTTATGGCCTTGGCCTTGTTCGGGGCCTTGGGGCTGTTCGGCCAGGCAGCTTGGGAAACAGCAACAACAACAACAACAACTAGCTATGCTAGTGCGGACGGAGATGGTGGATCTCCCTGGAGGATAGTGGCTACGAGTGGCACCAAGTGCAAGCCAAGAAGAGACACGCTAGAACTTAAAAACAAGTTCGATACCTTGGCTGAAGAGGGTGATGGAGGAAGGGATAGTGAAGAAAGGAGTGTCGGTAATTACAGTATAGGGAATAGGCTCGCACCTTATTTTTGATGTTTTTTCCTCCAGATTTTGAGAAATCAGTGTTTTCATGGTCTTAGTTATAATTCCAATGTGGGTGGACTTTCCCCCCCCCCCTATGAATTATTGAAATCGTCATGTATGTTGCCAGCAGGGGGTAAATATCGATTATACTGCATAAAGAAGGCGTTTGTAAACAGTGAGGATGTGCGAAAGACCTCTGAGATTGATTAGAATGGGCGTTTTTTCTATTAATACCGGGTTTTATAAATGTGATCAAAATTATTCTCTCACAGTGGATTATACAAGAGTAAAGTATAAGGATTCCATAGACCTACATTGTCCCTAATAAATTATGTATAATAAGGCTGCGAGCCTATTCGCTATAATTATCAGTGTTTCCCAAGGTGGGAAAAGCAGGAGGAAAGAAGGTAAGTCTCCCCACAGAGAACTTACTGCGGCTGGTCCCCCACCAGCACCCAGCGACGTGCGTTCTATTTTATTCTAGCTATATTTAGACGATATTATGCAGCTTGGGAAGGATCTGGGTAAGATCCTGTTTTTCAGATGCCTACTTTAACCTAACCTAACCTAGTATATTAGTGTACTATTTATGAATGTAAAATGTAAAAATATACTGTTACATTTCCAAATTATTGAGATATATATACATGGTAGCCCGCTACACATGATTATACCAGGATCTGTGGTAGTTAAAAGGGTGGGTTTGAGATAGTTTGAAACCTTATCATTGCTAGAGGTCCTTCCCAAACTGAATATAATCGTCTATATTTTACATTTTAATTGCCAGAATATGATGAAAAGGACATCCCTGGTACTCAATGGGTTAAGCGTTACTTCCACATAGCGATTTTGATTAGTTCCTTTGCTTTTATCTTGGGTCGTCCCGGTTTTGGTTTGTTTATTTTGCAAGTTTTACATTATAATAAAATAAAATAAAGTAACACCCCGTTCTTAACATTAATCATCAATCCCCAATGCACTTGAATAAACTAATGAAAGCATATGGTCCTCCCTGGATTTAAACTCGGGACACCACACCCAGAACATGAGCATCTTACAGAACCGAGGGAACTCTGCCGCCGCAACACAACCTAACGTCAACGAACCAGACGGCGACGGCGACGATTTACTGGAATATTAACCCTCTCTCCCCCGCCTCCCCACTCACCTGTTTGCGAGGCCTTTACTACATCATCAATAAAGCAGGTATCACACGAGAGCTTTTATAGTCAACATTAGATAATCAACATTTTTCTGGCAACATTTCTGGAATATTTTGCACTGGTATCAGAAACTAGACTGATGATAGATGAATTTAGGTAGCCGAAAATAATTTAAATGTTGACCTCATAAGCTGCCAGATCAGTGTTGAGTATAAATGTTGAGGGAAAAAGCGCTCGTGTGATACCGTCTTTAGGTGTCCAATACTATTACTACTATAGTCTATTGTTTTCCAGCTGAGGGTAAATTGCCATGTTACTGTCTTGGTTACTCAGCTATAAGGTAGATTTTGTAGCGAAATATGTTGTTTATTATGAAAACTTTACAGTAAAACGACACACAGCCATAGCAGTTTCATATTTTCCCACTAAGTATCGATAAATCAGCTACTAAGGGATTCAATTTACCATCAGCTGGAACAAAAATAGACAACTGTATAGTACTACTACTGCTATTACTTTTAATACTACTATTACTACTACAGTACTACCACTACCACTACTACTTCTTCTACAGTAATGCTACTACTACTAACACTAGTACTACTACTACTACTACTTTTTTTTTTTTTTTTAATATTTTTCATACATTTGATTTTACTACTACTACTACCACCACCACCACTACCTTATATTTAATATTGTACACATATTTTATTTCACAAGCATCAGACACTACTATTCTACACCATGCAACTTCAATCCAGTCTCCTTCCTATGCGACCCTCTGCCACTGCTGCCTCGTAGTTCACTTCTGCCACCGTCACTGGTTGTGGTGCAGACCGTCTTGTTCCCCGCAGGCATAGTAGTGCTGATCTGAGCGATGAGAAAGATAGACGGCACCTCATCCAAGATACGACGTGGCTCCTAGGCTGTTGCTTCTTCTCTGCGATGATCTCTGCTAGCCTTGAATAGAAGCACTGGGCCCTGGGTCCCATCCCTCCTGATGTGGTGAAGACTAGTGGGGTAAAGCTGCCATGTTTGACATGTAAGATCCTTTCCCCATATGCCCTGACCTTCTCTTGTTCGTTCCTCTTGTGTGCAGCCTCCAGAGACAGCTCGCTGTAGCTGTGGGCCATTGGGTCAAATACTCTTATGTCAAAGAACGCTCGCTGTGCATTTGTCCAAAAGCCTCTTGCACTAACGTCCAATCTTGCTTCATTGGATGTGTTGGCCGTCCTGTGCTGCATGATCTCTCCACCCAAGGGAATGAGTGATGGTTCGCTCACCACATCTCTACACACCTCCCTGAGCATGTTCGCCGTTACATCTCTTACTTCATCGTGCCTGATGCTGATGAATCCTCCTTTCTTACATATCATGGAGTAGTCTGCATCGTTGTTGGTTCCACAAACGCATCGATCGGGCAGTCCTTCAATCGGCCAATCATACCTCAATGCAATAGTATCATTAAATTCTTGTTTGTTGAGATTGAAGCCTTTTGCCTTGATTGGTAGTGTTGTCAGCCAATTTGAAGCGCCCGTTTCTTGTGCTATTTGTAGTTTTCTTGTTTGTCTCGGGTAAAGTTGTCCCATCAATTGTACCAGGTAATTTTTATGTGAGTTTTGCCTCTCTGACGTGATGGTCTTTCTGATGTTGTAGATGTCCGCCTGGTCCACTTCACCGTCAGAATCTTGTGCTACGAAACGGTCAGTGAGAGATCCTGTTATCTTTACCGAGTTCAGGCATTCCGTTGTCGCCCTCCTCACTGGGTTGATGTTCCCAGCCCTCCTAACCTAGAAGGCAGTGCGAGCAGCTCCCTCTCTGTATCATTTGGGGTGTGCGACTTTACCCACGCTGGGATGAGTTTGTCTCTGATGGCATCTTCCAGCGGTTGAAGTGATGCGCTCACATTTGGAACGGTTCGCATCAAGTAGGTCCAGCGATGTTAGACCCCATATGTGAATGCCGAATACGCAGCCTGTGGTTCCGTCTTTGCAATATTGGCCAGTTTCTCAATTTCTTTTACCCATTCTCTGACCTTCTCCTCTATGTATTTGTTCTTGAACTCTTCCGTGCCTATCACTGCCCCAAGGTGACGCTGTCCGTCCTTTGTTACTACCACTTCACTACCTCTGAAAGCTTCTAATGCATTTTCATAATGTTCTGGTTTTACTATTAGTATTGACTTTCTGGCATTTGGATGGTACCCTATTTCTGGTCCTACCTTTGATATTTGCTCCCACCAGTGCTTGAGATTGTTGAGTGACTTTTTGGTAAGATCCTGTGTAGCGGGAAGAACTGATTTTCAGATGCCTATTTACTAAGAAACCTTGAACAATATATTTAACCTAACCTATCTATCTATCTATCTATTGCCTGACGCCGTGATCCCCGAAGGGGTGGCCACGAACGAACCGCCCCTAACCTAACCTAGTATATTATTGGACTATTTATTAATGTAAAATGTAAAAATATATTGTAACATTACCAAATTATTGAGATATATGTACAAGTCCACCCGCTTCACAGGATTATACCAACTTTTTTACTGACGGCCAACGTCCGTCGCTGGCACAGTAGGTGTTAAGGAGCTAACAGTATGTAGATTCAACCAACCCAACAACCCTGCCTTGGAGTGGTTTCGGTCACCCAGGCTTTGTTAGTGGTAAGCAGGGAGGGTTTTGTGGGGGCGCTCGTTTATGGCCTTGGCCTTGCTCAAGACCTTGGGGCTCAGCCTGGGGGGGAACAACAACAACAACAACAACCACCCAACACGGTCAGGTCAGGTCTTATTCCATATGGCGAGTGTGACACCGAGACAGTTTGTGTGTTGCAACTGGCTCGTTCGTGGTCTTATCTTTGTAGACTTATGACGCCTGGCTGTCTCCTCGTGGCCCGGTGCAACTCTGACTTCTCTAAGCTGCATCGCCACTGTCTCGCTGTCCCGTCTCACAATTATGATGTAAAACTTGCGAAATAAACAAACCAAAACTGGGACGACACAAGATAAATGCAAAAGAACTTATCAAAATCGCTATGTGGAAATAACGCTTAATAAAATGTTGGACACCTCTCTCTCTCTCTCACGCCACCTACTACTGATAACGGTTGTTGTTGTTGCTGTTCCCCAGGCTGTCTGGCCGAGCAGCCCCAAGGTTCCGAGCAAGGAAAAGGCCATAACCGAGCACCCCCACAAAACCCTCCCTGTTTACCACTAATAAAGCCCAGGTGACCGAAGCCACTCCAAGACGAGGAGCTGAGGAGGGTGTGGAAATGCCCGGGAAACCAAAGCCCCAGCCAAGGCCCTCAGCAATTATGAAGGGAAAGTTGAGGGGCCCTTCAACTAATAACGGTATGCAGGTCTCCCTCACTATCCGATGCCAAGATTTACGATATTATTATAGATAAATTTTCACCCCTATTCCCTGACTGACTCTTCCCAAATGGTACAAATATTAGCTTGATTTCTCGAGTAGTTTTATAGCAAACGACTGAAAATCTAAAAACTAATGGGGCTAAACACGAGAAAGAAAGGAATCCAGAAATAAAACCCTTAACATTAAAACTAAGAGCTACTTTGCTACAATTCAAAGGTGCCTAAAGTTGTACTACCAAGGTTTCTCAGAGTCAAGTGTGCAGTTTTAGAACCAATGAAGCTAACCAATCACCAGTGCATAGGTTTCTCATGGTTCTCGGACATCTCAACCAGTAGACCATTTCAAGCAGTAGCTCTCAACCAGTGACAAATCAACCAAGATCAATCAAACCAGTGCCAAAATATAGTACTAACCTTACCTAACCGTATTGGTTGATTTGGTACTGGTTGAAATGGTCTACTGGTTGAGTTGACCTGTCACCGTTTCTCATGATCGGGTGTGCAGTTTTAGAACCAATTAATCTAACCAATCACCGCTGCACAGGTTTCTCATGATCGGGTGTGCAGTTTTAGAACCATCCCAGGAGTCCCGTGGCAAAGCGTCCAGTGGTGTAGACCAGCGTGATGAGGCCGAGGTAACCAAAGCTGCCACGCATACGCTTCTTAGGGTCTGGGGAGAGAAGAGCAATAATGTCAGTAACAATTAATTCATATTATCACCAACCCACCAATTAACTTACAAATAAACCTAATTTTAATGTAAAACTTGCAAAATAAACAAACCAAAACTTATACGAACACAGTAAAAAGACAAAACAACTTATCAAAATCGCTATGTGGAAACAACGATTAAGTAAAATAATAATTTATAAATAAAAGAACACAATCCACCACATAAGTTAAAAAGTACTTCACTCAACAGTTCATAAATATATACAAAGGAAAGTTTATTCGATATTTGATTATGTATTTGTATGTATGTATGTACAGTAGGTATTTACTCAGGTCCTTTCCTCACTTTTCCCTTTTTTTTTGTCTGGGGGTGGCCGACTCAAGACAGAGCCAGAATAGGGACAACACAACAGAAAACAACGAGCACACAAAAACAAAACACAAATTTACACACATCCATATATATGATGGTTAAAAGAAGAATATCATACACAGCATGTAAAGTACAATCCTAGTACAGAACTCGTTTTTAAATAGTGATAAAACATAACATTTGTCAATTTTTTTTTTTTTTTTACACCAACCAACTTCACATCTAAACTCAATTAATGAAATCAATAAATAAATGTGGCACTCCGAGGACTCGAACCCAGGATACTCACATCGAAATTCCGAGCACTATGCATTACGCCATCAAGACAGTTATATAATAAATCCACTGACCTCCCGTGTAGTATCCGAGAGCATAGACGACCCGGCCGGCACAGTAGACGGTACCGGCGATGGCGCTGGTGACGGGACTGTGTAGACCGCCCAGTAGTAGCATGGATAGGAACGTGGGGTACATCTACAATCTGGGCACAGAACACAAATATTTATGATAAACAACTAAACGAAACATATTCATATTTTTTCACCAACCAACTTTACTTCCAAGTTCTAAACTCAATTAACAAAATCAACAAATACATGTGGCACTCCAAGGACTCGAACCTAGGATACTCACACCGAAATTGTACAGTATTGAAACCTTGTCTTAGATAAAACAAAATAAAATCCCCACCAGACTACTTTTAAACACAGAAAAAAAATAATAATTGTACATTTCCTGATTGAAAGCTGGTTTTTTCCTATATTGCAGGCTTCCTTTCGCACATACAGTACAGACAAAATTGACACGTGAATGACACAAAATGCCTTATGATCACCAAATTAATCAGGTGAAACCTCGTAGCGCAAAGGCAAAGCAGCTTTGGCTTCACGGCTTTGAGCCGTGAGTGAGCATCCAAGCGCTGCACGTCTGCGAAGGCAAGATGGCGAAGACTGGTTGCAGCTCTAAGTGCTTCACATCTCGCTCATTAGACTGGAACGAGACCTCACAGGAAAGAAATAACAACAATAATAATAATGATAATCATATATTAATTTTATTTCAAACTCAGTATACTGTATAGGAATACCACTTCACATTATAGCCTATATATCTAGTAACATATACAAATTAAATATCACAAACAATTTTTTTTATCAATAGCTCAACAATTTTGTTGACTGGCCCAAGTTATTTTTTTTTTTTACCACAACAGTACCGCTCCATAAAATTGTAGAGCATTGTTCACATGCTCAGTACTCTCATATGTATATCATTTTTAGCACTCATCACCATCTAAGCATATTCACTATTATAATGTAAAACTTTCAAAATAAACAAACCAAAACGTATACGAACACAGTAAAAAGACAAAACAACGAATCAAAATCGCTATGTGGAAACAACGCTTAAGTAATATAATTATTTACAAATAAAAGAACATTATATAAAGACATACATAATGCAAACAGAATATTGACTACCTTTCAAAATCACACCCAAAAGATGTGAGAATGATGAGTCAAATCCTGCCAGGCTACTAGCTGTGAGAATGTGTTCACATCGAGTAAGCTGGGAAGTACATGCTGCCATCTAGTGAGGAAATCTTGCACTTGAATGACATCCACAATATTGTAGAGGGTCCTGGATGGGGATTATTATTTTCTGTGGAACCATTTTATCATACTACATAATTATAAGCTGAATATACCTCAACAATTTTGTAGAGCAAACGGCTAAAGGGTTAAAAACTAGTGAACTTTTAATATGAATTACTACCGCTGAAATCTGGGTTTAATCTACCCTAGACTGGTTACGTCTCCAGTAACAAGAGAAAACACAGGGGTACCAATTAACCCCTCCAATCCCAGCGCCGTATATATACGTCAGTAGATAAGTAACTCCCAAGTCCCAGTGACGTATATATCCGTCAGTAATGTACTTTCCTTGTAACTGCCTGTACACCCCTGTACCAGTTACCATGACCTTTTGAGCACTGCTCCCGTGTTGGCAACACTTCTCAGCTTAGATGAGACCCACTGAAGGGTGAAGTGGATAGGTGGTTTCTCCTGCCATTTTTGCCACATTGCTTGGGACTGCTGGGGACTTTTATTACTGTATCCTATGGTACAGTATGGGTAAAGGAATGCATTTCAGCAGATGATTTGCTTAAAAAATAATAAGAATAATAATATATTAAATAATTTAAATATATGCATTCAGATGTGAGCCTTGGTGACCCAGAGGTGACATATAATGAAATAGGCATTATCATACAGAAGGAATCACTAAACAGCTTGGGAATAAGATACTTATATTCTGATATATTTGTATAAGTACATTCTGGCCAGATTAGGAGAGCCACTGTTTTGATATATGAGAGAGAGATTGAAGGCAATTTCCCTAGACAGGTCGAGTCTGGGGCCATCCGGGGGTTCATCCAGGGGTACACAATCCAGCGCTAGTTTGTAGTAGTGAACCGCCTGCGGCAGGAGGTTCAGCTGGTGGAATGCTCGACCCAAGTTGTACATGGACTCCTGGCACTCTCCTCGCATCTCCACGTATGTGTTGAGGAATGCACACGCCTGCACCACCAACGAGTGCTTCTTCCCGCTGAATTTCTGGCAGGCCATGTGAGTGAAGGTTAGACCCAACATGAGAGGTATTAGAGGGTTGTTTGGGTCCTGCTTGAAGGCTTGAGTGTATTCAGCTAGAGAGTATTTGTACGTGCCCGCCACCAAGCAGTTGTGGCCATTGAGCAGTCCCAGAGCCACAGAGTCTGGGTGCTTGTGAGTCAGCCGCAGCAGGAAACGGTTGTGGCGAAAGTCGTCTGCCTTTGAGATAATTAGATTCAACAAGTTCCAGCACCGATTGCTTTCAGGATTCTTAATGACTAGTTCCCGCATAATATTGTAAGCAAAATATGAACTTTCATTGTATATACAGGCCAGGAGACACATAAACTCAATTTCTCGAGCGCGGTCCTTATCTCTCATAAATTCTTTTGATCCAAGTGCACTGAAGGTTATCCTCTCCAGCTCTTCAAATCTGAAAGACAATAAGTTTGAAGGTAATTCATAGTATACAAACAATACCATCAAAGATAATAATTCATATTTTTTCACAAACCAACTTCTAAAATCAACAAATACATGTGGCACTCCAAGGACTCGAACCTATTATACAGTACTCACACCGAAATTCCGCGCATTTAAGCATTACGCTATCAAGACAGTTCTAGAAATTCTTTTGTGATTTAACAATAATAATAATACTTTATCTCAGTCAGTCAGTAGCCAATCCGAAGAAGACTTTTGGGATAGAGCTAGGTTACTATACAGACTCTTAGTAGACAGAGGTTTTGTTGCAAGTAAATTGTTGCATAAATTTAATCTTTTTAAAGTCAATTATTGTGACGTGTTTTAAAATTTGATATTAATAACTTTAATCAAGCATTATTAACTTGAAGTTTATATTATAACCTCTGCTTACTTTTTGTCTGTATGTATTAATGTTTATCTTTTTCTATTGTTATTATTATTTTTTATAATTAATTGTTCCTGTCTTTTGTTTAAATCTATTGTGCCTTCTTCATATTTTCAAATATTTCTATTTATTATATTGTATCTATTCATTGTCGATAGTATCAATTGCTTGCTTTTGCGATTACCTTAGTTTATTTGTACAATAAATGTAGGTTATTAGTAGGGTAGTAATTGTTAGGGGTCACTTGAAGCATGCTATGCTTAAAGGTACCTACCAGATAGCACTATCGTTAGTGATAGCCATTTGTATTTTGTACTATTGTTAATGTCTTGTCTAGTTGCAAATTTGATTTTAACCTCTGAAGTGCGCATGGGGGTAATTGGAAACGTCCCCCTGTGCTGACGTATTTGAGGTGTTTCCGTCACTAAAATATTCATTGTGCCATTAACCCGTTGAGCCCCGGCTAGTTATAATATTTTGTTCACCCCAGTCCCAAGCCATTTTCACTTATTTTGTTTGTTTGCTAAAATGGAAGACAAGGATGAGAAATGAAAAAAAAACAAAAAAAAATCACCTCTGACATTTTTTTTTGGGGGGGTTGGGGGGGGGGGAGCTTCAACAAAATTTGTTGAGCCAAAATGGAAGAGAATGGTGAGAAATGAACACACAAATAAAAAAAAACTCATTTCGGTCATTTGGGGGGCGGGGGGTTTCAATAGTTCGTCTCCCCCGCATGACCACCCGCCCGGGAGCACTAGGGTAAAAACTGAGTATGGCATTGTACGGCATACATCCTAAGGAGTATCTCACATAAATCTCAAGCCTCTAGCTCCCATACGACCGGAGTAATGAAGGTTCAAAGTGGCGGTAAACTAGGGGTGTAAACTATCCCCACTAAGCCCACCACCACCAGCCGCGCGGCTGTCTCGGCCCGCTCACACCTACTGGCCCGGCTCCCCCACACACTACGGTACCTCCCCTCCTATTCTCCCGCCATTTCCTACCTTACGAGCCACGTAAGTGTTTTTTATATGTCGGACGCACGTGATGCGTCGCTGGGAGTTGGTGATCAAAGACTGCCGACGCAACACGTGCGACGCTGGGTCTCAACGGGTTAATAGCATTAATATTTATCCATATGCGCCTATTATGGGTTGATTATAAAGGTATTAACCTGAAACAACAATAAAACGAGTGAAAACAGCGTTTGGATGGTCAAAATCGGAGATATAGCCCGCGAGTTGTATAATGTATGGGTGAGGCAATCTGCTTTCCCGCCAATTTCCCCCAAGGCCACTGAGACACAGTCGATCGATACTCTCTCTCTCTCTCTTGCACTCGATTGCCATCAGTGATGACAACACCCTGCTTGCAACTCGCTAATGTTAGCACGAAAATATACCTCAGAATAAGGGAATAACAGGGAAAATAGGTGATAACTGAAGGAGAGGAGGAAAGTGGGGAAGGAGGGGAGGTAGAGGACTGAGATTTTGCATGGCCCAGGGGCCAAAAAAAATAAAAAAAATAAAAAATAAAAAAATAAAAACAATTTTTTTTTTCGGTCAAAAGTTGATTTTTTTTTTCTCTGACTCTTAAGAGTCTCCCCGCAGTGCGCCGGGGGAACTCTTAAGAGTCTCCCCGCAGCTCCCGGGTTAATAGAACATTTTGACACTAATAGTAGTTTCTTTATTCATGCAGAGTATAGTAAAATTTACCAGAACGTCCCCGACTTCCAAAATTGACTAAATCCTTGAACGTGACGATAGTGCGTTGTTATGTGTGCGATTAGTTTGCTTGGGAAACAGATTAACTTGCTCATGTAGTAATGTACACCCTATGTGGTGGATTGTGTTCTTTTATTTATAAATTATTATTTTACTTAAGCGTTGTTTCCACATAGGGATTTTGATTAGTTGTTTTGTCTTTTTACTGTGTTCGTATAAGTTTTGGTTTGTTTATTTTGCAAGTTTTACATTATAATCATTAATGAGAGGCAAAAGAGGATCAGCATTCCATAGAATAAGTATGATACTGTAAGAGACAAAGAATAAGGCAGTAAGAAGTAAAGAAACACCCATAAAAATCAGGAAATACTAGTTTTCATACAATCACTACTCTTCTATCGAACCCCAATGTCAATGGCTTCATCTCATTTAATGTATTTCCACAGTAAAACAGCTGCATAACAACATCTTAGGTGAACACCTACCAAGTTTGTCAAATTAAACAAGTTTGAAACTTTCAAACATTTTCACTTACAAATTTTCCATTCAATACAATTATTTGTCAGTTCTCTTGCTTCATTCATTTCCCTTGTTACACCTCTTAATAATGTATTAAAACATATAATAAATGTTGTCCATATTAACAGAATGCAAGCTAAAAATATAATCCACACATGGTTAATTTCCAATGTAAGAGGATATCCCCAAAATTAGCTATGTAATTAAACCTGTATGTATGAACACATGTTAGTAGAGAATCTGTCTGAGTGAGTAAGTCTTGTTCAACCATATGCGGCAATGTTGGTTGTAGTCAGAACATAACATATGATAAATGGAAATCTGCAAAAGGTCTACTGGCCCAAACGAGACGGACTCCTTCTCACCTATATCTCTACTAGCTCTTATCTACAATATGAACTTATCCCACTACAGCGTATATCACCTACCTTCATCTATCCTATAGCTACCTAAGAACTTATCCCACTATAACCTATATCCCATGCAATGCATCTCACTATAACTTATTTCATCTACCACATTGTTATCCAAGAACATACCCCACAATAACCTATATCCTCTACACTTCATCTATCCTAATGAGAGTGGTGAACCACCTACAACACTACATCTATGGCAGATCCCGGCTACAGGACCACCATGCCTCCTCTAGGTAGGTTGAAGAGTGGATAACATTAGTCCTCTGTGTCAACTGTCATGCATGTCGCCTTACAAATAAATTGTTACCACACAGCACTGTCAAACAGTTACCAAGGTGGAAACTCTTTTGTGATCTGTCACTTAATACACAGCTGCACTGCTATACAAGGCAGCATTGTGTTGAAATGAGTGGATAGTGAGTACCGTACCTCCACCCAGGGGTTAATTTGACTGAACAGACTATCTAACATGGCAGTGATACATAAAATAGATTTAGAATAAATAGGAGTATGCAATTGGATATGTGTGGAAAGAAAAATACAATATACAATACATTAAGATAAAAAATACTGGATTACTATTGAATAATTGTGCAAGAAAACCTACAGACCTCTTTTGATCATGGAGAATATTGCCGAGTGTGGTAAAGAGTTGCCACTGGTCGTCCAAGGGTACGTCCGGCCCGGTGAATGCTGGTCCGTTGTCCTCCAGGGACTCGTTTTTGGACCGACGTAACTCACGGATAGCTTCGTACTTGTTGCTCAGCTTCTTGTTGCTGAGGCTGGCTTCAGCTTCATCACGGTTCCTGAGGTTCAGAATACAAAAAAACAAAAAACAATGAATGCTGAGATACTAAAGATCTAGTACAATAAAATGATATGCATATAGGTAGGTTATGGTAGTTTGGTCAATGGAGGGTATTGGTATGAAGCAAAATAGGTCTGTGTGAGAAGATGAACACTTGGCAAGTGATCTAACAGCTTGAAAAAGAAACCAACAGGTGACCGGCATTAACATTTTGAAGGGCAATCATCAGATGGCTGTGACTCAAGATGTGTGATCAACAGCAGCATCTTTGTTAAGCCATTTAATCACTCCTCAGGTAGTAGTCAGGTACGAATTCCACATTCTCCTTGGTCTGTCAATAGCTGCGCATCCTACCACTTCTAAAGTAAGTCTCACATATCCTCTACATCTGGCTGTCAGAATATTACCTAATTTTAACCTTAAGCAAAGCTGTACTTGATATACAAGGAAATAATGCATAAGATTATAGAAAAAGCTCATACAGTACATATACTGGTAAACTTTAGTCCATACCTAATATGAATAAAATGCCTCCGAAAGAGCAGCTTGGCAGCATTAATAAAGTCGTTTGTGTGGTCTTGCTCAAGGAGGATCTTGCAGCGCTGGTAGAGAAGGTTGGAGTCCAGAGGCTCAGAGTCACATTCCTGGTATAGTATAAGGAGAGCCTCGTCCAGCCTACCCAGAGACTGTAGGATGGGGGACAAGGTCAGTCGGGCCTGGGCATGTTGGGGTGCCAGCTGAACCACCTGAAACAATAACAAAAGAAAATATTAGGGGTAGACCTAGAAGGACGTAGGATCAGGTACTTCAGTCCAATCTAATCATAATGAACTTGACGATAGAGGCAGACCAAAACAGGGTCGCCTGGAATTCCGCCATTTAGGACGTAAGACTGAAACCACACTCTCCGTAGATGAAACGGTCATTTAACATACTACATACAAGTTTAAAGACCGATCTCTGTCAGGTTGAGATTGGACTGACGTACCTGATCCCATATCTTTCTAGGTCTACCCTTTCGCACAGCTCCCCTCACGTTCATAGTTCTGCATTTATTCACCCAATTAGTAAACATGGGCCCAGGTCTTTTGAGAGTGATTGTACCGTAGGTTACCCACCTTGCCATAAGCCTCAGCAGCCTCCTCCATCTGGTCACCTGCAGCCAAACATTCTCCGTACTGTAGCCAGACAGCAGCCGCCACGTTGTACTGTGGTGACCCGATCAGTGGCTTCAGCAAGGGCAGGGCCGCCTCGTGGTAGTCTACGCTCATGTACGCCTCCGCTATGTCCAGGTACAAGTCACCAAAATCTTCCTCGGACTCACTAGAACAATTGGTAAAGTCAACAACAATTAAGTCGCCTTTACATTAAGGTTGACACCTGTCTGGTCTTGAAGCTTCTGAATTAAATATAGTTTTAAAAGATTTCAGCAAACTATGATGATCTCTCTTAACCCCTAACCTATACAAGGAGGTCTACAAGGGATGAGAATGGGAAAGCTAACCAAGAGAAAGGTAAAGGAAAGCATTAGAGACTTACGTCATGAGGAGCTCCACGAGAGGTGCTGCCAGTTCCAGTGCTCGGACGTGAATGAGACCCACGGTGAGCTTGGTGCGCAGGTCAATCAGTAGGTCAAGAGGAACAAAACACTCGCTGGCCGATCCGATACGCTCCTCCAAACTCAGCTTACTGAAATCTTCCTCAGGCTGGTCCTGTCGAGTACCGGTATGTCAAAACTAAGTTAACTCAAGATGCAGTCAGCTCAGGGTTTCTTTACCTTACATTATATATATAACCTCACATTATATATAAATTTCTAATTGGTCAACTTCTGTACAATTAAAATTACTGCTAGAGCTGTTTACATGAATTTAATGACCGAGTACTCCACACAAAGTCATCCATACACTTCTATATACAGTAGAGTTACCCTGTAAACCAGTGCATCTCTGCTTAAACTGACAGGCACACACACACAGAAGATGGAGAGAGGGCATGGCAAGCAAGGTTTTAAGAGTCAATATTAACAAAACCAAGGTTATGCATTGTAGATTGAGACGAGGCAATGTGGAAAAGAGCGGTGCATACCCATGTGCAGTGTGTGGAAAGGGTGTGGGCGCTAACGCGATTCAATGTAGCATCTGTCGACGCTGGGTGCACCATGGAAGTAAGCGCTGTAGTAGAATAAAGGGACCCCTGCCGAAGGATAAGTCAGAAATGGAGAAATTTGAGTGCGTAGTGTGCAAAGGCGAGCTTGTGTTAAGTGATGATCTTGTGGCTGTGAATTTTGGAAGTGAGTCATTGGAGCTGGTGGACAAGTTTTGTTACCTAGGAGATACCATCTCTGCCGGTGGTGGGGCCGAGGCTGCCACTGTCGCTAGAATTAGATGTGGCTGGGGTAAGTTCAGAGAACTGCTGCCAATTCTGACCATGAAAAGAATGCCTCTCCCCCTGAAGGGAAAGGTGTAAGCCTCATGTGTTAGAAGTGCAATGACGTATGCCTCAGAAACATGGGCCGTTAAAGTAGAGGATGTCAACAAAATGGAACGTAATGAGATAGAATGGCGAGATGGATGTGTGGGGCCAGGCTGCAGGATAGAATAACAAATGTTGAGCTGAGGAGACGTTTAGGTATAAAGAGTATTAGCGAGGTGATGCGTACAAGTAGACTGGGATGGTATGGACATGTGGAGAAAATGGATGAACAAAATTGGGTGAAAAAATGCAGGTTTGTGATTGTGGAGGGAGCTGCACCAAGGGGTGGACCGAGGAAGACCTGGGATCGGACTATACGTGCCGATCTCAAATAAAAAAACTTGACAAGTGAAGCAGCCCTTAACAGGGTTGCCTGGAACGCCGCCATTAGGACAAGAGACTGAAACTGCACGTATGTGTGGAGCACTCAGTCTTAAAATTTGATGTATGTTATGTATGTAGTGTCCACGTTTCAAGCTACTGTACTTAGAGGTGGCATAGTGGTGTGAGCTGGGGGCTTACCAAATAACTGCTGTATTACATTTGCATATTCCTCTTTTTTACTTGAAATCTATAACGCAAAGGCTTCCTCTTCCATTCCAGAAGATTCATACACTTTTCTATTGCTTAGTCCATCCAGCTTCTCTTACACTATGTGGTGGATTGTGTTCTTTCATTTCATAAATTTTATTTTATTAAGCGTTGTTTCCACATAGCGATTTTGATAAGTTGTTTTGACTTTATATTGTCTTTGTCCCAGTTTTGGTTTGCTTTGTTTGCAAGTTTTACATTTGAATACACTATCACAATTATCCCCAACCCACCAATGAACTTACAAATAAACCTAATTAATGAAATCATTGAAACTAAGGAATACATTTGGTACTCCAAGAATTCGAACCTAGGATACGCACACTGAAATTCCGAGCACTAATCATTACGCTATCAAGACAGTTAAAGGTTTATGCACAAGCCTACGATATATTATCCATTATTATTATTTTATTATTATTATTATATTATCCATTCTCGAATACTGGATATTAATTTAAGCATGTACACTCGAAAAGCAGTAACAAGAAATAGGGTGGTCAGTATGGAAGTGAAGAAGTCCTTGCATGACAGTGTGGTAATCCCGACACTGACTTACGGAAGCGAAGGATGGACGTTGGTTGAGAGACTCAGACCAAGAGTGAGAGCAGTGAAAATGAATTACTTAAGGAGTACGTGCGGAGTTACATGGAGGGATAGACAGACTAATGAGGAAGTAAGGAGGTGTGGTGTGGAGGTAGATGTGCTGGAAAGTGTGAAAAGGAACAACTTGAGATGGTTCGGCCATATGGAACGTATGGAAAGCGAGAGAATGACTAAGAGGGTGTACGAGAGCGAGGTGGAGGGACAGAGAGGGAGAGGTAGACCGAATGAGAGGTGGAAGGATGGAGTGAGGAAGTACATGAACGAAGGCGGTGCTGGTTGGGGGGAGGGGCGTCGACTGACTGGGGACAGAGGTGCATGGGGGCGGTTCGTTCGTGGCCACCCCTTCGGGGATCACGGCGTCAGGCAATAGATAGATAGATAGATGTACACTCGACCAAAAAACAATCTTTACACTAACGCTCTAAACATTCTGGAAGTGGGTTGAAATCTTAGTATAATACCTCACAGACGTATGTTTCACCCGATTCATTCCGTTCACACTAGATTATTTACAGCTCACCAGTGTAAAGATTGTTTTTTGGTTGAGTGTACATATACCCAACTGCACTATGATAGCCTAATGTATACTGTACATAAATGGAAGGGGGAAGTGATAAAATGAGCTAGCCCTCAACAGGCTAGAACATGACTGACTACACTGTGCATACCTTGTGTAGTAGCCTGACCCCGGCGTGGAGGGTGAGGACCTGGATACACCTGAGGTACTCCTGCTGGTGCATCAGAACCTCCAGCATCAGGTTAATGTCCTCCGCAGTCACATAGGAGGGGTACTTCTTGAACGCCGTCTCCATGGCATTGCGAGCCAGGTGCACGTCCTTGTTCTCATAGTGGATCTTGGCTATTTCCTTGGCCAATTTCAACCCATCCTGCAGAAAATAACTTTACATTTAGCCATTATTTTTATGTTACAGTCACATTTTTTCACCAACCCATCAATTAACTTACAAATAAACCTAATTAATGAAATCAATGAAACTAATGAATACAGTACATGTGGTACTCTAAGGACTCAAACCTAGGATACTCACACAAAAATTCCGCACACTAAGCATTACGCTATCAAGACAGTTACTGAAATAAGATGCCTAAGTGGATCTTGGCTATTTCCTTGGCCAGTTTTAATCCATCCGAGCAATTAACCTTAACCTTTAAACCATTATTCTGTATGTTAAATTACTAGGACAAAATACTAATATTGGGCAAGCTGCACATCCTTGTTCTCATAGTACATCGTCAACAATTTTCCTTTGCCAGTTTCAATCCATACCGAAGACAAAACTTGGTCCTTATGTATGCATTAAGAGCATAGGGTAAGACGGGGTAATTTCGCCGAAAATCGCGTATTTTGATGAATAGAAACTGTCACAAATGGAATTTTTAAATTGTTTTTATCTATACATTCAGCCTTTCTGCTATAGATGCCCAAAAAACGAAAAAAATATATAATGTTTTGGTCATGCTGCCGAATTTTTTAAAAAAGTCACTCTCGCGGCGAAATTACCCCGCCTGGCGGGGTAATTTCGCCGCGACCTATTTTACGCATCATCTTGCTAGTAAACTAGATAACATTATATGATTAATGGCCAGACAAAACACTAGCACGCAGGTAAAAGCAATGAAAACATTCACAAACCCAAACTGACACTAAACATGCCAATAGAAAAACGTCGCACGCACACACACACAACTGAACAGGGCGGGCAGAGATGCAGGTGTGTCATACGTGTAGGCCTAGGCGCCACTGTGTCTAGTGCGGGTGTGGAGTTGTGGACGTGTCTAGTGCGGTTGTGAACGTATTTATTAGGCCTACGGGTGTGGAAGTATTTAGTGCGGGTTTGGAAGTGTCTTGTGTGGGTGCGGCGTGTAGGTTGCTAGTACAAAGTACCAGCCAGCAGCTGACGGCTACTGCCAACACTGTGTCACACGCAAACATACACACATACAAACCACCCACAAACACCCCTACACACACCCGACCATACCGTCAGATGCGCCGCTAGCCCCGGCTCCAGGCCCCGCGAAACTGCAACAAAACCTAAGCCAAACTAGATCTACAACCTAAGCCAAACTAGCTATACAATCTAAACCAAACTTGCTCTACAACCTAAACCAAAACTGCTCTACAACCTAAGCCAAACTGCAGCCGAATCCATGCAATAGTTTCGGAGATATCGGCGTTTGAATGCAAATTATTAGCGCCACGGCGAAATTACCCCGTATTACCCTATACTACAGTATATATGTAAACTGGCCATAATCAAGATTGTTTCTTAGTACACTATAGTCCATTCATTATAGGTAGGCCAGAAAACATGACCCCTAACCTCTGTAACTTAAAAAGGGCTAGAGCATAATTTATGGCCAGTAAATTTCCACACCTATTCCCTGGCTGACCCTCCGTACATGGTAGAAATATTAAGTTGATGTTTAGGAGTTATGGAGGTTATTGGTCTACATATTATGAATAGAGTTATGTACTTTTATTAAAATAATCATAATCTGCGACACCTTGCTTTCTCCTGGGAATCCCCTACTAAAGGATGGTCATGGCAGAAATATCTCCAGCCTACTTTGATCAGACATGCTCATTAAGTAAAACTTAAATGGAGTTTTCTATCTATGGGGAGCTGAAGATTATATTATTATTTATATAATGCAAAACTTGCAAAATAAACAAACCAAAACTGGAACGACACAAGATAAACGCAAAAGAACTAATCAAGCATCTTTTACTCATTGCAGTCAGGACCCCCAATTCGCGAATGTGACAGGAGGCATCGCGTATTGTGGAACTAACTTTAAATGGGAATAATTAGATTGGGTGACATCTCTCAATTATGGCCTATTTTCGACATTTTTGGCTCTACAGTACAGTCTATATCTTATATATAAGAACAACAATGAATACAAATATGAAACCTTACCTTAAAATTAGTAGTAGATAGGCTAGGACTAGGACTAGGACCGTAGGACTTCACGATTTTCTCCAACTTCTCCCTCCCTGACCAAATCGTACGAACAGTTTACTCTGACAAGCCCATAGCACGGCCTATTGCACAGTTTCCTTCTCCTTTTTTCTTGCGATCCAACACTTCCACCTTCATTTTGTGTGTTATCTTCTTATATTGGCGTGGCATGGCGAAAAAAGTGGCAGGCACTACAAATGTTTGGTCACTCCGCACGGCTATGAGCGGGACTGTGGGAGGGAGGGAGGGAGGGTAAACGGGAGGGAAGGCAGGCGTATGCCCTTCTTCTTCTTCTTCTCTTTTCGGAGCCACGCCTTGGCCTCGCGAAACGTAGACCGTGCTCGCGTATCAAGCGGGAATAGCGGATTTGGCCCCTTCTTAGCTCTCGATTCGTGTATTATGGTACCTCCTCGCGTAATTAATGTTTTTGGTTATTTTCGAGGGGTAACTCGTGTATTAGGGTTTTCGCGTATTGGGGGTCCTGACTGTATTTGGAGAATTAGAAGGTAAGAAAAGAAGATGAAAAACAAAATCTAGACTAATGGTGTAGAAGGTAATAATGTAAAACTTGCAAAATAAACAAACCAAAACGAGGACGAGACAATAAAAAGGCAAAATAACTAATTAAACTCGCTTTGCGGAAAGAAAGATTAAATCATTGACACGCTATGCAGGGACCTTATCAAACAGCCTGTGCCGGTACTCACTTTGCCTTGGTCAGTGCGGAGATACTTGAGCATGTGTGTGTAGCCCTTGAGAGCCTTGAGTTTCTCCCCGAGGTGTTCCAGCAGGGTACAGCGGGCCCAGTGGTAGTCTAGGTTCTGTGGGTTGGCCTTGATGGCTCGACCCCAACAGAACACAGCTTGCTGCTTGTCACCCTGAAAATAATTATGTATACAGTTTATGAAAACACTTCCTTATCCTATAAATCAGTGGTCTGGTTAAACTATTATACAATAATGACCCTTTCCACCCTATGAACAATTAACAACTTGGTATTACTGTACAAGATGCTTTATAATCCTAAAGAAAATGCTTAGTAGCAACACTGTAACAACTTATTGGTGTTGTGGACAACATCTTGGAATCCAATCTCAGTGTCCAAAGTCATACCCAGATTAAGCTGTGGAAGTTGTCCACATACAGGTCTTCCTCACTATCCAATTTACGATATCATTATAGTTTTTTGGGTGTTTGGGTTTGGGTTTGGCTGGTCCCAGAAGTTCCAGAACGCATCCCCATTTACCCCATTAATTTTAGGGTTCGCTATACGATTTTTCTATTTGAGATCGGGTATTCAGGAACGTAACCCAATCGTAAATCGAGGGAGACCTGTAACTGCATGTTGTTACTACATTATCTCTTTCGAACATGATGAGAAGATTGCAGCTAAGAGGTCTTTTTACTGATGTGGCTACACCAAGACATTGACTTAAACCGGGTGGATGAGTCGAGTACTGAATCCAGCAGAGCAATTAAATAGCTACCTCACCTCACCGTGTTGCAGCTCATTGACAAAAAATAAATAAAATAAATTAATTAATTATTTGATAAATAAATAAAACAATGAATATAAAATCAAACTGTAATAAATGTGCCACTAACCTGATGGTAGGAGAGGTCGGCCAGTTTCTCCCACTCCTCGGCATTAGGGCTGAGGAAGGCGGCGATCAGGAGGAACTGCAGCGACTTGTTCACCATCTTTTTTTCCTCGTATATCATCCCAAGGGTCTGCAAAATGGTGTGGTATGAATATTTTACAAAACACTTAGCCCCTTTCAAAAGTATAGAAAATAATATACTCAGGAGGAACACCATCAACTTGTTGTTGTTGTTGATCTCCAGACTGTCTGACCGAGCAAGGCCATAACTGAATGCCCCCACAGAACCCTCCCAGCTTTACCACTAAAAAATTCCCAGGAGACCGAAGCCGCTCCCAGGCTAGGGGCTGAGGAGAGTGCAGAAACGTCCGGGACACCGAAGCCCCTCCCAGGGCCCTGTGCCCCTAACAATTATGAAGAGAAAGTTGAGGGGCAACAACAACAACAACATAGACTAGTTCACCATCTTCCCGTATATCACCCCTAGGGTCTGCAAAGGTGGATGGTGTGGATAATCAACAGGCTTCCAGATAACTGGTGTGCTGCAGTTGGAAATTCTCTGATCAGTTTTCAATATCAAGAGTGCTTTTGGTAACCAAGGCTCACATGTGCATTAAGTAGGCTACCCTAAGATTTTTAAAATTACTTTTTTCTTGTAGGTTTTGAACAGGTTCTCTCTTAACATGTGTTCTTTGCTTGTTTAAATTTGAAGTTACTCTTGCATTGGAATTTCACCGAGCGAGGATTATATTTATAGCTGTAATTATCTTAAAATTGACAAGGAGCTAATAATTTGTATTAATAAACCGTATGCATACGAGTAATTTTACAAACCCTCCGTCTCCGATTTGCTGGGCAACACATATATTTTACCTGGTATGGCTCTGGTGAGTGCGAGAACTGCCTGATCACCTCCATGCACATCTTTATAGCCTCGTCGTACTCTCGGTGGGCATATCTCAGGTTAGCCTCCCCCATCAGTCCCTGGAGGGCGGCTGGCAGGCGTCGTCTCCGCCGCTTCTCCTTACCACCCTTACGTTTCAACTGGAACCTGTAATTAAATATATTATACACCTACTAGTAAGATAAAGGCAGCCTCCAGGTACACTACCACCACAGTACAGTAGTCTGGGGGGTTTTCAACTGATTACAGTATAATGTAAAACTTGCAAAATAAACAAACTAAAACTGGGACAATACAAGATAAATGCAAAAGAACTGATCAAAATCGCTATGTGGAAACAACGCTTAATAAAATAAAATGTTGAAATAAAAGAACACAATCCACCACATAGGGTGTACACAACTACATGAGCAAGTCAATTTGTTTCTTAAGTAAACTGATCTCACACATAACAATGCACCTCGTCATGTTCAAGGAATTAGTCAATTTGGGAAGTCCTGGACGTTCTGGTAAATTTTACTAAATTCTGTATGAATAAAGAAACTACAATTTATATCAAATTTTATAAGCTAAATTTGCAATTTGACAAGATATAAACAAAAGTACAAAAACCATACATCACTCACTAACGATAGTGCTATCGGATAGGTACCTGTAAGCATAGCATGCTTCAAGTGACCCCT
The DNA here is from genome assembly GCA_032716605.1 of Paralithodes platypus. NCBI lineage: Eukaryota > Metazoa > Arthropoda > Malacostraca > Decapoda > Lithodidae > Paralithodes > Paralithodes platypus. The sequence continues at coordinate 41,386,329 of CM064507.1, forward strand.
AACAATTACTACCCTACTAATAACCTACATTTATTGTACAAATAAACTAAGGAAATCGCAAAAGCAAGCAATTGATCCTATCGACAATGAATAGATAGTATAATAAATAACAATATTTGAAAATATGAAGAAGGCACAGTAGATTTAAACAAAAGAGTACTCTTTTAACAAGAACAATAATAATAACAATAGAAAAAATTAAATATTAATACATACAGTGGTGCACCAACTTTCGCTACATCTCGATTCGCGGATCGCACTTTCGCGGCAGTGTCTAAATATCCCGCCGATTTGAGTTAGGCGGTAAAAACTCGCATTTTCGCGCCCGAGCTTCGAAAATGAAGGCCTATTCAGCCACAAGCAAGAGGATTCGGTAGAGGAAAAATAAATGTTTGTGTCGAAACACGACCCAATACCAGTATATAGTCACCCAATGACTATAACTAATCAATACACATACTTACAAATACTCAATAAAATTATTTGTACTTACAAATAGGCCTACTCATGTTGAACGTACCTAGCCTAGTCACCCAATGACCCAGAATTGCTAAACCAACTAAAACTGGAATTGGTACACTTACTTACAGATATTCAATACTTTAATGAGTCTATAATACTGATTAGCAAAGCATTAAAATAGGTTACACTGCTTAGACATAAGGTTATAAGGTTAACCTGTGCCACCGCCATAGGCGCCATTTGCAAATGCACTGTTTTGGGTTCAAGCGGCGCCATGATGCCATCTAGTGGCCTTAACTGAAACTGATGTCTTGGTTCAAATTATAGGCGCATTTTTGCTTGACTTTTGGCTCGAGCCAAAATGCGCCTCATAGTATCATATACGGTTGGAGCATCAGTATCGTACCGTAACGCTAAGTTCGCTAACTGAACTCTACCAAAACATTGCATAGGCCTATGGCGGTGGTTCAGAAGAAGTATAAGAACTGTTATTCATTATTATGCCTTGCTAATCAGCACTATAGACTCATTAAAATATTGAGTACCTGTAAGTAAGTGTACCAATTCCAGTTTTCGTTGGTGTATAGCAATTCTTTGTCATTGGTTGCCTAGGTTTGTTCAACTTGGGAGTGAGTTTTCGTACATGCCCGGTCCCTATTAAATTAATTCCCATTACCTCAATGCCCCAACTTTCGCTAATCGCACTTTCGCGCCACTTTCGGCGGTCCCTATTGGCCGCGAAAGTTGGTGCACCACTGTACAGACAAAAAGTAAGCAGAGGTTATAATAAAAACTTCAAGTTAATAGCCTAATGCTTGATAAAAATTATTGATATCAAATTTTAAAATACAGTCACAATAATTGACCTTAAAAAGATTAAATTTATGCAACAATTTACTTGCAACAAAACCTGTCTACTAAGAGTCTGTATAGTAACTTAGCTCTATCCCAAAAGTATTGATAAATATGCTCAAATTTTAGAAAATCTTATTAGCTGGGAATAAAACAATTATAAGTTATTTTACTATCGATATTAAGGTTTCTCAGTTATTTTAAAGAGTTTGTAATGTAATATGGTGCTAATTATATAAACTTGGTCTTAATATGATGCAGAGACATAGTAGTTTTATATTTTTCCATTAAGTATCGAGAAATTTGCTGTAACCGGATTCAATTTATCGTCAGCTGAAAAGAAACAGACTATAGTAGTGCTGGTGTTAGTCTGGAAAGAAACTCACTACTGCCTCGTACCCTCTAGATTTGTTTGGCCAGGTAATCAAAAACATTAATGGCGACACACCAATCTGAATCAGTTCCGAATGCAAACAAGACAATACAATGCTTTATTACAGCCCAGATACTTAATAACTTAGTTTGACAAGTTTTTGAAGATTCACTCCAGTAGCTTGGGGACATTTTCTTTGTGAGCGTTGGAAGCCAATATATTCTTTTGGCAGGCACATTTTTCTACCTAAAATGTGCTAGTTGGGGCCATATATTTAAATTGCAAGTAAAAAATAGGGGTTAACCCAGGGACTTAGATGGTCCTTTCGGAAGCACGGTATTCAAACGTGTAAAAACAACACTTCAAATACTGTGCCAGCGCTGAGAAATGTATCAAAATTGGGTGACACATAGAAAGTATTGACATCTCTCCATACCACATCTTCCACTCCCTCCCTCAACTTGACCTATTATTTTGCACAGGTTCTAGCAGTTCATGGGTTGTAAAACAATCAATAAAGTTCTGGGTGTGTTGTCCTGAGTTCGAATCCCGGGAGAACCATATGCTTTCATTAGTTTATTCAAGTACATTGGGGTTTGTAAATTGATGATTAATGTTAAGTTAAAATTAAAATGTAAAACTTGCAAACTAAACAAACCAAAATTGGGACAAGGACAATATAAAGTCAAATTAAATTATCAAAATCGCTATGTGGAAACAACGCTTACTAAAATGAAAATTATTAAATAAAAGAACACAATCCACCACATAGGGTGTACATCACTACATGAGCAAGTTAATCTGTTTCCCAAGCAAACCAATCGCACATATAACAACGCACTATCGTCACGTTAAAGGAAGTAGTCAAGTTTGGGAAGTCCGGGACGTTCTGGCAAATTTTACTAAACTCTGCATGAATAAAGAAACTACATGTTAAATGTCAAAATATATATTAAAATCAAATTTGCAACATGACAAGACATTATAGTAAAAAATACAAATATTGATAAGATATCTATACTATTACAAAATAATATATAAAATACAGTACAGCACTCACTAACGATAGTGCTATCGGGTAGGTACCTGTAAGCATAGCATGCCTCAAGTGACCCCTATCAATAACTACCCTACAAATAACCTACATTTATAGCACAAATAAACTAAGGAAATCGCAAAAGTAAGCAATTGATACTATCGACAATGAATACATATAATATAAAGAGAAATAATTGCAAAATATGAAGTAACAACAGATTTAAACAAAGAGTACTCTTTTAACAAGAACAATAAATTTAAAAAAAAAATCATCAATATTAATAATAATAATAATAATAGAAAAAGAAAAAGATAAACAATAAATACAGACAAAAAGTAAGCAGAGGTTATACAAGAAACTTCAAGTTAAAAATGCTTGATTAAAATTATTGATGTCAAATTTTAGAATACAGTCACAATAATTGACCCTAAAAAGATTAAATTTATGGAACAATTTACTTGCCTCAATAAGTAACGGGGTGTTACTTATTAAATGGGCTTACCTCTGCTGTTCATTAAGTTCTTTTTCAAACTCTGCCGCGTGGTCTTCCTTGGGTTGCGGTGGTTCTCCAGGCAGCGGTGGTGGTGAGTCCTCTACATCACTGTCAGCGTCCGTACCTTCACCCCATAGTGCCGCCACCTGTAAGCACACAAGTTTACCATCATCATCAGGTAAGGTATTATTTTAATTTTAATGTAAAACTTGCAAAATAAACAAACCAAAACAGGGACGACACAATATAAAGACAAAGGAACTAATAGAAATAAGTATGTGGTAACAACAATTTAGCAAAAAAATAAAAAAATAAAAAAAAATAAAAGAATACAAAACTCTTATATCGCACAGCGATATACTGTAAATTGCATCATCATCACTGAATCATCTTATCTAACCTAACAGTATTAGTCGAGTTGTGCGGTGAGCCAGATCAACTTTACCTCTGAGAAGGACATTCCATCAGTCATGAGTTTGTTAATGATTTCCTCCCGACACTTGTTGTCCGCGGGCTCCACCAGTGAGTCCTCCTCTTCCTCGGTCTCCTCCCCCGCCTCCGCACCAACACCCAGGAAGTTACCATCTCCAACCTCATCAGCTTCTAAGGTCGCGATCGTCTGAGGCACATATAGAAAAAGGATTAGATACATACAGTGCTCTACATACTTATTGTAAAGACCGAGTGATTAAAGATTCCATCCACCAAATTATCTTTTTCCTATAGGTTACATGTACTGTATTGAACAGTGCGCACTGTGGGGGGCGCTCGGTTATGGCCTTGGCCTTGCTCGGGGCCTTGGGGCTGTTCGGCCAGGCAGCTTGGGGAACAACAACAGTGCGCACTCAATTAACGCGAGCTTGTGTATCCACCAAATTCTAGCGCTAATCGGAACCGAACTGTACTGTATATACTTTAAATAATAAAGTGAGAAATAAAAGAAAGGTATACTAAATTACTAACTGAGACATATGCATATAATTTTAAAGACAGAGTGACCCATATTAAGTGCAGTTTCAGGTTCTCGTCCTAATGAAGTACAATTGAGCGAGTGAGGCACGCAATAAGCCAATACAAATATGAGTACCATACCATATACTGTAGTTATGTGCATCAATTTTACACCCATTAAAATATTGGAACCTTTAAAGCTAAGTTCTCAACCATTTGGGATAAATAAAAATACTGTACTGTATATATACTTACATGGGGCAGACCAAGGGCCTCTCCCCCTTCCCCAGAGTACGCCTCCACAGTCTCTCCTTCGAACCCCCCTTCCTCTTCGAAGGTTTCATCACCCTCGAAGCCCCCCTCTCCCTCGAAGCTCCTCTCACCCTCAAAGTGTTCTTCACCTTTAACGTACTCTGCAATATCGGTGCTTAGGGGCTCCATCTGTGGGAAGAATCACCATAAATATTGTAATAACCTTCAAGAGGATCACTTTACTGAAGTTTCAATTATAACGTCTTCATAGGCCAAACGTTGTTAAAAAAAAAAAGTGGTCCTCCTTAGGCTGCATATCCATTTTGTAACCTTAAAGTTTTTTCATAAGGAAATGGAGAGCATATGATACTGTCAAATTTACTGCAAATAAAGATTTAACAAACTCTTTAAGATACTTTGATACTGTTATGTACTGCAAATGCTATTAATTCACTGAAATGGAGAAATGGCGCTTGTGAGTGCCATAGAAAATATCTATATCTATACAGTACTGAGGCACATTTCCATTTTTTTTGTTAACTGGGGGCAGCCAACTCGAGACAGAGCCCGAACAGGAACATCACAACATAAAAAAATAACAATGAAAATAATGAAAAACAAAACAAAAAACACAAAGTCACACACATCTAGGTCGCCCAGGAGAAGACCCAGAGACCAGGAATCACCAAGGTCACTCCAGCACTCCCCCGATTTCCCGGAGAAGTTCCGGTCTCAGCAGGCAGATATGCAGCGAAGCCCCACCACCACAAGCCTGCCCACCACACATCCAGGCGTACCCTTCATATATACCGGCTCCCCGGGCCAGGCGCCTGACGGACTATTATCTAGTCCAACTGGCGCCCGACCCCATCTCCCAAATACCATGTGTAATTATTATTTATAAGAGTACTAACCGTGAGCAGCTCGGAGTATTCATTCTGTTGTCCGTCGTCCTCTTCATTATCGTCGTCATCATCTGGGTCTGCCTCTGTCATCTCCACCTCAACATGGTCGATGCCACCCTGGGGGGAGACCAATACAGTAGGTCATAACACTCTCCTCACTTTAACTCTCCTTATTTTAATCTTTTCCCTGCTGTTGGAGTCCTTCTACAGTCTAGGAGGTTGTTGTCATTCCCTAGGCTGCCTGGCCAAACAGCCCAGAGTCCCTAAGGAAGGCCAAGTCTATGAGGTTACAGCTGATGGCTTAAATTTAGCAGGTCCTATACAAAATTTAATATTTTGGGAGGATATATTTAGAACTAATTTTAGAAGTATAGTTCTTTGTTATTAGCCTACAAGACAAATGTTTAAAATAGCAAGACTTGAAGAAAACTTACATGGCTGTAAGGGGTTGAAAGGCTGAACCTCAAGTTGGCAGGAAAATGGTCAAGCTGTTTCAATTATTGCATTAGAGTACTATACACTAGCAGTTCATACACGTTTATCCACTTAGCATGCAAATTCGATAAATAATAATACCCACAAATTATAGTCATCAGAATATTACACTTAGCGTCAATAGGTACCATATGATAGTCAAGGTACACTCGGCTACCATAGTCTCTAGCCCACTCAGAAGAATTCGTGGACCCCCTATATTTTTTCATTATACAATTATAACTACAGTATCTGCATTGTTTTTTTTAGAGAAATTGCTTGTGGATGTAGATGAGCTGGATAGTGTGAAGAGGAACACCTTGAGATGGTTCAGCCATATGAAACGTTCGGGAAGTGAGAGAATGACTAAGAGGGTGTACGAGAGCGAGGTGGAAGGACAGAGAGGGAGAGAAAAACCAAGAGAGACCTGTGGAAGGGTGGAGTGAAGAAGTATATGAGTGAAGGCGGTGCTGGATGGGAGGAGGGGCGTCGAGTGACCGGGGACAGAGGTGCATTGGGGCGTTTTGTTCATGGCCACCCCTTCGGGGATCACAGCGTTCGGCAATAGATAGATTATTTTTTTTTTTTTTTAGTTTCCTTCATCAAGCTTCAAATAACATCCCCAAGACAGTAAATTTGTACAGTTTTTGATAGAAAAATGTCCCGGCTGGAGTCCGGTTAATACTACGGTACCGATACTGTATATTAGAGGCTCGCTATCGCTCGCCAGGAAAAAAATCTACACCTAAATTGCACAAAATGTCTTAGTATTGACAATGAAATGGGGCAAAAGGTCATAAAATCGCGAAACTAATGGGAAAAACGTCATAAAATCCTAAAAGTATTGTAATGGGGCTAAACATGAGGGAGAAGGGGGACCAGAAAAGGCAAGAATGTCCCTTAAAGAGGTTCCGTGTCATTTTCTAAAACAAGGAACTACTACTTACCGACAACAGATTTCCATACTGGAGGCCATAGTCCGGTTCTGGTTCTTGCACGGCTGTTGTTGTTGTTGTTGTTATCTCCGCAGGGTTCTCTTCACTGTAGTTAGGACTTCCTACGTCCGATATTTTGATGCTTGAATTCATCTTTCTTTTCTTTTATGGAGGTACCGGTACTATACAGTATGTTATATCAACCCTCTTTGCTGTTCAATATCACTCCCAATATCCAATATTTTGATGCTTTAATTCATCTTTATTTTCCTTGTGAGTCTACTTCATGGAGGTACTATATGCCTACTGTATAAAAACTCTTTTCTATTTAATATGACTCCGAATAACCAATATTTTGATGCATTAATTCATCTTTTTATTCTTTGTGAGTCTACTTTATTGAGGTAGCCTACTGTTTATAAACCCTCTTTTCTATTCAACACGGCTACAGTATATAAAAATATTTGTGTTATTGAATGGCATATACTTAATGGAGATATTGTATACCGGTACTGTATAACTTTCATTAGTGTACTGTACTGTTCTAAATAAACCTATCTTAATGAGTATACAGTACTGTATAAAATGTCCATACTATAGACATCTTTTTGAAAGGGGTTCTTGAATTCCCAATATAGCAGTGCGGTACCAGCTGCAATACAAGTGAGTTTCTGATATTTTGGTGTCTGATTTTTTTTTATCTTTCAAGTTAAAATATTTCTAAATTATGATGTATCCAGGAACAGCGCCAGAATGCAGGTTTTTATCCCACAAGGATCACCCGGCTCTCTGTGGATAGAAGGATATACTGTAAGTAAGCAGGATATTACACCAGAACAATTTACGAGTAGGATGTAGTTCCCGGGTGTATCGCCAGCCTTGTTTACACTACGCGGAGTGGCGTCGGACGCTTGCCATCTTGTTCCCATCTATTTTGACTGCCTTTGGATACAATAATATGTTGAAGCCACCCCTCACCCCCCATGACATATTGTTATCATCATATATATTGACAGCAGGGGGCAAATAACCGAAAAAAATTGTCGTCAAAATAGACGCGAACTTAACCACGGCGATCGACATATGTAAACATGACGGCAGCGGGGGAGGCGTTGGACGCTTGCAGTCAAGTTCCCATCTATTTTGAATGCCATTGGATACAATAATATGTTGAGTGGGGGGGTGTTCCCCCCCCCCCATGGCATATTGTCATCATCATATATATTGCCAGCAGGGAGCAAATAACAGAAAATATCGCCGTCAAAATTGACGCGAAGTTAACTGCGGCGATCGCCCTTATATATACATGACGACCGTACGCCCGGGAACTACATTATCCATCCCCAATTTACTGTACCAGTACTTTGAAGACTGGAAAGATTGTGAAAGGGAATAAATAATAATTAACATGAAATTAGGTCTATATTAGCATGGCCATTTTAGCACTTCCAAAGACATACCGGTAACAAGAATGAAAACAATCATAAATTTAACTTTGGATACCGGTATTTTATAACACAGTAATGACTGGATGTCACTAGAAAGAAGAGGCTGTTTATAAACTTACTTTGGATGGTCTCTCGTTTGCTATCAAGGTAAGTATACAAGAATACTATCAAGGAGCTATGATATCACAATATAATCACACAAGAGCTTTTATCGTCAATATTTAACAGTCAACCTTTTCCCAGCAACACTTCTGGGTTCTTTTACACCATTTCCTTTATCACCCTCCCTAGTATGAGACTATGAGGTTTGTGCCCACTGCCCCCTACTGTTGAAATATATGAGGATTTCAATAGGTCCTGGGGGGGAGAGAGGGGGGTTGGCTTGCCACCCCTCAACTTATTCTGTATCCCATGGCAAACGGCTAGGTTATGGCCAAATAAGCTTATTTTTCGCTTTTTTTATCCTATTGTTGGATAATGGGTAGGCCTAAATATGCATTTCCTACTATTATCACACATCAAAACACCCTTAAAAACCTCTAAAACTGATAACAAAAGCAAAACAAAAGTTTAGCAATTTAGGCTAGGCCTAAATAGCCTACAGGATATAGGCTAAACTTTACCCTATATTGACCCGCTGGTATTTATATTATGGACGTGGGTATTTGCACCCGACCGTGTAAATATCACTGCGCGGTATTTGCACCCGATGGTCGTCTTATTTTGCGATACCGACATTAATACATTAAAACAGACTCACTAATATTAGAAGAGCTTTCGACCTTTATAAAGTACCGTGTACCTTAGAATTTAGATGTGGGAGCGATAATTTATGAAAAAGAAGATATTCCGCTCACTGCTTCACATATATCATTCTATATTTGATAGTTTTACTCGTTATAATTTTCGTTTTGCTAGACGACGCATAAGACGACGATCGGGTGCAAATACCCACTCCGTTATATTATTTTTTAAGGGCAGACCAGTGATTAGATGTGTGAAATTATAGCCATTCCCGAGATATAAAGAAGCTAAGGATCAAAATTATTGCCAAGTTAGCTGACACCGGGTAGCCCGGGGAAGGCCCTAGTCAAGCCTAATGAGATGACTTTGGAAACAAACAATAAAATATAATTAGACGCGAACGTAGCTGCGAGCATATGACTTAGGCCTATGTGATAGTATGTGAAAAAAGCGACGATACGCCCGCTAACACAACGTATACCTAAGCAGTAAGCACATCAGGAACACCACTGGTGTAACTACAGAAGTATTCAAGAGGGAGCTGGACAAGTTCCTGACTACCATCCCAGAGTCCCAGACCAACCAGGAATTCCCGGCTACACCTCATCACGTCCAGCAACATCCCAGCTGGAGTAGCCTACCTACACCACAGTGAAGGGTGGCGGTGACGTCGTGGCCTTGCCTCAGGGATCATCAGGAGAGCAGCACTCCCTTGAGGCAGAAGCGCTTCAAGGTAAATTCAAGGTAGGCTAAGCGGCTAAACCAATGAGTTCCTGAAGGATAAATCTACAGTTATACTACCCCTATTTTGTCGCTATTCTGTTGGTACTAATAGGTTGATATTATTAGTAGTAGACTTAGTACCGGTATGGTTTGATGATGTGCGGAAATGTATATTTGACTTGAAATGGATATATTGTAGTAGCCTATTACAAACTTTCGGCAAGGTGAGGTTTGTTTGCCTGGGTGTTCAGTTGGTTGGGCCCGGCGTACTTGTCTTTTGCCCCCTGCTGTCAATATATATGATGATGACAATAAGTCATGGGGGGGTGAGGGGGGACGAAGCCCCCCCTCATGGGGAAAATGTTTTTTCAGAGGCTTGGAATTAGGCCTAGCAGTATAACTAAATAAGTTGGTCACCAATTATTTTGCAATATTTGAAAACAAATATGGATTTTATATGCTCTAAACATCATATGAAAATGTGTTTTAAGCCTCGGCAAAACTTAATAAAAGTATATGGTACTAAAATGGGATTTTTTCGTAACATAGTTGTCAATACCTTCATATAGATGGCACCGATTCGTACACACGCCATTTTCACCTGTCTCCCGAGGTCTGTCCACCAGCTTTTTAGTCAACACTAACTCCACCTGCCTATCTCTGTCGAAATTACAGGTGTTCATTTCCACAGCTTTGCGCATCACGTCACGAGACACTACTGGGTTCTTATTGGGTTTTTTGTGAAGACGCCATTATAACGCATAGGCTACGTCACGCATACCCTCGGGAGCCAATCACTCGGGTGTAATATGTTGATTACGTCATTGCAATCGGCCAATCACAGATACCCACCTTGATTTACCTGATAATCGCCAGTCGAGTCATGGCGGTACACTGTAAAGGTCCAGGATTTTCGCCTCTGCCACACTGTATTATTGTAGAAACTACAAGAAATAATACTGCTGCCCTGAAAGTATTTACAGAACATGGGTGCTTGCCTACTGATGTGACGTGTAAGAGGTAAGATTTGTTCGCATAGCTGGCATGCAAGGGCTAGTTTAGTATCCCACGTACTGGGTCTAGGTTAGGTTGTTTGGTTAGGTTAATATACTAGGTCTCAGAAACAAGATTCGTAGTTGCGGTAGTATTTACAGATACGCCTGAATACTAAATGGGCGGCGGCCCAACCGCCATGGCACCGGTAAGGGTTCATGTTGTATCCTACGTAGGCCTACTAGGTACTACGGACACATTGTAGGCGTTAGGTGTGGATTAGGCTTGTAATAATAATAATAATAATAATAATAATAATAATAATAATAAGCATGTTACTTATTTCTCATAAGCGCCAATTTTTCCGAAGAATTCACTAGCGCTCGAAAAGAGAAAGAAAAAAGAACAAAAATCAATGCATCAAAAGAAGGCTCATATACAACACACATTTAACAATCACTAGCAGTGGCAAAATAGCCTAAACTCTATAGCCATCTGTCATGACACCTCTCTCAAGATCATAGCTTCTCTCAAAGAGAAAAGTCTTAAGTTGTCTCTTGAAGCATTCAACAGAACTCAGTTGTCTCATGGACAGCGGCAACCTGTTATACAACCTCGGAGCCATGTAGGAGAATGACCTCTCAAAGAAAGAAGACTGCTGGAAAGCCCTTGGTTCATCAAGACGAAAAGGGTCATTGTCATGACGCACAACTACACCATGGTGTGCCGGTGGGCGCCTGAGCAGCTCCGCAAGGTACCTAGGCTCACCAAATTTGAGAACCTTAAAAGTCACCAAACACAACTTAAATTCTATTCTTGCTCTTACTGGCAGCCAGTGCAGTTCTATGTGAAGAGATGTAGTAGGAGTTCTAGGTGGAACACCAAAAATTAGTCTTGCGGCCCTGTTAAGAACAGACTGAACTTTCTTCAAAATATAATTTGGAAGACCCACCAACAGGGCATTGCAATAATCAACACGAGAGAAGACCAATGAGTGAACCAACGTCTGGTTATAAACGGCTTCACCAAATAGAGATTTCTGATGTGCAAGTAACAACTTTTAACTATCTGGTTTACATGCTCTTTGAAATCTAATCGGGAGTTCACATATACACCCAGATTTCGAACAGAGTTGGCCGGTCGCAGCTGAGATACATTGTATGTTACATGTATGAGTACATTGTATCCAATGTACTAGGTCTATGTTACTGGATATTTATGATTTAAATAAGTGCTAAGTTTTCGATAAATCTGGTTATATGGCTTTGCAATTAGGGAAATCATGAGCCGATTTCCGACATTTCGTTAGTCTTTTTCGATTCTCAAAATACGATCCAAGTTTTGCCAAAAATTGGCTCGGGTTTTCCAAAATTATGCTTTTTAGGGTTTGCAATTTAGGGAAACATGAGCCAAAATTCTAAATTAGGTTACTGTAATTGGTTTACTCTTAAAACTCGCAAAAAACGAGCCAAGTTTAGCCAAAACTTGGCTCGGGTTATATGGCTTTGCAATTTCGGGAAACCTGAGCCAAATTTCTAAATGAGGTTACTGTCATTCTTGTGTCTACAAACTCTCAAAATCCGAGCCAGCTTTGGCAAAAACTTGGCTCGGGTTTTCGAAATATTGGGTTTTAGGCCTTTGAAATACCTTAAAACCCGAGCCAAGTTTAGCTAAACTAAGTTTTTATCGCCGTTATACACATTTAACCCATCATTTTCCCTGTACATACTTCATAGGGAATTTATCCAGTTTTACACCGGGTCGAAACCATCGATATATATATTATTTAGACAAATATGTTAGTTAGGTCATGTACTTCATTGCTATATATGTCCACCCCGTCGGAAATTCATTATAAAAAATATATAAACAGGGAACGTGAGCTGGGTTTAGACCGTCGCGCACTCATAGACAGGGAACGTGAGCTGGGTTTAGACCGTCGCAGAGACAGCTTAGTTTTCGGTTAGGTTAGGCTATTTTTGGTAGCATTCAAGGAGACTACATCAGGACTCTTCTTCTTCTTCTTACCTCTGACTGGGTATAAGCTATCCTAGTGTTTACTAGCCTATACCCCTTTGAAAGGACATTAGCCTAACCTATCCTAGTATTATGGGTGGGGGCTGCCACCCCCACACCCCCGCTATTAGACATCTTTGACAGATTTTTGGTGTATTTTTCTGTGAAAAGGGAATTTTTTCATCATCATCATCATCTCCGACGCCTTGTTTCCCCCTGGGAAACCCCCACTAGAGGATGGCCATGACAGAAACGTCTCCAAGCTACTTTGTCAAGACATGCCTCCCTTGCCCGTGCCACAATGCCCCTTCCACTACGTGGAAGTTTTTCTTCAATATATTTTTCCACTTTCTTTTCCCATACCATAGGTGGTCTTCCACTACTAGCGGTTCCACTCACCTGACTCCCATATATCTTTCTTGGCATTCTGTCTTCATCCATTCTCTGAACATGACCATACCACCTCAAAGTACTTCTCTTTATCCACTCAACCACACCACAATCAATGCCCAAAGCCTGCTCTTCCATTCCAAAGGACTCGTACACTTCCCTATTACTTGGCCCATCTAGCCTATTCATGCCAGCTGCCATTCTGAAAAAGCTCATCTCCACAGCTCTCAGTTTGAAGAGGTCCTCGTCACTTGCCGTCCATGTCTCGCTTCCATACGAGTGTTGGGAGCAGCACACTGTTTCTCAGTGACTTTTTGACTTCCTGGCTAACCATTCTTCCTTTGAGAATACTATCAAGTTCTCCGGGTATTTTTTCAATTTGTCAATAACGAAAATCCTCCTTTCGGACTATATGGAGCAAAATATGGTGAATCTGTTGGTGCCTATTTTCCCTAATAAGGCGGATGTAGTGTCCTTGAATATTATTATTTTTTTTTTTTTTTCATTTTCCGATGTGGTTCATTAAAAAAAAATCCTAAAAAAAAAATAAACACAAGGAAAAAAATACAAAATAGGCTAGGCCTACTTGTAAAACTCGTCCCCGTTGTAAAACTGAATATTTACCCTTCATAGCCCTCCCCGCTATCGGGCGGCGTGTCTTAAGATCGTTGTAAATGGGAAAAACGGTTTCCCCGAGGGTTGTAATTATTTCCAAACACTAGGCCTAGGCGGTAAGATTTTACGGTTTGACAGTTACAAGCCCCATCGATGTTTGTGTAGCCTATAGGTATGTTATATAATAGTCTTCAGTCCTATATATGTCCTTCCCGTCGCAAATGTATTATAAGGGAGATATAGGGTAAAACACAGTCTTGTCTGCATAATGCCAAGTCCTGTTTTACAGGATTTCTGCTTTATAGATTTTTTTTCTCCCTCCTACTGTACCTTACTCGGGGGACCTTACAGTTGCGCGATCCAGTGCTGCTTTGGTAATTGCGTACATTTTAGGTTAGTTTCTATCCACGTATTACTTTTAGGTTAGGTTAGGTTTCTTAGTTAGGTAAAACAACACTGTATATCAAAGAAAAAATGCAAAAAACAACAACACACACATTCTAAAACTCGTGACTGTCACACCGTATCAATTTACCGCCTAGGCTAGGCCTATTGATGAAAACTAGCCAAACCGGGAAAAATAAAAAAAATCCATGGGAAAATTAGGCCTAGGGCCTAAGCCTAGTGACCATCTTAGGCTATTTAAATTTTCTGGCCTAGCCTACTTCCAAACATTATAGGCCTAGGCTAGCCTATATTGATGAAAATTAACACAGAAAACTATAAATCCATGAGAAAATTAGTGACATTAGGCCTACTGGCCTAGGCCTAAACAAATTCCATTTTTTTTTTCAGTTTCTGCGTCTGCTGAACCATCCAAAAACACGCTAATAGGCCTAAGCATGTTTTAAAGAGGGAAGGTGGGGGAGGGGTAGCCTAGTATAACTGTAGATTTACCTCCTGAAGGTTTAGCCTGCTTACCTACAAATAGGCCTGTCCTTGCTGGCCATCCACGGTCCACCTAAACAAACAGGGAACATTCCAAATGATCACTGCTTAAACTAAAACTTCTCAATGTTGTCTCCCAGTTCTCTAGAGAGGTGGTGGAGACTGGAGAGACATAATGGCCTCAAACAGTTATTCTTCTTCTTCACAACGATGCACAGTGTCCACAGGGATGTAGCCCCCCGATAACTGCGCAAGTAGTACAAGACTTAAGGTTCATGGCGAGGGGGCACGATTTCTAGCACATAGGCCTAGTAGCATTAGTAAATTGAGTCCGCCCCAGCTTCTTCTTCTTCTTCTTCTTGTTTAAATGTGCAGTTTGCCCAGCGCCTCGCGTTGTTATTGATTTGAAGGGCTGTGATGTTGTGTAGAATGTGTCTAAGAAACCCTGGCGAGTACTCATCGTCAGTGGCGTTATCTCGTACCCAAGTTCGAGAAGTACAGTCACGGACAAAAGTACAGGATGTTTTAACGGACAATGCTGCAGTTCTTCTGGGGAATGTCATGGGGCATCCATGTAGTCAATATACTGATGCTCTGTTACTCTGACTTTCTGGGCATTCCTCACAGATTTAAGCAGAAAAAGGTTGAACAGACCTTCATTAAACCTGGGCACGGCTCTGTTTCAGACTACTTATGGTCGTTATGGATATGTTTCAAATGTGGTGCTGTGATGATATACATGTCCAACCATGCCACTATGAAGGGCCTGAATTAGGGACATGAAGTGATCCGGCTAGCTACTGTTTAAGGACCTAGGGATGCTGATAATGCTGTCAATGGCTTTTCTCTAGGTTATAGAAAATATCATATGCAGAGGCATATATTCTCGAAATTTCCCTTGAAATTGTCTGGCACAATATATATCTATTGTGCCCCTTGAGTCACAGAAGCCACATCGAGATTCGGGCAAGATTTTCCCCGGCCACAATAGTTGAGTAGGAAGTGCTGGGATATTTCACAATAGGTTCCACAGATGTTATAACCTCCTTTCTTAGAGATAGTGATAATGTTAGCCTTTTTATGTCACCTGGGGCAAGCCTGGCTTCCCACACACACAAGATCATGCTGAAAAGATGATAAATCAGTATATGTACTGCCTATTAAAAACCTCGAGAGAAGAGCAAGAGGAAACAACCTGAAGATCCAACACCAGTCATCAAGGCTAAGCATGCAAAAACATTCTTTCACACTGCGAGGTGCATCTAATTGGAACAATTTACCGGAGCATGTGGGCACAGCTGCTATAGTGTTAAAATATTTGAAGCAAGAATAGATAAAGACCCCAGATCTGGCGCAAGTGAACCCTATCAGGACCTAACTGTCAGAAGTGGTACCTGTAAGCATGTCCCACACCTTTAAGAAGTTTCAATGGGATGTTGTCAGGTTTTGGAAATTTGTAAGAATGCATCTGCTCAATTGCCTTAGAGAAATCTGCTTAATCCCGGTGGATCATATATACTTTAATTAATTTCATTGGGGGTGTGGTGGTGAGATTAATAAAAATAAGATGGGAGTGTGGACATTCATGGGTGAAGAGGATATGTTGAAGGACTCCCAGATGGAAGTCATCAGCAGTGGCGGTTTCCTAGTTTAGCAGATTTTTTTAATGTTCCCTTCAATAAGTGATAATAACTTGGCTCTCTGTGACGGTGGGCGTGTTGTGTTTCACCTTGGGTGATCCTGATATTGAGTGGGTTGATCCATACAGCTCCTTTATTCATGCATGGAAATTTTGCATACCTCTAGCGCCAGCAAAGGCTTTCCTCTGCCTCCACTGGTGTTTATGCCCCTGCATGTACCTGTCTGGACTGACAGAAACCTTAAAGTTGCTTAAACCTGACTTTCTGTAGACTTGGGGTTAAATTCTTTTCTCAGGCAAGCTGGCTTTCCGTCTCTCATCAACCAGCGGGGCTATCTCAAGGTAACTGTGGGGAATATATATATATATATATATAGGTTAAATTATGCAATTACTGGTACGTGAATTAATCCCGACAATAAGTTAAATAATATAATTACCAATATGAAAGATGATGATTTCGTTGGGTAGATACCAATTACCTCACACAGCTAGTTCACACGAATGACATGTAAGCATGTTCACATAATACAAGGTCAATACATAATGAACTTAGCTTGTTGAGGACTGGTGATGTAGGACTGAAGTTTGTATAATTAGTGGTAGCGCATGGTGAACTCTAGGTTGAGTCAGAGCCGGAGGGCGGTATTGTTGTTATGGCTGATTCTAAGAGGCTGAAGGCCGGGAGGCTATGTACGTAGCTCTAAAACATGACGTCACTCACCATCTGCGCATGCGTGAGAAGCTTGGCCCCGCCCCTCAAATGTACAACTATTATATTGGATTAGATTAGATTAACCTAACCTAACCCTAAAATATAACAAAAATAATCAAAATAACAAATATAACGAAATAAACAAATACAAAATATACCAAAGAAGAGTGGGATCGATCCCTGGTTTTCTGTGACGGGCGGGTGCCATACCGAGTGAGCTACGGAGAGATCTGGGTGATATGGTTTGAAGGGTATATTTAAACGCAACGGAGGTGAGGGGCGGGGCCAAGGGGGCCTAGATTCTCACGCATGCACAGATGGTGAGTGACGTCATGTTTTAGAGCTACGTACATCGCCTCCCCTGAAGGCCGGCGCTGCATCGCTTCGTGAAATTACATATGGCTGCCGGCTCATAATAATTCGAACCTATGATTTGGCTTCATGATTCATCCAGAGCTGATGTAAAGATTGATGCACTACAGCTAATAATTAACTTCCAATTAATAATAAACTATAGTACATAAGGTACTAGCCGAAATCGTAATTACTATACAATACCGCCAAATTCAAATACCCATTTAGACTCCAAACTGTCGGGATCATCATACACGTACTATTCCCGACAATAACATTGGTCAAACCAGTGCTAGTATTTCTTCTGTGTAAACCCTATAAATTCTTTTCTTCATTACAGTACTTGATCCCGTTTTGGAGTGTAGACCATTCATCATCCAGAGAGTGTATATTTTAGGGGCTTGATGCTAGGTGGCTCGAGATTGCTGTTTTGCAGAGATAATGGAGTAATTGAGATGAGTGGTATTGAACTATTGTAAGGACTAATTCATGTGAGGTGGAGGTTTCCTACAGAGGCTGTACTTGAAACTTGATATGAGGAGTCGGTGGTCAGTACTCTAACGTCATCAGCACTATCCATTACTCAGGTGACCATGAAATCTTGTCGATCACAGAAACGAGTGTTGGTATATTTCAGAATGTGCCAATAGTTGCTTCATGGATGCAAAACAGTAGTTTTGAAGTGGATGGGGAGTCTGAAGGAGTTCATTACTTCAAGCTCATACTAAACAAAAAGGCACTTTCCCTCACTACTCTCTTCACATACATTTCCCTTTACTGTCTCTCCAAATCCTCATTCCCTATATGCTTTCGTCTTCACCGCAACTACTTGTTTTTCTTCCTCATTCCACCATGCTGTTCCTTTCACTCGCCTCCCCGTGCTCCTAAACCAACATATACCTCCTCACATGCTGCAATATATCTTTTCCTTAAACACTTTACTTACCTCTTCTATTTCTTCCATTCGCTCCAAGTTAAACCTACCTGGTTGTCTTACTACTACTCTCTTGAACTCTTCCATAAATCCCTCCCCCTGTAACCTTTCCATCCTCTTTACCGCTCCACCTCCCTCCTGCCTTAATGTACTGTATACCTCTCTGCATCCAATTCTTTTGTACCCTAAATTTTGCCATTGCTACTACTACCTATAGGTCAGACGGATTCCCGCCATATATATATATATATATATATATATATATATATATATATATATATATATATATACAGTATATAAACTGTGAGACAGTTTTATAACATTATATATATATATATATTATAATGTAAAGCTTGCAAAATAAACAAAACAAAACTGGGACGACACAAAATAAACGCAAAGGAACTAATCAAAATCGCTATGTGGAAATAACGCTTAATAAAATAAAATTTGAAATAAAAAAACACAATCCACCACATAGGAAGTACATTACTAAATAAGCAAGTTAATCTGGTTCCCAAGCAAACTAATCACACATATAACAATGCACTATCGTTATGTTCAAGGAATTACCAGGTTAGACAATATATAACAGTAATGCATCTACTTAATTTATTCAAGACCAGAGCAAGTAAACACAGTGGATAAGTCAAATAACCTCCTGCTATGCTCAACCATAAAACATCATAAAATACTTTTAAAATATTATTTGTAATCTTTGGTATCTGCGTGTGATATATTATATATTATAACTAATAATACGTTCTCGTCATATGAAGGGAAACTACGGAACACATACATCTATCGTCTCCTTAACCCTTTGAGGATCATGATGCTTTATGACAGTTTATTCTGGCTATCATTAGACGATTTTATTCAGCTTAGGGTGAACTTGTGGGAGCTAAAGAATTGATTGAGATAGTATTTACCTCTTTGATTTGTAGCTATCCTTCCTATATTGCATAAAATCGTCTTATTATAACCACAATATAATGTCAAATTGAGTCTTAGATCCTGAAGAGGTTAAATGTAAAATACCTGGCAAACACAACATCGAAACAATAGGCGTCACCTTTGCTGCTCGTACTCGGACCTAGTGAACATGGGCCTTTTTATTATACATATATTCAAAATTATAGTAATTACAGAAACCTATATCAAACCAAGCATTTTCTTGATTTGAATATAGCTTATAGATCGTTGGAATACATTAAATTATCCACAAAAGCTTAATTAAAAGGTATTTAAAACTGACTTGTAATATACATTAAAATAAGTACTATAATGTGACATCAAATTTGTTTTGTAGGGCCAAGCCAGATAATCCCTGACTGAGAAAACGGGCCATCGTGGTTCGCCTGAGCATATATGGGAAACAGGCATCACCCCTGAGCCTCTTTACCAGGAACGCTCTTGGCGGGAGGAGTAATTATTTCTAAGTGAAAATTATAAACTTTAAGAGCATTAGTTTAATAATGTGAACAGTATTGAATCCGCTCGTGTGGAAAACTGGCGCTTATGACAGTACAGGATTCAAGCTTATATAACTCCAGGGAAGGATTTAAGATATTTGTGAGTGACCAACCGAAGAGCCACTGCTAGGTAGTATGCCCTTTCTCACACATATAAGGTTTCCACCCAGCGGTATCAAAAATAATTAAATTAATTAATAAATATATAAATAAATAATATATATGTATACTGTATATACAGGGCGTTTCAAAAAATTTGATATAATTTCGCATTCTAATAACTTTGCCAATTCTCGTTCAAATGACCTCAAATTTAACAGCATGTGTAGAAACATGTCAATATTTTATGTTTCATGTTTTATGTTTGTATCTGTTCAGGTATAGAAAGGCCATTCACTGTAAGAGAAAAGGCGTTTTGTGTGTTGGAGTATGCTCGAACACAGGCGATCAAGACTGTGCAGCGTGTATTTGTGAGAGAATTCTCTAAAAATTCACCAACTGCAATGCATATTCGGACATGGCACAAAAAGTTCAAAGAGGAAGGCTGTCTGTGCAGGGCAAAAGGATCTGGACGACCACCAGCATAGGAAGAGATGGTCGAGTGGGTTTGCGAAAAACTCTTGCGAAGCCCCAAGAAGTCCATAAGAAGAGCAAGTCTGGAAACCCAGATTCCTCCAATCCTCCAACGACAGTTTGGCGTGCACGCTGCACAGTCTTGTTCGACTGTGTTCGAGCATACGCCAACACACAAAACGCCTTTTTTCTCTTAAAGTGAATGGCATTTCTATACCTGAGAAGATAAAAACATAAAGCATTACACATAACATTTTGACATGTTTCTACACATGCTGTTAAAATTTGAGGTCATTTGAATGAGAATTGGCAAAGTTATTAGATTGCGAAAATATATCAAATTTTTTGAAACACCGTGTATATCTATATATATATATATATATATATATATATATATACAGTATACTGTATATATACAGTATATATATGTACAGTATATATATACAGTACTGTATATACAGTATATATAAAATCGGTATATTCTTTGATTGTCATTTTTGATTGAACAACCCTGACGTGGGGCTATACCCCAATAGAGATCATTAAGCGGAGGTTTGTTTTATTTGTAATTATTTGTTCATATATTTATCTATTTTTAACTTTCTCCCAAGATGTCCATCAAACAATAAAAAAATACCTCTAAAACCCCCTTCGAGATAAACTTGTACATTTTCCGCCATGACGAAATCGACGCCTAAATGGCACAAAAGGTTTTAAAATCGCCAAACTAATTGGGGGTAAACATGAGGGAGAAGGATATCCAGAAAATCAAACCTCCCCTTAAGTACAGTCAGGAGAGATAGTCCTGATACTGTTGCCATATGGTGACCCCCGAGCTAAACCTACTTTTGAATGTCAATATGATGAAGGCAATCTCATTTTATTCTGGCTAACATTAGACGATGTTATGTAGCTTAGGAATGACCTCTAGTATTGGAAGGGGAAACACGACCAAGATTAACCTTTTGGCTTTCAAATGTTCTTCCAAAACTGAATTAAATTGTATAATCATATCCAGAGCCAAAGGGAAACTATGTCATCCTATTGAAAAGGTTAAATATTTGTACACTCGGATGCCATAGTCTCTAGCCCACTCATAAGAAATCGTGGACCCCCTATGTTTATTCTTTATGTAAGCATAACTATCTGGATTGTTTATTGGAAAGAACTTGTTTATCAATAATTAGTATATATAGTTTTGTAGTTGATGTATAGAAAGTCATATCCATAAATTCGGTTTCTGAGATATACTTCCATAATTAGAAATAGGGGAGTTCCACGAATTATTTGAGAGACTGTACCGTACAGTCACTCATAAAAATCTGTACCTGTATTACGTTTGCTGTGCGTGTGGGGCTCAACTATGGTGGTGAATGTGGTAGAGGTTTAGCCTACACACACACCTGCAAAACCACCACATACACACAAACCATCTCACAAACACTCAAACTCGTCTGTAGATCAATCAGTCTGGCATGTCAAACTAAGTGTGTGCCAGCCATTAATGTGCTATCACCATATAAATATATATATATATATAATATATATACACCAAGGCTACAGAGTGACGACCAGCAAACGGCACAAAAATATATACTTGTAAATATATATATAACATCATACAACGAGAATTTTTGAAAGAATTATGGAGGAAAAATTATCTATTCCAAAATGGCAAAATACATACATAATTGAATACACGAATAGAGCTTATCACATACAAATTAGGACAAATACCGATTCCAGTTACATAAGTATTCAAACCGTTTTTAAAGGAATTAGCGACTCAATATCAAATGTTGTGGGGGTGGGATGCCAAAAGTGACCATGTAAACATGTTGTCAGGGTTATAATATGTCAGTGAATTTTTTTTTTATTTCTGTATATATGTTAATATTTTTATTAACCCTTTCAGGATACGATTACGCATTTGTTTTCCGTTTCTGGCTATTATTAGACAATTTTATTCAGATTAGGAAGGGCATATAGAAGTCAGAGGGTTAATTGAGATGCTCTTTACCCTTTTAATTCCCATAGATACCGGTACTTCCTAAGCTGTATACGACCGTCTGATGATAGCCAGAATAAACTGCTAAAGTGCGTCTAAATTTTGAAAGGGTTAACATCATATTGTAATTTTCATGGATTTTAATTAAGTTATGGAGAGGGTAATTAAAGTGACCATAATAAATTATTATGGACACTAATTAACAAATAATGTATTTATACCTCTTTGAATCAATGAGGTCCTTTCAGTTTTATTGAGGTATAAGAAAGTTGGGTGTTTGCAGTTGTGGTAGTGGTGGGGATGGTAGTGGTAGTGGCTTTGGTCGTTATGGAAGTGGTTTTGGTGGTGATGGTAGTGGTTGTAGTAGTAGTGGTAGTGGTAATGATATTGGTGGTGATGGTAGTGGTAGTGGTTTTGGTGGTGATGGTAGTGGTAGCGGTGATGGTAGTGGTCATGGTAGCCTAGTGGTGTTGGATTTAGTGATGATGGTAGTGGTACTGGTGCAGTTGTGGACATGAACACTTATTGATGATAATAAGCCAAACCGAGTCTTTGACCAATTAACCTAATAATTCAATATAATAATCAGTTTATTAAAATAGCTGACGTTCCTCTTATAATCTCACAAGTATTCCTGTCCACGTTTGTACAATTTCCTGGAAAAGATCATTAGTCATCCTTATCTGCAAAATAAGGTACGTCTGCAGTAAGTATTGTGATGCAACGCTGCTCACTGTGCCAGGCAAGATCTTTGCTTAAATTCTGCTGATGCAAATTCGAGACCCGATGCAAATACCCAAATTCCAACCAAAACACACTCCCGCAAATCATCAGAGAGGCAGGAGTGACGGAGCAGCCGGTAGCGAGTGGAGGCCTACCTTAGCTGCGTCAGTACCAGGCGGAATCTTCAAAAGTATACCAAAAGTAAGTAAGTAAATAAGTCAGAGACCTGACCAATCTGGAGCAGAGTCGCTAAGTTAAAAAGGTCCTTTGAGCAATTGGTGAATTGTTCAATACAGTAAAAGGATCTGTTTATGTATGTGGGCATTGAGGACTAGGGGAACTTCCTTTAAACATTGTAAAAACATTCCCTACGACCTTTCCCGACCCAGACTGACCCTTATACAGATAAACGATAAGAGTTAAGTTGAGTCGGGAAAGATCGTAGGGAAAACTCTCATGTCATATAAGGACCGGGCCATTGTGTATATTGTTACCTCAGCCTGTCATATGGGATCGCTTGTCACATGGTTAATATCTTTGTGTAAACAGTCGTGATTATGTAATTCGAAGACATTGGTTTCCCTGTTTTGTTGTACAGCTGCGAAAGTCTATTGTATGTGTTTGTTGGCACAAATATCTTGAGCACAAATTAATGGATATTAATGCAACTTTGTTAGTGCCCTAATTTGATACACGAATATAAAAAATTAAGTTTTGGTTAACCCTTTCAAGATTATGACAAATTTTGACAGTTTATTCTGGCTATCATTAGACAATTTTATACGCTTTAGGAAGGATCTGTGGGTTATAAGGGTAATGATTATCGTAATTAACCCTCTGCTTCAATATACCCTTACTAATCTGAATATAATCATCTAATAATAGTCTGGAAACAGAAAATAAATAT
Organism: Paralithodes platypus; assembly: GCA_032716605.1. Taxonomy (NCBI): domain Eukaryota; kingdom Metazoa; phylum Arthropoda; class Malacostraca; order Decapoda; family Lithodidae; genus Paralithodes; species Paralithodes platypus. The sequence continues at coordinate 41,410,207 of CM064507.1, forward strand.
GTCATCGGATCTTGAAAGAGTTAACACTGAATGCCGCCCCTTCCCCCTACTCCTCTATTGTTGGTCCCTTACACACCATGACCATAAAATGTTCTTGTCGAGTCTTCGCGGTATTGAAGGTACACTCGGATGCCATATTCTATGGCCCACTCATAAACATTTGTGCACCTTTTATTATTTTCTTTATGCAATTGTAATATGCTACAGTCTCTAGACCCACTCATAAAAAAGATCGTGGACTCTGTAAGTTTTTCTTTGTTCAATTGTATCTATCTGGATTGATTTTAGGATAGAACTTGCCTATCAGTAAATAGTAAATATAGTCTTGTAGTTCATGTATTGAAAATTATATTCAAAAGTGTACGTTCAAAACTATTATGGCATTAATTTTATGGTTTAGGACAACCATCCGCAAATGGTTGAGTGGATACGGTGCCCAACTCTCACTAAAATATCTGGAGAGTGGGGGTTCGAATCCTGGTCAGGATATCTCTCTCCCAATCATCCCCATGCATTAATCACCCCTCCATTCAATGGGACTTGTGGGGATTAGTTCCACCACTAATCCTCGATTAGTCTCAATGAGCGTACTTATGGATGGCATTGGGAGATTTACACAAGTACGTTTCCCTGTATTCAATCGAAAACTACATTCTGGCAACAAATTGAGGGTATTATTGTATTGGTATCAACTAGACTGATGGTAGATTATTATCGTTGGCTGGAATCTGATGTAACTTAACCCTTTCAAGATCTGATGACTAATTTATTTTCTGTTTTCTGGCTATCATTAGATGATTTTATTCAGATTAGGAAGGGTATACAAAAGACAGAGGGTTAATTGAAATAAGTCTTCCCAAACTGTATAAAATCTCGTCTAATAATAACCAGAATAAACTGTCAAAATGCGTCAAAATCTTCAAAGGGTTAAATGCAGGAGCTTCCAGGCCAGAGTTGTTGAGGCAAGACGCGGGAACAAACACTGGTGCAACTCGGACTTTATGCGTTCTGGCCCAACCCCGCCACACTGACTTCTACAAATGCTTCAGCCTCCCCTTTCCTGAAGATGACGGAAGGGGGATCCATCTCCTCTTCCTCGCCAAAGCTGGTCCATGGCTCTGGTACACTCTTCTCGGGACAGGCCGCAACTGGCAAGGTTTTCGACAGTGCCAGTTTATCGTAGTCTGTTAGCTGTGTGTTGTCAGAATCGGTTGGAAAAGGGAGTGATGGATTGATCATGCTCTCAGAATTGGATTTCAGAGGGACTTGCGGAATGATCTTGCTCTCAGGATCGGCTGTGAGAATCGGCTGCTGTTGGATTATGCCGTCAGATTCGTCTGTGAGAGGGGGCTGCTGCAATTGGATAATGCTGCACTGTGATGAGCCTCGGGGAAGGTTGTTCAAAATCTGACTGATGTTGTTGGCACTGTTGGAGCGGCGGCGGAGCATCGGGTTGATGTTGGCAGAGAGGAAAATGTTGGAGTTGCTGATGGAAATGAGGGAAGAGTTGCGGCGGCCAGAGGGCGGCGGCAGGGTGGTGTGGAGGGTGGAGAGACTACGACAGCGCAGGGGCGGCTCAGTACAGTTACGGGCGGCCCTCTCCTCCTGCAGCCGTCGCCAGTATCGCCGCACCACCGTCCGCACCTGTCACATGGAACTTGGTAAGGATGATGGTATAGAAAATGAAGACTATATACTTTAGGTCCTATGAATAAATATGTAATGTGAGTGCTATTGAAGTTGCTGATGTGAAGAACTGGTATTTGTCCACATGTCAAGCCAATAAATCAATATGACATCATTGTAAGGAAGGGGTTTATAGTATGATGAAAAATGGACGTGTTGAGGGGGGATGGTTGGCCTCCCTTCTCCCTTATTTTAGTCCCATTAGATTTTGAAATTTTAAAACGTTCGCCCCAATAGTTTGGTGATTTTAAGACCTTTCGCCCCATTTATTTGTCAATATTAAGACCTTTCGCACAATTTAGGTGTTCATATATCTCCTGGCGAGCGATAGCGAGCCTGTAATATCGTAGTAACCGGCCTTTGGACGGGATATATTTTTATCGAAAAATTTACAAATATATTTTGATAGGGGAGGTTGGGGGGGGGGGGGGGCTGTTGATTTGGGTTTTTTTTTTTTTTAAGCTTGATGGAGAGGCTTAGGGAAGAAAATATAAAACAATATTAAAAAGATAAATAACTAAGCGCAAATAAATATACCCATCCCCCCTTAACGGAAAAGTTGGCAAAGACATTATTTCAAACACGCTATAAACATTCTTAGAACAGGTTCATGCAATAATGAACACACATGTTGAGCTTTGACCAAACTAAAAAATACATAAACACTAATAAGTGCCTGCATAACTACACAAGTGACATGCACATTCTAGATATAAATATACAGTACAGTACTGTCAAATTCGTGATTTCAAAATATAATACATAGTGTAACAAAATCAGTACACAATCAATATAATATAATACATAGTGTAACAATATCAGTACACATAATCAATATAATATAATACATAGTGTAACAATATCAGTACACATAATCAATATAATTTAAAATGTAAAACTTGCAAACTAAACAAACCAAAATTGGGACAAGGACAATATAAAGTCAAATTAAATTATCAAAATCGCTATGTGGAAACAACGCTTACTAAAATGAAAATTATTAAATAAAAGAACACAATCCACCACATAGGGTGTACATCACTACATGAGCAAGTTAATCTGTTTCCCAAGCAAACCAATCGCACATATAACAACGCACTATCGTCACGTTAAAGGAAGTAGTCAAGTTTGGGAAGTCCGGGACGTTCTGGCAAATTTTACTAAACTCTGCATGAATAAAGAAACTACATGTTAAATGTCAAAATATTATTTAAAATCAAATTTGCAACATGACAAGACATTAACAATAGTAAAAAATACAAATATTGATAAGATATCTATACTATTACAAAATAATATATAAAATACAGTACAGCACTCACTAACGATAGTGCTATCGGGTAGGTACCTGTAAGCATAGCATGCCTCAAGTGACCCCTATCAATAACTACCCTACAAATAACCTACATTTATAGCACAAATAAACTAAGGAAATCGCAAAAGTAAGCAATTGATACTATCGACAATGAATACATATAATATAAAGAGAAATAATTGCAAAATATGAAGTAACAACAGATTTAAACAAAGAGTACTCTTTTAACAAGAACAATACATTTAAAAAATCATCAATATTAATAATAATAATAATAGAAAAAGAAAAAGATAAACAATAAATACAGACAAAAAGTAAGCAGAGGTTATACAAGAAACTTCAAGTTAAAAATGCTTGATTAAAATTATTGATGTCAAATTTTAGAATACAGTCACAATAATTGACCCTAAAAAGATTAAATTTATGGAACAATTTACTTGCCTCAAAACCTCTGTCCACTAAGAGTCTGTATAGTAACCTAGCTCTAGCCCAAAAGTCATCTACTTTAGTGCAGATTTTACAAAATCTTATTAATTGGGAATAAAAACAATTATAAGTGATTTTACTATCGATATTACTACTAGGGAAAGGAAAGTTTATTACGTTAAAATTAAAATCATCAACTTTGTGATATACTTTAAGTATGCACTGTTCATTAACAATCTCTATATTTATATCAAGAAAATTTTCAACTTTATAATTTACGTTACATTGTGTGAGGGGAATAGAATTAGGGTAAATAAGTTTAGCAACTTGATTAAAATTTAACAAATTGCAAACAAGAATATCATCAATATATCTACTATTATTACTTAACAGTTTAGCAAGTGCTAATTTTTCTGGAATTTTATTTTTCTTGCTACTGTCAACTAAGTCTTTTATATATTTAAATTCTAAAGCAAGCAAGAATAAGTCTGCAATTAAATATACATAGTGTAACAATATCAGTACACATAATCAATATAATATAATACATAGTGTAACAATATCAGTACACATAATCAATATAATATAATACATAGTGTAACAATATCAGTACACATAATCAATATAATATAATCGATTTGCTCAACAATTTTATTCAGAAATTTTGCACACATTGTGTTGCAGTATTAACCCCTTCTGTATTGGCGATGTCTTTTTAACTTTATTCTGGCTGCTATTAGACAATTTTATTCAGTTTAAAATGTAGCCATAAAAAGGCTTCGAACTATCTCACTCAAACCCTTTTGACTACCACAGATCCTTTTTCAACTGCACAAAATTGTCTAAATATAGCTAGAATAAAACCGAAAAGACGTCGCCGGTACGGAAGGGGTGATTGGTGTTAACTATACCTTGTTCCAAATAGGTAGGCCAGCAATCGTGAACCTTAACCTCTGTAACTCAAAAAGGGCTAGAGCAAATGGGCTGAACATTTCCACAACTATTCCCTGGCTGACCCTTCCTAATGATAGAAATATTAGCTTGATTACTCTAGTCGTTTTGAGTTGTAGAGGTTAGTGTTCAAGAGTTTTGGCCTACTTATTTGGAACAAGGCAGTGTCACTCTCAGGATACACTTCATGTCCTTGGAGATTTCAGTGCAGATATTGACACTGGTAGGGATGGCTACGAATTAGTGTCAAACTCTCATGGTTCTGGCACCATGAATGTTACTAGAGCTCTCTTCTAGAATCGGCAAGGAAGTTGAGGATTGCTGGATCCTGGTTCCAGCGACCTGACCTACACCACTGGACTATATATTTTCCTGCTGGTGAGGTGGAAAACATCGAGCACTTCCGGGTAGATACATACATACATAGCATTTTAAGACCGAGTGCTCCACACAAACGTGCAGTTTCAGTCTCTTGTCCTAATGGCGGCGTTCCAGGCAACCCTGTTAAGGGCTGCTTCACTTGTCACGTTTTTGGATTTGAGATCGGCACGTATAGTCCGATCCCAGGTCTACCTCGGTCCACCCCTTGGTGCAAGCTCCCTCCACAATCACAGACCTGCATCTTTTCACCCAATTTTGTTCATCTATTCTCTCCATATGCCCATACCATCCCAGTCTACTTGTAGATGCTTGTTTGAGAATTCTTTATAACTGCAGGTAAGATAGGAGCTGAGTTCTTTGCCGTTCTTACTCTAAAGATATTCCGCAAAACCAAGACAAATGTCAAAATGTAACTTTCAAGGATTTTATCTTCAGAAGAACAAACATGAGGAGTGTGTGTGGGGGTATGTATTATCAGACTTGCACCAATTGGAGGACTCTATCAACAAAAGTATTTGGCGCAGTCAGCATCTATGAAGACGGACAAAGTTATGGATCTTTAAGACATTGGTGCTCTCTATCTTGTTATATAGTTGAGAAACAAGGACAGTCAAGGGTGACTTTAAGAGATGCATCACCTACTTTGGTATAATGGGATACCACTGGTGTGACCACGTTAACGATCAGCGTGTATTCTGAGTGTGAAACTGATTTGAAACAATGGCAGTACTGTATAGTTGTTGAGGAACCAGCATAGGCTGCAACAGTACCGTAGTGGGTAATCTGCTACGGTGCCTTTACCCACGGGTGTATAGTTCATTGTAGTCTCGATGGAAGACAGCCCAGAATGAGAGAGACGTCAGGGAAGACTACTAACCTCATGGCTGTGACAAGTCAAGCAATCATATCAAGAGCTTCTTAGGATGGAAAGAGTTATGGCTTTGAGCCTCATACTGTATAGAGAAACCTCCAGAGTGAAGTTAGAAGGTGTTTGCTGTTACATGTCATTGTGACATTGGTACCTTTCAATTGATTGATCTATTATGGACACTCTCTGTAGATTAGTCCCGAGTTAGTCGATTAGTCACAGCAATCCAACTGTCAGTTTGATTAACGCAAAAACTGTAGCTAAACAAGTGTAGGCTAGTTCAAGATATATTTCAAATATACCATTCACAAATCTACATAATATATTAGAAGAATGATTAGATGTAATTACTATACTGTACAATACACAATATTATACGATAATACATACAAGAAGCTACACAACATGTACATTTACCCTACTCCAAAACACATGTAAAAACAAACATAACTTCAAATATCGCACCTGTGCCGGGAAATGTCTCAAAGTCGGGTGATATGTAGAAAGTAGTGGCATTTCTCCATACCATATCCTCCACTCCTTCCCCCTCTATATCCCCACCTCAACTTCCCCCCCTTTTTTACAAAGGTGTAGCAAGTTCATTGGTTAAATATACTATATTCATTCATTTCATCTGACGGTAAATTGAATCCCTTAGCAGCTAATTTCTCGATACTTAATGGAAACAAAAAATGAAATCACCGTCTCTGCATCATATTAACACCAACAATATATACTTAGCACCATATTTCACTACAAAATCTTTAAAATAACTGAGAAATCTTGATGGGAACTTTGCAATTTACCGTCAGTTGAAAAGAAACAGAGTTTCACCCTCAGTACCCGGTTGGGCTCTGAGGAGGCCAATTCAAACTAGCGCCGTGGAACGCGGATGGCCTGTTGAGCGCCATTGCTTGAATTTGTGCTTTCGAAACGCGCGCATAGATTTTGTTTGTTTACATGCGGTACGCAGCGCCATCACACTCGTACTACAGCCCAGCATCAGTCTCTAGCCCGACGCCATTATGGATACTACCCAAAAACTTTATTCCGCTGTGTCCGATTCGGTGCCTCCTACGACGCCCGCCCTGGCTCGTCGTATTACACGACGGCCCCTTGCCAAGGAAATTCTTTCTCCGGGAGGAGTACATAGAACCTTGCGTGAGCTAGACTTAGCTGGCAGTGACAGTGATGGTGATGTTGACGAGCAGAGCAGTGGCCATTCGTCTCGTTACGCATCGAGTGCGTATTATTCTACTGACGAAGAACCTGAGTTCAAGGGATTTGCCAGTGAACATGAGAGCGATACAGATCCTGAAGGTGGGGATACAGGTGTTGCGGAAGCTGGTGAAGGTGAAGAGTGAAGTGAGCGAGTGGGAGAGCTCAAGGTCAACCTACAAGATTGCCAAGAGTGAAGCCACTCAAAGCCCTTCACCAGCTAAATCGCCCTACCAGATACACTTTTATAGGAAGCAGGTACTGGAAAAGGCGGCCGCGGCAGTCAGGGAGGAGGCCAAAAGGCGTGATGAGGAAGAAGATGAGGTCATGAGTGAGGGTGAGCATGGTGACTTATCGTTTTCTGGGCGGCCATTGTCTCCCTTATCTACCCAAGCCGCCCAAGCTGCCCCGGGCGACCGCCATTGATAATAAACACCTGTGATAACAAATAATCAGTGCCTAATATTACAATAACTTAGCTCAATTAGTAATAAAAAGTATGGTATCGAGTGAAAATGAGCAATGTCAGTGACAGTGACATCCTAATACACATATTTTAACATGATTGTCCTCAAACTAACTCTAAAAATCTCCACAAACATCTAATTGTCAACATCAAAAACTAAAATCGCCTATCAAACGCAAAGACTCTGGTGCGACGAGCGACTAGGTGCGCACTAGCCAGGGCCGGGGCAAGGCATCCCAACGTGGCAAGAAATTCCTGCAGAAAAACCCACTCTTCACACACTCGCCATTCTGCAACCACTGGGGCTAGAGATGTCTACTCAACGCCATTCTACAGACGAAGGTGAGACGAACATTTTGTGTTTTTATTCATTATAATCCATGTTGTTTTTATTAAGTTTCAGCTGAATTAACATAGCCCAATAATCGCCGAATTCCCCTGGTACCACGGTATACGGGGGAGCTTAGGGGACCGGGGCTGGAGGGTTAAGCATATCTATCAACTGCTAAACATGAAAAACACACCCAGGTATACTGTATAATTATCATACTATGTGTAGGATCGCATTCTCTTTCTACATACTGTATACTAAGATGATTACATTTTTCAATTTCTTAACGCTCAACTATAAAATTTCTTATTTTGTCCCAGTTTTGGTTTACTTTGTTTGCAAGTTTTACAGTTTAATTACTTTGTTACCACATATATTATATATATTGTGCACTTTCCTGCACAAGTTCCGTTCCTCTTTGAGATTCTATTTATGAAAGTAAAAATTGTATTATTGAAGTAGCAGAGTTCCTTGCTATTCAGTAGTTAATTAGCTTTCTTATTTAACTGTTAATTAAATACTACACTCCAAATTCAAATATATTATTTTTGTTTCCCTAAATAAAATCTCAGAGGAACGGGACTTGTGCAAGGAACTATATACACAAATGCTTGCTAGGCATGTACAACACAAGGTGAACTAATCACACAGAGGTGTTTAAACAGAACAATCCATCACTGGTGCAACTAACGCCATCTATCGTTAACAAAGATTGATTGATTTGTGTGTTAATGATAGATCGTTTCTAAGTCCACCACGAACCATACACAGTGCAGATCGGTCTCGGGCATGTAACCTATATATATATTGTTAGTATAGTGAGTAATATACCAACTCGTACAGGCAGCTTGTGGTTATAGTGCAGCAGAACAGCCGTGCAGACAGTATGTGAAAATCAGGGCCATTTTTTCAGTTGGGCATTTTCGGGCTTGCAAATTCGGGGCTCTTGTATGTTGTGACTTTGAAAGCATTAGCCTATTTGGTAGACACAGTACAAATACCTCTACTATACCCTGTTCCTAGTAGGTAGGCCAGAAATTATGAACCTTATCTCTGTAACTCAAAAAGGTCTAGAGCAAATGGGCTGTATATTTCCACACTTACTCCCTGGCTGACCTTTCCCAAATGGTAGAAATATTAGCTGGATTACTCTGTTCGTTTGCGAGTAATAGAGTTTAATGTTCAAGAGTTTTGGAATGCTTACTTGGATCAGGGTCTAGTTCTTCTGTGATTAAGCAAGATAATTCCAAATGTCAAAGAACTACTCAATCAAAAAAATGCTTAACCCCTTGAAAATCATGATGCATTTCGACATTTTTCTGGCTATATTTAGAAGATTTCATACTGCTTAGGAAGGATCTGTGGGAATTATAAGGGCAAGACTGTCTCAATGAATCCTTTGACTTCCATATCCCCTACTTAATCTGAATATAATGATCTAATAATAGCCAAAGAACAGAAAAGAAATGCGGCATCGTATCTCCTAAGGGTTAGCTTGAAATATTTTTGTACTTACTACAACGAAAATAATGTTTGAAAGAATGGCCCTGAGACTATAACAACCTGAGAGAGCCTGTGTGGCAGCGGGTCAGTGATCGTCAACCAATGAGGCAGCTACAGGAGTGTCGGGCTTGGACTGCTGTGTGATGTTCTGGGTGCCGGTCTCGTTGGGTCCTATGCCGGTGCCATTCGGTCCTGTGCCGGTGCTGTTAGGTTCTGTGCCGGTGCTGTTAGGTCCTGTGCCGGTGCCGATAGGTCCTGTGCCGGTGCTGTTGGGGCCTATGCCAGTGCTGATAGGTCCTGTGCTGGTGCCATTAGGGCCTGCGCCAGTGCTGTTGGGGCCTGTGCTTCTGCTTCCCGTCTTGGCCAGACTACTTTTTAACTTCCTCTGCATCCTATAGCGCTGAAATGATCTTGAGAAAAGCGCCAGCACCTGCCGAGACACCCAAATTTATCAGGGTGTATAGACACCACTTACAGCATCACATCTCACTATGACTGTTATAACTTGACAGTCGTAACTCTCGCACTGTCAATACCCAAAACACGTCATACTTGGGAACGTTAATTTATGACTGCACAGCTATTCTGAGGATGGGCAAACTATAAAGCTGTATGCAAATCGGAACGGTATTATATGTAAGTAGTGAACGAACTGGATGAGACGTGGTGTGCCGTAAATGGTCAGAACTACATTGTGTTTTGTTTTATTGCATTCGGGCCCAGAGCTCTCCAGAAGATTTAATGACCCTAGCCTCTCCTGTGACACACACAAATACTGGTCCATTTTGACAGAGAAAACTATCGCTTATCAGATATCTACCATTATGCAGGATTTATTCAAGGTAAGCAAGGTAATAATCGATCAATATCGAGTGGAAGTGTCGCTTTAAATACTACTAGCTTTCATTTATATATATATATATATATATATACAGTATATATATATACCGGTATATATATATATACAATATAAATATAGATAACATGCATAATCGATGGAAACTGGATGAAGCCTGTAAGATGGGATACCATTCATTCTAAGGGATATTATGATACGTGCTATACAATGTAAAGGTATATATTATTATTGTCCTTACTTATAATAAAATAACAACAAGGTCTAGAAAAAGTCGAAAGCAGGGACTATGCGATAAAAAATCACTGAGGGAACATTGACAAACATTGTGGATATGCCAAACAGAAAAAGATAATGCCAATCTCATTGATGTAAAAACAATAAACAAACACAAAAGCAGAGCCAAATACTAATGTGACAAAATACATTTAGATAAATCAAGTCAAAATAGGGAACACAAATGTGTACAGCAAAAAGCCAAACTTCTTTGAGTGAAGTTGAATCCGATTTGTTTGATTGACCATTAATTTTAAGCTGACAGTAAATTCAATCCTTAAGCAGCAGATATCTTGATACTTGCTGGAATAATATGAAACTATTATGTCTCTGAGTCATATCAATCAAATGTTTTCATAATTAGCAACATATTGTATCTCGCTACAATATCGTTGCAATAGCTGAATGATCAAGATGTGTGGGGTATACCAATTTACTGCCCCATGGAATAAAACAGACTATAGGTATGGGCCAAAGTGACCATCAAATGTCTTGCCAGGGCTCTTTAATGTTATTTGAACTCTTACCTGTTTTTAATTGTTGATCGTGGATGGTCTTGTTGAGCAAATATAAGCACCTAAATTTCTCTGAACAGAAATAGGAAGGATTATGGCTTTTAACTGTACATTAATTAAAAATCTTTTAATAAATAAAGATTAAATAGTCTGAGTTCATCGTACAAAAATTAAATTCTGAAGAAACAAACCCAGTCTCTGAAATAATCACAAGTGCAAAACCGTTTAAAAATATTTAAAATATTGTGTTGTCTTTTGAAATACATTATTGAAAATTATAAAACAAATGAAAAACAAAACAAAACAAAAACTCTTGACATTAGTGTTAATAAGGTATAATGATTATCATTATAAAGTCGTTCTGAAATGTTTCCAGACTAAGTTGCTGGAAAGAGTGATTGTGTGAGTCCATCCTTTCAATCAGATACCATTTTTCGTTTCATGTTACCGATCTCGAAACAATAGCTATTAAATTTGCGGAGGATCGTCATAGTTAGAGAGTTAATGCAGATGGTGTTTAACTTTATGATTCATTGAAATCGTTTTCTAATCTAAGTATAATGATAACATTAAAATGTAATCTAAGTATAATGATAACATTAAAATGTAATCTAAGTATAATGATAACATTAAAATGTAATCTAAGTATAATGATAACATTAAAATGTAATCTAAGTATAATGATAACATTAAAATGTAATCTAAGTATAATGATAACATTAAAATGTAATCTAAGTATAATGATAACATTAAAATGTAAAACTTGCAAACTAAACAAACCAAAATTGGGACAAGGACAATATAAAGTCAAATTAAATTATCAAAATCGCTATGTGGAAACAACGCTTACTAAAATGAAAATTATGAAATAAAAGAACACAATCCACCACATAGGGTGTACACTACTACATGAGCAAGTTAATCTAAGAAGTCATTGTCTGATTGACAGGGTTAACCCCTTTTGTACCGGTGACGTCTTTTTCGTTATATTCTGGCAATTATTTGATGATTTTGTTCAGCTTAGGTAGGGTCTCTAGCAATTAATAGACTACAGACTATCTTATTTAATCCTTGTAGTTACCACCAATCCTTCCAAAACTAAATACTGTAGAATCGTCTAATAGATGCCTTAATATGATGAAATAGACATCACCAGTACAAAATGGGTTAAATTATTGAAGGGTAAACCAGGCTCTTACTTCTCCATTGGTGTAGCAGAAGATGATGGCGACGACGGCCCCGGTGCTGCCCTCTATGACGTTGTTGAAGATCTGGTAGAGGTCCAGCCAGTCACAGCCCAGCGCGGGGTGGCGGTATATGGTCACCACGTACATTAACCCGAACAGTGGCACCACCATCATCGTCGCGCGCACCGCCTTACTGTTGTTAAGAATTGGAAGATTATGACGCATTATGACAGTTTATCTTGGCAAGCATTAGGGTAAAGGCTGTCTCAATTGTTTCTTGGATGGCCTTACTGTGGACAAGAGGCTGCAAGATTACTTCAATATACCAGTGCAAAAAATGGAAAATTGCTTGTCAGATGATAGAACACGGAGAAACAATATCATAAATATATACTGACCGGTACTGACTGGGTTCCGTTCCGCTGGTGGCGCGGACCTTGCTCACCAGGATGCGGATGATGTTTATCATGAAGATAATGTTGATCTGAGGACGACGAGGGGGATTAGTTACACCTTCAACCACTAAATTAACAATTAACAATAATTTTTTATAAAGATATAATTACAATAATTCTAGAATTTGTGCCTATACTTTAAAGACTGTGTAGATCAGACTGTAGCCTACACATGTACCGTACCAACATAGCCAGCAGCGGCGGGAGGTTAATGACCCACTCTAGAGGTCCACAAGGTAATATCCAGCAGTGAGTGTTGGGGTGACGCAGGCCTCGCGTAACACTGTACACACTCACAGGCACCAGTGGGAACCCTGAGAGGAGTACAGTCATTAGACACATTTCAAGTACGCTTGAATGCCATAGTCTCTTGTCCACACATACTAATTCGTGGACTTCACCTAACTTTATTATGGAAGTATATATCTCTGGAAACGAATTTATGAATAATTATAATGTTCTATGCATCAACTACAAAACTATATACACAATTAATTGAAAAGCAAGTTCAATCCAAATATCAATCTAAATAGTTATAATTGCATAAGCTAAAGAATAACTTCATCAGGCCAAAGCTTTGAAATAATACTGACCCCAGCCGATGATGTAGAATATGACGAGGCTGCTCTGCTCTGCGAAGGCGGAGGCCAACAGTTTGTGAAGGTAGAAGCCCTCACTAAGGTACCACATGTAGTTACTGAGGCGGGTGTACTTGGTTAACAGCGTCAGGCCCACACACCAATTCGGACTCTGAAATGATGAATTTTGAATACAACTGTACAATGTAAATAGAACACCATCCATCGAAGACCCTACAAATATTGGAACAACAATAAAATATGTAGAGAGAGCGTGATTAAAATTAGAATGTATATATATGTACATAATTATAGTTAATAGGATAAACATCTAACCTTAATTAATCTACTTAACCTATAGATAATAATAATAGTAAAAAATATTATTATTATTATCGAACACACTAAAGGTTTATAGCAGCATATTTATACGCTTAAATTATCACCCTAATCTAAGTTTACAGAGAGAGAGAGAGAGAGAGAGAGAGAGAGAGAGAGAGAGAGAGAGAGAGAGAGAGAGAGAGAGAGAGAGAGAGAGAGAGAGAGAGAGAGAGAGAGAGAGAGAGAGAGAGAGAGAGAGAGAGAGAGAGAGAGAGAGAGAGAGAGAGAGAGAGAGAGAGAGAGAGAGAGAGAGAGAGAGAGAGAGAGAGAGAGAGAGAGAGAGCACCTGAAGTGAGGCATGGGGGTGAATTAGAGATGCTGGCTGACAATTGTTGTTTTTCTCCAGGGTATATTTTTATCTCTGGCGACATATTTCTGTTCTTGCCTGATTCCTTGAGTTACTCTTAAATAAATATTACCAGTCTTGCTAAGGCAGCCTCCCAGAAGCTGGGTGTGCCCTGCACAGCTTCTTGCTCTGTATAGGTGCACAGTGCGTCCTTGTATTGAGTATTGTGCACATGTGTGGGGAGGATCCTCTCACACCGCACTCCTAGACAAGTAGAAAGGAAGGCCTTTCGTATCATTAACTCTCGTCCACTCACCAACCTCTCTTCGCTGCAATGTTGTATCTCTCTCGCTATTCTGTCCCTACTACAATAATCAGTGCTCCTCAGAGTTCTGCCAGTGTATACCACCTCCTCTACGTAGGTTAAGTAGTACCTGTCTTGCAACATAATCCCACCCCGACTCTGTATAACTCTCCAACTCAAGAGTGAAACGATACTCCCAATCCTTCTTTTATTCAACAGCTGAGCTCTGGAACTCTCTCCCAGAATAAGTCTCTCCCTCTTCCTCTGACTTAAATTGCTTCAAACTATGCGTGTCCAGGCATTTTGGCTCGAACGTCCCTTGATTTTGGCCCTGTCACTAAGTCCCTGATTCATCAGGGCACCCACCCTAGCCTTGCTATTCAGCAGGGAGTGTATGGTGGTAAAAACTGCTGCATCATCATCATCTGTCACTCTTTCAACTCTGGCTGATGCACTCGCTACAGGCAGTTCTGCCTTTTGTCTCTCTCACTCACATAGAAAACAAAAATGCTCCTTTATTATCTCCCTCCCACTCCCCCCCCCCCCCCCTCTCTCCCTCTCTCATATATATATATATATAGATGACAGGGCTAAGATTCGAACCGTACAGGCAGGAGGTCCAGTCACCTACACCACCACGAGAGTTAAAAGAAGGAATTTGATACTTCCATCTGTATTCCTTCCCAACTCGACTCTGATGGGGGGACAGACTGTCTTTTAATCGAAATCCGGCTGCCCTAAGCATGACAAGTTGTCGAGTATTCGTTCCCAAATCGACAACTTGTCATGCTTAGGGCAGCCGGATGTCGATTAAAAGACAGTCTGTCCCCCCATCAGCGTCGAGTTGGGAAGGAATACAGATATAAGTATCAAATTCCTTCTTTTAACTCTCGTGGTGGTGTAGGTGACTGGACCTCCTGCCTGTACGGTTCGAATCTTAGCCCTGTCAGCTATATTTGTCATCCAATAATAATATATATATATATATATATATATATATATATATATATATATATATATATATATATATATATATATATTATTCTTTTGTTCCTTTTACATTCGTAGGTTTATGTGTATGAGTAGATTGGGGCGATAGATAATGAGTAGATTGGGGCGATAGATAATGAGTAGATTGGGGCGATAGATAATGAGTAGATTGGGGCGATAGATAATGAGTAGATTGGGGCGATAGATAATGAGTAGATTGGGGCGATAGATAATGAGTAGGCTACCATATAAATCATTATAAATAAAGCGTTTAGATCGTTATAAGATAGAATAGGTAAAGTTAGATCAGGTAGGCAAGGCCAGCTCAGGTTATATCGGGGTAGTTATATTTAGGCTAATCACTACACAAAATCATACTTATATTTGTAATAATTTAATTTGTACTGATAACCACAAAGCCGCTTATATATATATATATATATATATATATATATATATATATATATATATATATATATATATATATATATATATATATATATATATATATATATATATATACAGTGAACCTGAGAGAACCTGAGTGAAGAGAAGAGTAGATGAGGAATTTGGAAGGAATCTGAGTGTAAAATGGAGGGAGAGTAAGAAACTGTTCTGGAAAGAAGTCAAGAAAGTTAGGGAAGGTAGCAAGGGAAACAGTAAGGGTGTGAAAGATAAGAATGGGAGAATGCTAGCCGAGAAGCAAGAGAGAGTCGAAAGATGGAGGGAGTACTTCAGTGAGTTGCTAAATGAAAGGAATGAAGAGCCAGCAAACATAGCTGGATATGGTATGGGAGGGAGAAGAAGAGAAATAGTGGAGGAGGAGGTGGGGATCAGGAGGTCAGAAGTGTGGGAAGCCATGAAAAGAGTGAAGTTGGGGAAAGCACCAGGAACAGATGGAGTGTGTGGGGAAATGTTGAGGTATGGTGGTGAGATAGTGATAGAATGGGTATGGAAAATGTGCAAACTAGCATGGGAGAAGGGGAGTGCACCCGATGACTGGAAGACTGGCATAATAGTCCCCCTATATAAGGGCAAAGGGGAAAGAGGAGTGTGTGGTAACCACCGAGGAATATGTCTTCTAAGCGTAGTAGGGAAGGTATACAGTTGGGTAGTGATTGAGAGAGTGAGAGTGAGAACGGAGAAATGGATAGGCGATGAGCAGGGAGGTTTTAGGAAGGGAAGAGGATGTGTAGATCAGATTTTTACCCTGAATTGTGTTGTGGAGAAGTATCTGGAGAAGAAACAAAAGGTGTATGTTGCCTTTATGGACTTGGAGAAGGCCTATGACAGAGTGGATAGAGAAGGTTTGTGGAAAGTACTTAGAATATACGGAGTAGAGGGCAAGTTGCTGAAAGCAGTGAAGAGCATGTATGAGGGTGCAAAGGCGGCAGTACGTGTGGAGAGTGAGCAGAGCGAGTTCTTTGACCTGAATGTTGGTTTGAAACAGGGTGTGTGATGTCCCCGTGGTTGTTTACTGTATATATGGATGGAGTTATGAAAGAAATACTATCAAGAGCAGTGGATGTTGGTGTATCGCTGAAAAGGGAGGGAATTGAGTGGAAGCTACCTATACTGCTGTTTGCGGATGATACAGTTCTGATGAGTGATAATGAATGGGAGTTGCAGGGTCTGGTAAATGAGTTTGGAACAGTGTGCGAAAAACGGAATTTGAAGGTAAATACGGGGAAGAGCAAGGTTATGGTCTTCGAAAGGGGTGAAGTCACAGAGTGTGAGGTGAAGCTGAACGGTCAGGCTATGGAGATCGTCAACTCTTTTAAGTATCTGGGCAGTGTGTTGAGTAAAGATGGGACTATGGATGAAGAGGTGCGGGAGAGGGTACAACAGGGGAAGAGGGTTGTAGGAACGCTAAAAGCAGTAACAAGAAATAGGGTGGTCAGTATGGAAGTGAAGAAGTCCTTGCATGACAGTGTGGTAATCCCGACACTGACTTACGGAAGCGAAGCGTGGACGTTGGTTGAGAGACTCAGACCAAGAGTGAGAGCAGTGGAAATGAATTACTTAAGGAGTGCGTGCGGAGTTACATGGAGGGATAGACAGACTAATGAGGAAGTAAGAAGGAGGTGTGGTGTGGAGGTAGATGTGCTGGAAAGTGTGAAAAGGAACAACTTGAGATGGTTCGGCCATATGGAACGTATGGAAAGCGAGAGAATGACTAAGAGGGTGTACGAGAGCGAGGTGGAGGGACGGAGGGGGAGAGGTAGACCGAATATGAGGTGGAAGGATGGAGTGAGGAAGTACATGAACGAAGGCGGTGCTGGTTGGGGGGAGGGGCGTCGACTGACTGGGGACAGAGGTGCATGGGGGCGGTTCGTTCGTGGCCACCCCTTCGGGGATCACGGCGTCAGGCAATAGATAGATAGATAGATAGTGAACCTACCATTTTCTATACTTCTTTTGGTGTGGAAATATTTTTACTTATACTCGTACCACAAGAATCTCTGTTTTTGCATATTTTATATATATATATATATATATATATATATATATATATATATATATATATATATATATATATATATATGAGTGTGTGTGTGTGTGTGTGTGTGTGTGTGTGTGTCTGTGTCTGTGTGTATCTGCGTGTGTGTGTGTGTGTGTGTGTGTGTGTGTGTGTTTGTCTGTGTGTGTGTGTGTGTGTGTGTGTGTGTGTGTGTGTGTGTGTGTGTCTGTGTCTGTGTGTGTGTGTGTGTTCAGTTCATATTCTTGTATCCATTCGAATATTAACCCTTAATAATAAACATATGCCGTATAGTTTGTCCTTTGCCTTTTTCTTTGGCCTTCCAGTAAAATAATATATAAAGGCTGACCTTCACACATAACAATTGGATGCACATGGACATTTCGTGAAAATCCATTAATCCTCTTAACCCGGCGACAGATTAAACAATTATTCAAACATCAAAACTACACAAATCGCCCCTTGCGGCCTTGGCCAACACATATGAGAGAAAATAAACACTAAACCAGAGAGAGAGAGCTTAAATACTGACCACACAGACTTGTCAGGACTTAAACCTAGTAGAGATAACAACCCTAAGAATATGGGCAAGTGGAAGGAAAGGATAGCAAAGATGAAGGCACTCTCCCCACCCTCCGGCAATTTGGCGTGCTTGAAAACAGTTGGAAGTGAATAAACTTGCAGGGCCTGGAAATCGCCTGAAGGAATGTTTTTCTTTACAGACTAGTTAGAGAGAGAGAGAGAGAGAGAGAGAGAGAGAGAGAGAGAGAGAGAGAGAGAGAGAGAGAGAGAGAGAGAGAGAGAGAGAGAGAGAGAGAGAGAGAGAGAGAGAGAGAGAGAGAGAGAGAGAGAGAGAGAGAGAGAGAGAGAGAGAGAGAGAGAGAGAGAGAGAGAGAGAGAGAGAGAGAGAGAGAGAGAGATGAGGTATAGTGTAGAGAATGATTGAGAGAGTAAAGACAAGTCTGTATTCTAATCCAAAGTGTTATGCCTGAACGGGTATGCAAATTAAAGACGAATAGATAGATAGATGACAAGATATATAGATACCATATTAAGCACCGACCTGTTCTAGGGTAGTATTGTGTGACACCTGTAGTAGTCGGAGTGTGATAGACCCCGCGGCCTCCAACAGCAGGCTCAGAAACAGGTGCTTGTGAAGGGTGAACCGATGTACCCTTAGCTGTCTGCAGAGAGAGAACCATAATTATAATAACACAATTAACCGAGCCCACCTCGATTGTTTTCTCTTTCTCTCCCTCTCTCTTTGGCTTGTATCCATTCGGCCCCATTCAGCCTACTGTTTTAAGACGTTCACCCCCATCCAGGTGTCAATATTTTCCTGGCGAGCGGTAGCGAGCCAGCATATATATATTTTTGTTTTGACAGCAAGCTAAATTTGTACATTTTTCGATAGAAAAATTTCTCCGGCGAAGCCGGATTTCTCCATACAATGCTGGCTCGCTATCGCTCGCCAGGAAAAAATCGACACCTGGATGAGGATAAGCGTCTTAAAACAGTTGGCTGAATGGGGCCGAATGGATACAAGCCAGAGAAAGAGAGAATAGATTATGATGGCTATCATTAGACGATTGTATACACTATATTAAGAATCTGTGAGAATGATAAGGCTAAAGACTCTCTCAATTGACCATTTGCGAGTTTCGTTCTATAAGGAAGTTGGAGTTGTAGACATCGATATTTAGCAGAATTACCAGCTAAAATACGGTTATAGTTCATATATAAATACGGTTATAGTTCATATATAAATACGGTTATAGTTCATATATAAATACATAAAACCCAATTCAACATACCATTTATCCATCAGAAACTTACATTATTATTGTATTTATGTTTAATATTGATGTTCACGGCTCCAACTTCCTTACAGCCTGAAACTCGCAAGTGGTCAATTAACCCTCTGACTTCCTTATACCCTTCTAAGTCTAAATAAAATCGTGTAAAACGAGCCAGAAAACAGAAGAGAAAAGCATCAACAAATCTTGAGAGGGTATGGGTAGACTGTTATGGACACTCCAATTACCCCCTTCCTACCCATATTATTTGAAAGGGTATACAAATGGTCGTTGAATTCAAGGCGTTAAACATGTGAAAATGTGGCCCGAGCAAACTTAATTGACCACGAAAAATTCCTCGAGAAGTATGTCAGACACGGAAAGGAAATTAACCCTCTCCGACATATAACGCGATTTTGAGCCTATTGGGGATACTTTAAAGCCTTTGTTACCATCAGGGGTATTTAGAAACCTTTAGTTTAGTTACTTCAACCTCTGCAGTTGTCTTTGAGTTAGCTGTGTTGAGCCTATTGGGGATACTTTAAAGCCTTTGTTACCATCAGGGGTATTTAGAAACCTTTAGTTTAGTTACTTCAACCTCTGCAGTTGTCTTTGAGTTAGCTGTGTTGAGCCTATTGGGGATACTTTAAAGCCTTTGTTACCATCAGGGGTATTTAGAAACCTTTAGTTTAGTTACTTCAACCTCTGCAGTTGTCTTTGAGTTAGCTGTGTTGAGCCTATTAGGGATACTTTAAAACCTTTGTTACCATCAGGGGTATTTAGAAACCTTTAGTTTAGTTACTTCAACCTCTGCAGTTGTCTTTGAGTTAGCTGTGTTGAGCCTATTGGGGATACTTTAAAACCTTTGTTACCATCAGGGGTATTTAGAAACCTTTAGTTTAGTTACTTCAACCTCTGCAGTTGTCTTTGAATTAGCTGTGGGCAGAAAACTAATTTTGGAGAGGTAATTATAAGAGTGAGAGAACTCTATTTCTCATTTCTAATCTGGCAACCTCTGCGTCATATGAGTCTGAAGGGGTTAATGTCCGATGCGTAATGTAAATGCGTTCTGCAATGATGGTTAAATTAGGAGAACTTTCTATAGTGTGATCATATTGAACCATTCAATTTTGTTTTCATTATGTTCTGGTTACTATTAGACGGATTTATTCAGCTTAAGGGCAGATTTCCACTTGAGGGATTTTTTTCTGGACCCCTTTCTCCCTCATGTTTAGCCCCATTGCTTTTGAGATTTTAAGACCTTCGCCCTAGTAGTTTGGATATTTTAAGACAGTTTGCCCCATTTCTGTCAATGTTAAGACCTTTCGTGCCGTTAAGGTGTCGATTTTTTCCTGGCGAGCGATAGCGAGCCTGTAATTTAAGAGCAACCGGCCTCCGGCCCGGACATTTTTCTACCGAAAAATGTACACATTTATCTTGAAAGGGGGTCTAGAGGGTGTAATTTTAAGCTTGATGAAAAAGTAGGGAACAAACTAAATACCTCCCCTTAAGAAGGCGTTTACCCGTTAAAAAGCTACAGACTATCTCAGTTAATCCTTTTAGCTACCACACATTTAGCTACCACACATTTTCCTTAATCCCCATACAATCGTTTAAATGCAGCTGAAATCAAACATAAAGACGACACCAGTACTGAAAGGGTTAATATTCTTACAGTGTCTACCAAGCTATACCACGTTCCAATTAGGTAGGCCAGAAATCGTAACCCTTACGGGGAGGTTTTTAGTTGATTCCCTAGACTTCCATCAAACTTAAAATGACTCCCCCTAGACCCCCTTTCAAGATAAATTTGTGAGGCCGGTTCCCCTTAAATTACAGGCTCGCTATCGCTCGCCAGGAAAAAATCGACACCTAAATGGCACGAATGGTCTCAAAATTGACAGAAATGGGGCGAGGGTTATTAAAATCGCCAAACTAATGGGGCGAACGTCTTAAAATCTCAAAAGCAATGGGGCTAAACATGAGGGAGAAAGAGGTTCAGAAAAAAATCCTCCAGGTGGATATCTCCCCTTAACCCTCTGTAACTCCAAAAGGGCTTGAGCAAATAGGATGTATACTTCCACACCTATTCCTTGGCTAACCCTTCCCAAATGGTAGAAATAATAGCTCGATTACTCTAGTCATTTTTGAGTTATTGAGGTTAATGTTCAACAGTAAGCCTACTGGCCTACGTACCTGGAATAAGGTATAGTTACACACTTTAAAAAAATAATGTATAAGACAATAGTAATTAAGCTAATATATATCTATCCATTTCAAGATTTATTGGTGGAAATAAACTTATCTTAGACAATGTACCCAATGATTATATATACCTTACCCATACCCTTTTGTTTAGCCTTGATCTATTACAGGGCAGCCTATGCGTATATATTACACTGCTAAATGTGTCAGTGTATTCTTTGAGGCGACTGTATACGAAGGAAACCAATGAGGAATGAAGGGACACTGCTAAAAACCTCTACCATGACTTATTGAACGAAACATACGGATATAGATAAATTAATATACATATACATTATACCGTGCTGTGTATCATTTATCTGTCTGTCCCCTGAAGATATAACAACACGAAAGTGCTTGGGACTCCGTGTTTTTCTTCCTTCCCTGTGGATATTCTGCATCTTTTGGCTCACGTGTTGCTGTGACTCTCCTACATATACAGTATATGTATATACAGTATATGTGTGTGTATAATATATACCGGTATATATATATATCATAAATAAACATAAAACACAATCTGATAATCCTCTCACCAATGGAATATACTGTCAGGTGGAAGATATTATATGGAACGAAACATAAATATCAAATAAAGAACCTATAAATCAAACTAAGAGAACGAAAACATGGCATACCCCCCTAAGACTTTTACCAGTGTATTATTTATGATGAAAGGGGCCAAAATATATGCACCGAGGATAACAATGAACGTCAAGAACACTATACGAGAGGGGCCGAGTACAAGGACATGTTTTACCTCCGTTATTGTTGGTTATGGTCCTGCTGTACAAATACTGGTGTAATAATAATAATAATAATAATAATAATAATAATAATAATAAAACAAATAATAATAACAATAATAATAGGATAGAACAATAAATTATAATAAATATCAATAATAACAAAATACTACTACTACTACTAATAATAATAATAATAATAATACGACAAGCAAAGACAAAAAACGTAACGGAAGGGTAAAACTAGTGAGGAAAGAGAGAGAGAGAGAGAGATGGAGGAAGAGGAGCTGCACACGAGGAAGAGGAATAGAAGGAGGAGGAGGAAGAGATGGGGGGGGGGCGGCGGGGGGGTGATGAAAGAAGAAGGGAAAAGTGTGGTAAACCTCGAGTAACAGAGGAGAGAAGCCACTCAAACTAACCACTCTTTCTTCTCCACCACCCTCAGATTAAAAAAAGATGCAAAGGTCAAGAAGAAGAAGAAGATGATGATAATGATGATGATAAGGAGGAGGAGGAGGAATACAAAGGCCTTACAAACTGCAACAGACCTATTGGTCCTTACGGGGCAGTTTGGATATCTACACTACTGAGCTACTAACTACTAGGTAGAGAAAAGGATAGTAAAGCAGAAGGAGGAGGAGGAGGAGGAATAGAAGGAGGGGGAGGAAGAAGAGGAAGATGAGGATTAGAAGGAGGAGAAGGCAGAGGAAGAGGAGGAGGAGGAAGAGAGGAAGGAGAATTATGAAGAAAAGGAAGACTTGAATGTGGAGCTGGAGGAGGAAACAAGAACGGAACACGTGAGACAGGTCGAGGATAAAAGAGGGGGGGATGCCTCTCTTGAAAAAAAAACTCTCTCCATCACCCTCAGATTCAAAAGATGCAAAATGTCAGGAAGAGGAGGAGGAGGGAAGGAAGAGGAAGAGGAGGTGGTGGTGGGGAAGAGATGAGGGAGAGAAAGAGGAGGAGGAGGTGGTGGTGGGGAAGAGATGAGGGAGAGAAAGAGGAGGAGGAGGTGGTGGTTGGGAAGAGATGAGGGAGAGAAAGAGGAGGAGGAGGTGGTGGTGGGGAAGAGATGAGGGAGAGAAAGAGGAGGAGGAGGTGGTGGTGGGGAAGAGATGAGGGAGAGAAAGAGGAGGAGGAGGTGGTGGTGAGGAAGATGAGGGAGAGAAAGAGGAGGAGGAGGTGGTGGTTGGGAAGAGATGAGGGAGAGAAAGAGGAGGAGGAGGAGGTGGTGGTTGGGAAGAGATGAGAGAAAGAGGAGGAGGTGTGTGGGGAAGAGATGAGGGAGCGGAGGAGGAGGTGGTGGTGAGGAAGAGATGAGGGAGAGAAAGAGGAGGAGGAGGTGGTGGTTGGGAAGAGATGAGGGAGAGAAAGAGGAGGAGGAGGTGGTGGTTGGGAAGAGATGAGGGAGAGAAAGAGGAGGAGGAGGTGTGGTTGGGAAGAGATGAGGAGAGGAAGAGGAGTGGTGGTTGGGAAGAGATGAGGAGAGAGAGGAGGAGGTGGTGGGGAAGAGATGAGGGAGAGAAAGAGGAGGAGGTGGTGGTTGGGAAGAGATGAGGGAGAGGAAGAGGAGGTGGTGGTTGGGAAGAGATGAGGGAGAGAAAGAGGAGGAGGAGGTGGTGGTTGGGAAGAGATGAGGGAGAGAAAGAGGAGGAGGAGGTGGTGGTTGGGAAGAGATGAGGGAGAGAAAGAGGAGGAGGAGGTGGTGGTGAAGAGATGAGGGAGGAAGAGGAGGTGGTGGTTGGGAAGAGATGAGGGAGAGAAAGAGGGGAGGAGGTGGTGGTTGGAAGAGATGAGGAGAGAAAGAGGAGGAGGAGGTGGTGGTGGGGAAATGAGGGAGAGAAAGAGGAGGAGGAGGTAGTGGGGAGATGATTTTGATGGGGCGAGTTTATTGAGCAGCGCCCCCCCATCCTGTGTAAGGACAACCACTAGTAAAGCGATACATACTGCTCAAAGAGCCATTATTCCACTGAAACAACAGCATCGTCGTCTGGTTACATTCATATTTGTGTTTATAAATCAGGTTGGCATTATTCAGATGTGTTATTATAGTTTCCTCATTTAATTGTCACATGGTCTGTATATACGTATCTCAAAAAAAAAAAAAAAAAGCAAGCAAGCTTGTAGTGACTGAATTGACAGGTTTTAAATAATAGCGCTATAGAATTATTGCAAGCGTATGAGGAGACTATTCATATTTTCATTATCAATGGTTATTGAGATCATAGTTAGCTGAATACAATTATTACAAAAATAGGCAATGGTAGAATTGATTAAACACCGAATGAAGCTTCAAATAATGCACTCGTTTCCAGGGACTACCACTCGGAGAGAACATTGAAGTCAAACGGTCGTCAACCAACACTTAATATGCTGAACATAAACTGTGTGTTTGTTTGTTTATTTTCTTTTTTCCTTCCCTGTTCTTTTTTCCTCTTTTTTTCCTTTAATAAATTGGCTGTGGTTCATCTTCTGTGTTTATTTTATTTAGACTGCTTTTAAACCAGTTGTTGAATCTTAAATTTGGTTGTTGTGCATAATATTCCTTAATTTTCTCTAGAGTTGGGTCTTGTGATAGTTCTAGTTTGTGCCATATTTGTGTTGCTTGTCTATGGAGTCGGACATTTAATGGTAGTGTGTTTGTGTATTCGTGTATTTGTTGTGTCGTCATTGTATAGGGGTATCTTTGGTTTGTGGCGAATCTTAGGGCTTTGTTTTGTATTTTTTTTTTTTTTTTTTTTTTTTTTTTTTTTTTTTTTTTTTAAGCGTGTGATTGTGAGATTGAATATACTTAGTGGGTATTTCAAGAATGTCAGGGGGTAAGGAAATGTGATTTGTATATTAGAAGACTGTGATTAACGAGACGTGTAACATGTGGAGGGAGGTGGTAGAAAGAGAGGGATCTCGTTGGGGGTGGAAGTTCGCTCCCAGGAATTTTTGTTCCTGTGAGATGAGGGAGGTGGTGGTTGGGAAGAGATAAGGGAGAGAAAGAGGAGGAGGAGGTGGTGGTGAGGAAAAGGTGAGGGTAGGAGATCACGAGGAGGAGGAGGAAATATAACAAGAGACAGAACAAAAACATGAAAACTGTGAGACAGGTCGAGTATAATAGGAAGGAAGCTACTCTAACAAAAACTCTCTCTCGCTCAGATTCAAAAGATGCACAAGGTTAGGAAGGAATGGAGGAAGAGGGAGGGGGAAGGATAAAGAGGAGGAGGAGGGGGAAGAAGTAAGGGGAAGAGGAGAGAAAATAAGAGAGAGAGAGGGAACAATGTGAAAGAGGCCAAATATACGAGAGGGCAGCCACTCTATCAAAAAACGAAAAAATACCCGCTCCTTTTAAGCTATATACAATATTTGAATATATATTAAAAAATTTTGAATGTCAAAAGAATAATTTTG
Organism: Paralithodes platypus; assembly: GCA_032716605.1. NCBI lineage: Eukaryota > Metazoa > Arthropoda > Malacostraca > Decapoda > Lithodidae > Paralithodes > Paralithodes platypus. Next base: position 41,435,844 of record CM064507.1, read on the forward strand.
GTCTGCATAGTTTGCTTCAATTCATACTCTAAAATAGCTATTACAGCTTTATTTTTCATAGCTTGCTTCCTAGACCTCCATCAAGCTTAAACAAAAAGTATCTCGTATATAATAAGGTCCCCACTTTGAAGTAAATTTGTAAATTTTTCGGTAGAAAAATGTTCCGTCCAAGGCCGATTCCTCCAAAATAATCGACACCTAAACGGCACGAAAGGTCTTAAAATGAACAAAGAAATGGGCCCAAACTAATGGGGTGAACGTCGTAAGATCTAAACACTAATGGGTCTAAACATGAGGGAGAAGGGGCTCCAGAAAATAACTTCCCCTTTAACAAAATAAAGATATCTCTGTTGGTGGGAGGAGTACCTGGTGTAGGTATGGAGTCTGTAGTTATGGTGTGGTTTATTATGATCTTAAGGGGAGATGACTCGTTTTTCTGATCCCCCTTCTCCCTCATGTTTAGCCCTATTAGTTTTCAGATTTTATGACGTTTGACCTCTCTACCTCTCTCTCTCTCTCTGACTTACTTATAGGAGAAAAATATACAGAACGCCGGTAACAGGGCAGCCACGGAGACACTGTAGGCGGCTATGTGGACGTACAGGCGCCTCTCTCTCCCTCTCCCCCCTTCTCTCTCACACTCACTCCCTCTCTCTCTCTCTCTCTATCTCTCTCTCTCTCTCTCTTTCACACACACACACACACTTACTTATAGGAGAAGAATATACATAGCGCCGGTAGCAGGGCAGCCACGGAGACACTGTAGGCGGCTATGTGGACGTACAGGCGCCTCTTGATGTTCTCGAGCACCTGGCAGGAACGATAGTCGCTCCATTCCTTCCCGCGTTTCATGTACCAACGACCGCCAGACTCACATTGTTTCGTAGCCTCCTCTGTGGATAGATAGATATAGACATATAGATAGATAGATAGACATATAGAACCTATAGTCACTCCATTCCTTCCCGCGCTTCATGTACCAACGAACACCAGACTCACATTGCTTCGTGGCCTCCTCTGTGGGTAGATAGAGAGAGATAGATATATAGATAGATAGATAGACATACAGAACCTATAGTAACTCCATTCCTTCCCGCGCTTCATGTACCAACGAACACCAGACTCACATTGCTTCGTGGCCTCCTCTGTGGGTAGATAGAGATAGATATATAGATAGATAGATAGACATACAGAACCTATAGTAACTCCATTCCTTCCCGCGCTTCATGTACCAACGACCGCCAGACTCACATTGTTTCGTAGCCTCCTCTGTGGATAGATAGATATAGACATATAGATAGATAGATAGACATATAGAACCTATAGTCACTCCATTCCTTCCCGCGCTTCATGTACCAACGACCGCCAGATTCACATTGCTTCCTGGCCTCCTCTGTGGATAGATAGAGATAGATATATAGATAGATAGATAGACATACAGAACCTATAGTCACTCCATTCCTTCCCGCGCTTCATGTACCAACGAACACCAGACTCACATTGCTTCGTGGCCTCCTCTGTGGGTAGATAAAAAGATAGATACTGTACATACTGAAATGTGGCTGGATGGCACCGCAGACTTCATTGTAAATCAAAGATAGTAATGGATTTGAATAAATTAATGAAAGCATATGGTCCACAAATACAAAATAAGTTGTAACCTCTCTCAGATGGTTATTGTGCATATTTTATATATATATATATATATATATATATATATATATATATATATATATATATATATATATATATACTTTTATATACCTGTACATATATATATATATATATATGTGTGTGTGTGTGTGTGTGTGTGTGTGTGTGTGTGTGTGTGTGTGTGTGTGTGTGTGTGGGGGTGGGGGTGGGGGGGGGGGGGTGGGGGGGTAGGAAAATAATGAAAACACGCCGACAAAAGAAACAAATAATCCTCCGCCTAGCTAGATATAAGCGGATCTCACCTACACCATAATATTGAAAATCCAGTTGATGTTTTCCAAAGGGTGAATAAAAAACACACCCTGTTTTTCACCGGTATTACAGCCGCCCATAAGATGATTAACCCCTTTTGTACCCTCGACGTATTTGTTACTTTCCTGTACTTTGTATTAGCTTGAAGGGGGTGTGGGGAATCGGGTCACTCTAAAAATGAATTGCTCGAAAAAAGGCAAAATTCGTGAAAACCCTGACAAATAATTAGTGAACCAGACCCTAACATCTGCTAGGCTAGTGTTAACCCGCTGTGTGTGTGTGTGTGTGTGTGTGTGGGGGGGGAGGGGGGTAGCAGTAATCTCCAGCAAGGCAGGGATAAGCTTCTTTGGCACCAACACGTCGGCTTATATACTGTCAGAGAGCAAGATTATCAAAAGGAGTGTTGGTAATGATTTATCTTTCATTGTTTAATATACCTTTGTATCTATATACTAAATCGATTAATCACTACCAATTCCCTTGCCCCTCAACTTTCTCTTCATAATTGCTGAGGGGCACAGGGCCCTGGGTGGGGCTTTGGTTTCCCGGGCGTTTCCGCACCCTCCTCAGCTCCCCGCCATGGAGTGGCTTCGGTCACCCAGGCTTTATTGTGGTTGGCAGGGAGGGTTCTGTGGGGGCGCTCGGTTATGGTCTTGGAATTGCTCGGGGCCTTGGGGCTGTTCGGCCAGGCAGCTTGGGGAACAACAACAACAACAACAACAACATCACTACCAATATACCTTTTAACCATTTCACTTTCTATTTATTAATTTAACCATTTCACTTTCTATTTATTAATTTAACCATTTCACTTTATATTTATTAATTTAACCATTTCACTTTCTATTTATTAATTTAACCATTTCACTTTCTATTTATTAATTTAACCATTTCACTTTCTATTTATTAATTTAACCATTTCACTTTCTATTTATTAATTTAACCATTTCACTTTCTATTTATTAATTTAACCATTTCACTTTCTATTTATTAATTTAACCATTTCACTTTCTATTTATTAATTTAACCATTTCACTTTCTATTTATTAATTTTCAATCTCCTCCCTAGGCCTCCATCAAGCTTTACAAGAAATACCCCCAAGATCCTCTATCGAGATAAATTTGTGCATTTTTCAGTAGGAAAATGCTCCTCCACAAATGCATGCTTGATATCGGTAGCCGGAAAAAAAAGACACCTATAAGGCGCGAAAAGTCTAAAATTTACAAAGATATGGGATAAAAGGTTTTGAAATCGCCAAGCTAATGGGATAAACGTCTTAAAATATCAGAGGTAATGGGGCTTAGCATGAGGGAGAAGGGGGCCCAGAGAACCACACCCCCTTAATAATAGTATTAACCTTTTTAACACATTGCA
>CM064507.1:41441683-41481683 GCA_032716605.1 Paralithodes platypus
GTGGAAGGGTCGGGGGGTGGAAGATAAAAGAGGGGGAGGGGTATTGATCAGAATCCCCTTGGGAGTAGGTAGTATTGTAGGATGAGCCTGGCAAGAGTGGGGAGGGGGTAGAAAATAGAAATGCCTTAATGGAGAAGCGGTGGGTAGGGGGCAGATTAGAAAGGAGAAAGGGATATTATTATTATTATTATTATTATTATTATTATTATTATTTTTATTATTATTATTATTAGTGGTATTATTATTACGATTATAGTTATTATTATTATTATTTCTATTTTTGTATTATATTATCATTATTATTATTATCGTTAGTATTACATATTTGTATCTTATTTTTGGCTGTGCGAGTGGAAGGAGGAAATTTTATGTTAGATGATGAAATTTCAATTTCTATGGTAGTTATAATTACGTTTTTCATTTGCATTGCCAATGTTCAATGTTATCCTGTTTCAGCAAAAATTATTGATTTAGCAGACCAGTCTAATTACATGATAGGAAATGGTTTCAAAATTGTTAAAACACGATTGAAAATTGATTTAGCAATGCATTTCTATTCAACCACATCGTGAACGCTTACAATACGCTGCCCCAAGATGTAAACAAGAAAAAAGAACAGAAAACAAGAACATAACAATGGCAAGTGGTCAATTAGCAACATACATCAGGGTGGGGGTATGACAATTATAGTAATAGTAGAGTTATCAGGGTGGGGGTATGACAATTATAGTAATAGTAGAGTTATCAGGGTGGGGGTATGACAATTATAGTAATAGTAGAGTTATCAGGGTGGGGGTATGACAATTATAGTAATAGTCGAGTTATCAGGGTGGGGGTATGACAATTATAGTAATAGTAGAGTTATCAGGGTGGGGGTATGACAATTATAGTAATAGTAGAGTTATCAGGGTGGGGGTATGACAATTATAGTAATAGTAGAGTTATCAGGGTGGGGGTATGACAATTATAGTAATAGTAGAGTTATCAGGGTGGGGGTATGACAATTATAGTAATAGTAGAGTTATCAGGGTGGGGGTATGACAATTATAGTAATAGTAGAGTTATCAGGGTGGGGGTATGACAATTATAGTAATAGTCGAGTTATCAGGGTGGGGGTATGACAATTATAGTAATAGTCGAGTTATCAGGGTGGGGGTATGACAATGTACACTCAGCTAAAAACAAAAAAACAGACTATAGCGCGGAAGAAAGGGGTTCCAATTAAGAAGCAATGGGATGCAGACGAGGCCCAAAGTGAGTTTCAGCGTTCGTGGTTTATGCATCGCGGCAAGATACAGGCACGTGTTATAGTCCCGGTGTACAGTTACCATACTAAGTTCTGTTCTCGGGAAAAATTGTAATAAGTGAATATATATATACTGTGTATATATATATATATATATATTATTATTATTATTATTTTTTATATATACTGTATACTGTACCGGTATATATATATATATATATATTTTTTTTGCCAGACGACGTAATTCCCGAGAAGGGGTGGCCATGAATATCAGGCGTTTGTCACGAATCGCTAGGTCAAGTTGCCCGGGCTTGACAACTACCAACAACATTTTGACAGTGAGGCCTCGATCCGCCGAACCTTTGATCAGCAGCAGACGCTCTACTGACTATGTTACGGCTCACGACTTATAAGTGTAATAAGTGTAAATGTTGATAATACAGATAAATCAAAGTAACTTACTGGAACATGAAGGAACTCTGCCGTAGTAGACATAATCCGGACAGGGTCTCCTGTCCTGGGTGTCTGGGGGGGTAGCGTTCCAACACTGCCAACCATCCCAGGTGTTCGGACAATTACCTGAAACATACACAAATATATACTCAAATATAATCAAATATACACACATATACAGTACATAAATATACCTAAATATACACAGATATACACAAATAAGCACAAATATCCAAAATTATACCCAACAATCAACAAATACTGTATACACAAAAATATCCACAAATATACCCAAACACACACAAATATACACAAATCTAAACAAAGATCCACATATATACACAAATATCCATAATTATTCACAATTATACACAAATATCCACAAATATCCATAATTATACACAAATATCCACAACCACAACAACAATAATTAAGAGGTGACTAGATCAATATAACTATAGTCTGTTCAATCTAGGTTGGACAGAAATCGTAACCTCTAACCTCAATAACTCAAAAAAGGACTGGAGTAATCGAGCTCATTTTTCTACCAGATATTCCGGAAGACTTGGCTAGGAAATAGGTGAGGAAATTGACAGCTCATTTGCTCTAGCCCTTTTTTAGTTACAGAGGTTCGAGGTTACGATTTCTGCCCAACCTAGAACGAACGGACTTTAGGCTTTGTTATATTGGCATATTACTATCATTTTATCTTCGTTAGGGTATATTATTATGGTCAATATAATTAACTTTTTAATAACTTCTTCAAACCCATGCCTCAGTTATTGTAATCTCAACCAAAACATATAATTTAGGCATATACTGTATATAATATATATATGCCTAAATTATACATATATATATATATATATATATATATATATATATATATATATACTAGTAATACATATAACAATAATATAAATATTATTATTTGGGAATTAATTTCATAAAAGCGCTATTTATTCCAAAATATTTCACTAGCACTCAAATCACGTTACTAAACTGCATTAACAGCGACACATATGTATTAACAAATACCATTAAAACACGTACTGTAAATATATTTCATACTAGGCCTATATGCACAGTATTTACAAAGCCAAATTACAACAATATATAATCATATTCTATCCGATGCAGCATCAATCAATGTGAATGTTTAATATATTTTGTGTTTTATGTATTGCATTGTTAGCATATCCCTGAATGAAACGAAAGAAAAACAAATTGGCAATCAAAAGTGTTAGAGCAGTTAATTACCAGTGATTTAAGTTGTCAGCCGCAGCACCAGTATTTAGTAATGGAACAGTCATTTTTCTATGGGTATATAATATGCCTGAATATAATGAACTGTCCGCCACACGTACAAGTCATACACAGATACTTTTAACTGGGTTATTTTACATTTATTTCTCTACACCAATGGTCAGGTCAAAACAGACTTTACCTATGCAAATAAACATTCCAATTAAATATAAGAACATACACATAAATAGTGCTTCAGTAATTTATACATGCAAATTTGGGTAAGGATGGTGTTAGCAAGTGTACGCGTCTAATTTGATTGTGTGTGTGTGTTTTTGTTTTTTTTTCTTTTTTACGAAATTATCCCAAGGCCGGCTGTTATTTGCCCCCTGCTGGTAATATATATGAATACGTCATGGGGGTGAGGGGGTCACAGCCCCCCTCTAACTATTATTGTATCCCACAGCTGGTAATAACAATTTACCCAACAGTTGGCCGTGGGATATAATAATAGGGTGAGGGGGCAAAGACTTATTGTCATCATATATAATATATTACCAGAAGAGAGCAAATAACAGTCTGCCGTGAGATAATTTTGTGAAAAAAAGTCAAATTAGACGCGAACGCCTAAGACTTATGTAACCTAGATACTATAGGATATCTTATGTAAACAAGGCAACGCGTATGCCCGCTAAGTCCATTCTTACCCAAATTTGAACATGTAAACAATGAAAACACTTAGTATGCGTATCATGTTAGTACTATTAGAACACTCAATTTTTTTTAAGAGTGTGATGTATTGGGTTCCCGGACATCTCAACCAGTAGACCATTTCAACAAGTAGCTCTCAACCAGTGCCAAATCAACCAAGACCAACCAAACCACTGCCAACATATAATACTAACCTAACCTAACCGTATTGGTTGATTTGGTACTGGGTTGAGAGCTACTGGTTGAAATGGACTACTGGTTAAGTTGTCCGGTCGCCGATGTATTATTTACCTTGCGGCCATGACTTGTGGACCATAGAGGAGCAGCACTGGTTGGCCGCAGCACAGCACCCTAACCACTTGTCAGCACCTTCACTACTCAGGAAACTGGTCACTACTGCGCTCGACGATACGCTAGCCTGTACACAAACAATAATAATAACACTTATAACAACAACAACAACAACAACACCATAAATACTAATAAAAGTAAACATTATAAGTAATAATAATAATAATAATAATAATAACACTACTACTACTACTACTACTAATAATAATAATAATAAATATAATACATTGGCTCCTATAGGCTTGACCATAAACATAGTTATAATATATATAATCTAATATACTATATAATACATCAGTGAAGTATAAATACTATATAAACTCATAAAGGCTGTAATAATGATATAGTACACTCGATTGTATATACAAAAAACTTCGTCCAACAAACTTTAAAAAAACATATTCAAGATTACGATTTCTTAACCCTTTCACTACCAAGGATGTATGCTTTTTATCAGCTATATTAAGACGATTATATGCAGCTTAGGAAGGATCTGTGGTAGTAAAAAGGGTTAATTAAGATCATCTGTAGCCTCATAATTGCTACACTACCATCCTAAGCTGAATAAAATTGTCTAAAAATAGCAATAATCAAATTAAGAAGACGTCACCGGAAATGAAGGGGTTAACTCCTTAAGGATCATGGCATATTATGACAGTTTATTCAGCCTATCATTAGGCAATCTTATGCAGCTTAGGAAGGATCTGTGGGAGTTAAAAGGGTAAAGACTCAATCAACTATCTCTCTTTTAGCCATACACCCTTCCTAATCTCAATAAAATCGTCTAATGTTGGCCAGAAGAAAACGCGTCATCCTCCTCAAGGGGTTAACTAAATTATACATAAATATTGGGGTGAGTAGACAGCGAATAATTATTAACGAGAGAGAGAGAGAGAGAGAGAGAGAGAGAGAGAGAGAGAGAGAGAGAGAGAGAGAGAGAGAGAGAGAGAGAGAGAGAGAGAGAGATGGGGGATACAATTAACTTACGTATGGTATAATGGATTCGCTCCCTTCCACACATTTATAATTCACTCTCCCAGAACTTATTAAGGGGGGATGGGCCGGTTTTTATGACTCCCTTCTCCCTCGTGTTTAGCCCCATTGGTTTTTAGATTTTAAGACGTTCGGCCTATTAGTTTGGCGATTACTTTTCACCCCATTTCTTTGTCAATATTAGGCCCTTGTGTGTCATTTAGGTGTCGATTATTTCCTGGCGTGCGATAGCGAGCTTGTAATTTTAGGAGGAATCGGCCTTCGACCTAGACATTTTTCTACCGAAAAATGTACACATTTATCTTGAATGGGGGTCTAGGGGGTGTTTTTATTTATTAAGCTTGATGAAGGTCTAGCGAGAAAAAAAAATATATATATATGAGCAAATATATACGCCCATCCCACCTTAACCCTTTTAGGACCGAGGGGGGCCTTTTTTAACCTCGCCTGCTTCACTCTATTCGTTGGCTTTTTAAGACGTTTCACCCTAGTAGTCTGGCGATAATGAGGGTTAATAAAAGGATTCACTTCTTGTTGCAGAAAGCTGTATATGCATCTCTCCGTAATGAACCGCACGGTGCTTGAGATAGTAACTATAGATTGTAACTCCCCTTGCGTCGACCACTTCCCGCTAATGTAGCGGTAATGCGGTACAGGTACGTACATCAGGGACCGGGTTGAGTAAGCTAGTTAGCGGAGGAGAGGTGTAGCCAACAACAAGGGCAATAGGACGTGAACCAAACAGGATATGGCTGGCTTCCTCCACATGGTTATACATACAGTACATTTTGTTTGTTCTCTATATTTCAACTAGATGTGTGTGAATGTTGTGTTTTGTCTGTGTTTGTTCGTTGTTTTGTCTTGTGTTTTGTGTTTTCCCTGTTCTTGCTCTGTCTTGAGTCGGACACCCCCAAGAAAATACAAAAATAAATAAAAATAAAATAGAGGAAAATAAATATATAAATTAGGAAAGATGGGGATTGGGCCTGAGCATATAGATAGATAGATGGGGATTGGGCCTGAGCATATAGATAGATAGATGGGGATTGGGCCTGAGCATATAGATAGATAGATGGGGATTGGGCCTGAGCATATAGATAGATAGATGGGGATTGGGCCTGAGCATATAGATAGATAGATGGGGATTGGGCCTGAGCATATAGATAGATAGATGGGGATTGGGCCTGAGCATATAGATAGATAGATGGGGATTGGGCCTGAGCATATAGATAGATAGATGGGGATTGGGCCTGAGCATATAGATAGATAGATGGGGATTGGGCCTGAGCATATAGATAGATAGATGGGGATTGGGCCTGAGCATATAGATAGATAGATGGGGATTGGGCCTGAGCATATAGATAGATAGATGGGGATTGGGCCTGAGCATATAGATAGATAGATGGGGATTGGGCCTGAGCATATAGATAGATAGATGGGGATTGGGCCTGAGCATATAGATAGATAGATGGGGATTGGGCCTGAGCATATAGATAGATAGATGGGGATTGGGCCTGAGCATATAGATAGATAGATAGATATGCATACCTACACCCCTGTGTGTGACTCTATACACTAATGGTAGCCAGTCATTACATTAAGCTGACAGAGTACGGTATAAAATCATCCACAGGCAGACCAAGCTGACACTAACACCACGGGAGAGGCAATCAGACTTAGGCCCATCTGTCTTGGAGGATATTAGAATATTTTGTCGTATTATTATTAAGGGTTTTCATTGGTCCAGCAATTCCCGAGCAAGGTATAGTTTAGTTTGTATCCTAGACTAAGAAAAATGGCTCTCCAAACCCCTAAAAAAAAAATAAAAAATAAAATAAAAATAAAAATATATATACAGTATATATATATACCGGTATATATATATATATATATATATATATATATATATATATATATATATATATATATATATATATAATTATATATATATATATATATATAAACACCGCCCCCTAGACCCCCTTCAAGCTAAATATTTACATATTTCGGTAAACAAATGCTTTAAAGAAAAAAGCAATTACAGTGCCCTATATCTTTGCCATATAAATGTATAATGGGGTCAATAAACCCATTGTATACAAGATTAAAAAGGTAAATCACCATCAATATACTCAATTATTTTATATACTTTTTTATGCGCTTTAATTACTACAGTACAGTCACAAATAATAATAAGTCTACACAACATATTACTAAAACATGATCCTCGTACACTGTAAAACATCGAGGGAATATGAAAGGAAAACAATAAAATAAAGTATATAATTATAAATCATTGGGTATATTGATGTATCCACTATAAATACATATAAAGGCATAATAAAGATATATAAGAGCAGTGGGTATATGTCAATGGTGATACAGTTGTAAAATATATCTTTCTATTCTTATATTAACCCCTTCTGTACCGGCGACGTTTATATATATATATGATTTCAGCTACATTTAGACGATTGTGTGAAGCTTAGGAAGGTTATATGGTAGCTAGAAGGATTAATTGAGATACTCTATAGCCTTTTCATGGGTAGACGTCCTTCTTGGCTGAATGAAACGTCTAATAGGTGCCAGAATGTTATGAAAAGGACGTCACCGGTACTGAAGGGGTTAAACGGGCTTATTACTGCCAATATACCTAACTGATAAAGGTATATTGTTACGTACAAAACAATACCATCTCAAAACGTCTAATCAGTTCGTACTAACCCCTTCTATACCGGCGACGTCTCTTTTGTTTTATGCTTGCTATATTTAGATTATTTTGTGCAGTTTTAAAAGGATCTGTGGTAGTAAAATAGGGTTAAGTTAGGTATTTCGAAACCTGTTAATTACTGGAGACCCTTTAATTAAAATCAGAATAATATCGTCTAATAGTAGCCAATATGATGCTAAAACGACGGCACCGGTACTAAAAGGGTTAAAGAACGGAGCGCAGCATTGTCAGAGGAAGCCAGGGTCTGTAAAGAATGCAACAAACAAAACAACAACGATTCACTTGCATATTTCACCTTTAAAACAATAGTGACATTTAAATTAAAACAGAAAAAACTAAAAACAAATCAAGTACTTGCCTAATAAAACTAATGTATTTATAACACAGCATTTGTTGGCGTTGTACAGTTGCCCACACAAGTTCTGTTCCTCTCCGTGATCTTATACATGGAAATATAATGTGCATGATTGACTTAGGAGTGTAGTGGTTAACTCGTCTGATTAGTTAACTGATGATTAAAAGAAACCACACTCGCAATTCATTTATGCTAATTTTACGTTCATACATAAGATCACGACGAGAAGAACTTATTTGGCCGACTGTAAAATTAGATATAATATAAGGCACAGAAAGAGATCAAGTATTTCCTATTATCGCCCATCCTGTTGATTGACCTATATAATCCAAAGTAATGTTGTTGAGTACCGTATATATATATATATATATATATATATATATATATATATATATATATATATATATATATATATATATATATATATATATATATACACACACGAAATTATATTCTATGGGATCACTTCAATATAGCCTAATGCGCTGCTCTGCTGGCGGGCTACACACAATTTCTTAGAGAAGATTGCTTCAGGTAAAATAGATCATATATGTGAAACCTGTCCACATAAATAGTGTTCAACCTCTGCAACACTATTATCCAGAAGTGGCTGCGTGTTATATTCGTATTTAAGGCAAACATTTCTGCTATTGTTTTCTTGGTGAGCGATAGCGAACCTGTAATTTAGGTCTTGTCGGAGGAAGATGTTAATGAGACTATTAGAAGCTGAGTATCTTACCCGATATCCGAGAACCACAATATATATATATATATATATATATATATATATATATATATATATATATATATATATATATCTCAATATTATCACAAGTCCTTTGATTTTCCATCACAGGAACTTTGAAGGTATTCATGAAATCGGAAAATAATCCTTCCAATATAATGTTTAGCTCTGTGTGTCCTTGTAACCTCTGTGTGTGTGTGTGTGTGTGTGTGTGTGTGTGTGTGTGTGTGTGTGTGTGTGTGTGTGTGTGTGTGTGTGTGTGTTTATTATCTTTATTTTGTATCTTTTTTCCCAGGATGGTTCTAAAGCTGATAAGGTTTGATAGGTGAGACTGGTTACCTACCGAGAGAGGGAGTGGGTGAGGGGGGGGGGGGGGGGAGTGTGCGATGGAAGAAAATAGGAAGGGAGGGAAAGAGGAGGGGAGGGAGGGAAAGAGGAGGGGGCCAGGGAGAAATTGGTGGAGAAGGGAGGAAAGCGCACTGGAAGAAAGTAGGAATGGAGGGAAAGAGGAGGGGAAGCGAGAGGGAGAGAGGGAAGGGAGGGAAAGAGGAGGGAAGGGAGGGAAAGAGGAGGGGAGGCGGGAGAGAGGGGGAGGGAAGGATGGAGGAGAATAAGGTGAAAGGAGGAGGGAGGGAGGGAGGGAAAGAAGGGGTGTGAAAGCAAAATCGGAAATTCTGAAAAGGAGACGCGAGTGAGAAATCGAAGAATGGAGTGAGGGAGAAGGGACGTGCTTGGGGTGTATATTAAGAAGCACTCACATATACAGTATATAGAAACACATATATAGGTACATATAGAGGCATACATACATACATGGAGTGAGGGAGAAGGGACGTGTTTGGGGTGTATATTAAGAAGCACTCACATATACAGTATATAGAAACACATATATAGGTACATATAGAGGCATACATACATACATGGAGTGAGGGAGAAGGGACGTGCTTGGAGTGTATATTAAGAAGCACTCTCACACATATATAGAGGCACATATATACAAACAGTCATACATACACATAGAGGCATACATACATACATACATGGAGTGAGGGTGAGGCGACGTGGTTGGGGTGTATATTATGACGTACACTCTCATACATATATAGAGGCACATATATACAAGCACGTACACAAACCAGTCACACATACACACACAGGCACATACATACGCACATACAGTCACACATACACATTGAAGGAGAGGGCGGGCCGAGAGTTCTGCGATGTAATTTTTGTAATGGCCTAGGTTGCTTACACTCGGAAAGAACTGCCTCAGGCGGCAACTCCGGTATAAGCTTGGTACGAAGAATTTAGGAGGGTCCGGGACATTCTTCTACCAAAATGTATAAACAAATATATCGAAGAGGGGTCTTGGAGGAATATATTTAAGCTTAATCTGCCTTGTGAGAGGGATCTGCCTTGTGTGGGCCAATCGGCTTTCTGCAGACTCCCATTTTCTTATGTTCTTATGTTCTTAATGTTTTTAATTGGGTGAAACGTCATATTATCGTCACATATTTGTTCGTGTGCATATCCTATCTGCTCACCAAATTGTATGAAAATCGGTTCATAACTTTGCGAAATATCTTTTTTACAGACAAACAGACAAACAAACAAAGGGAGATGAAAACGTAACCCTCGTCCAAGCTCGTTGGCGGGGGTAATAAGATAAAAAAATTAGTCAAGGTACTGAAAGGATTAAGGGGGAATGGTTGTCCCCCCCTCCCCCCCCCCCCTTCCTTCTTCCTCATGTTTAGCCCCATTAGTTTTCAGATTTTAAGATGTTCATCCCATTAGTTTGGCGATTTGATGACCTTTCACCCCATTGTTTTGCCAATACTAAGATCTTTCGTACAATTTAGTTGTCGATATTTTTCCTGGCGAGCGATAGCGAGCCCATAATATAGTGGTAACCGGACTTCGGCCAGGGAATATTTCTATCGAAAAATGTACAAATATATCGGGGTGTTTTTTATAAGCTTGATGGAGGTCTAGGGAGGAGACTAACAAATAATAAAAAGACACACAAATAAGCAAATAAATAGGCCCATCCTCCCTTAACGAATAAATAGGCCCATCCTCCCTTAACGAATAAATAGGCCCATCCCCCCTTAACGAATAAATAGGCCCATCCCCCTTAACGAATAAATAGGCCCATCCCCCTTAACGAATAAATAGGCCCATCCCCCCTTGAATAAATAGGCCCATCCCCCCTTGAATAAATAGGCCCATCCCCCCTTAACGAATAAATAGGCCCATCCCCCCTTAACGAATTCCTTTGAAGTACCCGACAAACGCGTCCTCTTTAATTAATACTTAATTGCCATACTTACATTTTATATACAGTATTTTTGTTTTCATATAGTTTTTCTGTATACGATATGTTTGTTGCCTTAGATCTGTGTATCATTATTCGACTTTTTCAATAACATGGCGTATTATTTATTAGTCACGCTAATAATAAACGGTTTCAAACAGCCTAAGACAAATCTCTGTATAATTATAATTTCAATTATTTAACCCTCTCAGTACAGTTTCTTCTTATATATTCTGGCTAACATTAAACGAATATAATCAGCTTTGGAAGGCTTTCTAGGAACCAAATGAGTGAAGACAAGACCCATTAACCCTCTGAGTCCTACAATGCTTTCCTAGACTGAATGAAATCGTCTTCTGTATGCCAGCAGAAAAGTCAGACAGCATAATCGCATACTAAAAGAGTTAAATCATGTATAATTTAACATTCTCACCATTATATTGTTTAATTTAGGTAATGAAAAACGTCTGATAGTGATGAATATTACACATATTCTGGTTAACAACATCATCACTACTACTACTACTACTACTACTACTACTACTACTACTAATATAAATAATAATAATATAAATAACAAAAATAATAACAATCCTACTCACCAAATGCGTCGAGTTATCAGCAGGATCAACAAGTAGGGTGATGGTATAGTTCCCCTCCGCCCCCTGTCCGGCGCCGCCCCCTACGCTACCCCTCCGCCCCCTCACCACCCCCCACGGACCCCTGAAGTAGCCAGGGTTGAGCAGCAGCAGGTACAGGTAACACATAGCACAGGTGTCCGCTGAGAACAGTGCTGGGGGGAGGTAGGTGTGCTGGAATACAAGACAGATATTTATATATAAGAGATAGTAAGATATATAGTAAAGATAGTAAGATATTGAGGGGAAGTTTTAGTTCGTTCCTTAGACTGCCATCAACCTGTAAATAACACCCCCTAGAGCCCCCATTCAAGAAAAATTTGTACATTTTTCGGTAGAAAAATGTCCCGGACGAAAGCCAGTTACTCTTAAAATTGCAGGATAGCTATCGCTCGCCAGGAAAAATCGACACTTAAATGACACGAACAGTTTTAATATTGACAAAGGAATGGGGCGTAAAATCTTATAATCGCCAAACTAATGGGCGTTTGGCGATTAGAATATGTAAACTAATGGGGCTAAACCTGAAGTAGCCATGACGGTTGAGCAGCAGCAGGTACAGGTTATAACACATAGCACAGGCGTCCGCTGAGAACAGTGCTGGTGGCAGGTAGGTGTGCTGGAATAGATGAGAGATGGATAAGAAAGATAGTAAGATATTAAAGAATGATAAGACATCTTTATCAATATCAAGACCTTTAGTACCATTTAGTTGTATTTTTTTCCTGGCGAGCGTTAGCGAGCTTGCAATCTTTAATGAATCGGCCTTCGGTCAGGACATTTGTCTACCGAAAATCTACAAATTTATCTCGAAGCGGGATCTTGATATGTTATTAAGCTTGATGGAGGTCTAGGGAGGAAACTAAAATAATAAAATAATAAAATAATAAATATAAAAGCTAATAAATAAACCCTAGCCCCTTAATAACATGGAAAAGTAAATGCATATCAAACTTTGGCGAGGTTTGTATCAATACGTGAGTAAGAAGGAGAGTGGGAACCGTAGGCAAGGATCGCTGCATCAAAACCGGGAGGGAAGTATTGGGAAAATAGGGAGGCTAGCTTTGGAAGGGTGCCAAGGGGGCGGGGGGGGGGGGGGGGGGGCGTATACATTGATGGGCTAGTGGCTGGGTTTTTGGTCTATTGATTAATTTATCCATTTATTTTTTTAGTTTCCTCGCTAGACCTCTATCAAGCTTAGAAAAACACCCACTAGATCCCCCCCCCCCCCTTCAAGATAAATTTGTAAATTTTTCAGTAGAAAAATGTCCCGGCCGGAGACCGGTTCCTCTTAAAATTACAGGCTCGCTATCGCTCGCCTGGTAAAAATCGACACCTAAATGCCACGAAAGGTCTTACATTTGACAACGAAATGGGGTGAAAGGTGCTAAAATCGCCAAACTAATGGAGTTCTAGGGAGGAAACTAAAATAATTATAAAAAATATACCTAAATGAGCAAATAAATACGCCCATCCCCCCTAAATAAATACGCCCATCCCCCCTAAATATACGCCCATCCCCCCTAAATATACGCCCATCCCCTCTAAATATACAAACACGTTTCTCCCCTTCACGTTTTTCTTCATCCCTTCCAACTCAAACACGGGAATTCTTGCTCGAATTTCCCTTTCATTTTTACTGATTTTCTATTGGTGTCTGTCTATGAAGTTGATGGATAGGTCTCTCTCTCTCTCTCTCTCTCTCTCTGGAATGCATAGTAGGGGCCGCATAGTCTAAGTGAGTATGTAAAACAGGCCCAAACGCGTTTTTTTTCCTCCATTTTCGACAGATCCTGCGCCCTAATATATGAGCCCAAATCCAGTAAACCTTAAGTCATTGAATACTGCATGGTGTATGGATTCCGAATACTGCATGGTGTATGGATTCCGAATACTGCATGGTGTATGGATTCCGAATACTGCATGGTGTATGGATTCCGAATACTGCATGGTGTATGGATTCCGAATACTGCATGGTGTATGGATTCCGAATACTGCATGGTGTATGGATTCCGAATACTGCATGGTGTATGGATTCCGAATACTGCATGGTGTATGGATTCCGAATACTGCATGGTGTATGGATTCCGAATACTGCATGGTGTATGGATTCCGAATACTGCATGGTGTATGGATTCCGAATACTGCATGGTGTATGGATTCCGAATACTGCATGGTGTATGGATTCCGAATACTGCATGGTGTATGGATTCCGAATACTGCATGGTGTATGGATTCCGAATACTGCATGGTGTATGGATTCCGAATACTGCATGGTGTATGGATTCCGAATACTGCATGGTGTATGGATTCCGAATACTGCATGGTGTATGGATTCCGAATACTGCATGGTGTATGGATTCCGAATACTGCATGGTGTATGGATTCCGAATACTGCATGGTGTATGGATTCCGAATACTGCATGGTGTATGGATTCCGAATACTGCATGGTGTATGGATTCCGAATACTGCATGGTGTATGGATTCCGAATACTGCATGGTGTATGGATTCCGAATACTGCATGGTGTATGGATTCCGAATACTGCATGGTGTATGGATTCCGAATACTGCATGGTGTATGGATTCCGAATACTGCATGGTGTATGGATTCCGAATACTGCATGGTGTATGGATTCCGAATACTGCATGGTGTATGGATTCCGAATACTGCATGGTGTATGGATTCCGAATACTGCATGGTGTATGGATTCCGAATACTGCATGGTGTATGGATTCCGAATACTGCATGGTGTATGGATTCCGAATACTGCATGGTGTATGGATTCCGAATACTGCATGGTGTATGGATTCCGAATACTGCATGGTGTATGGATTCCGAATACTGCATGGTGTATGGATTCCGAATACTGCATGGTGTATGGATTCCGAATACTGCATGGTGTATGGATTCCGAATACTGCATGGTGTATGGATTCCGAATACTGCATGGTGTATGGATTCCGAATATGTTTGAGGTTTATTCGTGCGTATTCTATATTTGGCACAATTGATCCGAGTATTTTCAATTTCATTGAATTATAGCCTTGTCAAATTGTGTCACTTATTTGGGTCACTTTGAATGTTTACATTTTTATGAGTAAATTTGTATTTTTCACAGCGCTACGATTCGAACGGTATAATGGCATATCTATTTTTGGAAATTGTTAGTACCCTTGGCAACTGTTCAAAATTTGTGTTATAACTTGCAAATCTACTATGAACCTAACTTAACCTAACCTAGGAAACAATAAATGGAATCAGCTCAACTATTTTTCCCAACACTAAAATAAACCCCGGATCCATCAGTAGCTGCATAATTGAAATTGGGCCATTATTGTGGAATATATATATTTTTTAGCCACCCCTGAAAACAGGTGCACTTATCCACTGCTTCAACTTTGAAAGGCTCCTGTACCCTAAGGTCTGGGCCCAAATCAAGTCAGGTCATTGAGCCAGTTCAGGTGAGGTCAGAAGGTCATGTAAGGTCAGTAGGTCAGGTGAGGTCAGTAGTTCAAGTCAGGTCAGTAGGTCATGTCAGGCGAGGTCAGGTCAGAAGGCCAGGTTAGGTCATTGAGTCAGTTCAGGTGAGGGCAGGTCAGGTCATTGAGTCAGTTCAGGTGAGGTCAGGTCAGGTCATTGAGTCAGTTAATGTGAGGTCAGAAGGTCATGTCAGGTCAGTAGGTCAGGTCAGGTGAGGGTGGATAAGTGGTGTGATGGAATATTTCTTGGAGAGCGGTTTGACCTTTAATACTAAAAGTGAATCTAAATATGTCACTAGTGTGTGTGTGTGTGTGTGTGTGTGTGTGTGTGTGTGTGTGTGTGTGTGTGTGTGTGTGTGTGTGTGTGTGTGTGTACGTAATTGTGGTGTACGTGAAGGTGTTTGTATGTGTATGTACGTAATGGCAATGAACATTGACTGAATATAAGTGAATGGATACGTGTGAAAAATGTGCTATATTTGGTAAATGTTTGCTATGTGTCTGTCTGTGTGTATGAATGTGTGCGTACTGTAATTGTGAACGTACTATATATGTGAATGTGTACGTACTGTAATTGTGATTGTGTACGTGATGTATATGTGAATGTGTACGTACTGTAATTGTGATTGTGTACGTGATGTATATGTGAATGTGTACGTACTGTAATTGTGATTGTGTACGTACTATATATGTGATTGTGTGCGTGATGTATATGTGAATGTGTGCGTACTGTAATTGTGATTGTGTACGTACTGTATTTGTGATTGTGTATGTGTGAATGTGTACGTATTATATATATATGTGATTGTGTACGTACAGTATATATGAATGTGTACGTACTGTATAATATGATTGTGTACGTACTGTACGTGTGAATGTTTACGTACTGTGTGTGTGGTTGTGTACGTACAGTATGTGTGAATGTGTATGTACAGTATGTTGATTGTGTACGTATTTTAGGCCTACGTATAAATATGTACGTATTGTATGTATGAATATGTACGTCCTGCACATGTGTATAAACCTGTGTAATTTTTATTTCTTGTTAAAAAGCTAATCAATGAATGTAGATATTAAAGGTCAAGGGTTGTCCTGTGTTAATCAAATAAAGTCTAGTATATTTCCACATTCTTTTGCATGTATCTGTGTATGTACAAATATTACATCTATGTCTGTACCGATACTGTTTAATATATGGATACATTTGTATGTATGTGTATTAGTACGTATGCATAAAATGTATAGTTGTGTGCATGTTTTCTGTTCTATGTGTATGAAGGAGCCAAAAGGCAGGCTGCCTGTAACGAGCGTCTCCCCCAAAGCCAAACAAATGACAGAGAGACAAATTCAAGGGACGTTGGGGTCAAAGTGCCTGGACACACGAAGTTTAAAATAGTTGAAGTCATAGGATGAAGGAAAGATTGATAGAGGGAGTGAGTTCCAGAGTTCACTTATTGAGTAGAAGAAAAACTGCGAATATTTGCCATTTCTTGGGTGGAGAGCTGGACAGAATAGGAGTGGGAATGTGTTGAAAGGCGGGATTCCTCGCACTCACTGCAAGGGAAGGCGTACCGTATGCACCGAGAGAGCTCTGAAGAAAACTGATTGTTCTAATAGCGATAGAAGAGTGAAAGATATGGGAAAATGGGGGAGCTAGTAAGAGGACGTGAGTTGATGAGGCAAAATGCTTTTGACTCTACTCTTTCGCGAAGTGCGGTATGGGTGGAACCACCCCACACATTTAGTGTGCTCAACTGTGGGCTTCTGTGGGTTCTTCACCCCCGCATAGCTTCTTGCTCTTTTATAGGGATTAGGGGCACAGTACGCCCATGTATTGAGTATTGTTTGCATGTGTGGGAAGGTCCCACCCAAACTGCACTAACCGGCCATGACTAGCAATAATTGGTTTACGTTGTAGAAATGTTGATAAAATTCCTCTCTCTAGATTTCACGTAAACTACCATCAAAGATTTGACGAACTATTAATTTTGACTATATATATATATCATGGGAAACACTCACCCCATTGCGACACAGAGGCTGCCCCGCTTCAGCCAGATCCTGGGCGTTCAGGATTGGTCTGGAGTCCGGGAAGCCGCTAACGCCATCTCCATATCTCTCATTATCAGGACTCGAACTTGAGACATCCGCAGCATCCCCCTCACCAGCACTATCCATCTCACCCACATAATCCATGTCACCCACAGCTTCCATCTCACCTGCAGCCACTTCTCCTCCGGACAAAGTGACATCGAACGCGGGTGTCGTCAACCATAGCGACACATTCTCCGCCTGGGGCATGTGTTCTGCCTCTCTCTCTTCAATGTTGTGATCTTTGTAGCCCTCAGTTACATCGTAATCCAAGTTCTCAGCCTGAGATAGTGTTTGTACATGGTCCACCTCTCTCTCCTTGATACTGTGGGGTCTCCCGTAGCTTTCTGTTACATCGTAAATCTCTTGGGATAATGTTTGTATGTGGTTCGTCCCTCTTTTCTCGATATTGTGATCTATTTCGGAGCTTTCTGTCATATCATAATCCGGGGAAGCGGACTGAGATAAGATGGTTGAAGCCAATATGCTTTTATAAGAAACTGTTTGTTTTGATCTATGGAATTGGCCCTTTGGTTGATTTTGATGGCTCCCATAGCTTTCAGTCACATCGAAGTCCAGGTTCCTGGTCCGAGATAGGATTGCAGGTCCCGACAAGCCCTTGTGATGGACTGTTTGTTTTGACATGGGAAGCTGGTGATCTGGTTGTGCTTGACTGGACGTGGTTGCTTCCAAATGGTTACTCTCGGCCTCATAGTATTTCTGTTCTAAGTACGCTGGGTAGATTCGATTGCTTCCTCGTCCAGTCACTGGCTCTAAGGTTTTGGACGTCTCCTTCTGATGTCGTTCCCTCCGTACTGAAGTTTCTGTGAGGTTGTCTATGTCTTTTGGGTGTTTGATTCTCGGTGAGCTCCTGCCGTCCACCATCACGTCGCCTACTGTTAGCGTCACCAGAATCGCCACTATCTGCAAAGAGGAAATAGAGTGTTAGCAAGGGCAGCCACAAAAATAATAAAACACGTTTCTTGATCTCACCTCTACTGTATATATATATATATATATATATACTCTCTCTCTCTCTCTGGGTGGAAGTTAGAATTGAAGAGATTTAATACTTGTTTATTAGAAACAAAATTCTACCTGAAATAAAATTTCCTAGTATGTTATAAATACTTTTTCAATAGAACGGTTAAGATAGTAGATAGAAAATTGCACTATGTAGTGAGTGTAGTACACCAAGTAACCTATTTCACCTAGACTATCTCCCCGGAATGGATAGCAAGGTTTTCGAGACTGATTATTGCTTGTAATTTAATGTTAACTCTTACCCCATCCCCCCTTCTCTCTCACACTCATTCAATGTTCTTTTCTATATGAGTGAGGGAGACAAAAGACAGAATTGCCTGTGGCTAGAGCCTCCCCCAGAGTTGAAAGAGTGACAGGGCCAAAATCAAGGGACGTTCGAGGCAAAATGCCTCTCTCACAAATACACACACTCTCTCTCTCTCTCTCTCTCACACACACTCATTCACTTACACTCTCTCTCAGACCATATACCCCAACACAGCGTCCATGCATACTGATGGAACAATCCCTCGCTAAACCGAGATGCCTCTTTATTCCAGCCAGGTGGTCGCTTAACCCCTTCTGTGCCGGCGACGTCTTTTTAATTTCATACTTGCTATATTGCGACTATTTTGTGCAGCTTAAGAAGGATCTGTGGTAGTAAAAAGGGTTAAGTGAGATAGTTTAAGTCTGTTAATTGCTGGAGGCCCTTTTTAAACTGAATACAATCGTCTAATAGTGGCCAGAATATAATGATAACAACGTCCGGTGCAGAAGGGGTTAACCCTATTTGATGCAAGTCGGGTTTATTTGGAGTCTCCCAGTTTTACTCCATTAGTTTGGAAATGTGAAGACGTTTCACCTTATTAGTTTGGCAATTATAAGACGCTCCAACCCAATAAGTTGTCTATATGTCCTGGGTTAGAGATAGCAAGCCTGCCATTAGGAATAAATCGGCCTTTGGCAGATCATATTTTAGCTAGTGTATTCTATGCAAAGCGCCAAATTAAACTGAAAGGGTTAAATATTACGGTAGCTAACACGGTGTCTCATAAGATTAAGGGGAGAAATACAATTACTTCATTTATGTATTATTCGATTTATTTAATTCCCTCCCTAGACCACCATCAAGCTTAATTCATATTTGGTCACCACCAACTTCACTTCTAAACTCAATTAATGAAATAAACAAATACATGTGGCACTCCAAGGACTCGAACCTAGGATACTCACACCGAAATTCCGCGCATTTATACATTACGCTATCAAGTCCCCCCCCCCCCCCTCCCGAGATAAATTTACGCGTTTTTCGGTATAAAAAATGCCACATAACCAGCAAATATGAGCGTAAATAGAGGCCAACAACCCCAGTGGAACCAATATGGCGAAGGTTGGCCGATCTCTGTTACTATAGGATCTCTTAACTTTTTTTTTAGAGCAGGTGACGTCCTAGTAATCTTATGCTGCCTACTATTAGACGATTTTATTCAGCTTAGGAAGGACATCTAGCCATTAATAGGCCACACAGTATCACAAATAACCCTTTTTAACTACCACAGATCCTTCCTAAACTATCACAAATAACTCTTTTAACTACCGGTACCACAGATCCTTCCTAAGCTTCATAAAATCCTCTGACTATTACCAGAATAAAAATAAAAAATACGTCGCTCATATTGAAAGGGTCTAAGCCGGTATCACACGAGAGCTTATATAGTCAACATTCGATGATCAAAAAATTTCTGGTAACATTTCTGGAATATTTTGCACTGGTATCGGAAACTAGACTGATTATAGACGAATTTAGGTGACCGGAATATCTTAAATGTTGACCTCATAAGCTCCCAGACCAGTATTGAGGATAAATGTTGAAGGAAAAAGCGCTCGTGTGATACCGGCTTAAGGGTCACATTAGTCTACCGTTGTTGTAGTGGTGTTATTTGATGGGCTAGGATGGAATATTTCATTACCTGGCTCCAGCTGTCACTCTCGCTCACTCAATCTCACTCATTCTCTCTCCTTCACTCTTTTCCTCATTCTCTAGCTCTCTCTCCCTCACTCACTCTCTCTAGCTCGCTCCCTCCCTCACTCTCTCGCTCATAATCTCCCTCATTCTCTTAATAATGTTCTCGTTCACTCAGTCACTCACAAACACTCACACTCTCTCTCTCTCCCTCCCTCACTCTCTCGCTCATAATCTCCCTCATTCTCTTAATCATTTTCTCGTTCACTCACTCACTCACACACACTCTCTCTCTCACCCTCATTCTCTCTCAGTCACTATTTTCCTTACTCACTCTCACTCCCTCACTCACTCTCTCTCTCCCTCTCTTAAAAGTTGCACATAGTTCTTCATGAGAGCAGATCAAGAAGAGAATATATTGTGCACACTCTGCAATGAGTGTAGTGCCCTATACACAATATGTCTCTTTCCACTTCGAGCATCTCCCCGGAATGGACTGCAAGGTCTTTGAGATAATAACTATTCCTTGCAACTGATTGTAACACCCTCACTTTTTTTTCTCACACACACACACACTCACACAAACACACTTTTTGTTTTCTCTCTCTCACACACACACACTCACTCACACACACTCTCTCTCTCTCTCTCTCTGTATTTGATGGACAGCCAGACGCAATAATCCCCGAGCCTTGTTAACCCTTCCAGTACCGGTCACGTCCGTTTCAATATAGTCTGGCCATGATTAGACGATTTTTATTCAGCTTAGGAAGGACGTCTACCCTTTAAGTATTTTGGACCCCTTCTCCCTCATGTTTAGCCTCATACATTTTCAGATTCTAAGACGTTCAAAGACATAAAAGAGGTATGAAAAAAGGTATATATAACATATATATATATATATATATATATATATATATATATATATAGGTCATACTTTTTCCATACCGCTTTTATACCTTTGATAATTCGTAGTGTAGGCGAGGTTAATCATGAGATTGTCTAGTGTTGAAATACATGTTGTCCTGTTGGGTAATGTCACAACACCAAGCTTTTTATCATTACAGCCGTGTGGTAAACTAATATAATCAGGTAGTGCTGCAATGCTTTTATACTTCTGCAACACCGCAATTAAGCTTAACCGTTGCAACACACACCATTGACTAGTGTTGCAATGCTCATGTCTGCAATATCATCATTTACTTCTTTCATGATTACTCGGTTGCAACAGACTGTATACAACACTTTGTAGTATTGCAAATAAGTTTACTTTCTGCAATGTCAGGATACATTGCAATCACCAATAGTCACCCCTTAAAAGACCCTATAGAAACAGAGATCGGCCAACCTCCGCCCTTGTGGTACCCTGGTGATAATTTCCTGTCTGTACATTCAAATACAGTATATCCATAACGGTACCAATAATAAAACATTGGTAATATATTCATAACGGTACCAATAATAAAACATTGGTAATATTGGTACAGGAATATAGGTACATAGAATATAGAAAAACAACAATAATAATAATTATAGTTTGGTCTTGGATGTACAGTCGGCCTAATAAGTCATGTCTTGGCACCCATTATGTTTTGATCAATAATGGGATTTCAGACATATTTACACATGATTTCTTCTTTTTGAGTGAGATATACAACCGTGTTCCTACACTTACCCACCCTATTCAACATCTGACAGACATTTATACAGCACAGAGGAAGCCAAACGTAATGACAGCTGGGACATGACTTATTAGCGCGACAGTACAGCCACTCATAAACATTTGTGGACTTCACCTACCGGTATATCTAATTGTGGAAGTATATCTCTGGAAACCAATTGATGACTATATTTGTCTATGCATCAACTAGGAAACACTGCATGCTATATATTGAAAAGCAAGTTGTATACAAGAATATCCAGATAGTTATAATTGCATAAACAAGAACATACGGGGTCCACGAATTCTTACGAGTGGGCTACAGACTATGGTATCCGAGTGTACAGTCGCCCTAATAAGTGATGTCTCGGCACCAATTATGTTTTGATCAATAACTGGTATCAGCAATATCTAAGCTTCATTTCTTCATATCGAGTGAAATATACAAACATGTTCCTACACTTACCCACCCTATTCAACATCTGACAGACATTAATACAGCACAGAGCGAGCCAAACGTAATGACACCTGACACTTGACTTATTAGCGCCAACTGTACATTCCACAAGATCAAGAATAATATAACACCTCGGGGTTTTGATATCTAGGGTACCAAAATGGCGTATAAAATAAAGATGTCCACACTCTCTCTCTCTTACTAAAGGGTCTCTGGTTCCCCCTCGCAACCTCATGTTTAATTTCCTGTGTTCATATTGTGGGCGAACTGGCACCTCATTTTCCTATCTCGTGTCTCTTGCTGATCCTCCCTACCCCTTGTGGGAGTAAGGACTGGCTACTGACAGACTGACCTTATGACTAAGATACAAAGTACACAACACTGAAAACAGACTTTTTTTCAATGTAACTGATGGAGACAACATGCAAAGCTGACTGTAACAAGTGTCTCTCCAAAAGATGAAATGGACATTATCATTATCAATTTGATCCACAAGTTTGCTATGTAGGCCTAGTATTGCAAACAAAAAATAATACAACTAATAACTAAATAAATATATAAAATAATACAACTAATAACTAAATAAATATATAAAATAATACAACTAATAACTAAATAAATATATAAAATAATACAACTAATAACTAAATAAATAAAATATACAACTAATAACTAAATAAATATATACAACTAATAACTAAATAAATATATAAAATAATACAACTAATAACTAAATAAATATATAAAATAATACAACTAATAACTAAATAAATATATAAAATAATACAACTAATAACTAAATAAATATATAAAATATAAACACTCGGTAATTAATTCTTCATAGTGTGTGTGTGTGTGTGTGTGTGTGTGTGTGTGTGTGTGTGTGTGTGTGTGTGTGTGTGTGTGTGTGTGTGTGTGTGTGTGTATTACCAGTGCAAGGTCAATTGTGATGTCCCCATCATGATTACTTAGTTATTGCAAAAACTGTGTCGCGAAATATGTTGCTGATTTTGAAAACTTGGCATTGATACCGCGTTGCCTCACATATCTCTCCTTCACCTGGCCAGGCTGAGATGCGGACACCATCCAGCTCTCCTGAGCTATCAGAAGAGACTGGATGACTCCGTTGTCGACGCCTGTCCGGGATGTAACACAGCACCCCATACCATTAAACACATCATAGAAGACTGCATTTCACACAACCACTTACGCCAGCAACACAATCTACACTCAATTAGAGCTCTGTGGGAAAGCCCGATCGTGGCCATGGCCTTCCTCAGGGACTCGGGGCTGTTCGGCCAGGCAGCTTAGGGAACAACAACAACGACAACAACATATCTCTCCTCAGCCAACAGCACATAACCATGATAACAATTCTCTCTCAGTCCCCGGCGGTTCAAAGGAATATTTGATGTGCCCCCCCCCCCCCCCCTGCAAGATCTGGAATATTTAACCACTTCTGTACCGGCCACGTCTTTTTCATTGTAGTCTAGCTATATTTAGACGATTTTTAGCAGTTTAAGAAGGCTCTGTGGTAGTAAAAGGGGTTGAGTGGGATAGTTCGAAGCCTGTTAATTGTTCGAAGCCTGTTAATTGCTGTAGACCCTTTTTAGACTGAATACAATCGTGTAATAATAGCCAGAATACAGGCAAAATGACGTCGCTGTACAGAAGGGGTTAAGGAGAGGTTTTGAGTATTTCCTAGACTTCCATCAAATTTAAAATGACACCCCCCTAAGATCCCCTTATAAGGTAAATTTGTACATTTTTGGGTAGACAAATTTCCTGGCCGAAGAGCCGGTTTCTCTTAAATTATAGGCTAGCTATCGCTCGCCAGGGAAAAATCGACACCTAAATGACGTGAAAAGTCTTAATATTGACAACAAAAAAAGGGGTGAAAGGTCTGAAAATCGCCAAACTAATGAGCCAACGTCTTAAAATCTGAAAACTAATGGGGCTAAACATGAGAAAGAAGGGGGACCAGAAAAACGACCTATCTTCCCTCAAAGGAATATGTTATGTGCCGCCAAGCCCCCTGCACCGCAATATGTTATGTGCCGCCAAGCCCCCTGCACCGCAATATGTTATGTGCCGCCAAGCCCCCTGCACCGCAATATGTTATGTGCCGCCAAGCCCCCTGCACCGCAATATGTTATGTGCCGCCAAGACCCCTGCACCGCAATATGTTATGTGCCGCCAAGCCCCCTGCACCGCAATATGTTATGTGCCGCCAAGCCCCCTGCACCGCAATATGTTATGTGCCGCCAAGACCCCTGCACCGCAATATGTTATGTGCCGCCAAGCCCCCTGCACCGCAATATGTTATGTGCCGCCAAGCCCCCTGCACCGCAATATGTTATGTGCCGCCAAGCCCCCTGCACCGCAATATGTTATGTGCCGCCAAGCCCCCTGCACCGCAATCTCTGGAGTTTCATCAATCGTCGGGTTCGGTTTATTGGAGCTTCTAGTTCACGAATGTATCATTTATGCAATCAGCGGGGGCAGCTTGTATTAATATGCGGTACAGTCTATCATACAAATATCGTGTACACTCGGATGGATGCATTTGGTGGAAGGGAAACACAGGAAAGAACTCGAATTCTTAGGCATAGGGCATGGAGTTTTCGCTTGGTATAAATATTCATATTTGCTTTCACCCACCCACCAATTAATTTACAAATAAACCTAACTAGTGAAATCAATGAAAGTAATGTATACATGTGGTACTCCAAGGACTCGAACCTAGGATACTCACACCGAAATTCCGCACACTAAGCATTAGGCTATCAAAACAGTTATGATCCTTCTCATTCAGTCTCTGAAGATGAGTTCTACGTAGCCCGAAACGTAAGAGGAATAGATAATTCAAGCTGTTTCCCTTCCACATAATTCATCCAATTGTGTGCATATATACTGTATATATATATATATATATATATATATACTTATATATATATATATATATATATATATATATATATATATATATATATATATATTCTGTATATATATATATATATATATATATATATATATATATATATATAACGCCACATGAGGGCCCAGGTGTTGGGTGTCGCTACTTCATTGGCGGAGGAAGGGGTAAGAGGAGGGAGATGAGGAAGATTATGAGGGAGGAGCAGGTGGTGGTGGTGGTGGAGGAGGAGGAGGATTACAAAGGATAAGGAGGAGGAGGAGGAGGAGGATAAGGGGAGGAGAAAGGAGGAGGAGGAGGAGGAAGTGAAATAAAAGGAATACCAAGGACTTACACACTGCAACAGACCTATTGGTCCTTACGGGGCAGTTTGGATATCTACACTACTAAGCTACCAACTACTAGGTAAAGAAAACGATGGTAAAGCAGAAGGCTCCTCCCCACCCAAGGAGGGGGGAGGAGGAGGGGAAGAGGAGGGGAGGAAGAGGAAGAGGAGGAGGAAGAGGAAGACAAGGAGGAGGAAGTGGAAGACAAGGAGGAGGAACAGAAGGAGGAGGAGGAAGAGGTGGAGGAAAAGTAAGGTAAGAGTTAGAGAGGCTATGACAGTTTGACAGAAGGGGTGGCGGGGGAATATAATACCTGTCGCTCATCTCTCATATTAAATATTCGTATTATACTGTAGCCTATTGTATCAGAGTTATTTATTTTAAGTTTTGCATTTAATTAATCATAGCTATTTTCTGACCTGCCTGGGTCATATCATACACATATTCAATATATTAGGGCTGTACTTGTTTATTTAGAGAGGCCTTAACCCCTTCTCTACCAGCAACGTCTTTTTAGTTTTAGTTTAGCAATATTTAGACAATTTTGTGCAGCTTAAGAAGTATCTGTGGTAGTAAAAAGGGTCAAATAAGATAGTTTGAAGCCTGTTAGTTGCTGGAGGCCCATTTTGAACTGAATAAAATCGTGTAAAAGTAGCCAAATTAAAGGTAAAAAGACGTCGCTAGTACAGAAGGGGTTAAATGTGCCCTCTAGTACTTAGCTGCTACTGTTTGTATGTGAGGTGTATGTTCGGCCATGTCCTCTTATATTACAGGCTCGCTATCGCTCGCCAGGAAAAAAATCGACACCTAAATGACACGAAAAGTCTTAATATTGGCAAACGAATGAGGCGAAAGGTCTAAAAATCGCCAAACTAATGGGCCGAACGTCTTAAAATCTGAAAGCTAAAGGGGCTAAGCATGAGGAAGAAGGGGGGGGGAACAGAAAAGGCCCCCTCTCCCCTTAAACCCTTGCATCATAAACCTTGAACTTCCCCTCTCAGTAATAACACAACAAAATGTCAAGGAGAAGAGGGAGGGAGGGAGGGAGAGTTAACTATACTTTATTCACATTAGCTCTCTCTATAGCACTTACTTATTCTCTCTCTCTCTCTCTCTCTCTCTCTCTCTCTCTATCTCTCTCTCACACACAATATATCTCTCTCACTCTCTCTTAATTATATATATATATATATATATATATAATTTCTTGATAAATATATCTCACGAAAGCAGTGGTCAGGTAAGTAATTTATATTACTTATCTCTATGACACTCTGTTACAAACTTTACTTCTCTAACACACCGTGAACTAGTGCCGATATATAGGCCAGTCCTATTGTGTTATCCAGGACTATATTCTATCCATTATATACTGTATAGGTCGAATATCTTGACTACTAACCTTATATACTGTATAGGTCGAATATCTTGACTACTAACCTTATATACTGTATAGGTCGAATATCTTGACTACTAACCTTATATAGTGTATAGGTCGAATATCTTGACTACTAACCTTATATACTGTATAGGTCGAATATCTTGACTACTAACCTTATATACTGTATAGGTCGAATATCTTGACTACTAACCTTATATACTGTATAGGTCGAATATCTTGACTACTAACCTTATATACTGTATAGGTCGAATATCTTGACTACTAACCTTATATACTGTATAGGTCGAATATCTTGACTACTAACCTTATATACTGTATAGGTCGAATATCTTGACTACTAACCTTATATACTGTATAGGTCGAATATCTTGACTACTAACCTTATATAGTGTATAGGTCGAATATCTTGACTACTAACCTCTATAAGTAATTCATATTATCACCAACCCACCAATTAACTTACACATAAAGCTAATTAATGAAATCAATGCAACTAATGAATACATGTGGTACTCCAAGGATTCGAACCTCGAACCTAGGATACTCACACCGAAATTCAGCGCACTAACCATTACGGTACGCTATCAAGACAGAGGTGAATAGAGTAATCAAGGTAATATTTTTAGCATTTGGGAAGAATCAACCAGGGATTATGTGTGGAAATGTACAGCCCATTTGCTCTTGTCCTGTTTTACTTACAGAGGTTTGGGGTCATGATTTCTGACCTACTTATAATGAATACACTATAGTTCTAATGAATCTATCTATCTTTTGCCGGACTCCATGATCCCCGAGGGGATGGACAAGAACAAATCGCCCCCACGCACCTCTGTCCCAATCAGCCTCCCATCCAGCACCGCTTTCACACATATACTTCTTAACTCCATCCTTCCACCTCTCTCTCGGTTTACCGATACCTCTTCCAATGAAACCCAACCAAAATATGTTGACCCACCATTCCAATGTTTCTATTATATTAAGTAATATCGTCCTTAACACTAATAACCCCCAAATGATTATAATTGAAGCATATAATATTCCCAAGAATCGAACCCAGTAC
The DNA here is from genome assembly GCA_032716605.1 of Paralithodes platypus. Classification (NCBI taxonomy): domain Eukaryota; kingdom Metazoa; phylum Arthropoda; class Malacostraca; order Decapoda; family Lithodidae; genus Paralithodes; species Paralithodes platypus. Next base: position 41,469,867 of record CM064507.1, read on the forward strand.
ACTACACTAACACGCTCTATCCATTACACCATCAACACAGTTAAAGGTTCAGCACATGGCCACGATTAATATCCATTCCTTGATTACTGTCATTACAATCAGATATCATTCTAATCATGTACTGGACCCAACTGCACTATGAGAGAGGAAAGAACCATATTTATGATGACGTAGAAGTTGTGACCTTATGACAAATGTGATAATAAAAAGGTGCCATTATGTTGCGGACCCAACGAACGGTTCTTTGTCTGGGGGATCAGGAGGGATTAATCTGGTCTTTGTCTGGGGGATCAGGAGGGATTAATCTGATCTTTGTCTGGGGGATCAGGAGGGATTAATCTGGTCTTTGTCTGGGGGATCAGGAGGGATTAATCTGATCTTTGTCTGGGGGATCAGGAGGGATTAATCTGGTCTTTGTCTGGGGGATCAGGAGGGATTAATCTGGTCTTTGTCTGGGGGATCAGGAGGGATTAATCTGATCTTTGTCTGGGGGATCAGGAGGGATTAATCTGGTCTTTGTCTGGGGGATCAGGAGGGATTAATCTGGTCTTTGTCTGGGGGGATCAGGAGGAATTAATCTGGTCTTTGTCTGGGGGATCAGGAGGGATTAATCTGGTCTTTGTCTGGGGGATCAGGAGGAATTAATCTGGTCTTTGTCTGGGGGATCAGGAGGGATTAATCTGGTCTTTGTCACACACGAGATCAAAGGTATCGGGAGGACTGTGACGACCAATTCATTAAGGGGAGGAATTTAGTTTGTTCCCTAGAGCTCCATCAAGCTTAAAATGACACCCCCTTGAGTCCCTTTCAAGATACATTTGTACATTTTTCGGTAGAAAAATTCCCCGGCCGAAGGCCGGTTCTTCTTAAATTAAAGGCTCACTATCGCTCGCCAGGATAAAATCGACACCTGAATGGCATGAAAGGTCTTAATATGGGGTGAAAGTTCTTAAAATGGCTAAACTAATGGGGCAAACGTTTTATAATATCAAAAGCAATGGGGCTAAACATGAGGGAGAAAGGGGTCAAGAAAAAAAATCCTCAAGTGGAGATCTCCCCTTAACCCATTCTGAACCGGTGCCGTCCTTTTAACTGTACTGTGGCTAAAGTTAAACGAGACAATTAACCCTCTCCGACGTATGACGCGATTTTGATTTAAAGCCTTTGTTACCATCAGGGGTATGTTAGAAACCTTTAGTTTAGTTACTTCAACCTCTACAGTTGTCTTTGAGTTAGCTGCGGGCAGAAAACTAATTTTGGAGAGGTAATTATAAGAGTGAGAGAACTCTATTTCTTATTGCTAATCTGGCAACCTCTGCGTCATAAATACGTGAAAGGGTTAATAGAGGGAGGCAAAAAATAGACAAAACAAAAAAGGTCTATGTGCCTAAAAGCATCCTCCATTCATAAAATGTTTGTAACAATTGAACTTTAACTGTTAAGGGTTTTAAATTTGTGGAAAGCACCTCCAAGGAAGTGAATTCCCACAGAGTAGAAGTTCTGGGGATAAATGAATGTTGATAAGCGGAAGTTCTACATTGTGGAGGAGAGAGAGTTAATTCATGGGCTGCCCTAGTTCTGCGGGAAGAGGAGGACCAGGGTAATCACGAACATTATTTTTATTTCTTCAACGTTTCGAATGTTTCCTACTCTTTCTCCTAAGACTACGATTCCCAAGGACAAGCCTATTTCTCAACAATTACAGCAAGTTTAAGGACCTATGTATAATATTCAGAGGGTTTATCGAGATCGTTTAGACCCTTTTGAGTCCTAGAGGTATATTATAAGCCAAGCGGCTCGCTTGGTGTAGTGACTAGCGTCTCGGACTTCCACCCAGAAGGTCCGGGTTCGCGCCCACGCTCGGCGCATTAAAGATTTTTCACAAGCACTGAGTCGTTACCATCCCTCATGAGCAAAGGGATGGGGTAGTAGTACAGGACCCCAATGGAAATACGCCTAATCGGCCTTATTGAGCTATCCTTAGCTAGCTTAGCATGCGCTAGCTTTAAGAACTATTATTATTATTATTATTATAAGAACATCCTGCAATGGTAGGCTAACTAGAATAAGATGAAAAGTACGTCATGGTTCTCAAGGGGTTAACAATCTCAGTAACTGAAGTCCAAGTGATTATTATATATATATATATATATATATATATATATATATATATATATATATATATATATATTTTTTTTTTTTTTTTTTTTTTTTTTTAACAATCGCATGCACTAGTAGTTGGTACTCTAAGGTATTTTTTCAATAGTATATATTTAAGGTTAGAAATGTGTTAGATCCGCTTAACCCATGCAGTACTGGTGACGCCCTATTCATTATATTCTGGCAACTATTCGACGTTTTTATGAAGCTTAGGATAGACCTCTAATCATTAACAAGTTACAAACTAACCATTAGATGATTTGATTAAGTTTAGGAAGAACGTTATGTCTATCTATCGGTAGAATAGGCCTAATGTCCCGGCCGAAAGCCATTTCCGCCTAAATTACAGGCTCGCTTTCGCTCGCCAGGAAAACAAATTTGACACCTAAATGGCACAAAAGGTTTTAAAATCACCAAACTGGTAAAGCGAACGTCTTAAAATCTCAAAACTCCAGAATAAAACTCCCTTAAAGTCTAACTTCATAAACTTGAGAAAAGAAAGACATTCGATATTGGAGGCGAGATATCCAATTGGTGCAAGGGCCTTCAGTGTGAGAGAGAGAGAGAGAGAGAGAGAGAGAGAGAGAGAGAGAGAGAGAGAGAGAGAGAGAGAGAGAGAAAGAGAGAGAGAGAGATTAAAGTCGTCCTCTTCGTTTGGGATTAAGTGTACAATATCCTCATAATTCATATGTACTCTGAAATATAACAGTGTGCATTGATGTCAGTTCTCATTATATTACCCTATGTGTGTTTCATTTGTATATGTTCATTTGTATACATTAATTATTGTTTGTAAAAGTATATTATTAACACTATTATTATTATTATTATTATTATTATTATTATTACATACGCACACACACTAATTTCTCTTTCTTTTATCATCTCCCTCTATCTCGCTCTCTTTTACACACCCACACGCACTCATTCTCTCTCTTACTCACTCTCACTCTCACATTCTCTCTTTCTCTCTCTCTCTCTCTCTCTCTCTCTCCCTCTCTCTCTCTCTCTCTCACACACACACAGCACATTAGGGGGGTGAGGTGTGTGTCTGGTATTGACTCGCAGACAAAGGCTATTCAGATGTCAGATTAATAATAACCCATTCATGCCTGATTTACCTTATTAAGGATTCCAATACACGATTATATTGATTTTAGCCCCATTAGTTTCACAGTTTAAGATGTTTGCTCCATTAGTTTGTCGATTTTAAGACCTTTCGCCCTATTTCTTTGTCAATATTAAGACCTTTCGTGCTATTTAGGTGTCGATTTGTGTGTGTGTGTGTGTGTGTGTGAGGATGTGTGTGTGTGTGAGTGGGTGTGTGTGTGTGAGTGGGTGTGTGTGTGTGGTGTGTGGATGTGTGTGTGGATGTGTGTGTGTGTGTGTGGGTGGGTGGGTGGGTGGTGTAATAAAAGTTAATTTTATCACCAGCCAATTAATTAACCCCAGTATTTATCCAACTCTGTGTAATCAAAGCCCGTTACATGAGAGTCATTTTTATTGATTAATAGATACACAAATAACACGGCATATCTTAATAGATAGATATTTATAGATATTTATTGATATACATAGATATTAATAGATACTGTATATATACTGTAGATATGTATATATATTTTATAGATATAGATATTTTACTAGATAGACAGATTGAAAGATAACAGATGTGACGTGTATTAAGGGAAGATGTGACGTGTATTAAGGGAAGTTGTGACGTGTATTAAGGGAAGATGTGACGTGTATTAAGGGGAGACGGGTCGTGTATTAAGGGGAGACGGGTCGTTTTTTCTGGTCCCCCTTCTTCCTCATATTTAGCCCCATTAGTTTTCAAATTGTATGACGTTCGCCTCATTAGTTTGCCGATTTTAAAACCTTTCGTCCCATTTCTATATCAAGACCTTTCATGCCATTTAAGTGTCGATGTTTCCCTGGTTAGCGTTAGCTAATTTTAAGAGAAACCGGCCTTTGGCCTGCACATTTTTCTATCGAAAAATTTACAAATTTATCTTGAAGGGTGTGTGTGTTTTTTAAAGGTTGATGAAGGTCAGGCGAGGAAACTTAAAATTAATTAATATATATATATATATATATATAATATTATATATACTGTATATATATATATATATATATATATATATATATATATATATATATATATATATATATATATATATATATATATATATATATATATATATATATATATATCTATATATATATATATATATATATATATATATATATATATATATATATATATATATATTAGTGTAGCCAGGGAGGATATTTTCTTTCAGGCAGGTGAGATTAAAATAATAGGCACAGTTTGCATTATTGAGTTTTTTTTTTTTTTTTTTTTTTTTTTTTCTTCAATAATGCAAACTGTGCCTATTATTTTAATCTCACCTGCCTGAAAGAAAATATATATATATATATATATATATATATATATATATATATATATATATATATATATATATATGTATATATATATGTATATATATATATATAATTATACAGTATATATATACCCCAAAAAAGAACCACTGTACACTTTTTAAAAAAAAATAATAATAATCGCCATCTAGCCTGGCAAAAATGAAAACACCAAGTTCTGGAAACTTGACTGACTTATCTCAGGGCTTGGCGAGAGTTACAAGTTATAAGTCATTATTATAGGCCCGATGTATATAATCTAATTTATTCATTTCATTCCCAACACCAAACACCTCCCAATGAAATGAAGGAAAGCATGTGATCCTCCCGGGATTCGAACCTGGGTTAGAACATACAGATCTTAAACACTCTAACACCATCAAGACATGATATATGAGAGTTAGAGAGGCTGCTTCCCTAGATTCATATAGGCTATCTCATATTTGTAGGCCTGCTGTATAATACAATGTGGAAGTAATGAGAGAGAGAGAGAGACCGCTTCACTTCATTCATATTACCTTGCCTTTTTCTGGACTCCCTTCTCCCTCTTCTTTAGCATATTAGTCTTAAGGTTTTAAGACGTTTGTTCCGTTAGTTTGGCGATTTTGAGACCTTTCGCCTTATTTTTTTGTCAATATTAAAACCTTTCGTGCTCTTCAGATGTCGATTTTTTCCTGGCGAGCGAAAGCGAGCCTCTAATTTTGGAAGGAACCGGCCTTCGGTCGAGAAAGATTTCTACCGAAAAATGTACAAATTTATCTTGAAAGGGTGTCTAGGGGGTGTTTTCTAAGAGTGATGAAGGTCTAGCGAGGACACTCAAAAATAAGTAAATACATAAATTATATAGACCAAAAACCAAGCACTACCCCCTTAATTCATACTCTCTCTCTCTCTCTCTCTCTCTCTCTGTGTTGTGTGTAATCATAGCTGTTATGGACCTGTTATGAGAGCAGCAGTGGATGAGGCTAGGCAATTACAGGAACAAGTATTACAAATCCTGGATAGCTTCATATATACAAATTATTAACATGGTACCGGTATACAGTATATAAGCGTAGGTTTATGCTTACACACAACAATATATTAGCCTAATAAACAAATAAATAAATGAATATATACGGTGTATAGCCTATATACAGTATATATATATATATATAACGACGAGAGAGAGAGAGAGAGAGAGAGAGAGAGAGAGAGAGAGAGAGAGAGAGAGAGAGAGAGAGAGAGAGAGAGAGAGAGAGACCCTCCAACTCCCAGGCGCCACCTTCTTCACCTCCCGCAGATTAATTTTCTCCTTCCCACTCTGCTGACTCTAAAATATGAAAACCTGGGAAAGTCTGCGGACTAATCCACCCGCGTTTCACTGAAGCTTTTTCTCATCATCAGGCATTTGGTTTTTTCGAGTCCTCCTCCTCCCTCATGTTTAGCCCTATTAGTTATGGGATTTCAAGACATTCGCTCCATTAGTTTGGCGATTTTCAGACCTTTTGCCCCATTTCTTTAACAATATTAAGAGCTTTCGTGCCATTTAGGTGTTGATTTTTTTCTTGGCGAGTGATAGCGGGCCTGTAATTGAAGGGGCGTCTTGTGGGTGTTTTTAAAAGTTTGATAGAGGTTTAGAGAGCAAACTAAACCCCCTTGATTTTGCGCGGTTCAAGAAGGTTCTGTGGTAGTAAATAGGGTTTAGGGAGATAATTCAAAGCCTGTTAATTGTTGGAAGCCCTTGTTATTAGCATTCAAATCGTCTAATAGTTGCCAGAATATAATGCAAAATACGTCGCCGGTACGGAAGGGGTTAATCTCCCAAGAGCTCCAAGAGAGAAGGGGTAATAATTGTGCCCCCTGTCGACCCCCCAACCCCCCTTCACAAATTTACCAGACCCCCTTCATGCTAAAAAAAATATAAATACAGTATAATTATATAACAAATACAGCATATATAAATACAGTACCGGTATATATAACAAATACAGTATATATAAATACAGTACCGGTATATATAACAAATACAGTATATATAACTACAGTACCGGTATATATAACAAATACATATATAAATAAATACATCAATAAATATACAGACCCCCCCCCCCAACACACACACACACACACACACACACACACACACTTCAAGCAAAAATTTTACATTTTTCAGTAGATACAATGTCCCAGTTTCTTCTAAATTTCAGGCTCGCTATCGCATTGACACCTGAATGAGGCAAAGTATCTAATAATGGCCAAAGAGGTCTAGCGAGGAAATCACCCCCCCCCCCCCCCCCCCCCCCCCCCCCCCCCCCAAAACAAAAACAACGTAATAGATAAAAATATAGACCAAAAACCAAGTACTACCCCCTTAAGGGGAGGTTTTTAGTTTGGTCCGTAGATATCCTTCAAGCTTCGGTAGAAAAATTTCCCGGCTGAAAGCCGGTTCCTCTTAAATTACAGGCTCGCTATCGCTCGCCAGGATAAAATCGACACCTAAATGGCATGAAAGGTCTTAAAATTGACAGAAATGGGTTGAAAGTTCTTAAAATCGTCAAAATAATGGGGCGAACATCTTAACATTAGGAAAACAATGGGGCTAAACATGAGTTAGAAAGGAGTCAAGAACAAAAATCCCTCAAGTCGATATCTCCCCTTAAGGAGAGAGAAACCCATAAGCCTACACACCCCCTCACGCCTCGGCACATTTCCATATTTCCAATTACTCCTCGGATCAAAGAAGCTGTTCCTCTCATATAGCAGTAGAGGCCTACAACACTAACATAGCAAACATACTAGGGAATCTCATTAATGAATCTCGAAGTTTTTAGTTTGTTTCCTACTCCTCCAGCAATCTAAAAATGTCACCCCCTTGACCCCCTTTCAAGATAAATTTGTACATTTTTCGGTAGCAAAATGTCCCGGTTCCTCTTAAATTGCAGGCTCGCTATCGCTCGCCAGGATAAAATCGACACCTGAATGGCACGAAAGGTCTTAATATGGGGTGAAAGTTCTTAAAATCGCTAAACTAATGGGGCAATCGTTTTATATCAAAAGCAATGGGGCTAAACATGAGGGAGAAAGGGGTCAAGAAAAAAATCCCTCCAGTGGAGATCTGCCCTTAATGGGGTAGTGTTTGGTTTTTGGTTTATATATTTATTTATTAATTTATTTGTTAGTTTCCTCGCTAGACCTCCATCAAGCTTAAAAAAACACCCCCTAGACTCCCTTTTAAGATTAATTTGTAATTTTTCGGTAGAAAAATATCCCAGCCGAAGGCCGGTTCCTTTTAAAATTAAAGGCTCGCTATCGCTCGCCAGGAAAAAAATCGACACCTTAAAGGGCACGAAAGGTCTTAATATTGACACACATATGAGGCGAAAGGTCTCAAAATCGCAAAACTAACAGAGCGAACGTCTTAAAATCTCAAAAACTAATGTGCTAAACATGAGGGAGAAGGGGGTGCAGAAAAAGCGAGTACTATCCCCTTAGTTGAATGTTGTGCTGTCAAATGGTGGGCATTGAATCAAGTCACACGATCGATTTTTTTTTTTTTTTACGATTTATTCCAGCAATTCTCGTGTGATAGTTGACATACTGTAGACACATACATACATACATACATACATACAAACAGACATACATACTTACATACATACATACATGCAATTGACATAAATGAGCCGGAAGGTCTTAAAATTGTCAAACTAATGGGCGAACGTCTTAAAATCTCAAAACAAATGGGGCTAAAGATGAGGGTGTAAGGGGTTCAGAAAACAATCCATGAAAATCTCCCAATAATTAATGTGAAGCCAGTGATAAGAAGATAATTGATGGGCAACTATTGTACTTATGGTAATAAAAGAGATAATAACATCGTCTTCAGTTAGCCAGCCTTTATTCTCTCTCTCTCTCTCGCTCTCTTTAATTTCTCATCCTTCACTGTCCCAGACATCTGATGCGATCACACACACACACACACACACACACACACACACTAAAATTACAGGCTCGCTATCGCTTGCCAGGAAACATTCGACACCTAAATGACACGAAAAGTCTAAATACTGACAACAAATTGGGGTGAAAGGTTTTAAAATAGCTAAACTAATGGGCCAAACGTCTTATAATCTGAAAACTAATGGGGCTAAACATGAGGAAGAAGGGGGATCAGAAAAGCATCCCCTTTACCTTTACAAGATCCAATACGCATTTCTGTTCTGTTTTCCGGCTATTAACTGAACGACTTCATTCAGATTAGGAAGGGTATATGGAAGTCAGCGGGATACATGAGATAGTCTTTACCCATATAATTCCCACAGATCCTTCGTAAGCTGTCTAGAATCGTCTAATAATAGTCAGAATATACTGTCAAAATGCGTCCTAATCATCAAAGGGTTAAGTACTATGCTTAATATTATTGCCTATATTATAATGTACAGTATTTACAGGTTTACATTATTACTCATTAATTATGTATTAGACCTAACTGTCCGGTATGTGCTATATATTGGACAAGTAATTAATGATACATACACAATATAATTATATACAATATATATATATATATACATATATATATATATATATATATATAATATATATATATATAATATATATCTATATATATATCTATAATATATATATATATGTATATATATATACATATATTATATATATATATATATATACACTTATTCAACTTTCGTGAATAATGTATCTTTAAATAAACAGTACCGGTACCGGTATGCAATAAACAGTACCGGTACCGGTATGCAATAAATAAATTAATTAATTAAACACAACCCACGAATTTCAGCAGTAAATGAAAAGCGGTTAAATCTTTCTACATTCCGATAAGCATTAATTATAATTGAATTTCCTCCCCGATGATGAAGCGGCCGGCAGGGGGAGAAATAGGATACCGGTACATATATGATAGGATGATGTACAGTCGGCCTAATAAGTCATGGCTCGGCACCAATTATGTTTTGATCAGTAATTGGTATCAGCAATATTTACACATGATTTTTTTTTTTTTAGTGAGATATAAAAACATGTTTCTACATTTACCCACCCTATTCAACATCTGACAGACATTAATACAGCACAGAGCGAGCCAAATGTAATGCCAGGTGAGACATGACATATTAGCGCTACCGTACAGTTCCCCACATAAGTTCTGTTCTTCTCCGTGATCTCATACATGGGGATATATAATGCGCTTGCTTGAATTACGAGTGTAGTTTCTTATGCAGTGGTTAACTCATCTGGGCAACTGTACAGTACTGAAAGAAATGATAAAACAAAATAAAAATAAAAATAATAAAAATAATAGGTACCGTATGATAAAATACCATTATACTGTATATACAGTATATATACGGGCATATATATATAATATTATACAGTATATATATATATATATATATATATATATATATATATATATATATATATATATATATATATTTGGAATCATACAAGTACAGTATAGGCCTATTATATGTGGGTACATGAAGTATGTCTATTACTCGCTAGAACATAGGAAAAATACAAAATTAATGCCGTGAAACAAACTTTTCTAGACATGTTTTCTTTAGACCTGCTAGTGAAGTGACCTGTGAGTGAAGAGACCCCTATCGTCATTATATCAACACCCAGCCTGCTCCTTCCTTCCTTCCTTCCGTCTGTCTGTATGTGTCTGTCTGTCTGTCTGTCTCTCTCTCTCTCTATATATATATATCCAATCTCATTATTCTCCTTTTATTATCTCTCTCTGTCTGTCTCCCTTCATTCTGTCTGTCTGTCTGTCTGTCTGTCTGTCTCTCTCCCCTCCTCTTTATTCATTTATCTACCCACCCTTCACCTCTCCCTCCCCTCCGTGTATTTCTCTCAGTACAACATATATATCATTATCGAGGTTTTGATACACGCGACTTACGTTGAGATATTTTCTGGCTATCTGTATTGTTATTATTATCATTATTATTATATCCGCCCTACGAGACTTCGAGGTTATCGCTCTGCCTCTGTGTTTGTTAGTGTAGGCATATTTGGTTGTTTGTTTCAAGCAGCGTTTCTCATAATATAAGGGATAAATTTTGATGAAACTTTTCTCGGTCTACAGCCAATTCCTTCTAAGTTACAGGCTCGCTATCCCAGTTCACACCCCCAGAAAAAAACAGACATATCGGTAAACTGAGAGCGAGGTGGAATGATGGAGTTAAGAAGTATATGCGTGAAAGCGGTGCTGGATGGGAGGAGGGGCGTCAACTGAGTGGGGACAGAGGTGCATGGGGGCGATTCATTCGCGGCCACCCCTTCGGGGATCACCGCGTCTGGCAATAGATAGATAGCTATTATTATTATTATTATTATTATTATTATTATTGTGTTATAAAGTGCGTTCCTCCTATCATTATTTTTTTGGTATTATATTATTATTATTATTATTATTATTATTATTATTATTATTATTATTATTTGCTATAGAGTGTGTTCCTCGTATATTTCAAATAGTATGGTTTATATTCCAGCTTATATAAAACCTTCCCTTCCTTTGTTCTGTTAAGCTGATTCCACTCCCATTCACCGGGCTCCTTTTTGTTATCACCGGGCTTTTCTTGTTAAAAGCCCGTATGTTTCTACCATGCTTTCATTTATATATACTATATATACAGTATGTTGCATACATAGTTTTTTTCCCTTCAACCTACGCCCCTTGATTTAACACAAGAGTTTTTTTGCCCGTCACATTATGCTCTTTCTTGTTTCATGCAAAAATTGTCAGTAATTTTCAGCAGAGAACGTCAGGGTTTTACTATATGGAATGAATATATATATATACTGTATATACAGTATATATATACAGTATATATATATATATATATATATATATATATATATATATATATATATAATATATATATATATATATATATACTGTATACTGTATATATATATACAGTATATGGACGTATGAACAATCAAAATTAAAATTACGTCAAGCCTTGCTGATAAGCTATATACAGTAATTACGTCAAGCCTTGCTGATAAGCTATATACAGTAATTACGTCAAGCCTTGCTGATAAGCTATATACAGTAATTACGTCAAGCCTTGCTGATAAGCTATATACAGTAATTACGTCAAGCCTTGCTGATAAGCTATATACAGTAATTACGTCAAGCCTTGCTGATAAGCTATATACAGTAATTACGTCATGCCTTGC
>CM064507.1:41485974-41624332 GCA_032716605.1 Paralithodes platypus
GTTGCAATGATAAGAGGGATGATTTGTTTACGTCCGGAGTGTTGGCCGTAACCATGTAATTGTTTTTAGAAAATCCTATAAACCTAAACACGACATCTTAATGGCTAAGATTGTATCATAGAACTGTAATTCTGTAAGAAATAATATTGAGGCAGTAAAGTTATTGACTATGGAATACGATATCATCGTTTTACAAGAGATAGTGTTTATGAAAGAAGACTTAAATGTTTTAAGAACAATCAATGATGGCATTTGATGCAATCGCATGTGTGGAAGAATAGGAGTAACGAAGGCCATATGGAGAGGGTCGTCCCTTCAAGGTGTTGCCATATTAATGGAACAATTCACTTAGTAATAATATTTGATTCTGTGTATGGTAATGAATAATAAGTGGGATTATAATGACATGTAGAGATGTACAAATTATTTATAGTGAATGTAGACCTACCTTGGTGAACAAGCAAGACGAGGAATCTTTAGATGAATTTAGAAAATACAATAGCCCTCTTGGATAATTTTATAGCTGAACAACACTGCAACAATGTCTTAATTGCGGGGAGATTTTAATGCTAGTCCAACTAATGGTAGGTTTTGGAAGATATTATTAATTGGTCAGGTGTTTATTATGCAAGTGCCTTTATATTTAGTGATGTTGAGGCAGATGCAGAATGATGTCGTTTACATATTTTATGTCCTGCAAAGAATACAACCAGTATGGCTTGATCATTTAGCAGTAAGTGAGAGTCTATACGTAATTATAGTTGATATTACTATAAGGAATGATATGGCCCTTTATGATCCTTTCCCCTGGCATGGTAAGCTAAACATTGACATATGTAATGCTTGGTATAGTAGATGTACACATTGGAACCGTCAGAATTCATCGACTGGCCCAAAAACTGTCTATTGTGGATAAATTTACAGATATATAGATCAATATTAATCATTATCTAAGGTGAATTGGATAAACTAATCAAAAATCCAAGGGTTTTTTTGTTTTTTAAACATTTTTTTTTTTGCTTGGACTGCCGTGTATATAGATGTAATAATGAACAGCATATCAAAGGAATTTAAATTGTAATTTATAACAGTATAATTAGTTTGTTACTTAATTCATCTTCTTTGTTTAAGAAAGAACCATTAAAAAGGCATAACGAGTTATACCAGATTGGAATGATGAAATTAAGGATAATGCATAAGTTTGCGAGAAGTAAGTTTTTAACTTGGAAGACATAGGGGACGTCCACTTTCAGGAGTTGAGTTAGAAGAAATGAAGGCGTTCTAGAAAGGACTTTTAGGAATGTATTGAAACAAGTTTAAACAAAATGAGTCTCAAATTAGAACAAATACGTTAAGCATCAATCTCTTATCTAATAACATTTTGAAATCATTTTGGAAAGAGGTTAGACAAATAAAGAATATTAAAGTTTTTTGTAAGTATGACAATAGATGGAGAATGTGACCCACAATGTAGTGTAGAGAAATTTTTCCAATAAGTTTAAACATGTCGATGAGGGTGTGTAAATGTCAGAATGAAATGATGACTTCATGATAGATAAAAAAAAATTGGTGAAAAAATGGACGTGACGGGTGAAACTATTTGGTAAGGTAAATAGTCCATGATGTAATCTACAGCACTATCTGAGCCTCAATTGTGGTATTGGCCCAGATAATATACATTCTTATTCATTTAAAGTATTGTATCAAACGAATTGATAGTAGTATTTGCAAAGTTTGATATTCTTCTTGTGTTGTACATGGTTGTTATGCCTGTAAGAATGAACTTTGGAAAATTATGGTACCCCTTATTGAAACGATAAGTATAAAGATACTACAATCACTTTGATAATTATAGATCAAATTTACTGTTATATCGCCAATATTATTGAGAGGTATTTGAATACTGCTCTGAAGTACAAAATTTTTAAGATATGTTAGTTTAAATGAATAGGCAGCATGGATTCAGAGAGAGGTATTCTATCTTCTACTGCATGTTTAATTCTCAAGGAAACTAGTTTTTAACGGTACCACCACGGAGGGATCTAATGTTTTTTTTTATGTTTATTGACCCTGACAAAAGCTTTTGATCTCTTTTTTCTTTGACAGAAGGAAATCATTTCAAACTTGTCAAATAAGCTTTTAAAACTAGGATTAACCAAATCTTCTTGGTTAATATTTTATTTTTGAACTTTTACAGAAACCAACATGTTGTTTGTCAATTTAAAAAAGATTCAATTTCAACTCTGAATGGAACTATGAAAAATGGAGTGGAGACAGGGTGGGGCGGTTTTTATCTCCCTTGTTGTTTTCAATTTTTATATGATGACGTTAGTTAAGTAAATTATCTGCAAGTAATGTAGGCTGTAGACTAGGTTTTACAAGTCAGCAATGTGGATCGCCGTATTGCAGACGATCTTGTAATATTGGCTCCTTTCGGTTAGAGGTCTGCAACATTGATACGATATTATGGATCATGAAACTTAAACCACTAGGACTTATCTAGTTAACATTCTGCAAAATCTAGTATGTATGGATCTTTAAATATAATGTAATGGACAGGACAATTAATCCTTTCATATATTTTATGCCAATTAAACAACTTAAATATTTGTTTCTGAAATACAATATTTGGGTTTTATAATCGAATTTTGTAATCTTAATAATGACTTGGATATATTAAGATGCAGAAATAAAGTTTTTACAATGAGTTTTTAATTGTCCGTTTAAGAAAGTTTAGCAACACGAGTACTGAAGTATTTTTAAATTTTATTTCAAAGCTACTGTTTGAATTTTTATGGCTCTCCGCTGAACTTTGGTTTAATAATTAGAAAATGTTATATACCGTTTAAGCAGTTTTTCCATTGGATACAACAACGGGCAATAAAGAACAAATATTGAATATGAAGTACTGGGAGAGCACCACAGTGCTTGTAGAGAATGGTGGAGTGATGGTGTTTAGGCATTTGGTTAACTGGATGAAAATAAGATTTTGTATATAGAAATCTCATAAAGCCATGTAAGTTTTATAGAGAAGAACCTGTATTACAGGTTTACATAGATCTTTTTCTTGTAAAGGATGTTGTAAAAAACTAATCCTACATGAGTATGTGATTTACTAACTTATTGCTAAATGATATCAATTGCTATCAGAATCAAGAATTGTTTTATAGTACAGAACACAGAACCAACTATGCGCTAAGGACTTTTAGCTTAATGTAGATTACGTAAATAACTCTGTAAAAAGTGTATGTATATGTCTTTTTATGAAATAAAATTATGACTGACTGACTATAAGGAAGGTAAGGGAGAAAGTTTGTAGTAATAATAACGTCCTACTTATCTCTCAGGTCACCAAGGATAGAATATAGTGGATGGGCAAGGCTATCTATCCTTCTATCTATCTCTTCTATCTATCTATTTATCTATCTATCTATCTATCTATCTATCTACCCATCTACCTATCTATAAGGAAGGCAAGGGAGAGGGTTTGTAGTAATAATAACGTCCTACTTATCTCTTATATCTATCTATCTATCTATGGCAAGGCTATCTATCCATCTATCTATCTATCTATCTATCTTTTGTATTTACTGGTACTGTATTAGTATCATTAGTATTAGTATCATTAGTAATAGTATTGTTGTTATTAAAATCAGTTATTCTATACATTACCAAAGACGACGCTGACTTTTGATGAACAAGACATCTCCAACACTTACCTAAAATAAAAAATGTTTGTTAGATAATCCATGAAAAAAGTATTATAATATTTACTAGTTTTGTTAGGCTATAATTATGCTGTATTTTGCACGCGTTCATTTTTAGTCTATAAACACCTTACAATTAATAGTGTAATATTATATGTAGTATTATGTGAAATATAAAAATAATATCTAAATGAAATATGTTAATAACTCTACTCGTGAGAGAACACACACACATACACACACACACACTCTCTCTCTCACACACACACACACATCCACACCCACCCACACACACACATCCACATTCTCACAAACACACACATATTTTTGTACCGAAAATTTACACATTTATCTTGAAAGGGGATCTCGGGGTTGTAATTTTAAACTTGCTGGAGGTCTAGGGAACAAACTAAATACCTCCCCTTAAGTAACGAACTAATATATGTTAAATTGTTATATAAACACATTGCACAACCTTAATTGCTTTTTCATAAATCAAAACTAATTTCCTCCTTTCTGTCCTACTGTCTTGTAGCGGATGATTTTATTGTTAGTCTTTTATATAAATTATCTTTATTAATTACTGATGTGTTTGACTTTTATATTAATTATCTTTATTAATTACTGATGTGTTTGTTCTGTTATATTAATTATCTTTATTAATTACTGATGTGTTTGTTCTTTTATATTAATTATCTTTATTAATTACTGATGTGTTTGTTAATTTATATTAATTATCTTTATTAATTACTGATGTGTTTGTTCATTTATATTAATTATCTTTATTAATTACTGATGTGTTTGTTCTTTTATAATAATTATCTTTATTAATTACTGATGTGTTTGTTCATTTATATTAATTATCTTTATTAATTACTGATGTGTTTCTTCTTTTGTATTAATTACATGCACTAATTATTGTGCTGGTTAATTTGTTAGGTAGGAAATGGCGCTTTTGGGTAATATACAGTACACTATAATTATACAGTGTATCAAAATCGTCTGTTAAAAAAATACACC
Organism: Paralithodes platypus; assembly: GCA_032716605.1. Lineage (NCBI taxonomy): Eukaryota > Metazoa > Arthropoda > Malacostraca > Decapoda > Lithodidae > Paralithodes > Paralithodes platypus. The sequence continues at coordinate 41,490,702 of CM064507.1, forward strand.
CCCCTAGACCCCCTATCAAGATAAATTAGTACATTTTTCGGTAGAAAAATGTCCTCGGCCGAACGCCGGTTCCTCTTAAATTACAGGCTCGCTGTCGATCGCCAGGAAAAAATTGACACCTAAATGGCACGAAAGGTCTTAATATTGACATAAATGGGTCGAAAATTCTTAAAATCTCAAAAGCAATAGGGCTAAACATGAGGGAGCAACGGGTCAAGAAAAATATCCCTCAAGTGGAAATCTCCCCACAATAACAGAAAGAGAGACACTACCGCACTGAAAGGTCTCAAATATATCCAAGCAAATATAACAGAAAGAGAGACACTACCGCACTGAAGGTTTCAAATATATCCAAGGCAAATATAACAGAAAGAGAGACACTACCGCACTGAAGGTTTCAAATATATCCAAGGCAAATATAACAGAAAGAGAGACACTACCGCACTGAAGGTCTCAAATATATCCAGGCAAATATAACAGAAAGAGAGACACTACCGCACTGAAGGTCTCAAATATATCCAAGGCAAATATAACAGAAAGAGAGACACTACCGCACTGAAGGTCTCAAATATATCCAGGCAAATATAACAGAAAGAGAGACACTACCGCACTGAAGGTCTCAAATATATCCAAGGCAAATATGTCGAGGAATATTCAGTGACATGTGTTGAACTAAGGGGGGGGGGGGGGGCCTGGCTTGTCACTGGGGGTTTATCACAATATATATATATATATATATATATATATTTATAGTTCGAAGGGGGCCTAGGGAGACGTTGCACCAAATAGTTACTCCAAGAAAAAATAAAGCACTAGATTTTGAAGAGAGGATTTTAGAGTGCAGGAATTGAGCGCTAAAAACAAAACACTAAGAAATAATTGAACACCCAGCGTTTCTTTGGCCAAATTAATCCTCTGTTAATTTCCTGTGGTTGTGTCAAGTTAACAGTAATCGTTGTATATTGTCACGGAAATTAGGACAAAATTAATCTTTGTAATTTACCAAGGAAGTTAGCAAAGAGTAATCGTTTTAATTTGTTATAGAAATTAAGGAAAGAGTTCTCAATGTAATTTATACCAGCGACGTGTGCTATATTTTATGCTGGGTATAGTTTAGACGATACTATGCAGCTTGGGAAGGAGCTGTGGTAGTTAACATAATGGTGGGTGTGGGGATAGTTGGAAGCCTATATTTATTGCTACAGGTCCTTCCTAAGCTGAATAAAAATCGTCTAATACTTTGCCAGAATCTGAGGAAAAGGACGTCCCTGGTACTGAAGGAGTTTTTCATTTATTCATTATTTTTCTAGTTTCCTCCCTAGACCTACGTCAAACATAAACAAAAAAACATCCATTAGATCCCCCTTCTAGATTAATTTGTACAATTTTCGGGAGAAAAATTTCCCGGCCGACCGGTTCTTCCAAAATGACAGGCTCACTGTCGTTCGCCAGGGAAAAAAATCCGACACCTAAATAGCACGAAAGGTGTTAATATTGACAAGGAAATGGAGCAGGTCTTAAAATAGACAAACTAATGGGGCAAACATCTTAAAATCTGAAAAATTATGGGGCTAAACATGAGGGAGAAGGGGATCTAGAAAAACGACCCATCTCCCCTTAATATTGCGTGGGTAGGAACCAATTACCGCTGAGGTTGCCTTAACGCTTGCAGTAGTGTAGCAGGAATTTACACCCACCCACCCACCCACCCACACACATATTCTCGTTCTCTCAATATCTCTCTCTCTTACACTTTTTCTCTCTATACCTGCCCCACTCTTACCCCCTCCCTCTTTCTCACACACAAACACACACTTTCACGCTCTCGCTCTCTCTCTCGCTCTCACTATCTCTCTCTCTCTCTCTCTCTCTCTCTCGCTCTCACTATCTCTCTCCCACCTCTTTCTCTCAGCCCCGATACATCCAGCCACCGTGTTTACATTTCACTGATAAGCACTTTTCCTCCTCCCTGTCTGCGTTTGTGTGTATTGCTCAACTAGATTCACAGTATTCTCTCTCTCTCTCTCTCTCTCTCTCTCTCTCACACAAACATACACACACAGATTCTCTCTCTCGCCAACGAAATCATCTTTCAAATCGAAAATCAAAACAGAATGAAAATCAATCATGTGAAGTTGTTCTCTCTCTCTCTCTCTCTCTCTCTCTCTCTCTCTCTCTCTCTCTCTCTCTCTCTCTCTCTCTCTCTCTCATAGCAAACACGCCTCCCTCAGTAATCCAAACTTGTAAGCGTTCCAGAAATCATGTCGCTTTTGAAAGGCGAGGACCGATCGAGGAAAAATACATACCAATACCAGCAGTGAATGGTGGAACAGGCTTTACGGGAGATGGAAGTATTTATTTGAAAATGTATTTATCTTCATATTATTATTATAATTGCTATGATTAATATTGGTTTTATCGTTTCCTCCCTATATCTCCATCAAGCTTACACACACACACACACACACACACACACCGAGACCCCCTTCAATAATAATTTGTACATTTTTCAGTAGAAAAATTTCCCTTCTGGAGACCGGTTACTATAATATTAGAGGCTTGCAATCGCTCGCCACGGAAAACAATGACACCTAAATTGCACGAAAGGTCTTAATTAATATTGACACAGAAATTGAGCGAAAGCTCTTAAAATCGCCAAACGATTGGGCCTAACGTTTTAAAATCCTTACCCCCCCCCTTTCCAATCCAATCCCTTACCCCTTTCCAATCCAATCCCTTACTCCCTCTTTCAATCCAATCCCTTACCCCCTCTTTCCAATCCAATCCCTTACCCCCTTTCCAATCCAGTCCCTTACCAATCCAATCCCTTACCCCCCTTTCCAATCCAATCCCTTACCCTCCCTTTCCAATCCAATCCCTTAACCCCTCTTTACAATTCAATCCCTTACCCCCCCTTTCCAATCCAATCCCTTACCCCCACCCTTTCCAATCCCTTACCCCCCTTTTCGAATCCCTTACCCCCCTTTCCAATCCAATCCCTTATTCCCCCTTTCCAATCCAATCCCTTACCCTCCCCCCTTTTTCCAATCTCTTATCCCCCCTCCCTTTTCCAATCCAATAATTTACCTTCCTTTCCTAATACCCGTCACCAAAAAGCCTCATGAGGATCAGTATACCTGTTGTTGCTTGTTTTCTTCCTTGATCTTTAGTAATCCTTTGGCTACCGTATTAGTGTGGCTTTTAAGGGGAGGTTTCCACTTGAGGGATTTTTTTCTTGACCCCTTTCTCCCTCATGTTTAGCCCCATTGCTTTTGATATTATAAAACGTTTGCCCCATTAGTTTAGCTATTTTAAGAAGTTTCACCCCATATTAAGACCTTTCGTGCAATTCAGGTGTCAATTTTATCCAGGCGAGCGATAGCGAGCCTGTAATTTAAGAGGAACCGGCCTTCGGCCGGGACATTTTTCTACCGAAAAATGTACAAATTTATCTTGAAAGGGACTCAAGGGGGTGTAATTTTAAGCTTGATGGAGGTCTAGGGAACAAACTAAATACCTCCCCTTAAGAAGGCCCTATTTAATCTGCAGAATAAAATCGTCTAATAGTTGCCAGAATATAATGTAAAGGACGTCACCGGTAGAGAAGGGGTTAAATACGTCACGAACCTCCCGAAATTCTCACCTTGAACAACGGGTGATGGGGCTGGGGTATAAATCCATATCTGATCAGTCATTTTTACACCAGCATGGCTTCACGGCTTTTGTTAGGGCTTAGCTGGATCCAAGAGATGAAATAATACAGCCAGACTAAATATATATAGATACATAGACAGACAGACAGACATATATACATACACACATACATACATACATATATGCATACATACATAGATACATACAATAAAATTCCATTCAAAATGTTTCAATTCAATTTCAATTCAACATACATACATAGATACATACAATAAAATTCCATTCAAAAATTTTCAATTCAATTTCAATTCAACATACATACCGTACATACAGTGTGTGTGTGTGTGTGTGTGTGTGTGTGTGTGTGTGTGTGTGTGTGTGTGTGTGTGTGTGTGTGTGTGTGTGGTGTACAGTGCACCATTATTGCCAATGGTACACAAAGATATGTTGAAATTTGGCTCGAACATTCCTTGATTAATAAGCTACACACGTTCGAATCCTTTACGCTACTGTATATATTTCACTTTTGGCTACAGTCTTATTATTTAAGTTGAATTTCAAAACTTATTAAGGGGAGATGGGTCGTTTTTCTGTTTCTCCTTCTTCCTCGTGTTTAGCCTGATTAGTTTTCATATTGTAAGACGCTAGGCGCATTAGTTTGTCGATTTTAAGATTTTTTGTCAATATTGACTGTTTCGTGCCATTTAGGTGTCGATTTTTTTTTCGTGGCGAGCGATAGCTAGTTAGTAATTATAAGAAAAATCAACCTTTGACCGGAACATGCTTCTATCGAAAAATGTACAAATTTATCTTGAAGGGGGTTCTTGGGGGTGTATTTTTAAGTTTGATGGAGGTATAGGGAGGAAACTAAAAAATTATAAAAATAAAGAAATACCGGTAAGTAAATCAATACACCCATCCCCCCTTCAGAAAACACACACATAGGCCTACCCCCACGCTCGCACACCCACACACACATGTACGTTTTGCATATTCCTCTAGCATTCCCCCTGCCTGGCGATCTAGTACAAGGGTGGGTGATAAATGTACATGTGTTACAGTACAGTAATGTTTACAAGGGCACAGGGCTTCACGGATCTGTGAGGGATTACCAAGCGTCAAGAAACTAGATCAGTCAGGCATGCAATACTGCTAACATCATTTATAGAAACATATATATACGAACAACCGAACGAATGAATAAATATATATATATATATATATAAATAAATAAATAATTAAACAAATATATATATATTATATACCGGAACTGTATATACACTGTATATACTATATGTCTACATACTGATTGTCACGTGTTTCCTCATAGTGATACCTGTGCAACAATACAAATAATGTTTTGTACATTGCCATTATACTATAGACGGATGTATTTCAGCTGCACAATATTGAATCTCTAGCTGATGATTTATCGATATCTAATGGAAAATTAAGAAAATACTATGTCTATTATCTCACTGCCAAGTTTTCATAATTAGCAACATATTACGCAACATAATCTTCGTAGTAGCTAAGTCATTAAGATGAAGATATGGAAATTTAACGTCAGCTGAAAACACACACACACACACACACACACACACACACACACACACACACACACACAGCAAATAACGTGCCTAAATATAACTCTAATGGTTAATGTTTGCTATATAAAGGGAAACCTAAGAAATCAACGAACTGACGTGGATGAGTTTTTTATTACTAATTTAGCCTATATTGATCACGCCTCTCTCTCTCACACTTACACACACATACACACACACACACTCACTCTTTCTCTCTCTCTCTCGTTATATACATGAATGATCAGCATACTGAAGGTAACATTATTAACGCCCTAGCTTTCATCATAAAGTATTTTACAGGCTAAATGAACGTACAGGATGCTGCCATAGGACTTTATACCCCCCCCCCCCCTCTCTCTCTCTCTCTCCTTGGCTTAAATCCTAGCATACTGTATACCCTTCCTTGTAGTTTTAAGGCACGACTGCCTAGGAGGGACTGCACATTTCTGTGTAGTCTGCGTATATATATATGTAACTATGTAACTCACTCTCTCTCTCTCTCTCTTGAGACTTGAATCATTAAGGTCACACAATTAACAGCTAAACTTTCATCACAAGTTATTTTACAGACCAAATGATAGCACAGGATGTTACCTCCCTCTCTCTCTCTCTCTGTTCTATCCTTGTCTTTCACTTTCCTCTGCATAGGGATCTGCTATCTCTCCTGGAATGAAGTCCTGCCCACCTTGTTTGGATCGCAAGGTCTAAGTATCTATGCAATATATACGTACACAATTCTCTCTCTCTCTCTCGTCAACTTCTTTCCCCAAGGAATTTTAAGAGTTTTAATCCAGACGTTCCATCGTTCTTGCCTTCAACAAGTTTTTGTTGACTTCCATAACTGCGCTGTCTCCAAGGACTCTCACACTTCATGCACGAGAGAGAGAGAGAGAGAGAGAGAGAGAGAGAGAGAGAGAGAGAGAGAGAGAGAGAGAGAGAGAGAGAGAGAGAGAGAGAGAGAGAGAGAGAGAGAAAGGGAGCTTCTGTTATTATTGTACCCCAATGTTAATAGTCATTTAAATTAATTCTATTAGCGGTTCGCCACAATTCAATTAACTTGAATACTGTTGTAGGCTATATCTAGACTATTCATAACCTGGAGAAGCTGTCTGCGAAACGTTGCCAATAAAGTGCTCCTCCTCGAATGGTGTTTGTATTAACCTCTTGAGGATCATGACGCATTTTGACACTTATTTTGGCTATCATTAGACGATTTTATACAGCTTAAGAAAGATATGCGGGAATCAAAAAGGGTAAATATCATTTCAATTAGCCGTCTGACTTTCATATACCCTTGCTAATCTAAATAAAATCGTCCAATGATAGCCAAACTGCCATAACGCGTCATAATCCTGAGAGGGTTAATGTTGTCAACTTTTCAAAGATAATATAATATTCATAACCCTTCATAACCCTTACCATTTATCTATTTCGTTACCAATCTGAAATTCATTGTAAAAAATAATACCGGTGTTACGAAATTTCCTCAACTACTATGGTCATTACTGGTCTGGTAGTTCATGAGGCCAATTCTATGTATTGTTCTATCACTATGTTAATCTGTCTACAGTCTAGTTTCCGATACCAATGCAATTTTTTTCCAGAAATGTTGCCGGAAAATTCAAATTAAACATTGAAAATTTGAAGATTGGTTCGTTGAGCAAAATTGAAGATAAATGTTTCGTGTGCAAAATCGGTGATAAATGTTTCGTGTGCAAAATTGGTGATAAATGTTTCGTGCGCAAAATGGAAAATAATAAATGTTTCGTGTGCAAAATTGGCGATCAAAGTATTTGGGACTCACTTCTGCTTCTTTTATGTGCTTCAATTTGGCGTTCCATTTATATTCACCCCTTCGTCAGATCCCCTGAAGCTTTCTCTCTCTCTCTCTCTCTCGCTCTCTCTTTCTCCCTCTCCCTTCCTCTGTTTCATAATACAGTGGGTCCTTTGTAGCAGCATCCATAATATTCTCTCTCTCTCTCTCGCTTGCTCTTGCTCTCTCTTGCTCTCTCTCTCTCTCTCACTCCACCATCTTTCGCCATATTCTTTCAGCCTGTCTTTCATCCAAACAAATTTTTCTGTCTCCCCCTTTTATCCCATCTCCGCCGCTCCCGTTTTCTTTGGCTTTCTAATACGATGGCGTCACTCTCAATAGGGTTTGGAAAATATTAGAAGAGCAGTGTTTTTTTTGGCGGTTTTTACTTCTAGCCTGTTGACATTTCCTGATCTCTCTCTTCCTCACGCTCGCTCTCGCTCTCTCTCTCTCTCTCTCTCTCTCTCTCTCTCTCTCTCTCTCACACCACCACTAACAGATCCCCGCCCGTCATTCTTGCGGTGATCCATATTCCTCCCGCCTTGCAACTTTACCTTTATACTTCCCTCCCCTCTGCCTTGCTGTCCTATTCTTCTACTATAAATTGTGCCTGTTACTATTAGTACTAAAACCGGACCACCTACTAGGGACCGCAATGTGTATATCTGTGTAACTGTGTAAATGTATTTAATTTTTTCCTTTTGCATATCTTTATTACACCCTATAATTTTAGGAGTGACTGGGGTAACGCCGGGTATATATATATATATATATATATATATATATATATATATATATATATATATATATATATATATATAAACTGTTATTTTACAACTGTCTTGATGGTGTAATGGTTAGTGCTTAAGATCTGTATGTGGTAACCCAGGTTCGAATCCCGGGAAGATCACATGTTTTCATTAATTTCATTTTGATGTGTTTGGTGTTGGGAGTTAAATAAATAATTTAGATAATGGTATTCTATTTAATATGTGGTGTTGTGTTATGTAGATAAGTGGTATTGTCAATCTATCTATATATTAAGGGGAGGTCACCTGCTTTTTTTCTCTCCTTTTGATCTGTTTCTCTGGCTTGTATCCATTCTGCTTCATTCAGCCTGTTGTTTTACGACGTTTTTCCCCATCTAGGTGTCGATTTATTCTTGGTGAGCAATAGCGAGCCAGCATTATATGGAGAAATCCGGCTTTGCCGGAGAAATTTTTCAATCGAAAAATATACAAATTGAACCTGTTGACAAAAACATTATACAAAATATGAAGGCTCGCTTTCGCTCGCCAGGAAAAAATCGACACTGGATGGGGATAAACGTCTTAAAACAGTAGGCTGAATGGGGCCGAATGAATACAACCCAGAGAAAGACGGAGAGAAAGAAGAACAAACAAACGAGGTGGGATCCCTTATACAGGTCGGTGTTTGCTGTTTGCTTCCCAGACGCCCACACACCAATAAAGGAAATCCTGCTCTGTGGAGACTTCCTACTCTCACACTTATTTTTTGTTCTCTCTCTCTCTCTCTCTCTCTCTCTCTCTCTCTCTCTCTCTCTCTCACATACATACACACAAACAAACAAACACAAACAAACACACACACACACACTCTCTCTCTCTCTCTCAAGGCCACAAGTCAGTCTCCCACTCACTCTCTCTCTCCCTCCCTCTCTCTCTTTTGGTCCATCCCTCTCTCTAGGCCACAAGTCAGTCTCTCACTCCCTCTCTCTGGTTTCTTCTCCCCCTCTCTACCATTCTCTAGCGAGGATCTTTTATCCTCCCCGCCCCTGTCCTACCTGTCAGGACTTCCTGCCTTATTTTTTTTTTCTCTCTCTCTCTCTCTCTCTCTCTCTCTCTCTCTCTCTCTCTCTCTCTCTCTCTCTCTCTCTCTCTCTCTCTCTCTCTCTCAAGGCCACACGTCAGTCTCCCACTCACTCACTTTCATTCTTTCTTTCTCTCTCTCTCTCATATATTTTCCTTCTTTTCCAATCTCTTTCTCTCAAGGCCATGCATCAGTTCCCCCCCCCCCCACCCTCTCTCTTTCTTTCTTTCTCTCTCTCTATCTCTCTCTCTCTCTCTCACTATTTTGACAAAGCAGTTTGGAACTTCATAAGCCACATAGGCCTACTGTAAATAAGACTGATGATATCTGGGAAATCGTCTAATGGAAGCGTATCACAATAGAAATTATAAATGATAAACAGTATACCTCAATTATAAATGATAAACAGTATACCTCAATTATAAATGATAAACAGTATACCTCAATTATAAATGATAAACAGTATACCTCAATTATAAATGATAAACAGTATACCTCAATTATAAATGATAAACAGTATATCTCAATTATAAATGATAAACAGTATACCTCAATTATAAATGATAAACAGTATACCTCAATTATAAATGATAAACAGTATACCTCAATTATAAATTATAAACAATATACCTCAATTATAAATGATAAACAGTATACCTCAATTATAAATGATAAACAGTATACCTCAATTATAAATGATAAACAGTATATCTCAATTATAAATGATAAACAGTATACCTCAATTATAAATGATAAACAGTATACCTCAATTATAAATGATAAACAGTATACCTCAATTATAAATGATAAACAGTATACCTCAATTATAAATGATAAACAGTATACCTCAATTATAAATGATAAACAGTATAACTCAATTATAAATGATAAACAGTATACCTCAATTATAAATGATAAACAGTATAACTCAATTATAAATGATAAACAGTATACCTCAATTATAAATGATAAACAGTATACCTCAATTATTGTTTTCCTTCCCAAACTGCCATAACTCGTCTAATGGTAGCGTACAGCAATCAAAACGAAACATAAGAAACATGATCCTCTCCAATGTTTTTCAATCCCACACAGATCATTCTTGAATTACTAAAAATCGCCTATTGGTAGCCTACGGCAACCAAAATAACAACATAAATAACATCACCCTCTCAAATAGTGCTTTTCATTCCAACACAGATCCTTCCTGAACTGCCATAAATCGTCTAATGTTAGCGTACGGCAATCAAAATAAAACATGAAACAAAATTGAAATAATCTCACTTATTTGTTTCATTCCCACACAGACACTTCCTAAACTGCAGACAATCGTCTAATGGTAGCGTACGACAATACAAATAAATATAATGATTATCGCCACTCTGTTTTTGTTCATTCCCACACAGATCCTCCCTGAACTGCAAAAAATCATCTAAATATAAATAATGAAAATAAGAATAAAAATAAATATAACAAAACTAAAAATCACACAATACTCTACGGAGAATGCACAAATATTCACGAGGTCCATTTAGAGAGGGGGGGGGGGGGGCTCTGTAGCGTTTGTGGGGCCTCAGAATAATACATCGCGTGCTATATGGGGCGGAGGTAGTCGCTTTTGATGGACCCCCTTCTCTCTCATGTTTAGCATATTGGTTTTGAGATGTTGAGACATTCGTTCCATTAGTTTGGCGATTTTAAGACTTTTCGCCCCATTTCTTTGTCAATATTTAGACCCTTCGTGCCATTTAGGTGTCGAATTTTTCCTGGCAAGCGATAGCAAGCCTGTAATTTTAGACGGAAACGGCCTTCGGCCGGGATTTTTTTTTTATCAAACAATTTACAAATTTATCTATAAGGAGGGTCTATGGGGTATTTATGTTTGTCTTAAGCTGCATGGAGGTCTAGCGAGGTTACTATAAAATATATACATATATAAATGTATAAACAAAAAAATAACCCCTATAAAATACATAAATAAATAAGATAGTAAATAGACCCAAAACTAAGCACCTCCCTCTTAATACAACCGACCCACCTTTCCAACAGTACGGTACCGGTACTGTATTAATTTATACATTATTGGAAACCTTGCATATTGAGTCATTAATTTATAACACACTTAATACATACAGTAGCCTAAATATTGAAAGGTTTTGTGTATGTATGTACAGTATGTGTGTGTGTGTGTGTGTGTGTGTGTGTGTGTGTGTGTGTGTGTGTGTGTGTGTGTGTGTGTGTGTGTGTGTGTGTGTGTGTGTGTGTGTGTGTGTGAGTGTGCCGCACGAAATATTGTGTTTCCCAACCAATATATTTTAGGTATTTATAATTTGGTAGCGCTATTGAATTCCGGAGTTGAGCATAGAGAGTAGTATGTTTTAATAAAAGAACTGAGATTATATGTTTTATTACTTAGTTGGATTTTCCGGTATTTCAGGATTTCAGACATTTGAGGCAGTTGGAAGAAAGCAGGAATTAATTGAGGTATTCCATCATCATTCCAGACCCAGCTTCATTTCCATGCTCGGTCCGGTATTAACTCCTCGGCTTATCAACCTTTTACCACACACAGCCTCCGACATGGTTTATATATATATATACATAATACAAATGAAGGGAGTGTGGAGGATAATGTATTCATTTCTGTTATGCCGGTGTATTTGGAGCGCGGGAATGGTTGAGCGTTAACTATTTCAACACATGGTGCCCACATTCTTGGTTAATATGGCAAACATTAGTCAGTTTATTTCAGGTTAGGAACGTGTGGGAGTCGGATAGATTTAAGATTTATGTTACCCTACTTATTTGGCGTCTAAAAAGCCTTCCTAAGCTTTATATAATCGGTTTATATGATTTTTTTTTTTTTTTTATCTATTTTTTACCTTTAGACCTCCATCAAGCTTAAACAGAAATCCCGCAAGACCCCCCTTCGAGATAAATTTGTAAATGTTTCGGTAGGAAAATGTCCTGGCCGAAGCCCGGTTCCTCCTAAATTACAGGCTTGCTATCGATCGCTAGGAAATAAATCAATACCTAAATAGAATGAAAGGTTTTAAAATTGCCGAAATGAGGCAAACGGTCTTAAAAACGCCAAACTAATGGAACGAACGTTCCGGTACATTTATATTGTTATTATTATTTGTATTTTATTATGTATATTAGTTTTAATATTATTATTATTATTATTATTATTATTATTATTATTATTATCATTATTGTTATTATTATCATTATTATTGTTGTTGTTGTTGTTATTGTTATTATCATTATTGTTATTATTATTGTTATAATTATTTTATGTGTATATATACTGTATATACCCCAAGACAAGCACTAGTTCCGGCCCTCCCACCATGTAATAATAATAATAATAATAAAGAACCAGCCAGTGCACATATCAGGCCATAACTGCACATAACGGGGAATGACCGTATTAATTTACTTATTGATGTATATTTTCATTATCTTTTAGTTTCCGCCTTAGACCTCCATCAAGCTTAAAAGAACACACCCGCCCAAGACCCTCCTACAAGATAAAATTGTACATGTTTGCCTCTTAAATTATAGGCTCGCTATCGCTCGCCAGGAAAAAAATCGACACCTAAATGATACGAAAAGTCTTAATACCGACAAAACATGGGCCGAACGTCTTAAAATATGAAAACTAATGGGGCTAAGCATGCGGGAGAAGAGGGACCAGAAAAGACTACCCATCTCCCCTTAAGAGAGATGTAGAATCGTGGTCGGGAATTTCTGGACAATTTCTAGAAGCTCACTGGCGAATGATTTTTATAAATAATATATATATATATATATACCGGTATATCCTTCAATTTGCCTTTCTAACTGGTATGAGATGTGTTTATCACTGCCAATATATATAGCAATAAAAGGGTTGATTATTATGGGCATTATTATAAGATGGGTTTATTACCACCAATATACCAAAATAAAATCTACATAATTATGGACACCTTAAATACCCTTTTCATAGCGACAGAACAGGACTTCTGACCGAGACTGTACATCACCCTCGACAAATGAAAGTCCTCAGGAAATGTTTCAACTTTTTAGATCTAACGTGCAACTTTATTTTAATAAGAGAATAAGTTAATATAAGAGCAAGTTAATTAGAGAATAAGTTAATATAAGAGCAAGTTAATTAGAGAATAAGTTAATATAAGACAAGTTAATTAGAGAATAAGTTAATATAAGAGCAAGTTAATTAGAGAATAAGTTAATATAAGAGCAAGTTAATTAGAGAATAAGTTAATATAAGAGCAAGTTAATTAGAGAATAAGTTAATATAAGAGCAAGTTAATTAGAGAATAAGTTAATATAAGAACAAGTTAATTAGAGAATAAGTTAATATAAGAGCAAGTTAATTAGAGAATAAGTTAATATAAGAGCAAGTTAATTAGAGAATAAGTTAATTAGTGAGGCATTTTCTTTGATATGTTACATAACGGTCTGTGATTAATGACACATTAATTTAGACAATTTTCATTAGAAAAATCGGCCAAAGGCCGGTTCTCCCCAATTGCAGGCTCACTATATATATACCGGTATATATATATATATATATATATATATATATATATATATATATATATATATATATATATATACTATCGCTTGCCCAGAGCAAATCGAGACCTGAGTGGGGCGAAACATCTAATCTCCTGAGTAATGAATTGAAACTTCTTATAATCGCCAAATTAATTGGGCTAAATATGGGTGTCCAGAGAGGTCCCCCTTGGCTAAGATATGATTAAGGTGAGAGAGATATAAGAGCGAGAGGCTTAACCCTTCGAAGGTTATGACACATTTTGATAGTTTATTCTGGCCATCTTTAGACGATTCTAGGAAGGATCTGTGGGAATTATACGGGTAAAGACTGTCTCAATTATCTCTCTGATTGCCTCATACCCTTGCTAATCTGAATAAAGTCGTCTAATAATATCCAGAAAACAGAAAGGAAGTGCGTAATCGAGTCTGGAAAGGGTTGAGTAACTTACCAGACAGCCGAGGAGAGAGAGAGGAGGCCGGTACAGGGTCATCTTCAAGGTGTGTGGTGGTAGTGGTAGTGGTAGTAGTAGTGGTGGTAGTGATGGTGGTATTAGTGGTGGTGAGAGTAGTAGTGGTGGTGGTGGTGGTGGTGGTGGTGGTGGTGGTGGTGGTGGTGGTAGTGGTGGTGGTACAGTAGCTCTGTTTGCTGTGGGAGTACCGGTAATTGGGGGCCGCGTCTTAGGTTACGATGTGGTTATAGAGTCGCACACATTATGTCGTAGCCATCTGGGAAACTGTCTTGGGGCCGCGTCTCAAGTTACGTGTGGTCGGAGGCATAGCACATTTTTGTTTTTGTTTTTCTATCATTAGGAAGAGTTCTTGGTGCCACGTCTTAGGTTACGATGTGGTCCGAGTAGTAGCGAATCATATCGTAGTCATCTGGGGGCTGCGTCTTAAGTTACGATGTGGTGAGAGCAGGAACAACACACACTATGTCTTATGGGCCATGTCTAATGTTATGACGTGGTAGGAATTGCAACACACATTTTGTCCTATCAACTGGGAAACTGTCTTGATTAGCGTCATTTGTTACGATGCGATGCGATAAGTTCAACACACATTATGTCCTAACGAATTGGTAAGCGTTCTTGGGGCCGCGTCTTAAGTTAAACGTGATGAAAGTCGCAACACACCTAAGTCCTAACCAACTAGGAAGCGTTTTGGGGTCCTCGTTATATATTACGACGTCATAGGAGTCCCAACACACATTATGCCTTATCTAAATTATAACTTAGCCCCATTAGTTTTAGGATTTTAAGACGTTCGGCCGATTAGTTTGGCAATTTTAAGATCTTTCACTCCATCTCTTTGTTATAAGATCTTTTATACCATTTAGGTGTCGATTTTCTTCTGTTAATTAGGAAGCAGTCTTGGTACCACGTCTTTACTTACGACATGGTAAAAAGCACAATACACACATTAGGTTATACAGTCATAAGCTTATATCACTTGCTGCGACATCGTAATTAATTGTCTGTGCTTGTGATATCTAGGCAGTCATAAGTTCACATGTGTGGAGTGGTTTTATATACGATACCCACACGCTCTCAGTTCTGCATACAAGGTTAATATTCACACTAATTTCAAGTACCGGTACGGATTGTTGCCGGAGGGGGTGGAGGGCGGGGAGAGAGCCCTTTGTTTTGCTATCCTTTTTCTACCACTGTTAAAGTATGTGGAAATGAACCGTTTACGTTTTCTAGGCCGGATCAACTCGTTTGGAGAACGTAGTCTGTGTGGTCTGTGTATCCAAGTAACTCTATGTAAATATTTTCTTTGAGCAAACACGTACTGTGATAGACCTATAATTTGAGTTGTTTTCTTCTTCAGTATTTATACGATTATTATACTGTCCTTATTACAAAAGCGATGTCCATTCGTACGGTATGTGATTTCATATGAAGTTATATTTTATATATTTTAATTATTTATATATTTATAATTTGTGTCTTGTCCTTATATAAACATTGTACTGTAATTAAGTCTTAGTAGAAATGGTAGGATAGTCTTGAGAGGTAGGCTACTATTCCTACCATGGCACAGCACTTTAACTATTGTACTACCTGGTGTCTTTGAGCACTGACGATTAACGTGTGATTTATATATGTGTTTTCCGTTTTCTGTCCTTATAAACATACACTTTTGGGGGGGGGGAACTCAGAACTGTTTGATTTGTGCTGCTGCTGTGTCTAAAACTTTTGTGCGTTCTATTCCTTGAGTAGTGATGAGTTTCAAGTAAATTATAAATGTCGGTTTGCTTTATCTAGTCTTCCTAATCAAACCAACAAGAATAAGATATATTAGATCAAAACCGGAGACAAATTGAAGAAGATACTTAGCTAGCCATGGAAATAACATCAGAAGAGATGGAATATATTGTGAAGATGGCAAAGTTTAGGTATAAAAGGGATTAGGAAGGAAAGTAAGTAACAACATATATACTGATCTTCACTAGGCTGATTGCTGACAGAGTAAGGGCTGGGTATAATAGGGTATAACAAAGGTATATAAAATAACATACCAAAAGCGATTAAACCTTCTATCCTTATAATTGATGGGTATATCCATACCAATTTATGTTTATAAGTGTAAATTACTATGGGCACTTTAAATTACCCTTTTCATACCCAATTTTTTGACCTGTAGACAAATGGTTAAGGGTAGATATGTATTGATTTGTTAATAAAGTAATCTATTTAATTCTTTATCCTTCCTAGACTTTTATCAAGCTTAAAAAAGTACCTTCAAGAATCCCTTCCAGATACATTTGTGCATTTTTCGATAGAAAAATGGCCTTAATTATTGAAATCAGCATTTATTTTGCCAGGAGACATAATTAGTTTTGAACCACAATTTTTGCACACCAGCCGTCGATAAGGAGAATTAGAGGGAGATTTTTTACAGTGTTGTATGTAGTGCCCATTTAGTGCCTTTCCGACGGTAATTACATATATAGCAATTAATTATGGGTTATTCATATTTGTTCCCCAACCAACTTTACTTCTAAAATCCATGAAATCAACAAATACATGCGGCACTCCAAGGATTCGAACCTAGGATACTCACACCGAAATTCGGTACATTTATGCATTACGCTATCTAGACAGTCAACCCCTTCAGACTCATATGACGCAGAGGTTGCCAGATTAGCAATAATAAATAGTTCTCTCACTCTTATAATTACCTCTCCTAAATTAGTTTTCTGCCCACAGCTAACTCAAAGACAACTGCAGAGGTTGAAGTAACTAAACTAAAGGTTTCTAAATACCCCTGATGGTAACAAAGGCTTTAAAGTATCCCTAATAGGCTCAAAAGTGCGTCATATGTCGAAGAGGGTTAATATGCATAATTATAAACTCAATTAATGAAATCAACAAATACATAATAATCGATGGGCCCCGTATCATGTCGTTCCTAAATGAAAACCTAAACAGGCTATTTCGCTACAATATATTCGTAATAGTTAAGAAATACAGATGGGGATATCGCAATGTAGTTCAGATAAAATATGGCTATAATATTATGATCGGTTAGGTTGGTTGGGTTTGGAGGAGGAGGAGAGAGAGAGAGAGAGAGAGAGAGAGAGAGAGAGAGAGAGAGAGAGAGAGAGAGAGAGAGAGAGAGAGAGAGAGAGAGAGAGAGAGAGAGAGAGAGAGAGAGAGAGAGAGAGGGGGAGAGAGAGAGAGAGAGGATGAGAAGATATAATAAACAAAAATATAGAAGAGATTGTGGGAAAACCAAAGCGGAAACACAAAGAAAAAATGACAAGAATTAAGAGTAACAATAATAATAAGAATTATGACAATAATAATAATAATAATAATAATAATAATAACAATAACAATAATACCTAATAATAACAACGACAAAAATAGTAATAATAATAACTAACAATAATAATTAAAAACGAAAAAGTGGACAAAAATCTGCACACTTAAGAAACTGGGAAGGAGTGTAGCGTTCCCGATAAATGTCTGTTACTCTCACCCGATGCCCCTGTTCACCCAGCCGTTATAATGAGAGAGAGAGAGAGAGAGAGAGAGAGAGAGAGAGAGAGAGATATTTACATAGATATACTGACCACACAGATCTTACTATCTCAGAGAGAGAGAGAGAGAGAGAGAGAGAGAGAGAGAGAGAGATATTTACATAGATATACTGACCACACAGATCTTACTATCTCAGCGAGGTAGGGAAAGTGGAAGGAAACGAGTGCAAGAGAGAGAGAGAGAGAGAGAGAGAGAGAGAGAGAGAGAGAGAGAGAGAGAGAGAGAGAGAGAGAGAGAGAGAGAGAGAGAGAGAGAGAGAGAGAGAGAGAGAGACTAGGAAGAAGCTGGCAGACCATACTAAATCTCTCGGTCTATTTTAGTTTTTTTCTGGCTATCATTGGACGATTTAAGACAGCTTAGGAAGGTCCTCTTGCAACAAAATTGTTAAAATCTATCCTACTGTAAATGCTTGTGTGACTCGTACATACAATTTGCAAATTTGGTAAAATCGTCTAACAAGAGCCAGAATTTTAGAAGTGGGTAGTTCTCAAGAAGATGTCTGCGGTGCTGATACTGGTTATTGTCAGCCTAAACTCTCAGAAATAAGTGGGTAGTTCTCAAGATGTCTGCGGTGCTGATACTGGTTATTGTCAGCCTAAACTCTCAGAAATAAGTGGGTAGTTCTCAAGAAGATGTCTGCGGTGCTGATACTGGTTATTGTCAGCCTAAACTCTCAGAAATAAGTGGGTAGTTCTCAAGAAGATGTCTGCGGTGCTGATACTGGTTATTGTCAGCCTAAACTCTCAGAAATAAGTGGGTAGTTCTCAAGAAGATGTCTGCGGTGCTGATACTGGTTATTGTCAGCCTAAACTCTCAGAAATAAGTGGGTAGTTCTCAAGAAGATGTCTGCGGTGCTGATACTGGTTATTGTCAGCCTAAACTCTCAGAAATAAGTGGGTAGTTCTCAAGAAGATGTCTGCGGTGCTGATACTGGTTATTGTCAGCCTAAACTCTCAGAAATAAGTGGGTAGTTCTCAAGAAGATGTCTGCGGTGCTGATACTGGTTATTGTCAGCCTAAACTCTCAGAAATAAGTGGGTAGTTCTCAAGAAGATGTCTGCGGTGCTGATACTGGTTATTGTCAGCCTAAACTCTCAGAAATAACTCACAACTCCATAAAATACAAAAAAAAAATTGTGGGAGAAGGATATAATTTTGTTTAGTTTCGGAATCATAAATATGTTTCCATATTTCTAGCTTTATGCATAAGCTAAACAAAATAAGGGTACTTATTACCGAAACTACCACTAATTAGTTCTCAATATTTGAAGGCTAGTATAGAATAAGGATGTTGCAAAGATCATATTAAAATGGGTTTCAACCTCCGGAGATACATTTTATGTGCACTATATAAAGTACTGTAAAAAAAATATCCCTTTAATTCTCCCTATTGATGGCAGTGAAACTCTTATTAAGCCCCTTACTGTTGTTGTTGTTGTTGTTCCCCCAGGCTGTCTGGCCGAACAGCTCCAAGGTCTCGAGCAAGGCCAAGGCCATAAACGAGCGCCCCCACAAAATCCTCCCTGCTTACCACTAACAAAGCCCGGGTGACCGAAGCCACTCCAAGGCAGGGAGCTGAGGAGGGTGCGGAAACGCCCGGGAAACCAAAGCCCCACCCAAGGCCCTGTGCCCCTCAGCAATTATGAAGGGAAAGTTGAGGGGTAAGGGAAAAATGTGACGCTTTGGCTCCCAATCTGCCAACTTCTAGGTTGGCAGTAGGGAGGTCAATCCACGGAAAAGACGCCGCCAATTGAGATCTAGAAGATATATAAGTAAAATGAACAGTCAGAGTAAGCTATGGGTATGGCAGAGATCGCTCAGTTCTCACTCGGATAGACCAGCCCATCACCACATGACTAGAACCCAATCCTCTCAGCATCAGCTAGGAAAGACCCTAGAAAGCCGCCTTTGGCGGGGGGATAGCTCCCCCTTTTCAACTCCTTTTGGGGTTGGGCACCCGCCCAGCCCCTTACTGTTAAAATATATGCTGATTTCAATACGTCATGGAGGGTTGAGGGGGGGCCTCAACCCATCCTGTATCCAAAGGCAAAACAAATTGTATATTTACTCTGAAAATTACTTACATCTGAGTGTTTTAAGATCGTTGGATAGGGCTAATGGGAGAAATAAAATTTGCCGGGGATTGTAACTAATTTCAACTACTGTAGGCTATAATGATGCAAACTACATAAAATCAAAAAGAAAAACCATGGGAAAATTAGTGGTAGTTTCGGTTATATTTTCCGTATAGGTAATTCTAAAACTACGGTACATTTTCAAAAATAAATTTGAAAAAACTTTGAAAAAAAAAAAAAAAAAAAATCTCACAAAACGCGTGTATGTATTATATTGATAAATAAGTGTGTCTTGAAAGTTTGGGCTAAAAGTACTCGGTAATAACGCCGCAATTATCTACTTGAAAATTACCCTGTATTAAGTATGGTTTCCTCCTTACGCATAGGGAAAAAAAACTAAAAAATACAAGATACCGGTAGGTAATATCCAAGAGGCAATAATGATACAGAAACAAAGATTTGTGAGTATGCTGCACTGTAAACTAAATAGGGTATGAAAAAGGTATATAAATATGGGTATGTTAGTGGCGATTTACCTTTCTGCCCTTGTATAAGCTGGGTTAATTACCACCAACATACCTTAAAACAGGTAGAATATGATGGGCACTTTGACTACCCTTTGCATACCCATTACCATTTACAATGTAGGGAATTTAAATATACTATAAACGCTAGCAAGGCACAATAGACGGTGATTAGATAAAATGGCCTCTGGGTTGGCTACGAGAACACACGAGGAACGAAGGCCAGTAAGTGAACGGAGCGAGGAGACCGACCGGCGACACCCTCCCTCAACCAGCGCTAGCAGCACACTGACACGCTGACCCAAACAGGCAAGAGTATTATTATAGACACACGAACATCCTTTACAGCGAACCCACCACTCGCTGTTTTTGTGTTACTTTAGCTTTAACCCTTTCAGTAAACAATTACGCTTTATGTGTTATATTCTGGCAAACAGCAGACGATTTTATTCAGCTTTGGGATCGACTAGAATACAAACTATCGTAATTACCTCTTTTAACTCTCACAAATCCTTCCAGGTTGCTATGCAGGGGTTTGCTTAAGGGGAGGTCTCCACTTGAGGGATTGTTTTCTTGACCCCTTTCTCCCTCATGGTTATCCCCATTGCTTTTGATATTGTAAAACGTTTGCCCCATTAGTTTTGCATCTTTAAGAACTTTCACCCCATATTAAGACCTTTCGTGCAATTCAGGTGTCGATTTTATCCTGGCGAGCGATAGCGAGCCTGTAATTTAAGAGGAACCGGCCTTCGGCCGGGAAATTTTTCTACCGAAAAATGTACAAATTTATCTTGAAAGGGACTCAAGGGGGTGTAATTTTAAGCTTGATGGAGGTCTAGGGAACAAACTAAATACCTCTCCTTAATATCGTGGAATTGAACTGTCTAATAGAGGGTGCCAGGGTAGTTTGTCATTTAATTAAGGGGAGATGGACCATTTTTCGGGTCCATCTCCTCCCTCATGTTTAGCCCCATTAGTTTTCAGATCTTAATATGTTTACCCCATTAGTTTGTGTCGATGTTAAGACCTTTCGACTCATTTCCTTCTCAACATTAAGACCTTTCGTGCTATGTAGGTGTCCCCTTAACCCATTGAAGATCATGACGCATTTTGACAGTATATTCTGGTTATCATTAGACGATTTTGCACAATTTAGTAAGGATCTGTGGGAATTATAAGGGTAAAGACTGACTCAATTATCCCTCCAACTTCCACATGCCCTTCCTAATCTGAATAAAATCGTCTTTAAATATCCAGAATAAACTGTCAAAATGCGTCATCATCTTCAAAGGGTAGCAATAAGCCCATCTAATACAAGGATAGAAAGGCGTAGCACTAGCAATATACCCAATGATTTAATATACCCTTTTCATACCCTTTTCTAACTCTTGCTGGTGTAATGGTTAGAGCGTGTAAGTTCTGTATGTGATGTACTGAGGTCGAATCCTATGCTTTCATTAAATTCATTTTGGGTGTTATTAGTGTTAAGAACGATGTAAAATACAAAAATAATAATAATAATAATAATAATAATAATAATAATAATAATAATAATAATCTTTTAGAGTAGCTCAGTTATAACAAATATTTCTCCCTCCGGCTTTGTTCTCAAGTAATTTTCTCCAACTAAAGCTCAGTGGCAGTGTCTTCAGTTCAATTATTTTCAACAGATTCAGGCTTCATGCAATATTGGTGTTTATTTTCCTTCTCTGTCAAATACTTTAGTTTTAATTGTCTTATTCTTAAAAAAAAATAAGATTATTTAAAAAGGCTATGAAAATGGTATATGCAATCACCATCAAGACTAACACCAATAACACCAGTAATGATAACACCAATAACAATAACACCACCAATAACACCAGTAATAATAGCACCACCAAGAATAACACCACCAACAATAATACCAATCTCCGACTAACATTAACACCAATAATACCAACACGAATAACACCCATAACACCACCAACAATAACGTCACTAACACCAATACCACAATAACACCAGTACCACAATAACACCAACTCTCCTTGTGTCTCAATAATCGGCTTACCACCTCCCACATCAACATAGTTCAACCACTAATTCTCTCATAATTATTTCCAGTATGTGAGTTCCCTTAGTTAGAACTTGGCTATTAGATTATTTATATATCTGTCTGTCTGTCTATCTATTTATCTATCTATCTATCTACAGCATCTCTCTCTCTCTCTCAAGTACAATCGCATACATATTTTTCAAAACATAAATAACAAATAATATAGCATGCATATCTCTCAAAGTATAAAGCAAATAAAACAGCATATACACTCCTCAAAACAACCATTGTTTTTGTTGCCATTGACAATCTCTAAAGTTTTGTCGCCATAAATGTCAATTCCATAATAACTACTGTGACTTCTGAAGGCTGAACAAATTGGCGAGTGTTAAACCTCAAAATATTCACTTAACAACACGAACTTTGGTAACGCTATCAAACTAACATTGGTGCAAGGATTTTACGTAATTTTCGTGGCGCAATGTACTTGCAAATATCAGGAGTCAAGGTTTTTTTGAGCAATTTGGTAACGTCAAACGAACAGTGCTGCAAGGAATTTACATAATTTTCATTGCTCAATATGCGAGTCAATTAGCATTTGAGAAATTTGGATACATCATCAAACTAATATGGATGTATAATAAGTCAAGTTGTTTTTGAGCAATTTGATAACATTATCAAACTAACATTTCTGCAAGGAATTTGCATCACTTTCGGTGTGCAATATACTTGGAAATATCACGAGTTAATTTGTTTTTGAGCAATTCTCTGGTGGCATGAATTAAGTGAATTGGACAATATTAAACCCTTATCTGGTCTGACGTCTTGTGGATCATTTTGATCGTTTGTTTAATAGTATTAAGGATTTTGCTTGTTTTTACCATTTCTAGCGCTGTATTTTGTTTGTCTCCTTGGTTAACAAAAGCGCCTTTCTAGACCGTCTTCAAACTATAAAAATGCCCACCGGACCCCCTGCAAGCTAAATGATTAAACTTTTCGATATATTTTGTTTTCGACAGAAGGCCGATTTCTTGGAAATTGCAGGGTCGCTATCATTGCCCAGACAAAATCAACATCAGAATGGGGTGAAGCGTCTTATTATCACCAAACTCATTGGGTGAAACATCATCAAATCCCCAAATATTGAGTAAAACAGGGAAGGTCCAAAAAGAATCCTCTCAAACAGAATATTATTAACTCCTTCAGCACCATGACGCCTTGTTACCTTTGATTCTGGCTAATATTAGATACTTTTAAAAAAGCAGTTTAAGAAGGACGTATGTTATTAAGAGGGTATATTGAGTCGTAGAGGTAGATTATATACTAAAGAAAATCGTCTAATGGTAACCAGAATATGATGCAAATTACGTACTGGTAGTGAAGGGGTTAAGGGGTTTCTTTACAGTAAACAATAAGTAGAGGTGATTGCAACAGAGTGCGCAGTTAACAAGGCCACAGTAATTATATTGTACACTCGCCTACGTAAGTTCTGTTCCTCTCCTAGGTCATATACATGGAAATATAATGCGCATGATTGAATTACGAGTGTAGTTTCTTATGCAGTGGTTAACTCATCTGACTAGTCGACGGATAATTAAAAGAAACCACACTCGCAATTCCTTCAGGCTAGTTTACTTTCATCATAAGATCACGACGAGGAACAGAACTTATGTGGGCAACTGAACATGCACGATGCAGAAAATAAGTTTGTAGTGCCTAAACTCATGATAACTGTCTACGCCGCTATCTCTCTCTCTCTCTCTCTCTTCATTATCATCGCCTCATTTCCCCCATCACACACCAGTCATTACACACATATTTCTCCAGACGCGATCTCTCTTCCTCTCTTTTGATATATATATATATATATATATATATATATATATATATATATATATATATATATATATATACCGGTATATATATTAGTAAAGCCAGGTAATAAATTTTCTTTAATACATACGAGGTTGAAAGAAATGGCAATTTCTGCGTTGGAAATTTTATTATTCAAAGTTTCCAGGTCTCTGATGAGTTTTCGCTGGGTGGCAGGAAGTAGATGAATGAGATGAGCAAAATTCATGGTGGTACAGGGTTACATAAATGTACATGATGATACAGGATATACGACGCGTTTCACTGGACAACCAGCATTATCAAGTAAGGGTAGAATGATACAAAAGGGAACGGAACGGAACGGAAGTATATAGGAAAGGTGAAGCAAGTAATGTAAACAGGAAGGGTATATATAGAGGGTGGAGGATCAGAGGAGGCGAAAATCAGGGGGCAAAAGTCTCCTATTGCAGTCTCCCTTTTGCACTCCTAGAATACCCCTCCACCAATAGGAGACTTTTGCCCCCTGACTTTCGCCTCCTCTGATCCTCCACCCTCTATATATACCCTTCCTGTTTACCTTTTATATCACTGTTGGGTGATTGCACCCGGTACCGATATTGACCAGATGTTGCCCTAGGGGTGGGTGAAATTTCCCTGGCTTGCCACCAGGGTTTAAGTAGCCCAGGAGTGTTGAACAAACTCCATTCCCTGTCAGTTCCGTCTCACTCAGACGAAAATGAGTACCTGGATTCATGGTGGCTAAAATGAATTCAGGGGCCTGATTGGTGGCTTCCTACAACCAATCAACACACGAGACTGAGAACTTGGTTAGCCACCAGGATTGCTCAGTGGCCATTGGGCAGGCCTTCTCTCGTGTTCGCCTCGTCCCACCCATACGTTAAACTGGGTACCTGGAGTGTAAAATCGGCCTTGGCGTAGGTCGTATCACTAGGGTAAATTTGATTACTTGCCTCACCTTTACTATATACTTCCATTCCTTTTATATCATTCTACCCTTACTTGATAATGCTGGTTGTCCAGTGAAACGCGTCGTATATCCTGTATCTTCATGTACTTTAATGTAACCCTGTACCACCATGAATTTTGCTCATCTCCTTCATCTACTTCCTGCCACCCAGCGAAAACTCATCAGAGACCTGGAAACTTTGAATAATAAAATTTCCAACGCAGGAATTGCCATTTCTTTCAACCTCGTATTAATTAATTTCATTGGGGGTGTGGTGGTGAGATTAATAAAAATAATGTATTAAAGAATATATATATACCGGTATATATATATATATATATATATATATATGAATAAGGTGGTGCGTCTTAAAATAATTGAGATAGTCTTTACCCTTTTAATTCGCACAGATTCTTCCTAAATTGTATACACTCGTCTAATGACAGCCAGCAAACAGAAAAGAAATGCGGAATCGGATCTTGAAAGGGTTAAAGAGGAGAGGGCCGGGAAATGTCTGTGAGGAAGCTCATCCCGGGCGGTGATATGAGGCTCCATATTTAATGTGACAAGGGAAGCTGTGGGTTCGATGCTTCGGAGTTGGAACAAAGGTGTGTGTGTGTGTGTGTGTGTGTGTGTGTGTGTGTGTGTGTGTGTGTGTGTGTGTGTGTGTTACTCAGTTACTCAGTTGCTTGTTCGTCAAGGGGAATCCACGCAATGCGAGCTAAGCTCATTATTATCGCGCCTCCTTAACTGGGAATGTATTGCGTGAAATGCATGTTAAGTGTTTTATGTACTGTTGGAATGGCTGTGGATGTGTGTGTAGTCTGTATTTTAGCTAATTGGCGACATCGGAAACGAAGGCTTAGGGTGGATCTGTATGGTACCATTCTCACTATAGACGGTACCGTCTCGCCCGAAGGCTTAGGTAGCCATCAGCTTAGGTGAACCATATGATACCCATCTCGCCTTGTACCATTTTTGCCAACCCCAGATGGGACGTCACAACGTCGCCCACTTATTCCAGGTACCTATTTACAGCTAGGTGAACTGAGGCTAACACATGAAAGGAGACAAGCCCAATTTGTCTCCGCCCGGTCGGGGATTGAACCCCCGACCCCTCGTGTGTGAGACGAGAGCTCTACCTACTAGACTACGGGTGTGTGTGTGTGTGTGTGTGTGTGTGTGTGTGTGTGTGTGTGTGTGTGTGTGTGTGTGTGTGTGTGAGTTGATGAAGATGATGATGTTAATGTTAATAATAATAAACATTATGTAACACTTGCAAAATAAACAAACCAAAACAGGGACAACACAATATGAAGACAAAAGAACTATGTGGAAATAACGTTTTAGCAAAATAATGTTTTGAAATAAAGGAATATAATCCTCCACATCGCTACCTGAGCAAGTTAATCTGTGTCCCAAGCAAACTAATCGCACATATAACAACGCACTATCGTCAAGTTCAAGGAATTAATAATAATAATAATAATAATAATAATAATAATAGCGTGTGCAGTATGCTATTAATTCCCTCCTCTCACAGCATTGGTCGTGTCGTTACCTAGAGACCAGTGAGAGAGAGAGAGAAAGCGAGAGTGAGAGTGAGAGAGATAACTACTATTATCTATAAAGCTGTGTTTCAACCCTGGGAATCGCTTTAAATAAAACATGGACGATTGTATACAACTTTAAGCTTAAGAAAGATCCTACCCTGTTAAATCCCCCCCCCCCCCCTCTCTTTCTCTCTCTCTCTCTTTATTTTTTTTTCTCTCTCTCTCTCTCAATATTATCACAAGTCCTTTGATTCCCCATCACAGGAACTTTGAAGGTATTCATGAAATCTGAAAATAATCCTTCCAATATAATGTTTAGCTCTGTGTGTCCTTGTAACCTGTTAACCCTTTCTGTACCGGCAACGTCCCTTTAACTTTCTTCTGGACGATTTTATCCAACTTAAAAAGGGCCTCCAGCAATTAAAAGGCTTCGAACTATCTCCCTTAACCCTTTTTACTACCACAGATGCTTTTTTAAGCTGCACAAAATCATCTTAATATAGCGGCAATATTCGATGGTCAATATTGATCCAACAACAGTTTTTTTAATATTCTGCTTTGATATCGGAAACTAAACTAAACATAGATGAATTGAAGTGACAGAATCTTTAGATATACAGTACATGGCGACGTCTTTTTAATCATATTCTGGCTATATTTAGACGATTATGTGCAGTTTGAGAAGGATCTGTGGTAGTAAAAAGGGTTAAGGGGGGGATAGTTCGAAGCCTGATAATTACTGGAGGCTCTTCTTAAACTGAATAAAATCGCACTATAGGAGCCAGGATAAAGCACTGGTAATAAAGGGGTTAAAAGATTAGGGATAAATCGTTGGTGCAACACTGTTATTGTTGCAACATATAATACTGTGACAGAGGTGGCTGAAATGTTTCAACACAACACATACACCCACACACTCATCAAACATACACACACACACACACACAAACACACTCTCTCACCAGACATATTCACACACTCTACCAAACATACACACACCCACCCACTCTACCAAACATACATACATACATACATACATACATACACACACCCACCCACTCTACCAAACAAACACACATACATACATACATACATACATACACACACCCACCCACTCTACCAAACATACATACACACACACATTCTACCAAACATACATACACACCCAGTCTACCAAACATACATATACACCCACACACTCTACCAAACATACATAAATACACACACATGCACATACAAACTTAAAAGGAGATGCATAAGACATGTTATTTAATTATATGAAGTGTATATATATATATATATATATATATATATATATATATATAGAGAGAGAGAGAGAGAGAGAGAGAGAGAGAGAGAGAGAGAGAGAGAGAGAGAGAGAGAGAGAGAGAGAGAGAGAGAGAGAGAGAGAGAGAGAGAGAGAGAGAGAGAGAGAGAGAGAGAGAGAGAGAGAGAGAGAGAGAGAGAGAGAGAGAGAGACGAGCAATAGCAAGGCTACATACATTACACCAAGATACCGGTATTCGGACATTGTTGTGTCGCAAAATGTACTAATTTAACTTAAAAGATGGCATGGGCCGGTTAAATTGTGCACATTGTGAAATGTTGGTTAAACACCAAATCAATGTTCCAAATTCTGTTCCAGGGGGATGTAGTGTACTTGTGAAAAATTGTTCGCCATATTACATGCATTTTTTTGTCCAAGGGAAATAGACAGTCAGAAAATTACAGAAAATTGTCATGCATTTTCCATGGAATTTTGGTAAATCAATTGTTATTGTACCAAATTGTCAATGCGCACAATTAAACCACTAACATATTTGGGCAGTCCATTGATAAAAGATAAACTATATTTGGGCCCATATCTTAAAGGCAGAGGAATATTTGAATTTTGAAAAGTGGCTCTTTGAGCCTGATTTCTGAGATGGATAAAAAACTATCTTCGACAAAAAAAGATTCAATTTAAATTCTGACGCTACTAATGGATCCCGAGGAGCTGTAGTATATTTGAGGAAAATACTTGGGCTTATTCCAAACATTCTTTCCGAGGGAAATAGACACTCGGAAATTTACATAAAACTATATGTATTTTCCAGGACTATATAAATCAAGGATATTTTGGGAAAAAAATTGTGGCAAGTTGACAATGTGTGTGTGTGTGTGTGTGTGTGTGTGTGTGTGTGTGTGTGTGTGTGTGTGTGTGTGTGTGTGTGTGTGTTGTGTGTGTGTTCTACGTTGCACACACAATTGTTACATCTGCAGGAGACAGGTGAAGAGTGAGAGATATTTCTTGTTCCTGTCTGGGTAATTTAACTCTCTTCAAGGAGGGGGGGGGGGGGTTGGTGTGTGTGTGTGTGTGTGTGTGTGTGTGTGTGTGTGTGTGTGTGTGTGTGTGTGTGTGTGTGTGTGTGTGTGTCTGTGTGTGTGTGGTGTTGTGTGGCGTCTAGGGGGTGAATTATTTACGTTGATGGAGGTCTAGGGAACAAACTAAATACTTCCCCTTAATATCAGGATATAGACATATCACTATCAATATATCTACTGATCTTACATATCTTTTTCATACCAATATATCAGTACATCCAATAATTCTATATACCTAAGGCATACCCTTTTTATAACCTTGGTTTTGTACAGTGCAGATCCAATTATACCCTTCATTTTGTACAGTGCAGATGCAAGGACATATGGACTGACGAGCTGAAAAATACCCCGAAATATTGTATAAAATAACTCCAACCATTGAATGCAGTAAAACTCTCAGTCGCCGGAAATGGAAAACGGTATATTGAAACATACAAAACACACACACACACACACACACACACACACACACACACGCAAACAGACAGACACACACAGAAAGCGGGACAATACGAGCCAAAAACTCAATTCCTGTCAAACTACAATTATGAATACAATTATGAATATGAACACACACACACCATACGGTACATATAAGCTAGAATGTGTGTTGAATGTAGTAAATGCCATCAGACAACTAAACAACCCAGTGATTTAATATAAACTTTTTGTATCATGGTTTTCAAAATGTTTTCCGTCGCGTCGGAAATCGAAACGCCAATTTTTATATTCGTTTCTCAAAAAATAAGTAAATAAATAAATAAATAAATAAATAAATACATAGGCCTAATAAAAAAATAAAAAGTAATAACTGGGCTTGCAACCGATCCAACGGTAAGGCAATACTAGATACCCTATAGTAACAGAGACCGGCCAACCTCCGCCATATTGGTTCCATTGGCCTTTCATTTTTACAGATCTTGTAAAAATTACAAATTTATCTGTACACAAAATAACAAAATAGCCTATAGGCCTAGCCTTATCTACTAAATTTACATTTCAATTATATATTTAACAGTGTTTCTGTCGAAAGTTTTTACAGAATCATGTAAATTATACAGATAATGTTTGGCAGCCTAATTCCCTGAAATTGTTCCATAATATTTACAGAATCTTGTATTGTTAGGCTACACTTATATTTTGTTCATTCTTGGTAACCTAGTTCTACCAAAGCAACTTCCTTAGATAGGCATATACTGAAAAATTAGGAATGTCTAGGTATTCTAAAGCTAGGGAAAATAAAAAATAATTAGGCTACGCATCTGATCTTGGTCCGTACTAAATTTACGACCTACCCGATAAATCACCAGCAGGCTATATATTAATTTATTTTGTACCGGCAACGTCTTATTAATTTTACTCTAGCTACATTTAGACGATTTTATGCAGTTTAAGAAGGATCTGTGGTAGTAAAAAGGGTTAAGCGAGATGGTTCGAAGCCTTTTAATTGCAGGAGGCCCTATTTAAACTGGATAAAATCGTCTGAATGAATGAATGAATAGCGGGATAGAAAAGTGTGAAGGATATAAGACTTGTAGTAGAAGATATAGGTGGGGGAGATATGGAAGTAAAGTAGTAGGTAAAAGCTTGCAGGCGGTCTGCGTTGCTGTTTTTTTTTCATTTTAGTTGAGTGCGTTTTCACTGTAGAAGATTTCTCTGGTGCAGACACTCTGAGTGTCTGTGGATCTCTGGTGAGGGACATTTACCTTCTGCCGCAGCTGCCTTGATCTTCTTGGTCAGCTCGTCAGCAGTGAAATCGTCTAATAGTAGCCCGAGTAAAGTTAAAAGGACCCACTGGTACATAAGAGGTTAACCCTCTAAAGAAAATGACCGATACATTAACTTAAAGCCTTTGTTACCATCAGGGGTATTCCATTACTGAAGGGGTTAATAAGAAAAACCGATACTATTAACTTAATTTCCATATTCCATTAAGTTTCCATTAAGTTTTGTGAGTCAACGGTTAGCTATTATATATGTGGAAGGTAGAATATGTAGGATATAGATTTATGGTGATTTTATGTATGGTGATATCTGGGACAGCTGGTGACTTTCATGCATTGGGTCTGTTTTGTTGACGTTTACAGTATAGGCCTATAATTAAACCGACAAATGTCTTAAGGAAATACAAGCTATTGCATAATGAATGTTCTGGGTACCTCTCACACACACTCAACATCTGTTATTTACATCGCTATTTTGAAGCATTTATCGAGTTTTTATTGCATTTTTTTTTTAAATAATACATAATACAATGATTTTGTAGTCACTGAAAAATGTGTAATACAAGTGACTGATATTATTTAGCACTTACCGTCGATTTGGTGAAGGTTATCGTAGTGAAAGGTAGTCCATCCTATAAAGTACTCTCCACGATTGAGGTTTTGTTTTTGTGTTGTTTTCTCCACTTCTGGTGCAGACTTGGCGACCCATGTTTGGCATTCTCCTGGCAGTGTTTGTGTTCCGCCTTTCTTCACTCATTTCCCTCGCTATCTGGGTCCTATGAGCCTTCCCATACCTCGCATATACACTCACTGTAAGGAAAAATACATAAATTCACGCATAAATCGTCGAGAGAAGTGTCATTCGCGCGAGTTGTTTTGGTTCGGAGGCCTGAGGGATGGCGAGATCTCTGGCCGCTGATTGGCTGGCGGGCAGTTTCTCGCGGGAGATGATTGGCTGAGAGGAGGAAAGCATGGCTCGGGGATTGATAGGAGATACCCTTTGCATTGGCTTGTCATAACATTTTCCACATTGAAATACTGCGTTATGGAGTTCAGATAGCTCTGTATTTATTCAGAAATCATGTGTTATCTTTTCCTTTGCTCTTCTATCAATGTTATGGTCAAATCGCAACTAGAGGCGGTAAACTAAAAGGGTACTAAAGGTAGCTTATGATAGGCTAGCCGCTAGATTGTGAAACTAAATGCACCTAGACACCTTTTTCATAAAAAAGAACGGACAATTGCCCAGAGGCTGTGTATTTGACAGTAGCATTTACTATTAACGCTAAAATTCGTATATGTCAAAACATTATGCATTACTGTATGTCCAATTAGAGCATTCGTGTAGTCAATTATAACGATACAATGAATCGCACAAGCATTGTGCAGGCTACCAAAGAGCAATATATATGCTATTATGTCTCAAAAACAAGTAAAGGTGAGATATTATATTGTGATTTGTATTTTTATGGAGGTAGACACATTTTGAAATTGATGTAACCGGACCCATTTGTTGCATGAATTGTGGTGAAAACTCCCTAGACGTTAAGAAAAAGGAGGCTAGCCTACCTAAATGATATAAAACATTCGAGGACCACTCATGTTTTGTTTTTCTTATAGCCTATATACACACTATTACCACATACAACACACCTCCAGTACTACATAGCCTATGTCTTCTGCTTACTGCATATCCAGGATAGCAAAATATGTAAGAATGAACATACCTGTATATTATTATATACAGTATATACACACACACACACCGTATATATATATATATATATATATATATATATATATATATATATATATATATATATATATATATATATATATATATATATATATACCGGTATATGCTATATGCATACCTTCAAGTAAAATACCGGTATGGGAGGTGTAGCTGAGTGGTCATAAAAACTGACATGTGAAACGGAAAATTCACCATCTACTCATGTAGGCATATGGTGCAAAACCGAATTAGCGTACACTGCATTACCGGGACCATTGATGTATACTTTACCAACAGTAATATTTCTTATATAAATACTATATCTGCAACACAAAAATAATAACGTCATATAATCATAATTCGTATTAATAATTGACCAACATTGTTTATTATAACCTATCCTTGGCGAGGTTATACAGCATATAAACCGTTAACCATAACAATCACACCCCACCCTCACTTAGGTTAGGCTACGTTAAACACCGTGAGTTGTTTGATATAATATATAACAACCTTACCTTGCGTCATGCAAAGGTTGTAGGCTATAAATAGCATATAGCAGAACATACTTCTGATTATGGTAGCCTGTTCCGTAACGTAAACATTGCCAAAAATAAAGCTACTGAAGGCAGCAACCGTGAAAGTATTTGGTTGCACATTATTATGTACAATTGTATACATTGTCAGAAACTAACTTTGACTGTCATTCATTCCCCCATTAAATATCTACATGGTTGCTTACTTCGGCTATACCAGTACCTGTTGGCAAATAAACACAAAGTAGGCTACTGTACAGTACATGACTACTACTTTTGTTTAGCCTAGGCTAGCATAAAACAAAACAAAAAGCTACAAGCTCGAGTGAGTTGCCTCAGCATATGAAGGCGATTCATTCACGGTCACCCCCTCTCAGGGATTACGTCTGGCAATTAGATATTTAATCGTAGGCTAATATGGTAGGGTATATCTTTTATTTTTCTACCAAACGTATTCAGCTGGTGAAATGAAACTGGGCAAGGGTAGGCCTATATTTATAGGCTAAGCAAAACTTTTCTAGAAACACAAATACGGTAGGTAGCCTATTGTTTGTAGGCTACTAGGCTACTTTTGTTAAAGCTAGACGTGTTTACTCAGTTTAAGAAAGCGCTCTCGTATTCCCGGTATTAGGCTAGCCTATATCTTATTACAAATGTGAATGTGCATAAAATATTCGCAACAAGTGCTCAACAACTAATAGGTTCTTACCAGTTACGACATTCCACAGCAAATCACACTGCTTATTGTCCATGTTACATATTTCCTGGCGATAATACTGAGCATTTCCACAGCCCATCACGGTTAATAAGGTTGTGGTAATAATTGAGGTATGGAATAATATGTGTGGAGCTGGAAATTAGCAAAACTAACACAGGAAAATACTGCCTGGCTGCGCTCCCAAAAACAAGGCGGTTTTCCCGCCAAAAAGTCATGTGACTCACAGCTGGGATATATCGCCACACTATAGCTTATTGATACAACACCTTTATTTGTCAAAAATAATTCAAATTATATATAAAGAAGGTTCATGAAATATAACCTGAAAATGATGCTTGAAAAGTTTCATATATAAATGAAGGTAATAGAAGTATCCGGCGACTCTAGTGATAAATTATTGCCTCGTTTTCTAGATGCATTGCAAGCATATAGATATCTACTCTCTGGATGGGACATCTGCTATTTCATAGCCCGAAACTTGCGGCCGCCTTCGCAATCGCAAAACTAAACCTTGACTTGACACACGCGAGAGATGTTCACCAGCCCATCTTAACCCTATTAGTATGGTCTAGTCTTTCTTTACTTTATTCGGACTATGGTTAAACGATTATAGTAAATTTAAGAGGCATGTGTGAGAGTAAAGTGGAATGTCGCGAGTCCGTAAACACAGACCTACGAGAGCCGATAGCCGTAGCCGCTATGCCTCTACATTCGGACATTTCACGAATCTGTTTCGATGTATTTTTACTTAATTGTATTGTATTGGGTTAAGTGAGGTGTTTGGTTGGTTAGAGTAGTTAATTCAATACTATTATATAAATATACATCGAATTTTGATCGAAATAGAATCGTGAATAGGTGGGAATGTCAAAGCATCGTGGCTGCGGCCATGGCCTCTCCCAGTCATTGGCAAAGTTTACGAGTGTTTGTATTGCATTCTCAAGTGAATAGTATGACTCAAATCGTGATAATAATAATGTAAACGTGTAATATATGGGAAATGACTACTTTCATAGGAAACACAAACAAAACAATGGGCAATGCACCTCGACACAGATCCGTAGCCTATATCCTTGCATTGGCAAAGTTTAGTAGTGTTAATAAAATAGTGCATTTCCAAGTAAATAGTATGCCTCAAATCGTGATAACAAGAATTTAAACATTTAATATATTGGAAATTGCGACTATTCACGGCTCTGTGTAGAGACCCGTGTGTTGGCGGCCATATTTCTTGGGCCTAGAAGACGAAGGTGGTATCGCGGATCGGAGAGTATTAGATATCTGATTGCAAGGGTAAAAATTGAGTGTTGCCATTATATAAACAAATATTAAGTATTTAGTGAACTTAATCTATATCAGTGTATAAGCTGCTACAGTTCATAAAGAAAAATATGGTATAGTCAGTATTTCTCTAGTTATTGAACACCATGGTTTTACAGTCAATGCCTGTAGCCTAATATATAATAGATATCTGTATTTTAAGTTTACTGTATATTTTCTGTTGATAAATACAGATACTAACATTTAAAAAATACAGATATTTTTTTTACAGTGGGGCCCAGGTTTTTTTTCTAAGCTTGATGGTGGTCTAAGAAGGAAACTACAAAGAATAGTAAAATTATACATAAATGAACAAATAAACCCTCCAAAATTGAATAAAATCGTGTGCTGCTATCCATAATATAGTGTATGAAGACGCGCGTGTGTGTACCTGCAGTGTTAAGCCTCCGGGAGCCTCTTAATAAGCCTCCTTACCACCAGCTTCACAACTTCCAACATTAAGACTTCCCGCGGAGAGTTCACCGACTTGCACAATATTGTTCGGGGAAGTTACGATCTTTCAGCATAGCATATGACGAGGTGTTCGTTCTGTTTATTCTGGCTGTCATTAGACGATTCTTAAAATTGCATTAAGCAATGACTACCATTGCAGCCATAGTAATCAAAGATATATACATTAAATTAGCAATACCAAGGAGCACGCAAGATCAACATCACCATATCAAACCCCAGTGAGGTTCCTGACACCATTTTCGTAGCCAAGGACAAAGTTACCTATTGGACCTCCGCCTCCCACAGCCAGGAGAATCGGCAGTTTTGTGGGTGCCATCTCCCACGACCTACAGTATAGTGGGACATCGTGTGTCTGGTGAAGCATATGTGTCGTGTACTGTATGTGCCGTGTGTGTGTGGTGTATATGATGATGTGTGTGTGTGTGTGTGTGTCGTGTATGTGCCGTGAGTGTGGTGTATCTGAGGATGTACTGTATGTGTGTGTGTCATGTGAGGAGTGATGTGTGTGTAGTGTGTGTCATGTGAGTAATGCCGTGCGTGTCATATGTGGTATACAGTATATGCGTCAAAAGTGTCACATATGCATGTGAGTCAGTAAGTGTCAACTGCCGTGTATCTGAGCCCATAGTGTAGGCTAGGTTATAATTTCCATCACCCACACTAGATTAATTGGGTGTGGAATCAAACCATTCCCCCCCACCCCCGTGCTCCCAAAGGCTTATATTATGTCTCGCTGAATTACTGTATTTAAGGGGAGGTATTTGCTGTATTTGTTCACTTACATATTTATGATTATATATTCTTAGTTTGTTCACTGGACCTCCAAGCTTAAACAAATAAAAAAAAAAAAAAAAAAACCCAAGACCTCCTTCGAGAAATCAGAGGGTAAATTGAGATACTCTTTACCCCTTTAAATCCCACAGATCCTGAATATAATTGTCTAATGATAGCCAGTAAAAACTTTCAAAATGCGTCATAATCTTCAGAGGGTTAAATCTACCTTCAGGTTATTTTCAGATACCAATAACAAAGAAACCAGAAGCTATATGAAAACAAATATATATACAAAAAATGACGATTAAAAGCTCCTGTGTCATACCCCTTTAACCCCTTCAGCATGATGACGCCATTTTACCTTTAGTTCTGGCTATATTTAGACGATGTTATGCCGTTTAAGAAGGACCTATGTTACTCAAAGGGTTTAATGAGATCGTATTTACTCCTTTGAGTCCTAGAGGTAGATTGTGTACCGGTACTATGGAAAATCGTCTAATGGTAAACAGAATAAAACAAAAATTACGTCATCGTGTTGAAGGGGGTTAAAGGAATGAGGTCGCTAACTTTCGGTCAAACTAATAATTTTTATTCCCAAGTCTTCAATCCAAATCACCGTCAGACTTGAGGCAAACAGGGAGGCAATTCCTCAAGTTATCCAGAAGTGCTGAGTGTGCGGGGAGAGAGATGGTGGCCCCGAGTGGTTTGAAGTCAGATCGGCCGCATTTTTAGTTTGTTCCCTAGACCTCCATCAAACTTAACTATTACACCCCCTAGATCCCCTTTCAAGATAAATGTGTACATTTTTCGGTAGAAAAATGACCCGGCCGAAGGCTGGTTCCTTTTAAATTACAGGCTAGTTATCGCTCGTCAGGAAAAAATCGACTCCTAAATGGCACGAAAGGTCTTAAAATTGATAGAAATGGGGCGAAAGTTCTGAAAATCGCCAAACTAATGGGGCGAATGTTTTGGCATATCAAAAGGAATGGGGCTAAACATGAGGGAGAGAAGAGTCCGGAACAAAGAATCCATCAGGCAAACAGAGAGGCAATTCCTCAAGTTATCCAGAACTGCTGAGTGTGCGGGGAGAGAGATCGTGGTCTGAGTGGTTTGAAGTCTGATTGGCCTCACTCCTAAACGGCCGCATATTCTTACGCCATCTCACTGTTAAGCGACCACTACCATAATGGCCACAAACCTTAACGGCCGCGATCAAAACAACGGAAACAGCCAGCACCAGGAAGCTAGACTCCTAAACAGCCACAAGCTACATACCATCGTCTTATGACACTCAATATACAGTATACTACATAATGCCGTAATAGTATAGATGATGTACACAATCAGTAATCGATTATACATTATACAGTAAGATACACACATGAAAACAAAAATAATAATAATAAATATATGAATAAATAAATATATGGCTAAATATATATATATATATATACAGTATATATATATATATATATATATATATATATATATATATATATATATATATACATACATATATACATAAAGAAAGAAAAAAAGATCCACATGAAAGTAAACGGTTTCAACTGGAGTGTGTTTTGGCTGGAGAAGGTAGCTATAGTCTATTCGCTGTACTTTAAATGTTGTTTCTGTTCGGACTCTGTCTCGTGTCGGCCACCCCCTGAGTACGTACATACATATATACAATGTGTGTTATCGTACAAGTAAAGCAGAAGAGAGGTTGGCAGAAATGTGATGTGTGTGGCCTTAGCCAGCCGACCCCTACGCTAATTGGAATTTTGATGAGCTACCTTCCACACAATTCCCTCATATAATAGACGGCTATCTATCAATCAGTCTAGGTATTATCTATTTATCTATGTAGGCCTATCCGTCCAGCTATCTATGCCTATGTGTCTATCGATATATCTATCTAATCCATCTGTCTATGTGTTTTATGTATCTGTCTAGCTGTTAACGTTTCTACTGTATCTACCGATGTAGTTACTTATGTCAAATTTCATAAAACCCCAAAAATACCCAAACCAACAACAGTACCCAAACCATTGATATCACCAAAATACCCCCCCCCCCCCCCATCATCACCAGTCTACTACCCACACCAACACCCACCATCACCACCACCACTACCAACAACTCCCACACCATCATCATCACCACCAAAATAACACCAACACAATCTACTACCCACACCAACCAATTCCCACATCCACACCATCAAAATGACCCGCACATACTCAACACCAAAGATTCCCACACCACCACCAACAACACCAATAAAATTACCCCCACACCCTCAACACCACAAATCACCACCACCAACTACAAAAATATGCCCGCAACCAGTGAAGTGGGAAATTGTTCTACCTCCCCTATCCCGGGTTTCGAACCTATCTCCGCGGAAAATTGACTTCACACAGATATACTGATGAAAACTAGGTGTAGGGGTGATATGAGTGTTAATGGTGGTGTAGGTTCTTGTTAAAGGGAGATGGGTCGTTTCTCCCCTTTCTCCCTCGTGTTAAGCCCCATTTGTTTTAAGATTATATGACGTTCGGCCCATTAGTATGGTGATTTTAAGACCTTTCACCCCAATGTTTTGACAATATTAAGACCTTTCGTGCCATTAAGGTGTCGATTTTTACCAGGCGAGCAATAGCAAGCCTGTAATTTTAGGAGAAACCGGCCTTTGGCTGGGAAATTTTTCTACCGATAAATGTACACATTTTTCTTGAAAGGGGGCCTAGTGGGTGTTTGTTTTTTAAGCTTGATGGAGGTCTAGCGGGGAAACTATACAAATAATGAAAACAAATACATAAATGAGGAAATAAATACGCCCACCCCACCTTAACATTTTTGCCGCAAGACCAGCCCTGTGTATTAATTAGTGTGTGGTGGAGCCCGATATTATTAACCCCTTCTGTACCGGGGCCGTCTTTTTAATCATATTCTAGCTATATGTAGACAATTTTATGCAGCTTAGGAGGGAAAAAGGGTTAAATGTTAATTACTGGAGGCCCTTTTTAAACTGAATAAAATCGTCTAATAGTAGCCAAAATAAAGTTAAAAGGACGTCACCGGTACTGAATTGGTTAAGGTGAACAAGGCCTATTAACAATTGTATATACCTGTCAAGTGTAGGTGACATCGCTGACGGACAAGGCTATTTACCTAATGGACTCTCTCTCTCTCTCTCTCTCTCTCTCTCTTTGTATATATATATATATATATATATATATATATATATATATACTGTATATATATATTAGATGGAGATAGACAATTTAGATGGAAACAAATCAATTAAATGGAAACAAAACCATTTAGATAGGGACAAAGACAGTTTAGAGAAGGATAAGGCCATCAAATTAGGGACAAAGACAATTTAGATAGAAACAATACATATTAGATGGGGATTAGACAATTTAGATGAGGACAAGATAATTTATATACAGCAAGCTATATATTGTATCAGGTGCCAAACAATTCCGGAGACAATCAAGCAAAGAGCAGTATAAATGGCCCCGGGCACTAATTAGATTCACCTGAGCCCACACCTTGAGTGACGGGGAATAACACAACGAGATATCATTAACCCATTCTGTACCGGCGACGTCTTTTTAATTATATCCTAGCTATATTTAGACGATTTTGTGCAGTTTAAATTTGGATCTGTGTTATCAGGAAGGGTTAAGCGAGATAGTTCGAAGCCTGTTCATTGCTGGAGGCCTTACACGAACTGAATAAAATCTAATAGTAACCAGAATAAAGTTAAAAGGACGGCACCGGTACTGAAAGGGTTACTGTGAACGTTATCGCTACTGTGAGTGATGTCTAGTGACAACCTGACTTCATGTTCCCTACCCCTCCCCCCTCCTTCTCTCAATACACCTTCTCTCCTCCTTCCCCCAATACACCCTCTTTTCTCCTCCACCAAGGGACTGGAGTTCTCGATAAGGGGCTCCAATCCTGACGTTATTCTTGATTTACAGTGTGATGGCTTAATAATCCAGAAGGGTTGATAGCCTCTGATGTCCTATTTTAACTAACTAACCCCTACCCCCTCCCTATATCCCCGTCTCCCTCCTTCCGCTTGCTTTTCCACTCAATTCAATTCAAAATACTTTGTCACAAGTTCATAGTAACATAACAGAACTTTTAATATTACAACAAATTGACATGCATCCCTCCCTCCGTCCCCCATCCCATCTCTTCCCTCCGCTCCTCCTCCCTTCACCTCCGAACCCATTCCCCCTTTTTTCCCACACTCGTCCCCCTCCCTCCATCTCCCAACCCATTGCCCCCTCTTTCTCCCACTCCTCCTCTCTCCATATTTCAACCCGTCCCCCCCACCCAAGCACACTGATAAGACATCACATTGGCATATTGGCCGAGGGCTGGGTTACGATACCGCTTATCACCACCACGTACACAAGTCGAGGCCCCGGGAGATAAAAAAGGTACCCGACAACTGCCTCCTGTAGGACTGATAGCTTGCCACTGGAATCGGAGTCGCGCCATCCCTTTGTATCGGCTCCTATTGTTGCGGCCTCTCTGCACTTGGTTAAAATAGGACTGCAGAGGCTATCAACCTTATTGGATTATTAAGTCAGCACACTAAGTTTTCGATAACTCCAGTCCCTTCCTCTGCACTGTGAACATATGTATTTTGAGGCATCTACTGTATACCCTGTTCCAAACGAGTAGGCCAGAAACTGTGAACCTTAGCCTTCGTAACTGATAGCTTGCCACTGGAATCTGAGTCGCGCGCCACCCCTTGTCTCGGGGTCTATTTGTGTGGCCTCTCTGCACTTTGTTAAAATAAGACTGCAGAGGCTATCAACCCTATTGGTAATGTGTAATTTGAGGCAACTATACTCTGTTCCGAATAGGTAGGCCAGAAATCGTGAACCTTAGCCTTTGTAACTCAAAAATGAGTTAACGAAAATGGGCTGTAAATTTCCACACCTATTCCCCGACTGACCCTTCCCAAGTGGTAGAAATATTAGCTCGATTACTCCAGTCGTTGGAGTTATAGAGCTTAATGTTCAATAGTTTTGGCCTACTTATTTGAAACTGGGTATAGCAACGTGTCAAACGAAAGCAGAGTTCATTATCTGTAGTCTTTATTAACCCCTTGAAGCTCTGATGCGTTTTAGCAGTTTATTTTTGGCTATCATTAACCATTTTATACAGCTTAGGAAGGATATGTGGGTATTAAAAGGGTAAAGACAATCTCAATCAACCCTCTGACTTCCATATACCCTTTCTAATCTGAATAAAATTGTCTAATAATAGCCCGAAAACAAAAAGGAATTGTCATCGATCCGAGTTAACTACCAATCACGCGAAAGGGACAATTAAGTGCACATTCGCAAGTTAATAAAAGGACCAGTGTTTTTGACGGGTCCTATTCACCCTCCTGTTAAGCCCCAATATTTCTGAGATTTCAAGTCATTCGCCTCATTATTTCTGAGATTTTAAGACGTTCGCCCCATTAGTTTGGATATTTTAAGACTGTTTGACCCATTTCTGTCGTACAATTTAGATGTCGATATTTTGTTTTTCTGGCGAGTTAATTTATTAGTTTGTACTACGTGCAGGTACAGAAGGTAAACCCATCATTTATTTCGAGTGAAAAACTAAACTCACATTGCTCATAAATAGAACACATGGACCAACAACATGGGTGCTCATCTCATCAGAAATATGTTTAATTAATCTTAGATATTGAAGTATTATTAATATAAAAATACAGGACTATTAAGGGCCATAACATAATTCTAGAGTAAAATAAACGCATAAGATGTATATTCCTATTATCATCAACCCACCAATTAACTTACAAATAAACCTAATTAATGAAATCAAT
The DNA here is from genome assembly GCA_032716605.1 of Paralithodes platypus. Lineage (NCBI taxonomy): Eukaryota > Metazoa > Arthropoda > Malacostraca > Decapoda > Lithodidae > Paralithodes > Paralithodes platypus. The sequence continues at coordinate 41,532,712 of CM064507.1, forward strand.
GAAACTAAGGAATACATGTGGAACTCCAACTCCAACGATTCGAACCTAGGATACTCACACCGAAATTCCGCGCACTAACCATTACGCTATCAAGACCGTTATGAAAGATATAAATAGTAAAACCCTAACTTGTTCAGTATATAACTATTTTCTCCACCATATTCTGGTTAACATGAGACGATTTTGCCTATTTTTGAAGGCCCTCTTGCAATCAAAAGGGTAATCTCGATCTCATTTAACCATTTGACTCATACAAGTACTTCCTAAACTTAATATACCCATCTACTAACAGGTATAATAAAGCAAATAAATACATATATATATAATAAAAAATATATATATTGTATATAGGCTAAAGCACGTGTCATGGTAAGCACTACAAAATCAAGGGTATGAAAAGGGTATATAAAGTGTCCATAATAATCTACCCTTTTAAAGGTATAATGATAATAAACCCATCTTATACCAATTAGAACGGTAAATCACCATCAATAAACCCAATGATCTGATACAGTATACCATTTCATACCGGCTTAATACAATTTTCGCTTTACAGTGCATTGAAAGTCATACGATATTGAAAAGTCAAAAGTAAACAAAATCCGAAAAACTCCCGAAAAGTCATGCAAAAAAAAGAAAAAAAAAAGAAAACACGAAAACAAAAAAGAACGGAAAAAATAGAGATGTGGCTGGTGCAAACTGAATGGCGATAAAAGTTGCAGGAGAACCAGATCCGGTGACCAAACTGGACTAGAGACCCTATAGTGACAGAGATCAGGGCCAACCTTACTTCGCCATGTTGGGGCCATTGGTGTCATTAAGGGGCCAGTGGTCATATTTGGGGTCTCTCTCTTTCTATATATATATATATATACAGTATATAGACGACGTGTATTGGGAATTCGCGCATAAGGGATAACATAACTTACGGAGGAAAATACATATGGGCGGCAGCCCGCATATCCAAACACATTTGATGGTAATTTTTGATCAAAATCAATACTAATTGGACAACCAAGCATAGCCTACACAATACTAGAAACATAGGCCTAAACAAAAGTAATTCCTTACATTAAAATTAAATGCTAGAAGTAGGTGAGAAGAGTTGTGGCTCCGAGGCAGACCCCCGCGACAAGGCGAGTTGCCGAGTTCAGCTAGGCCTAGGCTGCCCCGGCCCCGTCACTGTCACTTGCCCAGTCCCCGGATAAACCCATGGATTTCCCGATCGCAGTAGCACCTTCACCAGTTTATTCTTCCTAGGCATTTTGAAGTTGTTGAAGGGTGTAGGAAGGCGGATGTTACACAATAAATGGGTCAAGTCACGGACACTTAATGATATCGGGACTGAGAAGGAAGCCTGGAATCGACTCCCACAATGCCCTCGTGACGTCACCGTCTTCCCGGCGCAGGGGGTGTGCGCGCGGAGCAGGGAGGGGGGTGGGGGGGGGGGGGCGCGGAATACAAAAAACAGCATTTTTACACCACTCTTCAACCGTGATTCGTGTATTCGTGTACCCCAACGGTATAAACAATATTTGATTTAGATCATTGTTTAGGCTCAATAGGCCTAATTTTGATTTTGAAAACTTCTAAATCACCCATTGGCAGGTCATGTTCGAAAGTTGTATTTTCATGGGTATACAGTATATGGATTCGTCTCGCCGATACGATTCCAACGGTATATGACTTTTTTTTGTATTTAAACTAATGTTTAGGCCAAATAGGCCTAATTTGATTTTGCAAACATCTAAATCACCCATAGACGGGTTATTTATGTGTGGATTTTGCTCAAATTTCTACAAGTACACTTTCACCCACTGAATCCAATGGCACACGGAACATTGAAATCAGACCATTACTTTAGGATTTCGATTTTGATTTAAACTCCCGAAACGGCCGAAATGACCCGTTTTTTCAACTTTAAAAGTATTCTGTAGCCCAAACTACAAGTCCAAATTAATTCTACCTGGTGTCATTCGATTTTTCTCGCCCAAAAGCTTCCATAGATAATCGTAGATTCAATATTCGACCAGCCATTCGCCCAGAATTATAATAAATTTTCTAAATTCACCTGGGTGAACTTGGCGACCAAAGGCCAAATATTTGGATCATTTCGGAGTTTCAATTGTTTAGTAACATATTCAAATACTTCAGTACGTTGCGATTCCAACGGTATAGCCTACATCATAGTATTTTTTTGTTATAATTTGTCATGCCCTTGAGAGCTGTTCAAAATTCACCCCCTTAACCAATCCTAAAAAGTGCTTAAAAGTTACCCATGGACAATAACCTAAGAAATAATATATGGAATAAACTCAACTATTTTTCCCAAGTTATAAAACAACCCCCTGGATCCCTCAGTAGCATCAGAATATATATTGGCCCTTTATTGTGGAAAATAGTTTTTACCCATAATCAAAAAAACAGGCCGAAAAATGCAAATTTTCCACTTTCAAATGCTCATGTGCCCTAGGATAAACCAAATAAGAAAGACGTCGCCAGTACAGAAAGGGTTAATTATAGAAAATCAACAATATAACTGAAATGCCAGTCAAGGTTAGTAAACGAAACAATAACAATAATCTTAGCTTAACCCCTTATTAGCGAGGCCCGACTTAAGTCCGTATAGAGAACACCTGCCCAAAGAGCGGGGCCCGACTTTAGTCCGTGTGCAATTTTGGAGCAATATTGCCTCTGAGAGAGAGACGAGCGGTGGGCGGAGCGTAGGTCGGGCTCTGACCGTTCGCCATGGGTCCAGAGGGCCTACTGACGTTTACTCCACACACATCCACCCTCCCTCTCTCACTACACAGGGTATTATGTCAAGAAATTACCGTATTTTAGGGATTTTGCACTCGTCTTGCACGATCGTTGCAAGAGAACGCGTGGTCGTAGGAGGATGGTTCTGGTGTCATTGGAAAGCTGAATTAACACCCTTTCAGAGATACATAATTGTATTACGCTCTGGCTCTTGTTTATTCATAAAAAAGAGCACGGAAACAAGGCCATTTAGGGTAAAAAAAACCCGCTTGGCGGATAGTAGAAATTCCTTACGGGCCCGCTCGTAAGGCGTTAAATAATAAATAATAACATAACTTAAAGAAATAACTTAACTAACTTAAATAACTGAAATAATATATATTAACTTAACTTAAGTACCTGAAATAATTAATAATTAATAACTTTACTAAAATAATAAAATAATAAAATAATAATAAACCCATAGCTTACTCCCAATCTACCAATATTGGAAGCCAAAGCGTCACATTTTTCCTTTGCCCCTCAACTTTCTCTTCATAATTGCTGAGGGGCACAGGGCCCTGGGTGGGGCTTTGGTTTCCCGGGCGTTTCTGCACCCTCCTCAGCTCCCCGCCATGGAGTGGCTTCGGTCACCCAGGCTTTATTGTGGTCGGCAGGGAGGGTTCTGTGGGGGCGCTCGGTTATCGATTATGGCCTTGGCCTTGCTCGGGGCCTTGGGGCTGTTCGGCCATGCAGCTTGGTGAACAACAACAACAACAATAATAATAATTTAAATAATAATTTAATAAACTTAAATATATGACAAATCGAGATAACTGCATGGAATCGCCATGCCTTAATAAGTGCAATTTGTGTAACACAAATGAAATGAGAATATAATATAAATACTACTACTACTACTAATAATAATAATAATCGGTATATTTCGAGCATATACAGTTCCCGTTCTTACATACATACATATATACATATATACATACCCCGTTCTTAACATGAATCATCAATTACAAACCCCAATGTACTTGAATAAACTAATGAAAGAATATGGTCCTCCCGGGATTCAAACTCGGGACACCACACCCAGAACATAAGCACCAAAACCATTACACCACCAACACAGTTACGAGGACACAAGCCGCGCATCAACAACGCAACTTGGACTCAAGCTGAAATGTCTGTGGGAAGAGGCAACCAGTAAATAGGTGTGGAAATTTACAGCCCGTTTGCTACAGTGATCCTTGACTTACAAAGAGCTAGTAGTCAGAATTTCAAAATTCATTAAAATAAATAGACTATAGTATTCTCAACTTACTGTATTCCTAGGAATAAGGACAGAAAACTAAAGATTTTGCATTGATATTTTATAACTCTCAGATGAAGATCATGGCAGGAAAAATATTTCAGAATCTTCTAAACTTAGAGTATTAAAAGCATCTAAATTATCTTATTACTATACTTGATGTCGTCATTTCATGGTCAGGTCAGGTGAAGGTATTGAGGGATAAGCCTTTACAACGGCACCTTGCCAACCTAGAAGTTGGCAGATTGGGAGTCAAAGCGTCACATTTTTCCCTTGCCCCTCAACTTTTCCTTCATAATTGCTGGGGCACAGGGCCTTGGGTGGGGCTTTGGTTTCCCGGGCGTTTCCGCACCCTCCTTAGCTCCCTGTCTTGGAGTGGCTTCGGTCACCCGGGCTTTGTTAGTGGTAAGCAGGGAGGGTTTTGTGGGGGCGCTCGTTTATGGCCTTGGCCTTGCTCGAGACCTTGGGGCTGTTCGGCCAGACAGCCTGGGGAACAACAACAACAACAACAACAACAACAACAACGGCACCTCGTAGCTACTTTCTATTTTTCTGAAGAATGTAGAGAGGGGAGAAGGGGTGTTGGAGAGAGAGGAAGGTGACTCAATCATGTTCACAAATCGCATTCCAATTGCATCATTCCAACGCTATTATCTCTGTTTCATAAAAGAAAATACCGTCCCCAATCAATCTCTACAACCCTGAATGTACAGTTGACCACATAAGTTCTGTTCCTCTCCGTGATCTTATACTGGCAAATATAATGCCCATGATTGAATTAAGAGTGTAGTTTCTTATGCAGTGGTTACTCATTTGATTAGTCAACTGATAATTCAAAGAAACCACACTCACAATTCATTCATGCTATTTTACATTCATACATAACATCACAACGATAAACAGAACTTATGTTGCCCACTGTACAGGCTTTTTTCATGCATGTTAAAAATGCATCTTCTCTTTCTAATAGAGACATTACAGAGGGGGGACTTATGATCTGTACTGTAGGCTACATTGGATCGCTCAAGGGACACCACACTAGACTTAATACAAAACAAGTACGAGAGAGAGTGTATGGATGTATGTGTGTGTGTGTGTGTGTGTGTGTGTGTGTAAGAAAGATGAAACATAAAGGCAATGTAGAATTGAGTGTGGGATGGTGTAGCTATGTGAACGAAAGCTAGGAAACCAGTGTGTGTGTGTGTGTGTGTGTATGTATGTGAGAAAGAGAGAGAGTGTCTGTGTGAGAGAGAGAGAGAGTGTGTGTGTGTGTGTGTGTGAGAGAGAGCGAGAGAGCAAAGTACAGCCAGGACGAGCGGGACACAACGACACAACACTACTCAAATCCTTTAGTTCTGGCGACATAGAGCCAGAGCACTTCCCCAACGAAGGCCAACACCCCCAGACCAAACCCCCCGAAGGTGATGAAGAAGATGCCCTGCAGATGGTACACAGTGAAGGCCCTCGGTGAGTTCTCCTCCGGGGCCACCAGGTCTTTCCGGTCCCTTCGCTCAGAGGCGGATACTTGGATCAAGTCCGCCATCCACTTGTCCACCAAGCCAGATTCCACCAGGCGCTGGAAGAGGGCGTCGATGGGTGGGCGGTAAGGGGACCTCTTGGGGAACGCCCACCCGAACCCGCCCGGGAAAAAGTCCTCGCGGGCGATGTGCACCTTTAGAGAAAGTATAGAGACTTATCAGAGCAAGTGGGTATCGGGAGTTATGGGGGAAGGGTTTTGCCTTTGTCTCCTTCATACACATAGAACGAAAAATACGCTCACAAAGAAAAAATTAATTACACTCGCATTTACTTTTACTAATACACACCTCTTCAGCTATAGTGTTTCCTAGAGTGCTGAGGCTTGTACTAAGGGTGAATAAAGAGAATCAACTAATATATATATATACACGTATTATCAGCAAAGAATGATATGCACTTTCGGAAGTAATCTACATCTTGGAATCAAAGAGGTACAAGCTTTCCTGTCATAAGTAAGACTATGTCTCACACACGTACTTCCTATACCAATACCAAAGTATTAGAACACATAGTCATAGTATACTGTAATATGTAGACATAATAGAACCCATATTATATAGAACACATATCCATACTAATATATACAACATGAAAGAATAAGTAGACATAATAGAACCCATGGTATATAGAACACTTATGTATATAGAAAACATAATATTGAACACAAAACCATAATAATACATAAACATAATAAAAAACATATTAGAGCCCATGCTATATAGAACGCAGTTATGTATTTGGAAAACATAATATTGAACAGAAAGCCATTAAAATACATATATATTTTAACATCTTTCTTAAAACCAATAACCCTCAAATGCAACCAATGAAAGCATGGGATTCTCCCAGGATTCGAACCTAGGATATATATACAGACCTATGAGAGTTCCGTATGGAGCTCAGTGGTCTGATTAATCTGCTCTACTTAATCAATCATAAAGATAATACAATACATCTATCTATCTATTAATCTATCTATATACTCCGGCACATTCCCCATTTTTTTTTTTTTTTAACTGGGGGTGGCCGACTAGAGACCGAGCCATACAATACATAGAAGCAATATTATAATGTAAAACCTGCAAAATAAACAAACCAAAACAGGGACGACACAAGATAAATGCAAAAGAACTAATCAAAATCGCTATGTGGAAACAACACTTAATAAAATAAAATTTTGAAATAAGAGAACACAATATAACTGACCATGGTAGCGCCGTTCCTGTCGGTGTAATCCCTGGCTATGAGGTTCCTGAAGTAGGTCTTCCAGGAGATGAAAGCATAGTTCCCCTCCAGTACCTTGGTCATGGAGGCCTGCATGTTGTGGTACTCCATCCGCGAGAACAGGGCTTGGTACACCGGTACCTAAAGGGGTATTTATAACTTTGGGTAGCATGTTAGAACACTAAAGGCATAATATTACACAACACATAGATACTAATAAAAAGATATATAAATGAACAAATAAATACGCCTATCACCTCTTAACTGTACCTTGGATGCCCTAAAGAGCTGGTATCCTGAGCCGTATGTATCCAGCATGCCCCACTGGAGGCTAGAGGAGGCCAGCTGGTCTAGGGTGTCCAGGGTGGGGCTGCGAGTGGGCACGGTGAGGCGGGCGATCAAGCTGCCCCGATACATTGTGGTGGTCAGGATGCAGAAGAACCACCATAACCCACACAACACACGACTACTGGAGGTTCTGAGGTGTGGGAAGATTAGATTACGGTTGAATTGAGTTAAAGATTATAGTTTCTTAGGTTAAAATACATTGCTTAAATTAAATTATGGTATGTTAGATTACTGGTTAGCGTAGGGGAGTATAGGTTAGGTTACTAGTTAGGGTAGGGTAGGGAAGGGAAGGTTAGGTTGGGTAACATGTTAGGTTAGGGGACTAAATGGTCGTATAGGTTGTTTAGATTAAGAGTATGTAAGCTTAGGTGAAGTTGGTTAGGGTAGGGTCGGGTAGGTTAAGTTAGGTTAGGTTGACACAGTGAGGCGGGCGGCGCTAAGACTACAAAGGCTTGATGGAGGTCTAGGGAGGAAACTAAACAAAATACAGTATATATCAATAAATAAATATACAAATAAATTATAAACTGACTTTAATTGTTAGGTTAGATTGATTGGATTAAGACATCCAGAAAGTAAGTTACTTTCGGATCAGGGGGCTATTTTGTAAGGCATAAATTTGAGCAAAGAGGCTAAAATTCAAGAACATTCAGTAGACGATTTTACGCAATTTATGAAGGATCAGTGAGAATTAAAGAATGAATCGAGACACCCTACACCCCTTCGCTTCCTAGTTCTCCTTTAGCAACTGCCTAAAATCGCCTAAAGGTAGCCATGAAGCCCAAACATACCTCGGGAAGAGTGGCACAGGCTCAGCAAATATCGGGGCCATCATATACAAACACAGCAGACCGAAGCTTAGGGATGTCTCTGTCTCTTTCTTGTACTTCAAGGCTCCTGAAAAGATGAAGGTTTGGAGTAGAGTCCATAATGTAACAGAGATCGGCTAAATATTCTCTTGTACGTCATCGCATACAGTACGCCATAATATACACCATCAAATATGACATAAAAAAGATAGAAAAGTCTATAGATGTTTTTTGCCTACCTTTGTTCCGTGTTGGTGAGAATTTAAGGAGGATCCAGAGTACAGGCCCGGAGAATGCCACACTGATCACCACAGCCACCCATACCATCCCTGTGGTGATCCAGTATTAGTAGTAGTAGTAGTAATAGTAGTAGTAGTACAGTAGTAGTAGTAGTACAGTAGTAGTAGAAGAAGTAGAAGTAGAAGTAGTAGTAGTAGTAGTAGTAGTAGTAGTAGTAGTAGTAGTAGTAGTAGTAGTAGTAGTATCAGTATCACCAACACCACACTAATAGTTTTTGTAGCAAATTATTCTTTCAAGTCAATTATACTATGTTTCCTTCCATGCATAAAATCATGGCATGGATATATATTGATGTGGCACATGTACACAAGCCAACCTGTACACACACTCACCATGCAATAATATTAACAACCCAAATCAGAATAAACTATAGTTAGCGCCAACGAACTTGACAACAATCTTGATCCCTGACCTCTCTGTAACTCAAAAGGGCCTAGAGCAAAGTGGCTGTAAATATCCACACTTATTTCCTGGTGGGCTCTTCCCAAATGATAGAAATGTCAGCCTGATTGCTTTCATTTATTTTGAGTTATGAAAAATTAAGGGGTCAAGATTTTTGTCAAGTTCTCTGGCGCTACCTATAATAAATATCAACCTGTGCACTAACATGTAAAAGGTTTGATGGGTGCTTGCCACTGGGGTAGAGGCCCGGGTTTACGCATGAGGAAGGTCATGGGTTCAGTATAGTAAGCCCGAGTAAAGTCCACAGCATAAGTCCGTTCCCAGGTGATCGACAACATCATGGAGAAGTCCGCCTCCCCTCGCTGGACCGTCCCTACTGTACCCGTCCAAGATCCGTTCTCAAGCAAGTACCTCAATGTTCGCAAACAAGGGAAAATAGGTTAAGTTAGGTTACGATTAAGAAGATCGTAGTTGAAATATCACAGGAACTCATTTAACTCTATGACTACAAGGTTGCCGGGAAGAATTACTGGTTAAAAACAGTTATGTAAATAGATCAATATCCTCACCCCCACTGTCCATCCTCGGGCTCCTGCAACACGAAGGAGAAGTTGAGGACCCGGGCGGCTTCCTGCAGGATACGGACGTCCATGGAGTCCTTGGGTACGCTAGGGGCCACTCCTGTGGGTCCCGGGGCCCTGCTATAGTCAATGAAGGGCGCGAAATCCATGGTCACTGCTTCTAAGAGGTGCCCGCCGAGGTCCCTAAGTGTGTGTTAGTGAGAAGGAATGCATCAGTATAAGACAGTGCCAAATCAGCCTTATAAATATGTCCTTAGTGGAAGAATAGCGTGTTTCCTCAAGATCATGTTGTAAGAGATAGAGTGGACAGCCATATTATACTGTATTTATGATCATGTCGAATATGTGTCCTAGATGTGTGTGAATTTGTGTTTTGTTTTTGTTCTTATTATGTTTTTATTGTTGTGTTGTGATGTCCCTGTTCGGGCTCTGTCTAGAGTCGGCCTCCCCCCCCACCCCCACAAAAAAAACATATATATACCCGGTATATATATACTGTATATATACGGTATATATATATATATATATATATACGGTATATATATATATATATACGGTACATATACGGTATACAGTTATATATATACAGTATATACCGGTATATATATATACTGTATATACCGGGTATATATATATATATACGGTATATATATATATACGGTATATATATATATATATATATATATAATGAGGTATGTGCCAGAGTATATACATACATACTATACATACATGTCGAATGTATAACCAAAGACCAAATTATATATATTAACCAGTATTCCCAACTGTTTATTAAGGGTATGGGGATATTTGAGAATAAAGACAGGAAAATATGAAAGAAAGAGAAAGAAATGCGCAATTGGACTTAAAAGGATTAGAGATGGAGGTAGCGCCAGCGAACTTGACAATAATCTTGACCCCTTAACTTCTTATAACTCGAAACAACTCATTCGGGAAGAGTCCACCAGGAAATAGGTGTGGATATTTACAGCCAGTTTGCTCTAGGCCCTTTTTGAGTTACAGAGGTCAGAGATCAAGATTGTTGTCAAGTTCGTTGGCGCTACCTTTAGTTATATTATATTAAGTAACCCCCAGTTCTTAACATTAATCATCAATTACAAACCCCAATGCACTTGAATAAACTAATGAAAGCATATGGTCCTCCCGGGATTCGAACTCGGGACACCACATCCAGAACATAAGCATCTAAAGTTCTAAACCATTACACCACTAACACAGTTAAAGGTTGAATACATGATCACGATTAATATCCATTTTCGAATTTGGGATATCAATCTAATCATGTACTCGACCCAACTGCATTATGGAAAGCTTAATGTTTTAGTGAGTGGAAAGAACAATGAATGTGTACCTGAGTCGTTCTGCCCTGTGAGATGACTTAGGCACACCTGTCAGCCACACACCTGCCCCCTCCACACCTACACCTGCTGCAGCCTGCCGCACCCCCGCCTCCCTCACCCCCACACCATCACCCCCACAGTGCAGACACCTCCTGTACACCACCACAGTGTCTGAAATGATCGAGGACAACTCAAGCACTATAGTATGTACAGTCGCGCTAATAAGTGATGTCTCGGCACCAAGTATGTTTAGATCACTAATTGGTATCAGCAATATTTACACATAAGAACATAAGAACACACAATGTTTTCTTTTTGAGTGAGATATACCAACATGTTCCTACACTTACCTACCCTATTCAACATCTGACAGACATAAATACAGCCCAGAGGGAGGCAAACGTAATGCCAGCGGAGACATGTTAGCGCGACCGTACATGAAAATCACACGCATTCACCTCTCTTTAAAAATACACTCCACTCTTCAGACGCCTGTACCTTGCCTAGCCTAGCCTAATTTTGGGGTAAGTTGAGTTCGGCACGTTTAGCTTTATAACGAATATTTAGGTTGTGAGGCAGAGAGAGGGGTTAAATTAATCCACACTTCCTAACCTGGTAGTGTAGGGTGAGGCAGGAGGAGGGTGACATAGAGGAAGGATGGCAGGGAGGGGGCCACCAACACACTCCTCACAACAGACACTTCTGAAATACACACTTCTTTACTGTTGCCTCTAAGGTACACTAAAGAACACAAATCATGGAAATATCTGATTCCTTGAACTGTTTAAATTAACCCATCAAATACACATGGTAAACAAAATTATGATAAGTTCCGATTCTGTTTGCGATAGCTTCGAAAACTTATGTATGGAAGGAAAATTAGTATGATTACATTAGCAATGTTTTTTCTTATGTAATAGTTAACTAATATGACCAATTAACGGTTTTGGGGTGAATTATTCTTGTAAGTCAACTGTACTACAGTATATTTCCTTCCAAGCATAAATTAACGGCGTAGATAAAACATCATGTGGTCAACTGTACAGTACATGCCTGCGGTATGATGTGGAGCGAGGAGTACGAGGTGTGTGGAGGTGGAGGTGGTGGTGATGGGTAGGTCTTGTCTGGTGGTCCACAACTCCTGCAGAAGAAGGCTGGTATGGTCTCCTGCACCTACAGGGTCTTTCAGTACTACCAGGTGAACCACGCACCCACCACCACTACCCTTCCCTCCTTCTGTACAGCAGCAGAAACGAGTATTAAAGTAGTCTGTCTTGATGGCGTAATGGTTAGTGCACGGAATTTTGGTGGGAGTATCCTAGGTTCGAATCCTTGGAGTACCACACGTATTCATTAGTTTCATTGATTTCATTAATTAGGTTTATTTGTAAGTTAATTGATGAGTTGGTGATAATATGAATTACTTTATAACTATGGCAAAATCATAACTCCCAAACCTCTTATAACTAAAAAATTACTAGAGCAGCAGAAGGGAGTTATATTGTAGCTTGGGTATGTTGGCTGTGGGTACAGACCATTTAGAAAAAACACTGGTTGAGATCTACTGGTTGAAATGATATGCTGGTTGTTGTTGTTGTTGTTGTTCCCCAGACTGCCTGGCCGAACAGCCCCAAGGCCCCGAGCAAGGCCATGGCCATAATCGAGCGCCCCCACAGAACCCTCCCTGCCTACCACAATAAAGCCTGGGTAACCGAAGCCACTCCATGGCGGGGAGCTGAGGAGGGCGCGGAAACGCCAGGGAAACCAAAGCCCCACCCAGGGCCCTGTGCCTCTCAGCAATTATGAAGAGAAAGTTGAGGGGCAAAGGAAAAATGTGACGCTTTGGCTTCCAATCTTGGTAGATTGGGAGGTCAATCCACGGAAGAGACACCGTCACTTGAGATCTAGAAAATATATCAGTAAAAGGAACAGTCAGAGTAAGCTATGGGTATGGCAGAGATCGCTCAGTTCTCACTCTGATAGACTAGCCCATCACCACATATGCTGGTTTAGGTAAGCTGGTTGAAATGGTCTACTAGTTGAAATGTTCTACTGATTGAGATCTATAGGTTGAGATCCTCTGGTTGAAATTATCTACTGGTGGAACTGGTATGCTAATTAAGATATACTGGTTTCCATGGTCTACTGGTGGATATATATTGGTTGAAATGGTCTACTGGTTGAAATGCTCTACTATTTAACACAACAAGGAACTGACCTGATGAATCCTGAGCGATATCACCTGCCGACATAACGATCACAGTAACCATGGCTTCGTTCAGTCTCCGCAGTAACCCCTCCACATATACTTCCTCCGTGTCTGCTGTATTAAGAACGATGGTACAATGGCCAAGCTCCTCCTCAATCACTTCCACTACAGCATCACTAATCGATACCCAAGATAAAGCCAAGACTGCAGATGAGGGCTTGACATTCTCTCGTAGTCCCTGCAACTTCGCTGAAAAAAGTGGGAGCACAAAATAGAAGACTTAGGAACACAGGCTTCTACTTTCCTGCTTTAACACTTACACTGCAGGCTTATTTTCGCTATAATAGGGCTCATTCAGGCGCTCATGAATGCTTAGGCAAGTGTCTTAATGAAATATAATGTATTCAGCAAAAACAAACTAGAAGAAAATAGCTTCAACATGACACCAGAACGAGCTTTGTAGCGCGTGGGGTTCACCCGCAGTGCTACCATAGACATCAGCAGATATTCGCTAATTACAGTATTAGCAATGTCGTGCTACATAGGTCTCGCGAGATATGGGGTTAGAGTCTCAGTGCCCCGGCTGACGCGCTGGATAGTGGACGGAGTCCTGCCGCGTTCCTGCTGACTCGCACTCGTCTCCACAGGCTTTAAGGGGCTATAAATTGCAGTAAATTGCCATGACGTTCCTAAACGGGTCCCGCAATGAAAGGGTTAAAATGATATCAACCTCCGCATTAACCACTCCTGGTATACTCCCTCCGTGTCTGCTGTGGTGTTCAGGACGATGGTAAAAGGCTTAGTTCTTCTATCACCTGTACTCTGGGTTCACTCAGTGGGGATGCAATATGGATCATTTGATTTAGCTTTACCCCCTATAGGCCTCTTTCAAGCTAAAACGCTTCCCCAGATCCCCCCTTCCAGCTTTAGTAAAATAATAATACAGGCTCGCTACAGCTCGCCAGGAGTCAGTTGACACCAAAAGTGGATGAAACGCCTTAAAACCACCAAACTAATAGTGTGAAATAGGGGAAAGGGAGTTAAAAAAAATATATATATAATCTTGCTGTTAGATACGGTTAGAAATAGGGTTCTCCTAAATTACACGCTCGCTGCCACACGCAGACATTTTATATAAATACATAAATCAATATATATATAAATATATATATATATATATATATATATATATAACATAAAGAAACACATACTCCAATATCACATTAGTTGCACGAATGAGGGTTTCAATTCTCCCGTTAGTCCCCGTAAGTGCACTGGTACATAATGTTAAGTCTATATGCAACACGTACCTCTTAATATCTTCACTAATATAATATGAGTACATTATTTTGAGAACACGCACTCTGGTTACCTGAGAGAGAGAGAGAGAGAGAGAGAGAGAGAGAGAGAGAGAGAGAGAGAGAGAGAGAGAGAGAGAGAGAGAGAGAGAGAGAGAGAGAGAGAGAGAGAGAGAGAGAGAGAGAGAGAGAGAGAGAGAGAGAGAGAGAGAGAGAGAGAGAGAGAGAGAGAGAGAGAGAGAGAGAGAGAGAGAGAGAAAAAAATGTATCTAAACTCTTAATTGCAACTACAGTATCTCTACTATAAATTGTGTATATAATTAACATACACCTGACTGTTCATGAGGTAGCCAAAGCAAGCTAACACATAGTTCGAATTCCCATTTGTAGAAATTAAACCCTCAAATATATTTGAAAAAAGATTCTTGGAGTATATAAATAACATTAGTACCTACAAACAATCTTCAATGATCAATTTCAATAACAATTCGAACATTCTTTAAGTTATTTAACTCGTTCAGCACAATGATGTCATTTGCATCATATTCTGGTTAACACTAAGACAATTTTCTTTAGCTTACAATATACCTCTGGGACTCAAAGGGGTAAATACGATCTCAATAAACCCTCTGAATAAAAAGGGTCCTTTATAAGCTGCATATAATCGTCACATTTTAGCCAAAATAAAAGGTAAAAAGGCATCATCGCGCTGAAAGGGTTCAACTTTTATGTGCCCCATAGCATGAACGTGTGACCCATTGCGACAACAGCAACCTGGAAGTATTGTACATAGTTTCAATATTTAGCAATTTCTTCAAACCTCATTTCCATCACCATTACATTCAAAGGCCCCGGAAAATCCCTATATTACACACAACAATTTGGCAGTGCATGTGTGAACTTAAGTTTCGGTTTATAAGGAAAATAGACGCACAAATATCGACAGTTTAGTTATATTGGCAGTAATAACTCTCTACAATATAAGAATAGGAAGGTATATCACTATCAATATACCCGATGCTATTACGTACCTATTATAAACCTTTGATTTTTGCCAACTCTTAATTTGTTGTTTCTATGTGGATGAGGGAGACTAAAGGCAAAATTGCCTGTGACGAGTGCCTCCCCCAGAGTTGAAAGAGTGACAGGGCCAAAATCAAGGAATGTTCGAGCTAAAATTTCTGGACACTCGGAGTTTGAAGCAATTTAAGTCATTCAATTTAAGTCAGCTTACCATGAACAATAGCGCCTGACACGCCCTTCAAGAACACCTGCTCAAAAGGTCTTGAAGCAGGTGTAGTGTTGGTAAGAAGAGCTGAGGCCAAACAGCTGTGGTGGTGAGTGAGGAGGAATATCATTGTCAGCCTGAGGAACAGCTTGATGTGGTTCGTGGATACCATGGTTCTTGAGTTCGTAGTTGTAGTGGTTCTTGGATTCATAACATGTAGATGTCGTGATTTTGTTTTTTTCTCGTAGATATTGTGGTGCTTCAGTTCGTAGATGTCGTTGTCCTTTTGTTCGTAATGTGGTTTAATTCGTAGATGCCTTGGTTCATTTGTTCGTAGATGTTGTGGATTAGTTCGTAAATATTGTAATTTTGTTGCTTGTAGATGTGGTAGTTCTTTCGTGAATAGATGTCGCGGTTCTATTGTACCGGGATATCTTGACTCCAGTAGGTTGTGTTCAGTTGCTTGAAGGATCAGCACTGGGCTCTTCCCGGCCGCCTGGATGTGTATAGGAGTCTCCGTGTCAACTCCTCTCTTCCTGTCTATATAAACGGCTACACGTACGCGCAGTCCTGTCTCAGAGATCTAGGACATTAATGGGGCCTTGTGGTGGATTCACACTAGCTCTATCCCCCTCAATTATTTGTTTCTGGTAGCTCTGTCTCGTGTCGGCCACCCCTAGCAATGGGGTATGTGCCTGAGTATTATACATACATACATAGTATCATCCTTCACTCTAGTTCTAAACATTCATGCTAAATTGCATGATAATTATGTCACCTAAAATATCTTCATTTCAGTCTAGCTCCTGATATTAATGCTGAATAAATTGGAAATGTTGCCAAAATAAAGTTCCCGATCAAGAGTTGCCGGGAATTGTACTCGTGTAAATCCCCCACGGAGTCAATCAGGCGCCGTAAGTGATTCATGAGCTGTAACTCCTTAAGGTGTCATACCTGAAGGGGAGCGGGGTCGTTTTTCTGGACCACTTTCCCTCATGTTTAGCTCCATTAGTTTTCAGATGTTAAGATGTTTGCCCCATTAGTTAGTCAATTTTAAGACCTTTCGCTCCATTTCTTCATCAATATTTAGACCTTTCGTGCTATTAGGTGTCGATTTTTTTTCCCTGGCGAACGATAGTGAGTCTGTAATGTTGAAAGAACCGGCCTTTGGCCGGAAAAAATTTCTACCGAAAAATGTACAAATTAATCTAGAAGGGGGATCTAATGGATGTTTTTTTCAAATTTTATGGAGGTCTAGGGAGGAAACTAGAAAAATAATGAATACATGCAAAAATCACCCAAAAAGTAAACCATCAAAGTGATTCATGAGACGTAATTTACGGCGTCATACCTGATGTGACCTGTACAGTTAATAAGTCATGGATCAGCTGTCATTACGTATGGCTCGCTCTGTGCTGTATTAATGTCTGTCAGATGTTGAATAGGGTGGGTAAGTGTAGGAACATGCTTGTATATCTCCCTCGAAACTAAAAAAATCAAGTTTCAGACATAGCTGATACCTATTATTGATCGAAATATACTTGGTGCCGAAACATGACTTATTAGGCCGACTGTACAGCTACTGACAAATGTTCGTGAGCTCTTGCGAATTTCTTTAATGCAAATATACCCATTTAGATTGATGTTCAGATCAAATAAGGTATATGATAATGGATACATAATAATATATTCCTTAACCCAATCAGTACCAGGGACGTCATTTAAATCATATTCTGGCAACTATTAGACGATTGTATTCAGCTTAGGAAGGACCTCTAGCAATTAATAAGGCTTCAAACTATCTCGACCACCTCTTTTAACTACCACAGATCCTTCCTAAGCTGCATAATATCGTCTAAATATAGCTAGCATAAAATATATCACACGTCGCTGGTACTAAGAGGGTTAATAATATACAGTATAGCTGATTAGATCTGAACATCAAAGTAATTGGAAGTATTTGCATGAAGAAAATCGCTAGACCACGAATATCTGCCAGTAGCTGTACAGTCGCGCTAATAAGTCATGTCCCAGCTGACATTGTTTGGCTCTCTCTCTGTGCTATAGGCTAATAAGTCATGTCCCAGCTGACATTATGTTTGGCTCTCTCTGTGCTATATTAATGTCTGTCAGATGTTGAATAGAGTGGGTAAGCGTACGAACATGATTAAATATTTCACTCGATATGAACAAATTAAGCTTAGATATTGCTGATACCAATTATTGATCAAAACATAATGGGTGCCGAGACATCACTTATTAGCGCGACTGTATCTTATATACCATTCAGAGACCATCTGTCATATATCAGACTAGGGTATTAAGTGGTGGTTAGTCTGTCTCCGTCTCTCTCTCTCTCTCTTGGGTCTTTTGAGTGCCATTGCATTTCTCTTTTGGTATAATATTATATTAAAATACAAAGTCTCTCTCTCTCTCCAACAATCAAAACTTCAATATAAAGGCTTTGTCCAGGCGTATTAACCCCTTGAGAATTATGACACGTTTATCAGTTAATTCTGGCTATCAGTATAGGCCCTACCCTTGATATTTCACAGTGGACTATAATCTATTCGCTGTAAGTAGGCGACAAATTATGAGCTCTATCATCTTTTACTAAAAAACAGCTAGAGTAATCGAGCTAATATTTCTACCATTTGGGAAGAGTCAGCCAAGGAATAGATGTGGATATTTACCATCAATTTGTTCTAGCCCTTTTTGAGTTACAGAGGATAGAGGTCATGATTTATAACCTACTTACAGCGAATAGACTTAGTTATGTTTTGGGGTAGCCTCCATGAAGCATCCTAAATTTGAGATTAGAAAGTTGGAATAGAAAATAATATGAATGAGGAAAGATAGGAAAGAAGGTCAGGTCAGGTGAAGGTATTGAGGGATAAGCCTTTACAACGGCACCTCGTATCTACATTCTACTTTTCCTATTTGTCTGAAGAGTGTAGAGAGGGGAGAAAGGGTGTTGGAGATAGAGGAAGCTGTTGGAGTGGCTTTGTTATGTGTGTTATTAGTCTGTATATGTCGTTCATTTGATAACAGTGAACAGTTGGAGATGACTCACGGAAACTAACTTAAATGTGGGCAGGTAAATCCGTAGACTTTATCACAAATGTCCGTACACATACACTACACCACGCATACAAACACACACTACACCACACACACACATTGCACCAGATATACATACACACTAACTAGACCACACACACACTACACTAGCCCGATCGTGGCCATGGCCTTCCTTAGGGACTCGGGGCTGTTCGGCCAGGCAGCCTAGGAAACGACGACAACAACAACAACAACAACAACAACACCAGACATACATACACACACACTACACCACATACAAACACAAACACACACATATATTGTATATCCCGGAAGGAAAGACATAATTATGAAACATTGTAGAAGAATGTATCCTAAGGCTAAAGATGTTCAGTGGAGGTATGTAAGCTTCACAAACAGTAGCCTAATTAATCATAAGGACCTAAATATCAAGGATTAGAATACCATATATTGTTATTTTCCAAATTTATACCAATTTCTCCCAAGCCTCCCTGCATATGTCAATATTGAATAGATAGATAGATAGATAGATAAATTATAAATAGACAGGTAGATAGATAGTCAGACATATATATATAGATAGGCTAGAGACATATTGTATATACAGCAGCAAAGGAGAGAGAGAGAGAGAGAGAGAGAGAGAGAGAGAGAGAGAGAGAGAGAGAGAGAGAGAGAGAGAGAGAGAGAGAGAGAGAGAGAGAGAGAGAGAGAGAGAGAGAGAGAGAGAGAGAGAGAGTAACAATCACTACAACCCACTAAGCCCTTTACAAACACTAGCAGCTGCCACAAACCCCTGACCTAAAATACATTAACGGGGGATGAGCGTATTTATTTTCTCATTTATATATATATTTTTTATAATTTGTTTAGTTTCCTCCCTAGACCTCCATGAGAGTGAGAGTGAGTGTTAGGTATGACAGAGTGTGACAGGTAGATAAGAGAGAGTCTGAAATAAATAGATAGATAGCTAGCTAGATAGATAGATAGAGAGAGCGAGAGAGAGAGCAAGTTAAATGTCTATACCATACCAGGTGCTAAGTCTCACCAGGTTAATCTAAGATCCTAATGGGATGGTAAATATTAACACTAGCTAGTGCGACGACTTAGGGTTAGTAAGATATATTGTTATATTATCATCCAGGTTATAATATGATCTAATAATTATCGAGCAATGTATTTTCTAGTTTGCCTCCTTCCTAGACAACAACAAAATAAATAAATAGCCTAAATAAAACAAAAAATAAAAATGCCTCTCTAGACTATCTTCAAACTAAAAAATAAAACATAAAATAATAAAATAAAGTCCCCAGACACCCTTCAACCTTAGTATTTAGATTTTTGTATTTAATTTTCTCCTATATTGGAGGCTCGCTATCATTCACCCAGAAATATTCGCCGCCTGAACGGGGTAAAGTGTCTAATAATTGCCAAACTAGTTAGGTGAAATGTCTTAAAGTTTCCAAACCAATGGAATGAATCAGGGACGGTCTAAAAAGACCCTCCTCACACCAGACAGAGCTAAACAGTATAGCACATACCCGAACTTGGACTTCCTAACGTAACCGCGCGCATTACCATTAATTTTTTATTCTATTAAAAAACTTGCACAACAAACAAAGATAACAAGTTCCGCACAATATATAGATGTATGTATGTACATACTCAGGCACAAACCCCATAGCTGGGGGTGGCCGACTCAAGACAGAGTCTAAACAGGGGAAAAAAAAAAAAAAAAAAAAAATATATATATATATATATATATTATATATAAATAAAATAAAAAATAAAAATTCACACACATCTAGGTAGCCCAAGAGAAAACTCAGAGCCCAGGCACAATTGGGGTCTCCAGCAAAAGATTCCCAGGTCCCAGACCTCCCGGAGAGGTTCAGGTCTCAGCAGGCAGACACGCGGCAAAGCTTTATCGCCACAAGCCTGCCCACCTCCCATCCAGGCATGACCCTTCATATATACCGTCTCCCCGGGCCAGGCGCCTGATGGACTATTATCTAGTTCAACTGGCGCCCAACCCCCTCTCCCAAACGACCATGTTATCACTCATTTATTCACAAGCATTCTCCATTCATTCCTATTTATTTTCCACTTCTCTTGCCCAATCTATAGTCATTCCTTAATCTTCCAACACTTGTACGACACACTCTTCATCTCAATGGAGGTCTTCCTACCCTTCTACCTCCCCTTGTATCTGACTCTCATATTCTCTTTGTAAGCCTTTCATCTTCCATTCTCTCAAAATGTCTATACCAGAACAGCCCCCTTCTGTCCACTCTGGCCGACAAATGTTCCTGCTGTCCCACTCTCCTACGTATCTCTTCATTCCTCAATCTGTCTCTACGAGTCACTCCACACATACTCCTCAAGTAGCTCATCTCCATGACACCCAGCTTTCTTCTCTCCTTTGCGTTCAGAGCCCATGTCTTAGCTGTAGACAACACTGTTGGTACAACTCTCCCTTGATACATTGCACTTTTAGCTTTCATTCCGAGATTTCTCACCTTCCACATACAGTACTTCACATTGCTCCGAAAACTATACTTCATTCACAAACTCGGTTTTACCTCCATTTCCATACCTGCGTCACTGCTTATCATTCCTCCCAGATATTTAATACACTCCACTTGTTCCAGTATTTCCCCATCCAGCCGCACATCTACATTCACCCTACGAGCACCTCTATTACACACCATCACTTTACTTTTATTTACATTCACCCTCAGCTTCCTCCTCCCACATACCACACCAAACTCTTTGACTACTCGCTGCAGCTTCTACTCAGAATGATATACATACAGGTCTCCCTCACTATCCGATGCCCCAATTTATATTATTATAGGTTTTTAGGTGTTTGTGTTTTGGCTGGTCCGAGAACGCATCCCCATTTACCCCATTAATTTTAGGGCTTGCAATATGATTTTTCTATTTAATTAAGATCGGGTTTTCAGGAACATAACCCAATCATAAATCGAGGGAGACCTGTACAAGTTTAAACATACATTAGAATATCAAATAATACAAAAAAAAAAAAAATCATTTACCTTGGTGGTAAAGGGTAGTAGAGGGCACATGTGTCACCACCACCTGCCCGTCATCTTGTGGAAGGGTTTGCATTCTCTGTGGTGACCCTTGCAGGTTCGGGGGCAACCTCATTTTTGTCGCAAGGCGTGGCATGGTCAGTAGCGCATCTGACTGCTGATCAAAGTTTCGGAATTTTGATCCCATCCCGTGCCATTGGTCAAGAGGTTGTTGTTGTTGATCCCCAGGCTGTCTGGCCGAGCAGCCCCAAAGTCCCGAGCAAGGACAAGGCCGTAACCGAGCGTCCACTCAGAACCCTCCCAGCTTTACCACTAAAGAATGCCCAGGTGACCGAAGCCGCTCCTAGGCGAGGAGCTGAGGAGAGTGCGGGATACCGAGGCCCCTCCCAGGGCCCTGTGCCTTTAACAGTTTTGAAGAGAAATTGAGGGGCAAGGGAAAAAAGATGAGATCTGTCTCTGAGAGGGTAGCAGGGGGAGGGGATCATCAGCCCATGGGCTTACACCCCCAGGCGAATGCCCCCCTTGTAGTGCCACCCAATCGGGCAATCTCGCCAGCACCTAGAAGAAAAAGTAGTACAGTACATACATGCAAGTTTAAAGACCGCTTCATCTACAGAGAGCGTGGTTTTAGTCTCTACTGTAGTCATCATCATCATCATCATCATCTCTGACGCCTTGTTTTCCCCCGAGAAACCCCCGCTAAAGGATGGCCATGACATAAACGTCTCCAGGCTACTTTGAAGACCTGCTTCCTTTGCCCGTGCCACAATGCTCCTAGCACTAAGTGGATGTTTTTCCTCAATATATTTTTCCACTTTTTTTCCCATACCATTGGTGGTCTTCCACTACTAGCTGCTCCACTCACCTGACTCCAATATATCTTTCTTGGCATTCTGTCTTCATCCATTCTGACCATGACCATACCACCTCAAAGTACTTTTCTTATCCACTCACCACTCTACATTCAATGCCCAAAGCTTGCTCTTCCATTCCAAAGGACTCATACACTTCCCTATTATTTGGCCCATCTAGCCTATTCACGCCAGCTGCCATTCTGAAGAAGTTAATTTCCAAAGCTCAAGTTTGGAGAAGTCCTCGTCACTTGCTGTCCATGTCTCACTTCCATACGAGTGTTGGGAGCAGCACACGGTTTCTCAGTGACTTTTTCACTTCTTGACTAACCATTCTTCCTTTCAGAATACTATCAAGTTCTCCAATTACCTGTCTCCTTGCATTTTCTCTCTTTTATCTCACTCTCCATTTTACCATATTTGCATAGTAGGCCTACAGCTCCCAAGTACTTGAAACTTTCAACCTCTTCCAGTACTTCATTTCTCATTATTATTTTACAACTTTTCTCATGCTCTTTCTTAATTCTATATTTTGCTTTAAAATATATGGTTTCATGCATTCTTCTCTCAAACACCATTACCTTACATTTCCCTACATTAACCTTACCTTTCTCTTTTCGCATATCCTGCCAAAGTCTGTGACCACTCTCTGAAGTTCTTCCACATTTTCCGCCAACAGGACTGCATCGTCCGCATATAGGCATGTAAAGATCTTTCACTCTCTTCCCTCTGATTCCAGCCTAGCTCCTATACCCATTGATCCCGCCCTACATTCTCTAATAACTCCATCCATGAATATATTGAACAACCTCCACAGGCCTGGGTGCCACTGGCGCCCGCATGTCTAAAGTGTCTGTGGTGCCTTATGTTGGACAATAGGTGTATACATTATTATTATAGTGACAGGACACATTCCTGCCTTACTCCTATATTGACCTCAAAACTCTCACTTAACTTGTCACCTACCTTCACATTTACCATTGCATTACAGTAGGCTACAATAAAGACTTACATCATGTCATCACAGCAGCTGATGTTGGTATAGTGCTAACATTGTCTCAGCAAGACTCAACAAAGTCCCCATGAAGCACTTGCACCTGGCAAAATCGCACCACACAAGCCTTAACCATGCTACAAGAAGACAGTAACAAGAAATCTAGACTAACAGAAACAGCTAAGGTAGGGTAGAGAATGCCAAACCTCACTCTGGCTAGGACCAGCCTTCACCCTTGTCAAGAGGTTGGACACTCAGGTCTAGCGATTCATGGCAAATTTCCAGTAAAGTCTCTTTAACAAAGGCACGCCCTAGCCCTGTCAACCAAGGGAAAGCACGGCATTAATAAATGCATCAAAGTGCATCAATCGTACGACAGAATTGCATATATGGAATTTTGCTTCGCAAAGTAGCAGACCGATAAATATTGACAAATTTATAGTTGACCTTACATTGTAGTAGTTTCTCATAATAGGGGGCAAACTGTATTTTTTCTATCTATCTATCTATGTACTAAGGCACATACCCCATAGCTGGGAGTGGCCGACTCGAGGAATGTAAATTACGATGATCCTTCCTTAAGGAATGGGACCAAATTGCGACAATCTTTCTGAAATTCAGGATATCATTTGAACTTCCCGCACTTTCAATAGGCTATACTGTACTTTCATGTAGTCATATGGTAAATGTGGTCATATATGTACCTCACATATTGAACAAGTACAGTACTCAAATGTAAGAAAAAGGGTATAAACAATAAGAAATGGAAAAAATCCCATTGTCTACACTTACCTACACTCATATCCTCTGCTATCACAGGTAATTGGTGCCCTAATTCTACCGCTATAGCGAAAATCACGATAGCGACACTGAAGAACTAATGGGAATAATTATAATTGGTGCCAAGGTACCAGGCTCACCCATCTTGGACACCCATTTCCCCCCAAATATAGAACATCCGATAAATACATATTATTTGAGGAGAATACTTATAAATACATATTATGAGGAAATTACTAACCACACAGACTATATTTGAAATCAGTCATATACTGTATAGCCTAGCCTAACTCATCAGCATAATTTTGCCGCTTTCGTCAGACACAGCGTCGGCGTCGGCGTCAGTACGCATAGATACACAAATTTACAGACCGAATGCTACACACGAAGCGCGATTCTGGTCTCACGTCCTAATGGCGGCGCTCCAGGCAGCCCTGTTAGGAGCTGCCTCGCTTGTTTGGTTCTTTGATTTAATATGATCTTTTCCGTGAAAACTATAAAAACTTCTAAAGTCTACCCCAACTTGACTATCGTATATAGAGCAATCAAATTTGATTTATGGATTTCTTGGAGACTGGTGTTGATAAATTTACTTTACAAAAGAAAAAATTAATATCCTCCGTTAATTGCGGTAATTAGTAGGAGAGTAATGATGGTTTTCCATACTTTTTGCCTGATTAAATAATAATGGCAAGCAATAGAAATTAATGTTGATGATCACTTAGAACACACAGGATTTAATGAACACTCAAGTAAGGGTGTAGATAGATCCAACGATACATGTTCAATGTTTATTATATGTACAATAGAAGCTAACCTATACATATGAGAAATGAAGAAATGGAAACCGCTTAGTCTATAATATTTGAAAGCATTTATGTATAAAGATGTGAAACTAGAGAGCCAAATATAATGGAAAGATGCAGGGAAGGTATTTGATAACTTGCGAGTTTAATTCTGTAAGTAAGTTGGAGCTGTAGACATCGATATTTAGCAAAATTGTATGTATGTACTGTCATGCTCTTGGTAATGCGCTTTCAATCATACGTGGTCACCTTAAATGCGGAAGCTCTGGTCATACACGGACATGCTCCAATCTACCGCGGAATCGACTCGGCGCCGTGACGTCACATTCGGCTCGGTGACGTCACGATCGGGTCCGTTCAGCTAAGAATCGGCTTCCCGCCCTCACTCTCAGTTTGTTTACATCTGGCGATCGCCGTGTACCTCAATATTCTCGGTGATTATAAGGATCTCTCCCACTGTTACATCTTCAAGGAGATGTGGAGGGCATGAAGGGATGGTCTGAGCATTGGTTAATGCCTTTTCATCCAAAAAAATGCAAGTACATGCGGATTGGGACCAGCAAGATAGACAAGGTATGTATGAAGCGATGGAGGAAGTGAATGCAGAAAAGGATATAGGAGTAGTGATAGACAATAAGTTAAATTTCTCAGAACATTTAGCGGAAAAGATAAACAAAGCCAATAGAATTGTAGGGCTGATAAGGACATTTGTGTCACTTGACGAAGAAATCTTCAGGAATCTCTATACAGCGCTGGTTAGGCCGCACCTGGAATATGTGAACCAGGTGTGGGCTCCATATATGGTAAAGGATATAGAAGCAGTGGAGAAAGTGCAGAGGAGAGCTAGCAAGCTGGTACCAACGTTGAAGAACGCGGGCTATGAGCAGAGGTTGAGGACACTGGGGCTTCCGACACTGGCATATAGGAGAAAGAGAGGGGATATGATAGAGACTTTTAAGATAGTGTCAGGAAAGTACGATGAGGATGTGTGTGAAGGTATCTTCTTGATGCGGGAGGGAACAAGAACGAGAGGACACTCTAAGAAAATTTACAAAGAAAGAAATAGGCTTGAGAAGGCAAAGAACTCATTTTGTGATAGTGGTAAATGAGTGGAACGCACTGCCCCAGTATGTAGTCGATTCCGAATCAATAAGGGAGTTTGAAAGTAATCTTGATAAAGCATGGGGAAGACAAGATTTGAAGTTTGATTATAAAACAAAAATACAGAATAGTAAAAATGTTGCGTCTGCTACCGCCGCCGGCAACACCGTGAACGACCGCAGAAGTGCAAGTACTGGTACTGAGCTGGATATACAGGCATAGTTAGCCTTTTTCCAGAGGATCTACTGTAAGAAACTGTAAGAAACTGTAAGTAAACTAAATGCCTCCCCCCCGTTACCTTATTTTATTTCTATGATGTGTGAAGTGTACTTTATGGTATTTCTATGATATGTGATGTGTACATTGTGTCAAAATAGAGAACTTTGGGATATTTTCCCCACAAGGTATGTTGTTTCGGTAACGCGGACTTTGGTTTCACGGCGATTGGTTGGGACAAAATGACCGAGTTAACGACAGCATGACTTTATGTATATTCTCAGGCACCCCCATAGCTGGGGGTGGCCGACTCAGGACAGAGCCCGAACAGGGACACACATCCAGGTTGCCCAGGAGAAGACCCAGAGACCCAGGCCCATTTAGCAAAATTACCAGCTATATTTCGGTAGTAGTATATTTACAAATACATACAACCCAATACAACATATTTTTTATCCATCAGAAACCAACATTATTATTGTATTGCATTAACCCATACCATACCGTAGGATACAATAATAAAAGCCCCTGCAGTCCCAAGCACTGTGGCAAAAATGACAGGAGAGACCACCTTTTCACCTCAAGACATGGAGCAAGACTGGCCCAGTCACCCTTCAGCGGGTCTTATATAAGCTGAGAAGTGTTGCCCGACCGATAGCAGTGCTTAAACAGTCGTGTTACCAACTACAGGGTTGTACAGGCAGTTACAAGGAAAGTACATTACTGACGAATATACTCGGGCCTGGGACTGTAAGGGTTAATGTTTAATAGCGATGTTTACACATCCAATTTCCTTATAGCCTGAAACTTGCAAGTGGTCAATTGAAGATCTTGACTGCAATTCTGAAAGGAAGAATAGCCAGACGGTAAATATATCTCTCTTGCACCCTTACTGTAAATAAAATTTATTATTAACTTTTAACCCATGAACTGCTAGAATGTGCAAAATAAAAGGCCAAGTTGAGGCAGAAAGGGGAGGTGGGGGGGGGGTATAAAGGGGGGAAGGAGTGGAGGATATGGTATGGAAAGATGCCACTACTCTCTATGTGTCACCCAAATTTCAGACATTTCCCGGCACTGGCATGATTTTTGAAGGGTTATTTTTACACGTTTAAATACCATGGCTTCCGAGAGGACCTTCGCAGTCCATGTATCAATACAATCCCAGCCATAAATGTAATCCTTACATGGTTAACTTCCTCAACAAGAGACGACCTCCCAAGTTAACCAGACGAGGAATACACGTAAAGAGATCATCTGATGAAAATCCACAATAAAAAATAAAATTGTGTGTATATATATACTGACTGTATATATATAGTATATATATACTGTATATACAGTATATATATATATATATATATATACACAGTAAAAATACAAAACAAATACTATAAAACGCATGTGTATATAAGCCTAGATTATCCAATGGCAGCAAAATTCTGTAAACAAAAATCCATATTAATCCGTCAAGATTTACACGCAAAGGTAGTCTAGTAGCTTTAAAAGAAAAAGTATATATATAATTCCACTACCTAACTAAATCTACTTTCCGATAACAATACGAAATTGCCTAAAAAAAAATATGAAAAAAAAACTTGGCTCATCGAAAACTGCTGGAAAAAGTGATTGTGGGACACCGGCTTCATAGAAATAATAAAATAATAAATTAAGTACACTTCCTGAAAACAAAAAACAAGTTACCTCAAATTTGCATAGCGTAATGGTTAGTGCGCGGCATTTCGGTGCGAGTATCCTTGGTTGGAATCCTTGGAGTAGGCCTACCACATGTATTCATTAGTTTCATTGATTATATTTATTAGGTGTCTTTGTAAGTTAATTGGTGGGTTGGTGATAATATGAATTTATTGCAAATATATTAGATACACAATGCAATAGTGGACACCTACGAGTCATATTGAATGGAAGAACAAGATTTGAGCATACAAAAAAAGAAATAAAGAAAGAAAGAAGAGTAATTGAACAAAGGCAGTTCTGTGGATGAGAGAAAACATAAAAAGACTAATGTAAGCGAGTCAACTATAAACTTCATCAACCTGTTTTTTTTTGTTTTTTTTTTTATTTATTTATACCCGGCCCCCGCCCCCGATCCCCTTTCAGCCGTCTTCTACACCTCGCAGGAGAATGCATTGGAGGAAAATTATCATCTCTCCACCACAGAGGAGGCTATCTGCACCAGAGAGTGGCGGGCGCTGGCGTCGCTGCATCCTTACGCTATTTGAAATGTAAAAATGTAGAGGAAGAGAATGATAGAAAGGGCTATGGGAAGTTGAGCACACCAACCCTTTACCTTTTCGTTAAATTCTGGCAACTAGTAGACAATTATATTCAGCTTAGGAAAGACATCTACCAATTAAAAGTCTACAGGCTATCTCAAATAATCCTTTTAGCCACCATATATCCTTCATAAGCTTCATACAATTGTCTAAATGTAGCTGAAATTAAATATACTGTATTGTGAAGCTTAAACATTATTTTGAAGCTTACGTCTAGCTAGAATAATATGCTATACATTTTTAATAATATATATATTTTTTTCTCTTCCAGTGTATTACAATATAATAATTAAAGCTTGTAAATAGGTTCATATATAATTATGAATAAGTTAACCCAGAATATATAAAAAATATGTTTATTTATGAAGTAAGGACACCAAGGAAGAAGTATTCCATCACCAGAACACATATACTCCACCAAACTTTTCCAAAAATATTGCATAAGTCCAAGTTAAGAGCCAGACGGAAGTGGAGTTTTTATTTACAACCCACAACACCACACATTTGGGGGGAGGGCTTTACTTATTCATCATCCCTCCCACCCTCCTTACCTTGTGATACCTTGTGATGAGTTCGCCACACTTCTAGCGGCACCCCACCTCCCTCTCCCTCCCCCAATCTCTGCCAAAGCTGGGGAACCCCCCTAAACCTTGGTTCACTTTAAAAAAAAAATAAAAAAAAAAAAATAATATATATATATATATACTGTATATATACCGGTATATATATATATATATATATACCGTATATATATATATTATATATATATATTAAATAAATAACCTAGGGGGAAAACTGCAAAACAAAAAAATACATATATATATATATATATATATATATATATATATATATATATATATATATACAGTAAACAGCTTTGGGAAAAAAAAAATAGTAATCCATGGAATTATAATGTAAAACTTGCAAAATAAACAAACCAAAACAGGGACGACACAATATAAAGACAAGAGAACTTATCAAAATTGCTATGTGGAAATAACGCTTTAGTAAAATAATAATCTGAAAATCTCAAAACAAAACATAAAATTCAGAGTCAGCAGAAGGTAGTGTCCTGTGAGAATGCCCCAGCCAGGCGGATCTCGTTGGGAAGGAGGACGGCGTACATGCGGTGCGGGACTTGGCGCGAGGACGGGGACGGAGAAGGTGCCCGGGTCCTTAACAAATATTCCCGCCCGGCCGCAGTTCCCAGTTCACTCACCCCACCACCCGAGCTGCCAACCACTGAGCTGCCCATAGCCCTGCCGGTACTCTCTTGAGGGGAGTCGTCCAGTAACTGAGAGGCCTGAGAAAGTAAAAGGATGATGATGTAGTTTGAGGAAGTAAAAGGATATTATTTATTATGACCACTGATGCAATTGGAAAGAATATTGTGAACTGTGGTAACACGGTAAGAAGGAGGGGGTGTTTAGAAGGCATTTGAATAAAGGGCATATGTAGCTAATCACCCACCCGAGGGAGACGCCGACATGCCTTGTGAGCCTGTTGGCATAATGAACATAACGCAGTGACCAACCTTATTAGCTTGTTGGAATAGTGAGCGTATAGCCAGTGCTTGTGGTCCCTGTGGTCCTCCCTCCAGTGTGACCTCTGGTGAGTCTAGTAGTCTCATTACTAGCTCCTCCAGGGGGCCCTCCTCTCCCTCACTCACACCCTGGCTCCAAGAGTTGCCCAGGATCTTGTGACGGACACTCTGCGCTCGAGCAATACAAACTTCTACCTCTGCTATCTGGTCAACAACTTCCTGGTACCTAAGAAAGATAATACATATTTTTTAATCAAATCACTCCTACTCTTGTTTTATTGTAACTAAATTCGGACTATTTTATTCAACTTAGGAAGGACTTGTCAGTGTTTGAGGGATAGTTGAGATAAGTTTGTTACCCAATGATTACTATAGGCCCTTCCAAAACTGAATATAATCACCGAGCCGTGCAGCAAAAAAATAAGGAATTCATCATCTCCAGGGGGCCCTCCTCTCCCTCACTCACACCCTGGCTCCAGGATCTTGTGACGGACACTCTGCGCTTGGGCAATACAAGCTTCTACCTCTGCTATCTGGTCAACTACCTCCTGGCACCTATGGGAAATATTTATATTTCGATACCTAAAAGAAAGCATGAACAAAAAAAATAGTTAATTTCATATAGAAAAGAAATCCACAAAGCACACATAAATATTATTATTTTTTAAAATTAGAGTACTAAAAATATGGAAATTGTCAGGATGGCAATTGGCACACCAAGGAAGAGCTGGAACGAGGTACTGAAACAGAAGGTCAAGGTTAATGTACTTGACAAGAACAGTGCAGCACAGACAAAGGCTGCCAGATAACCAAGCCATACATCAACAAAAATTTAACAAATATTTAACAAATATCAAAGTCAGTGCAAAGTCAGAGGAAAACTGGCAATATTCTATAACCTAGAAGTAATATACTGTGTGTTAAATGTTTATCCCTGGTCCCAACTTAACCTGACACTACCGGTATTGTTAATCTCGGCCTTCATACAGTACATACAAAAGCTATTCTCTTACTTATGAGTGTCGGGTGGTTGGCGTGAGAGTCTAACCACCCGCTGAGCGATAACATCCAGGACTGTAGCCAAGGTGTTGCTGTGTCGGGGCTGAGGCAGGGACGTGGTGGCAGGGAGGGTGAACAGTAACCTGATAAACCAAACACTACTTAAAGTAATTAAATTGTAAAACTTGCAAAATAAACAAACCAAAACTAGGACGACACAAGATAAAAGGAAAAAGAACTTATCAAAATCGCTATGTGGAAATAACACTTAATAAATAAGTCCAAAATAGAGTTCCATTGTTTCATCATTATTAGTACATGCGAATATATACATACACACGTACATTCAAGCTTAAAGACCATTTTGTCCACAGAGAGTGTGGCTACAGTCTCACATCCTAAATGGTGGCATTCCATGCAACCCTTTCAAGGGCTGCCTCTGTTTTCAAGTTCTATATTTTGAGATCAAACCTGAACCTGATCCTACGTCTTTCTAGGTGTAGACCTAGAAGTGGTCTTTAAACTTGCATGAATGTATGAATGTTGCTGATGGCAACAACAAATATACGGTTCTTATTACTTTAATTAAAATGTAAAACTTGCAAACTAAACAAATCAAAACTTGGACAAAGACAATATAAAGGCAAAATAACTTATCAAAATCGCTGTGGAAACACGCTTACTAAAATAAAATTTATGAAATAAAAGAACAGAATCCACCACATAGGGTGTACATTACTACATGAGCAAGTTAATTTGTTTCCCAAGCAAACTAATCGCACACATAACAACGCACTATCGTTAAAAGAATTAGTTAATTTGGAAGTCCGGGACGCTCTGGCAAATTTTACTAGTATATCTTTAGAATTGATAAAATTGTAAAAAAAGTCATGTTCTTAGGCACTCCTTCCCATATTTATTTCAGTCTTAAAATCAAATAGCCAAGGTTTGAGCCCTGGTGAACATTAACCTCTCCTGTGCCAGCCGACAGAGTGAAGCGTGCAAGATGGTGGACAGTAGGTGGGTACACACGGCCCCGGGACCCAGGGAACTCAACCAGTGAAGGGCCTCCTCTGCAGCGCGGGTGTCATCAAACAGACGCTTCTGACGCCGAGCAGGTACAGGCTTGGCATTATTCCACACCTGAGGAAAGTAGTATTTTCATATTACAGTAGAACCCCTCTCATCTGGTGCTCTCAGATCCAGAAACCCAAGAGATCCAGA
Organism: Paralithodes platypus; assembly: GCA_032716605.1. Lineage (NCBI taxonomy): Eukaryota > Metazoa > Arthropoda > Malacostraca > Decapoda > Lithodidae > Paralithodes > Paralithodes platypus. The sequence goes on from CM064507.1 coordinate 41,565,013, forward strand.
CAGGCATTTCGATCCAGACTCATGTTTCAGCCAACCAAACTTGTCTGGATGGCTTGGGAAAAATAAAAGTCAATCAGGAAACGAACGAGACTAATCCAAGTTACTGCACATATTGTTCAAATCCAGCATTGGACATCCAGAGTTGTATTTCAGCCATCCGGATTTGTCTGGATGGCTGAAACCTAAGTCTGGTTGTTTAACTTAGATATCCGGACTCATGTTTCAGCAATTCGGAATTATCTGGATGGCTGAATATATATCCGGACTTTTGGCAGATCCAGACAGGGTTTTCCCCCAATTAGTCTGGATGGGCGAGGTTTTACTGTATCACCAACCCACCAATTAACTTACAAATAAACCTATCTATGTATCTATCTATTTACTGTACTCAGGCCCATTCCCCATTTTTTCAATTTTTGTTTTCTGGGGGTGGCCGACAGGGACAACACAACACAACAGAAAAACAATGAACACACAAAAACAAAACACAAATTCACAAACATCTAGGTATTTTCATATCATCACCAACCCACCATTTAACTTACAAATAAACCTAATTAATTAAATCAATGAAACTAATGAATCCATGTGGTACTCCAAGGATTCGAACCTAGGATACTAACACCAAAATTCCACGCACTAACCATTACGCCATCAAGACAGTTAAAGGTTTATGCACAAGCCTATAATATATATTCCGGTTATAGTATATTTGCTAGAGCTACACTTAAATTTTCTTCTACAGGTCTCCCTCGATTTATGAGTTACGTTCCTGAAAACCCGATAATAAATAGAAAAATCGTATAACAAATCCTAAAATTATTGGGGTAAATGGTGATGCGTTCTGGGACCAGCCAAAACCCAAACACCTAAAAACCTATAATAATATCCTTAATCGGGACATCGGATAGTGAGTGATATCTGTATTATGTACGGTAGGCTACCTCTTTCCACATGTTGCCTGGCAGTTGCATCCTGGTGCTAAGGCTGCCCTGTGGAGGCTTGGTGGGGTCAGCCTCTCCTGGCTCATCTATCCAGTCTCGGGGGGAGTACCAACGCACAAAGTCCTCAAGAACCGCACCAGGGTTGGCCGCCTGCAAAATTAATTATTTTTAAAATACAGAAATATATAACAGTTGGTGAGATAATACAATACATCTTTGGTGGAAAGTATATTGGTTTAGTGACCAGTTACACTTTCCAGCATCCCATTAATGTGGTGAAACTATAGCCTAGGGTGTCAGTAAGGATATGTCGCCCTGTAGTTGAGAGCAGTGTACTCACACACATCTAGGTCACCCAGGAGAACAGGTTATAGTATAATTATTTGCTAGAGCTACACTTAAATTTTCTTCTACAGGTCTTCCTCAATTTACGATTGGGTTACATTCCTGAAAACCTGATAATAAATAGATTTTTTTTATAGCAAACCCTAAAATTAATGGGATAAGTGGGGATGCGTTCTGTGACCAGCCAAACCCAAACTCAAACACAAAAACCTATAATAATATCCTTTGTCTATGAACAAAATTATTGAAATATCTTGTGGAGTTTGAACGAATCCTCTAACATATGTTCCTCATCTGGGTGACTTCAGAGGTGGTCTCTTGCCTTGGTGATTGACCATGTCAGGAGAGCATTTGTGACTGGGCTGTCCGATACTATGCGATATATATATATATATATATACATATATATATACACATAGCGATTTTGATAATTTAATTTGACTTTATATTGTCCTTGTCCCAATTTTGGTTTGTTTAGTTTGCAAGTTTTACATTTTAAATTTAAACTATGGATAGTTGATTATTTTAAAATTAAAATGTAAAACTTGCAAACTAAACAAACCAAAATTGGGACAAGGACAATATAAAGTCTAATTAAATTATCAAAATCGCTATGTGGAAACAACGCTTACTAAAATGAAATCTATGAAATAAAAGAACACAATCCACCACATAGGGTGTACACTACTACATGAGCAAATTAATCTGTTTCCCAAGCAAACTAATCGCACACATAACAACGCACTATCGTCACGTTCAAGGAATTAGTCAAATTTGGGAACAGTATGTACCGGTTTGTAATCTATTCAACTTTTAACATGTCCTTCCAAAGCTAAATAAAATCATCTCACGATAGCGAAAATAAATTTTAAAGAATCATCATTGGAGCAAAAATATTCTGTGAACAATGTGGTGCCGGTACCTTGAATGATTCCATATCTGAGAGAAGCGTGGGAGACATAAGTCGTGCTCTGAGGTGTGATGCCACAGTGTCGGTGCCCAGGCGCAGCAGAGCATTCTGGTGTTCCTCTAACTTGTCCTCGGTCATGGGTGCCGGCTCCTGGGTCACAGGGACAAAGAGTGGCTCTGGGGTGTGCAGTAGCCGCAGCCGACCGCACCGCTTCAGGCGACCCTCTGGCTTGTCCCAGGAGGATCGGGGCTCACCTGACCGCTCGTCTTCCTCCATTTCTTCTTCACACTCGTAAAACTCATCTTCATCATCTGCCTCATCATTATCTATAAAATATAGTTATCGGTAAGCAAATTATTCCACCAGTTGCTTTTAATTTATAGGCACATTAATACACCATAATTATCGATGAAAAGGTCAAACTAGCTTAGGAGACTGAAAAAATGTATAGGCTATACCGGTAAGTGAATAGGGGTATGAGTAGCAGGCAAGATTACACTGATAATTATATAAGAATAGAGTTGGAGTTAACCCTTTCAAGCTCCAATACGCATTTCTGTTTTGTTTTCTGGTAATTATTAGACGATTTTATTCAGATTAGGAAGGGTATATGGAAGTCAGAGGGTTGATTGAGAGAGTCTTTACCCTTTAAATACCCACAGATCCTTCCTAAGCTCCATAAAATCGTCTAATGATAGCCAAAATATACTGCTAAAACGTGTCAAAGCTTCAAGGGGTTAACTTTGTGGAACTCCAGCATTTATAGAATGCGGCGTAGGGATGCGGCGACCCCACCGCCCGCCACTTTGGTGGTGCAATCAGCCTCTGGAGCAGTGGACCGCTGGTTCATATCTTCAGAAAATTCCTGTGCTTAGTATGCTTCCAGCCAGGGCCCCACTGGGGTAAATAAAATAGCAAAACAGTGGTGGAACTGCCATCCGGGTGAGGGACTGCTCTGGGTCTGCTCCTTCAGTGTTCATGGTCATAATCCACTTAGTGGAAATGTTACTGTGGAGTGGGTCAGTGGGGGCATGTCTGGGAGCCTGGAGGCAGTTTCTGCCATGGCTATCCCTTATGGGGTGCTTCCTCTGGAAGCGGGGCATCAGATTTGATGATGATGATTATGATGATGATTATGATGATGATGATGATGATGATGATAATTATAGAATGAAACTGTGACATGAGATATCTTACTGAAGGCCCTGAAGCAAATGAGTTTGGTTTTACAGGTACATACAAAAGAATATAGAAAATAATTATACAGTATATGGTATTGTGGCTTAAATGACGAGACTTCGAAACCCAGAAAGATATACATGATATTATTTCACATGGATCCATTCTGTGTTTAAGATAACAGTATGGTAGCTACTAAATATTTGTAAACGAAAACATACTGTTTATACAGTACACAGTATAGTATGTATATGTATTTATGTATATACTCAGGCACATACAGGTGGCCAACTCGACACAGAGCCTAAACAGAAACAATATTTAAAGTTAAAATTCTTAGGGCCCGGAACCATTTTCACGTTCCCTCGCCCCTTACTCTGTCTCGTCTAGTAGGTGAATTTTAGAAGGGGAGGAGGATTCCTAGCCTCCTCTCCCCAGATGGAAAAGTAGGAAAGTACAAGAGACAGACAGAAACAGCTAAGATTGAGTAGAGGATGCCAAACCTCACTCTGGACAGGACCAGCCCTTATCCTAAAATCTATCTATCTATATATTAAGGCCATATCCCCACTTTTCCAATTTTTTGCTTTTGGGAGGGGGGGGGGCCTGACTCAAGACAGAACCAGAATAGGGATAACACAACAGAAAACAATGATCACACATAAACAAAATACTGTACAAATTCACACACAAACTAACCTGATCTAGATAAATATTGTTCCCTGGCTTTCTTCCTGGTGATACAACAGTTGAGCATCTGTAGCTTCTGATGGAGTAGTGTAGAGGCCAGGTCTGGTGGTCCCGGCGCCACACCCGGCACTATGATAGAGTGCTCCCACCGGAACCTTAACTCCAGAACCATCTCGTGCCAGAGGTGTGCCGCGGCCCCCAAGCCTCCCAGACAGTGTACCACATGACACAACACCACACCCAGCCGCCACACTAGACACTCCACACCGCTGCTCTTAAGGTTGCTCAGTAAACTCTGAAATATATATTACTGTATAATGTAAAACTTGTAAAATAAACAAATCAAAACTGGGACGACACAATATAAAGAAAAAATAACTTATTAAAATCGCTATGTAAAATTAACGCTTAAATAAAATAACTTTTGAAATAGCAACCTTAGTAAGGTCTAAAGTTGAGGTATTTTCTGTGAAAAAAACAAAAAACAAAAAAAACATAAAAAACAGTTGAGTGAAGGCAACTTCCCTACTCTAACCCTACACTGTGCCCACATTCACATTAGTAACTCTCTCTCAACCTATTTCATTCCTTCTTTCATTCAAAGGTGTTTGTGGTATCTCGGGTATAATACAGTATACTGATATTTTTGCTGTTGTCTGTCATAACTTAGGTGTTAGTTTTCTCATGGATAAGGTAGAGACCCGGGCCGGATTATTCTCCAGTGTAAGTCGGTGCTGGGATGCCTGCCTCAGGGCAGCCCACCAAGTAACTTGTGAGCCACAATTCCAAGTATGTTTTGATACTGTATTTCATATTGTATAATGTGCATGTTGAAAGAGTAATTTCCCTGAGTGCAATAATGAAGTTCATAACTCCCTACTGCCTGGAGGAAGGGTCACCCTGCCAAAACAACTGTCAAGTACCTTCCGGACAGGCCACATGTCAGTTTCACCAGCCCCATCACTGAAACATCACTGGGGAACTATCAGCCCCCTGAAACAAGTTTAATAAGTTTTATGTTCTTGCTGGTTTTCAAACCCTGCATTGTATTTGGTTACGAAGGGATGCTTACTCCATAAATGGTGGGTAATGAGGTTGCTACATTCATATAATAGCCAATTCAACAAAGGGCAAGTATACAATACTGTACAGTAAAACAATATAATATACCGGTACCGTACCATATAAAACTCGACAACTCAACTGAAATGCATGTTGAACACAACAAACAAAACATTACCAACACTAAAAATAGCAATTACAATAACAAATATAACTTGCAAAACAAACAAAACAGATTTGCAATACACACAACAATGACAGATTCATCAAAATGCCCAGCCCTCTTCAAAACAGTGAGGACCTAACATCATTAACCTACTAAAGTATACTATAGACTAGTTTGTGGTTAAATTTATATAATCCTTACTTGCTAAAAGAAATGTACATATACTATATATACTGTATATTGTGAAAATTCAATAATTACTTCACCATATTTGCAAAATAAGATGTATCCTTTCATAGCTTTAATTTATTACTGAGAATATGAACTTTGACTTCAATAATATCGGTACCGTACTACATCGGTGCTATGCTGTGGAATCACCTTTTTAAATCACCCGTTACAGTCGGTCTGTTTCTCTTGAATAAAATGTATGCGAGTGTTTTACCTTTAACGGATGTTCCTGGTCTTCTCCCTCCTGGACGGGCCACTCAGGGATCTGTGTGAAGGTGAGAGGGTAGGGGGCAGTGGGGTCGTCAGCCTCAGCATCGGGGAACAGATAGTTGAGGACGGGCACCAGGATATCTGTTGGTATGGGGCCACATTCACCGGCCTGGCTGCTGATGGATCGACGCTTACGGTTCTGTTCCATCTTCACTCGGCCGACCATGGTGGAGATCGTGGGGACGGAAGATTCGGTTAGGCGGTCCAGTGCCGACGAAAATTGAGCTGGTTCTGAAATAAAATAAATTTATGCAGGATGAAATGAAACCTTATTTTTTACTTTTAACTCATTCAGTTTCAATAATCTATCCATTCAAAAACACACCAGCTTAAAGGTGAATTACATAAGCTGCATATCTAGTTAGATGTATATTTTATATGCATCAAAACATATTAAGGATGCTCAGGTTTGTGTATAATAAAGTAAATTTACGTCAGTAAAGAAAACAAATATTCAACATTTTTATATCTGGCGGCGTCTGGTAGTTGACTGTCTTGCAAATTTCGCGCCTTCCAGTATTGTGATGACGTCATAGATTCTGATAGTTGTCAGGCAACAGAAATTTACCTTTAACTTGACCCAATTTATTTTTTATGTTAGGGGTAAATTTAAGGATATTCCCAATAATGGTGTATTACTAGAGCATTTAACGTTCTGCTGAATAATTTATCTCACTTTGTTTTCATTTTTGTGTAATTCACCTTTAAGCATCCTCAGAAAACCAGTGACTCAACTCTCTTCTGCTAATACAGTAAGTGCCTAATAAATTACTATTTGTAAATGACGAGACTGCAAATTTCTGACAAAATGGAATTTTGTGGAGATTATAACTAATGAGAGTAGTTGCCTGTGTATCTATTTGATGCAGATATTAACGCCGTACACTTCCTTGATTGACAGGGCTAGGGCATGCCCTTGTTACAGGGACTTAACTGGACAATGGCCATGAATCACTAAAGCTGAGTGTCTAAACTGTTGACGTCTAGTCTACCAATGGCACGGGGTAGGATCGAACTGCCGACCCTTTGATCAGCAGTCAGACCCGCTACCGATCATGCCACGGAATGCAATTGGCATTGTGCTACAGTTTTACTAAGTATTGAACTGTATATTTCAAATATAACTATGTACTGTATACAAATATAATGTCATCGGGATTTAATAAATTCTAAACAGTAGTGGAAAGAAAAAATATGATCTAGTAATAAAAGAAAAAGTAATCAGTTATAAACTACTGTACAGTATAGAAACAATAAAACAAAAAATCTATACTCTGTTCCAAACTGGCAGGCGAAAAATTAGTGAACCCTAACCTCTATAACTCAAAAAGGGCTAGAGCAAATAGGCTGTAAATTTCAACACCTATTCCCTGGCTGGCTCTTCCCAAATGGTAGGAATATTAGCATGATTACTCTAGCTTTTTGTGAGGTACATTATAGAGGTTCATGTTCAAGAGCTTTGGCCTACATATTTGGTACAGGCCACCCTCACTATCCGATGCCCCAATTTACGATATTATTATAGGTTTTTAGGTGTTTGTGTTTGTGTATTGGCTGGTCCAAGAACGCATCCCCACTTACCTCATTACTTTTAGGGTTCGCTATACGATTATTCTATTATTATGTTCCTTCCAACAACCAACCATACTCCTAAAATCGATTAATGAAATTTACAAACACATGTGGCAGTCCGTGGACTCGAACCCAGGATGCTCACACCGAAAATCAACACCTTATACATCGCACCACGAAGACAGTTAAAGGTTGGTGGACACTGCCTACGATTTATTATGCAACTTCGAATCCTGCATATCAATCCAAGCATGTACACACCACAAGATTGGGTTTTCATGAACGTAACACAATCGTAAATCGAGGGAGACCTGTACATAAATTTGAAATATTTGCGTACCATCCATGTCCTGAGTGAAGTCTGGTCCCAGTATCTGAGTGAGTGAGTCGGAGTTACGACACACTGTAAGGAACTCTGTGAGGTATTCTGAGAGGAGGCAGGGAGGGGCGGCGGCGGTGACCAGTCGGGCGGTCCATAGCGGTGCCGAGCCAGGGTCCAGGTCACTGTACGCCTCCGAGTCCACCAGTACGTCCTCACTCACACACGGCCACGTCGCACTCACCTGTAGTTCACTGATACATAGGTTACTATTACTACCGTACATCATACCACATGTTACTTAGAGTCCATCAATACGTCCTCATTCACACAAGACCATGTGATCACCTGTAGCTCACTGAATAATATGTCACAATCATTATTTATATCACTACTTATCTGGTATTGTATTGTATCTCACCACACATTAATATTGGTACAGTAGGGTCTCGTAAGATGCGAGTTTATGGTCGATGGATGCGACCGCATCTTACGATACACGTAGCTTATGGGAAAAACGTCCCGCCTAAGGCTCGCACTTTAAAAAAAAAAAATGCATCTTGAGGTTTCTCCTCGGATTTAGCCCACTTTGAGCCTCCGATTCGCAAATTATGGTCAGTCTCGCATCTTAAAATAATTTATTTTATTATTTGGGGTCCTCGCATCTTATGCGAATCGCATCTTACAAGACCCTACTGTACTACCGTATATCACTATTGAAGCTCACTAAACTGCTATACACTAGTCACCACTGCATTTTCCTCATTAGATCATTAACACAATGGTGATAATCTAGGGTGTGCCTCTGTACTCACTCATAGCTCCCTGATAAATGTTACTTAACCCTCCGGATCCGGGGGCCCTCATATGAGGCGGTTCGCTGTGTCCGGGGCCATTTTCGTACAGTCAAGCTTCATAATTCAGTAGCTACTGATTGAGACCACCTAGAGCAGTCAGGTTTTTTGCAAATTGTAGAACATCTTGTTGTCTGTAGACTGCCGTTGAGATGACATCGCTACGATGCGTGGTTGCCGAGTTAAGATGATTTTAGCGGCGCTTTTTACCTCATATGAGGCCTCCCGGACTCCTAACCAAAATACGTTTTGCCTCATATGAGGCCTCCCGGATCCCATGGGTTAAACAGCATTACACCAAATGCTACACTACACTACTTAAAAGTACTGTATAAACATAAGTTCTATAAGTAAAATTTAACAAGGATACTATAAAATACATTACTTTTGAAGCTCGACAATTATTAAAATCGTATGTACTGGTACAGTACTGTACTGTATCCGTATGGAATTTACCTTACTGGATCAGAGAGAGCACCAAAAGGCAGGTTTCCAAGGTCAGAGAAACCCACTTCAGTGAGCGTAGCATCAAAGTCTGGCGGCTGCTGCGTCCACAGTGTGTGAGGCCACTCGGTGAGAACATAAGTCAGCCGTACAGACACCAGGGCCGGGGGGTAAATTACTGACCAACCGACCTTGTTCCGGAACACATCCAACAAGCCTGTAGAAAATTTAACTTCATAAATATCTTTAAGGCTGTAGCACGGTTGATAGAGCACTCGCCTGCAAACCAAAAGGTCAAGGGTTCAAGGCTCGGGCCAGCCAATGTAACATTATTGGCAGACAACAGTGCTATGGTGGATGGTGCGGTCTAGCAATCTGTGGCATCTGTCCAATAAAGTCCCTGAAACATCAGGACGCCCACCCTAGCTCTACTCTTGAGCAAGCAATGCATGGTGGTAAAATATGGTGACCAGACAACTCAACCAGTACCAAATCAACCAATACGGTTAGGTTAGGTTAGTACTGTACTGTATAGTACTGTACTATATTTTGGCACTGGTTTGGTTGGTCTTGGTTGATTTGGCACTGGTTGAGATGTCCGGGAACCGTAAAATACAGCATCATAAAGACTTTTGCTTAACACTTTCAGGCTCCTATGATGCTGCTTAGTATATGTACCAGTATATAAAATATTCCTAATCTCATGATTACCCGGTAGTTCGCCATAATGATTTTTCTGCTAATAAGCTCGCCCAAAGACACTTGCAGGGGTTGAAAAAAAAAACTAAACTAAAGGTTTCTAAAGTTCTAAACTCCCCTGATGGTCGCTAAGGCTAAAATTTTAAGTATCCCAGGAAGACGCATGTGCATCTTCCCGTACACTAAAGGGTTAATAGATTACTTTTCTCACTCAACTAGTTGATATCTGTTAAAACATATAAGAAGGACCTGAAATAGTAATTTTTTCAAGAGTAAAACACTGTACTGTCTAATCTAATGTGAATGAGAATGATAAAGCTTCAGGATCTTTGAATAGTTACGCTTTTAGATTTGCTAACAAAAGTGATCAGCTCCTTGGGCAGCCATCCGGGCTACGTAGGTTAAGGATATTCCTATTTAATTTTTATCTCTATTTCTACTGTATCTCATAACTTTAGTCTTTGCTACATGCACAATTACCCTCTTCTATTGTAAGCGGCCAGAGGCAATAAAAGACAGGAAGATCCAGGAAAACACACCAGCTTTAAATAAATGTTAACTAACCTGCGAGGTGAGAGCACTGTGTGGGTGGTCGCTTCAGATGAACCATATCGTAGTCCGTGCGAACACCACCACCCACCCCCACACCAAGGTACATCTTCTCATTTCCTCGCAACACATGCACAAACATGGGAACTTGGCTGAAAATAGGAGATAGATTAATATACTTGTACAGTATTTGTGTTATATTTCATAATATTATTTTGATAAATCTTCAATGTGTTATTTCCACATAGCGATTTTGATAAGTTTTTGGTGAAGTTTAAAACAGAGAGTTAAATATCACAGGATACTGGTAACTCGCCTATAGGTAGCGCCAACGAACTTGATAATAATCTCGAACCCTTAACTTCTCAGAACTCAAAATGAATGACAGCAATCGAACTGACATTTCTATCATTTTGGAAGAGCCCACCAGGAAATGGGTGAGGATATTTACAGCCAGTTTGCTCTAGGCCCTTTTGAGTTATGAGAAGTTAAAGAGTCAAAATTATTGTCAAGTTCATTGGTGCTACCTATAGTACATGATGATGATCATGCAGGTTTTTACACCATACACTCTATTGATTGACAGGGGTAGGGCGTGTCCTTGTTACAGGGACTTTACTGAACAATTGCCACGAATCGCTAGACCTGAATGCCCGAACTCTTGATGTCTACCAATGGCACAGGGTGGGATCGAACTGCCGACCCTTCGATCAATAGTCAAACGCGCTACCGAACATACCACGGCCCGCAACACACACAATTTTAAAGACCGAGTGGTCCGCATGGGATGCACTTTCAGTCTCATGTGTTTATTCAATCATAAGTTCATAGTTCATACCAGTTAGTGTTGTTGGCAGCTATAGTGAGAGAGGACAAGAGCAGCTTAGACTTGGATGGCAACATGATGAACGACTCGAGACAGAATCTTTCATAATTCAAAATTTTTCACCAACCAACTTTACTTCTAAACTCAATTAATGAAATCAACAAATACATGTTGCACTCCAAGGACTCGAACCTAGGATACTCACACCAAAATTCCGCGCATTTATGCATTACGCTATCAAGACAGTTAACAAAAAAAATCAAGCTCCTTACCAATTAGTGTTGTTGGCAGCTATAGTAAGAGAGGACAGGAGCAGCTTAGACTTTGCTGGTTGCATAATGGCCTGGCTGGGGTTGGCTGGAGTTAGGATGATAAACTCCCCCAGGCCATACCAGCGTACCAGGCAGTGGGCGCGGGCAGGGAAGTCATTCTCTCGGTTCATCAGGTCGTCCAGGGCCAAGGGCTGTCTCTCCGGTTCATCCTCACTCTCATGGTCTGTAATTATGTATACTGTACAGTACCGGTATATGAGTATAATTATGTACGGCATATGTTTAGCATGATAGCTAATTAATTATACTAATTATCGACGCCTGCCCGGGATGTAACACAGCACCCCATACCATTAAACACATCATAGAAGACTGCATTTCACACAACCACTTACGCCAACAACACAATCTACACTCAATGAGAGCTCTGTGGGAAAGCCCGATCGTGGCCATGGCCTTTCTCAGGGACTCGGGGCTGTTCGGCCAGGCAGCTTTGGGAACAACAACAATAACAACTACACAATATTACTATAAATGAAAATGTAAAACTTGCAAACTAAACAAACCAAAATTGGGACAAGGACAATATAAAGTCAAATTAAATTATCAAAATCGCTATGTGGAAACAACGCTTACTAAAATGAAAATTATTAAATAAAAGAACACAATCCACCACATAGGGTGTACATTACTACATGAGCAAGTTAATCTGTTTCCCAAGCAAACTAATCGCACATATAACAACGCACTATCGTCACGTTAAAGGAATTAGTCAAGTTTGGGAAGTCCGGGACATTCTGGTAAATTTTTTACTAAACTCTGCAATAAAGATGGACTAAACCAATTACCTGTACTGGGTTCTGATTCCTCTGGTGGTGACTCAGTAGTTTCATTGATGATACTGTGATGAGCCAGCTTGAAGGAAAAATCTGGAATAAAGAGAAAAATTGACTGTATTAGATATTATACAATGCTTTCACGGCTTGATTATGAAAAAACCTACTGTTTATCACACTACATGCACCACCAGTCAACTTGAGAGGTACCGTAAATCATACAGTATAGTTGATGAGCCAGATTCTGGAATCACACAAATCACGAAATCAGTACCGGTACCTTTTAAGGTGGTCAAAATTTCAGCAAGTTCTCCAATTAACAGATATTAAGTGATATGGGTACTGGTACTCAACTCATTGATAAAGGTTATCATATTGAATATTATCATTACAACAATAAGAAAAATGTATTGTAGATTATAACTGAAGTTAAAAGCCTCTCTGATTTTCACTTTGGTCCATATCAACCCTTAGAGAGCCTAGAAAATAATGAAGAACTGAGGGATGGAATAATATAAAATGAGAGAGGTACATAAATAGCGATGCACTCAATTGAACCAGAATTACCGGTAAATGCAAACAAGACTATATAAGCCTTTATTATAGCCCAGATGCCCCAGGCTTTAGAGGATCAGTTATTCAAATTATTGTAACCTTATATATGCTCACAACTGTAATTACAATACAAAGTTACAAACTCTTTTCATTTCTCAAAGCTCAAGTTTTACAGCAATGCAAAGTACAGTACTGTACCTGCAAACTTGATGACAACTGCCTTTTCTCTCCATTTTGCTGCTGCCAACTGCCCCCTGGTGAGTGAGGCCCGGTGCCTCTCTCCCGCCAGCCTCCAGTCGTGAACAGTCTCCTCCACGGCAGCGATGAAGCACTCCCATTCTGAGGCCGTGGTAAAGTCAACTATCTCAAACACTACTTGGTCCTGAAATGAAGCATGCTATAAGAACCAATGTAATCTTATTGTATGTACAGCCAACAACAATACCTGTAATTCATCAACATAAAACAAAACTTGATATTTACTGTAAAATCTAGAGTAAGGGCCTTATTTTGACTTTTCTATGACCTAAATCAAACAGTGCAGTACAGTACCGGTACAAGTCAGTAGCTATTAGAAACACATGAGGACTGTCAAAGTTTCAATCAAGGAGAAGTGATAGTAACCTCAAGCTACAATTTATGATCAGGGTTTTAAAAAAAATACTGTATAATATTTATATTGATTTTGACTATATTAAAGTGATTCAATATTCTTATTCAAATATGGCTCAGTTGGACTGTAGTCAATTACGGTAGGCCTATGGGTACTACCGGTACCATACAAAAAAAGTCCTACCGGTTACCGGTACCATAACAATAAATACTCTATAATCGGACACCTACACTAAAGTTGTGATAGCCTAGAATGCCAAAAGGCAAGAGCCCCATTGTTATTTTATTTTTTTGGTTAAATGGAAAGACTAGGCTAGGCTAAATTCTAATTAGCCTAACTTTTCTAAATAAAAACCTAATCTTAGCCTATTGTAGTAGAATTACCGGTACTATTATTGGAGCTTAGAACAGTCACAACTCACAACCCATAACAAATAGTAGGGATATACGGTACCGATGTACCGGCCTGTTTTAGAGGTATCGGTATCGGTGAAATATTGGCTGATACTGCCAATACCTTAAACTGTATTAATGTATTTACACTCTGTATTTTCCCCTTTTATAGCCTAATTTGTTGATCAATCCTTACCCTGTTTAGGGACTTCACTACTTCAGTCACTTCAGGATTGGCTATTGACTGACTCAAGTTCATGTACTGTCATGGGTGTCAATGAGGTTAAGATTTAGGCCTAGGCTAGGTAGCCTATTGTGCACGAGAATGAGTCATTTTTAGCGAATTCCTGATCGAGCGGTTGCACAGTCGAGCGAATTTGTTCATATTCGAGCGAATGCCTGTTCGAGCTTATACCAGTTCGATCGAACAAAAGTTATGTTTTATCTACAAGTAATATTAACCCTTTCAGCGGCTTTCACGCATTTATGACGCAGAGGTTGCCAGATTAGCAATAAGAAATAGTTATCTCACTCTTATAATTACCTCTCCAAAATTAATTTTCTGCCCACAGCTAACTCAAAGACAACTGCAGAGGTTGAAGTAACTAAACTAAAGGTTTCTAAATACCCCTGATGGTAACAAAGGCTTTAAAGTATCCCCAATAGGCTCAAAATCGCGTCATATGCGTGAAAAGGTTAAGGTTAATTACCGGTACCATAATGTTAAGCTATGTTTCATAATAAACTAATATAAACCAAATAATCTTGACCAACCCGATTCGTGAACACACATCGTGTGTTGTGTTGATTACTGTTGTTGTTGTTGTTGTTGTTCCCCAAGCTGCCTGGCCGAACAGCCCCAAGGCCCCAAGCAAGGCCAAGGCCATAACCGAGCGCCCCCACAGAACACTCCCTGCCGACCACAATAAAGCCTGGGTGACCGAAGCCACTCCATGGCGGGGAGCTAAGGAGGGTGCAGAAACGCCCGAGAAACCAAAGCCCCACCCAGGGCCCTGTGCCCCTCAGCAATTATGAAGAGAAAGTTGAGGGGCAAAGGAAAAATGTGACGCTTTGGCTTCCAATCTTGGTAGATTGGGAGGTCAATCCACGGAAGAGGCGCCGTCACTTGAGATCTAGAAAACATAAGTAAAAGGAACAGTCAGAGTAAGCTATGGGTATGGCAGAGATCGCTCAGTTCTCACTGATAGACCAGCCCATCACCACATGACTAGAGCCCAATCCTCTCAGCATCAGCTAGGAAAGGCCCTAGAAAGCCGCCTTTGGCGGGGGGATAGCTTCCCTATTTCAACCCCTTTCGGGGTTGGGCACCCGCCCATTACTGTTGATTACTGTAGTATCGATCGGTCTCAGGTGGGGGTCTAAATTTCTAATATACCCGGCCAAGTTCATATCTGCCGCTTTCATAAATATAACTAAAGATTCATTAATGGATTAACAAAATTTGAGTGAAATTTTGATCAATATATATGAAACGGTACACTATGAACCATATGTGCACTATATTATCCTACAGGATTGAGGTCAGAATATGCTTACTTGCTTAGCCATTCAACCAGCAACATGTCCCAGAATAGACCTACTTCTACAGCTCCTAACCACCCGTGTACCTTTTGCCAGAAAGATGTTCGGGAAAACAGCATGCTCTCTTACGAGATTGCTGTGGCAATTGGCAGCACAGATTATGCACCTGCCGTTATCTATAAAAAAAACATCGAAAGTCAAATGAATAAATGTGTAAGCTAATACTATCCAAGACAATAGGATAATCTTCAAGGACACTACATCCGCCCTATTAGACACAATTTATTAGGGAAAATAGGGACCAATAGACTCGCCATATTTTTCTCATTATAGTCCGCATGGAGGAATTTCGGGCAAGAATGTTAAGTGCGGGCGTACTGGCCGCCAGCCTTGTTTACACTACGTGTAGTGGCGTCGGACCTTTGCCATCATGTTCCCGTCTATTTTGACTGCCTTTGGATTCATTAATATGTTGAGGGGGGCTTTGCCCCCCCTCACCCCTCCCATGACATATTGTCATCATCATATATATTGCCAGCAAGGGGCAAATTACCGAAAAAAATCGCCGTCAAAATAGACGCGAACTTAACCACGGCGATCGACAAATGTAAACATGACGGCGGCGGCAGCGGGGGAGGCGTCGGACCTTTGCAATCATGTTCCCGTCTAATTTGAATGCCATTGGATACAATAATATGTTGAGGGGAGCTTTGCCCCCCCCTCACCCCCCCCCATGACATATTGTCATCATCATATATATATATATACTGTATATATACTGTATATTGGGGTAGTTAATGGGTAGACTGTTAGTGAGTCACCCAAGCAAAGCTCAACACCCGGTTCAATACTCCGGTTGGCTAGTTTAATAAAAACAGACCTATGAGAGTACCGTATGAAGCTCAGTGGTCTGGTTAATCTGCTCTACATAACCAACCAACCAATCATATATATTGCCAGCAGGGGGCAAATAACCGAATTAATCGCCGTCAAAATAGACGCCAAGTTAACCGCGGCGATCGCCCTATGTAAACATGACGACCGTACGCCCGGAGTCTACATCCATCCCGAATTTCGTTATCGACACTTGAAAAAAACCCGATTAGGCTACACCGAAAAATAACACGATAATAATAAGTCTCGACCATAAACAAAGCGTTGCGTCAAATGCAATGAATCCTTCGACTTGACTCCTCTTCTTCTTGTTTTGAATGATGCGGTACGGTAGGTGCGATTCACCCAATAAATGGCGTGAGCATTACTCACAAAAACGAAATACCGGCAACCTGTTTTTGCCCCATACAGATCTACATATATGAGGATGACAATAAATCAAGGCGTTGCCCCCTCAACCCATCGTGTATTATGCATCCAAAGGTCCAAACCAGACCACTGGAGAACGACACTGAAGGGGAATTGGTTCTCTATCAGAATCATCGACGAGTGGAACGCACTCCCAGAGTGTGGTTACAGTGCCAAAGATTGCCACTTTTAAAGCCAGATACGACAAACATAATAACATAACCTAGTTAATATTGGCTGACCAGTCTTTGGAGGTGGGGTTCACACAAGAAGCCTGCTTCTTAATTCCCCACTATCATTCAATAGGTAAGCACTACCCCACAATTTCCTTTACCTACTCCTACTGTAAAAGCGCGATTCACTTAATAAATGCCGCAATTTGACGCTATCTTCAGATTGATAGATAATGGGTAAGTTTATACAAATCCTCCACTCAAATCATGCAAAACAACTATGAAACAATATAGGCTTAGGCTATTCCTCGAAGAAAAAACAAAAAACATGGTAAATAAGGCCGATGTAGTCTTCTACCTGGAGATGTTTCGGCCGTCCATCAGTGGCCTCGGCCTCTCGGCGAGTTGCTCCCCACGAGGGCCAAGTATGTTTGCTGCCAGTGCTTGATGCAGCAGGCTATTCGAGATTTCGAGGAGGCAGCTCTCACCCCCGCGAAGTATGGCTGATCAGGCACCGACTTGAGATGGTTGTCCAATGTCCAAGGCTTTCTTGAATACTTCCATTGGCACATCCATCAGGTTTCTCACGTTCTCTGGCATTTTGTTGAAGAGGCTCGGTCCCCTGTTTGTCAACCAGGAGTCCCTCAGTGTGCCCAGAGCTCCCGGTACCTGGAACTCTCGTCGACCGGAATTCTCGTCGATGTCGACAAGTGTTCCAATTTTTGCCGTCGACGAGTGTTCCAATTAAGTGGTGTTTTTTTCGGAGAGACATCCTTTTCAACTGTCTCCTCTATTGTCTTTGTTTTATATAATATATATATTTATTTCCTTTTTATATACCGGTACGTTCATTCCTTATTGGAATTAACCTTAATCATATTTATTATCAGTTCAATTGTTTTTGTTTTATTTGAGACATAATTCATAAATGATAAAAATTATAAAAGATATATGTAGGCTATTTGTATTATTAAATATTTAGTCGTAGTTTTTTCATACACACAAACAAAAATGATAATCTTCAAGGACACTACATCCGCCTTATTAGAAACAATTTATTAGGGAAAATAGGGACCAATAGACTCGCCATATTTTTTCTTATTATAGTCCGCATGGAGGAATTTTGTTATCGACACTTGACAAAACCTGATTTAAAAAAAAATACACCAAAAATCTGTCAAAGATGTCAAATAGCGGGGGTGTGGGGGCGGCAGCCCCCACCCATAATACTAGGATAGGTTAGGTAAGGTTGTTAGGTTAGGCTAATGTCCTTTCAAAGGGGTATAGGCTAGTAATAATTAAGCAAGATAGTAAACACACAAGAGGACACGGGCCGACTGCAGGAAGACATGAATGTAGTGTTCCAGTGGACCAGGGAAAACAACATGCAATTCAATGAGGAAAAATTCCAATTAATACGGTACGGAGATAATAATGGTGTTAAAGAAATTACAAATTACTTAACAGAATCTAACCACATAATAGAACGGAAAGACAGTGTGAAAGACCTTGGGGTATTAATGTCTGAAAATATGGGTTTCAAAGTACATAACCAGGTCAAAGTGGCGGCTGCGAAACGTCTAACGGGTTGGATTCTGCGTACTTTTAAAACACGCGGTGAATTGCCTATGATAACGCTCTTCAAATCTCTAGTGCTACCGCGGCTTGAATACTGTAGCGTATTAACATCCCCATACAAAGCAGGTGAAATAAATTACGTAGAGAGAGTACAAAGAAATTTCACTTCGCATATAAGTTCAATAAAACATCTACACTATTGGGAGCGTTTAAGAGCACTGAATCTGTACTCACTGGAACATAGAAGAGAACGTTACCTAATAATATACACATGGAAAATCGCAGAGGGTTTAGTACCAAACCTACATACTCCGATAGTCATGAAATTCAGTGATAGGAGAGGCTGGGAATGCGAAATCCCCCGGATGAATAACAGGGGTGCTATGGGCTCTCTGCGAGAGGGCTGGTTATCACACAGAGGCCCACGTCTCTTCAACAAACTCCCACGGCGAGTAAGAAACATGAGGGACATCTCGTTAGACAACTTTAAGAGAGCCCTAGATGTCGAACTGCAAAAAGTGCCAGACGAGCCCATCCTCGCAAGGGAGCGAGCTGTCGCTTCAAACAGTCTACTGCACCAAATCACCACCCATAACGAGGGGCGTCGCGCTCCTTGGTGCCGCTAGAGGAGCGGCGAACACATCCAAAGGTATCCAAAGGTAAGGTAAGTAAACACTAGGATAGTCTATACCTGGTCAGAGGTAAGAAGAAGAAGAAGAGTCCTGATGTAGTCTCCTTGAATGTTACCAAAAAAATCATTACCGGTACATCCCACGCCCGCAGAAAAGTGGCTTGAAACAGGGAATGGCTTGCCTTCTGAATCTGGTGCCTCTCCATCTTCTCTTGGGCCACAAGTTGATGCTGCACTTGAACAAATGAGCACTTGTGCAGAACCTCAATTAGTTCATACACATTGCAGCTCGCCCCGGCTCTTTCACACAACTTGTTATTACAGTTCGGTATTTGAAGGGAACTATGGATGATGACAAAAAAAAAATAATAAAAAAAAATAAAAAAAATAAAATGGTTCGAATCGTCATTTAAGCTTGCATTCTTTTTTCTTAAAGCTTCACCAAAACTTCTATATATAATACCATTATTATATATTATTGATATATACCTTAGTGGAAACTAGGGTAAGAAGAAATCAAATAAAAAAACAAAACAATCCAGACAAATAAAACTAGGCCCTACAAGCAATAAAAGGGAGGTGCTTTTGCAAAGGCATTCGTTAAAATCGGCATTCACTCGCAATCCTTTTATCGCATCAGTTACCACTACACAACGAACCACTTACCTACACAGCCACTGCTCTTAAGCTTCACCATAACTTCTAATTATAGTTTAGGCCTATAGCCTATATAAATATATATTTTTAAACTTTATTCTTTCTTTTCAACGATTTTGTTGTAGGTGGACCTGTCGACGAGTGTTCTATGTCGTCGACGAGTGTTCCATCGTCAACGAGAGTTCTAGGTTCGCGCTTCGACGAGAGTTCCATAATTCGAGCTCCCCGCCTCCCCTACACTTTTGGGGTGGGATGTTACATTTCCTACCCCCTCTGTCGCTCCAGTTCCATGATATTGTGGTGTGAAGGTTTGGAACTAGACCCTCGATAACTTTCCATGTGTAAATTATCAAGTAGGCCTAGCCTATCTCTCTCTTCTTCGCTCCAGTGAATATAAGTTAAGAGCTTTCAGCCGATCCCAGTAATGAAGATGTTTTACCGAGTTGATGTGGGACGTGAAGCTTCTTTGAACACTCTCTATTTCATTATATATATTTCCCCGGCTTTGTGTGGAGATGCTTACCTTAGTGATAGTTTAAGAGGCAGAGGAGTCAATGCTCATAAAGGTTGCCTCTTCTCAATCTTTCAGTCTCATACCGGTCATAATTATTTTTTAAAACATTTACACTCTGACTCGTAACTACTTCCTCTGGGAGACTATTCCAGTTGTTTACAATCCTAGCACTAAAAAAGTTGTTCCTCTTCGTGGTTCTGTGCCTGACCTTGGCCAGCTTCAGTCTGTGTCCTCGGGTGTTTGGTTGATTTTCTCTTGATGCAATTGTCAAAAAGTGCCAGTCCTTGACCGCATCTATGCCATGAATTATCTTGTAGGTCTGGATCATGTCTCCTCGTTCCTTCTCTGCTCCAGTGTCGTTAGTCCAAGACGCTCCAGTCGCAACTCATATGGCATTTCGGACAACTCAGGAACCAGTTTAGTGGCTCTCCGCTGTACTTGTTCCAACTTGTTGATGTCTCGACGGGTGTATGGAGACCATGCCTGGATACTGTATTCCAGTCGAGGTCTGATTAGGGATTTGTACAAAGGGAGAAACATCTCTGAATCCATGTATGTATATGTTTTCCTTAGAAGTCCTACCAACGAGTTGGCACTGGCTGCTGCCTTGGCCACTTGTACTGCTGGCTTCAAATCCGGGGTGACATAAATTCCTAGGTCTTTTCCCTCCTCTGTGGTGGTTAGCGGATTATTCTTCATGTGGTATTGGTACTCTGGGTTCCTCCGTCCCATGTGCATGACCTTGCATTTCTCCTCATTAAATTCTAGTAGCCACTTTTTACTCCACTCTTCCAGCCTGGTAATGTCCTCCTGTAGTCCTTCTCTGTCCAGCGGGGACTTAATTCTCCTGTACAGCTTGGCGTCGTCTGCGAAGAGCTTGCTGTCTGACTGAACTGTATCCATGAGGTCATTTATGAAAACAAGGAAGAGATGTTAGCACACTGAAATAGGCCTACTCCAGTCGTGGGATCACCAGCGATTTGAAAAGTGTTATCATCTTGTTGAACGTTACCGATAAATTCGATAATAGCCTAGTATTCAATACCTGCACTCTGCAGTTGTCGTAAATAGGCTAGGCTAGCCTATATGACCATAACAATTCACTTGTAGGCCTAGGCATATACGTCTTCGCGCGAATGCGCCTACGCTACGCTCGAATATGCATTCGCGTGATTTGCTCGAAGTGTCTAGAACTCTAGGCTAGATACCGTGCACGAGCGGTGGATATAGGCCTAGGCCTATTGGTGAAAATTAGGCAATAGGCTACCCTACAGTAACCTACTGATATGGTCTACCATCTAGGCTAGGATAGCCTAGGCCCTAGCATAATGTTCACTCAAGAATGATTAATCAAGTTGCATCATAGCCTGGCCCAAAACCCTCAGAGAAAGCCTTTGTTCCATGTCCTGATGAATTAGCCTAACCTAGACTGACTTATGGAACACATAGGCTATGCAAATATACCAACTGTTTATCCTATAGGCCTAGCCTATTAGCTATACTTACATCAGCATCCTGGGTACCCATGTTCCCCTAACACTGCAACATAAACCTTGATAATGGTCTTGATAAACGCATCAACACCTGCTACTGCCTACGTCTAACTTTGTCAAACTTGGAATACAGAAATTAGTCATGAAGGAAGGCAATGGGAGAAATTCAGCTCTAGAAACCCGGCCCACTAGTTTCTCGATGTTCAGTTACGGGGAGTCACAAAGAATACTATACTTATACCTTGTTCCAAATAGGTAGGCCACAAATCGTGAACCCTAACATCTGTAACTCAAAAAGGGCTAGAGCAAATGGGCTGTAGATTTCCACATCTATTCCCTGACTGACCCATCCAAAATGGTTGAAATTTTAACTTGATTACTCTAGTTTTTCATGAGCTATGTGTTGTATTCAAGTCAAGGGAAAACATCCTGCTTTTATGTACGTTGTCAAATCCATTTAGTGATTTAGTATCTTAAAGACTTCAATGAGTTAACCTCGTACTCCATGCGTTTCCAGTGGAAAGAGACCGAGAGCTCTCAACCAGTTTTATCTGTTCAGCTAGTCGCCCATTTCTTTCCTAGACTTCTCCCTTTCTTCTTTCTCTTGCATTTTTCCACTTTTGATCTTCACAATATTCGCTGTTTCTTGTCTCCTTATAATACTCTGTTGAACCATCCAAAGCTTTGTAAGTAGGGCCTGTCAAAACCACCAATGATTGACAGGTAATTTGGATGGTCTTGATTAACCGTATTTGGATCCGAGGGAGGGATTTTTTTAACCTACCCTATTTTTCGCTCAATAGTTTGGAGATTACCCACACTATACCCTCAGTACTGCCGAATGTTTATTATGGGCTTGGAGATATTGGAGTGTGAATTAACCTCTTATGACCGTCGGAATCCTTTTTATTTTATTCTGGCTACTACTAATCGGGTTTGATCAGTTTAGGAAGGACTTCTATCAATTATAAGGCTTCTAATTGTCTCAATCAACCCTCGCAAGTAAGTACAGATCCTTCCTAAGCTGCATAAGATCGTCTAAATATAGCTAGAATAGTCAGACATCGCTGGTACAGAAAAGGTTAAAAGGATACCATGGATGTCGGCCGATCTCTGTTATTATAGGGTCTCTAGCTGAAATATTAGGGAATAGTGAACATATCTTCAAAGTGGCATAGTCAGTAGAGCGTTGGCTGCTGATCAAAGAGTCGGCGGATCGAGCCTGCACTGTTGTAAAATTGTATTGGTTGGTGTCAGGCTCGGGCAACTTGACCTAGCAATTCGTGACAAATGCCGGTATTAGTTTATGACCAACCAGTTATGGGCCCCATCGATGATTATTAGTGTGTTATCACTCATGAACGATATTTTGTTGGTGTACATGAATTACCGGCGCAAATTCACTATAAGTGAGATACGAGAAACTGTAAAAAATCCCTCCCTGTCGATGGCTGCGCCGCAATAATACATAATGGCCGTCCTTTGAGAGCTCTTACCCTCGATCTGTCAGTCGAACGTCACTACACCTAGCGGTCTTTTTAGGAATCATGAACCATAGCATGAAGCAATCACAATGCTTCCCGTCACTCATGGAACCAATCACAGCCTTCCGTCAAATTATCAACCAATCACACAGTCTTTCAGTCGTCACGTCACGCCCCTCGCCGAGCGGGGGCTAGGCTCAGTTCGAAGATGGAAGCGATGGAGGTCGTATGTGCTTTGGGACAGATATTGGGGACGGATACCAGGACGTTTAATACATTCTTAAACGTCTCGCCACAGCCTTTCTACATTTTGTGTATGGATGGCGGGATTCTCATGATTCAAGGAAGTTGAGGCTGTGTCTCTATTGCGGGGACTTCTAACCGCGTGATTTCGACGACTACCCTGATGATCCACTGGAACCAATCATCCTCTTCTCAACCTACTGCAACCTCTTCTTCAGCCTCTCAACCTACTGCATCAACCTCTTCAGCCTCTCATTAAGGTTGTTATCGTCTAGGGGACATATAGGCTACTAGGTGTTAGGTCAAGGTTAGGTTAGGGTCTTTGGTTAATACATAATACTAGGTTAGGTTAGGTTATTTGGTTAGGTTAATGAAAAACTTGGCTCGGATTTAATGGATTTAGCGTGGGTGTGGGGGCGGCAGCCCCCACCCATAATACTAGACTAGGTTAGGTTAGGTTAGGTTAGGCTAATGTTAGCCCTATAATACTAGGTTAGGTTAGGCTAATGTTAGCCCCATAATACTAGGTTAGGTTAGGTTAGGTTATTAGGCTAATGTTAACCCCATTCTTACTTGGTTTTTCCACGTTGAAAAACAATAAAAACCCGAGTCAATTTTCAAAATGAGGTTACTGTGATTTTGGACTCTAAAAATTCGAAAAACCCGAGCCAAGTTTGGTCAAAACTTGGCTTGGGTTTTTCCATTTTCAGGTTTTGTTACTTTTAAATATTGTATTTTCAGAGTTCCTCCAATATTACCCCTTTATTTACGTCTTTTACTCCGTAATTTCCCTGATCTTCATAGCCCTCCCCACTATCGGGGGGCCGTGTCTTAAGATTGATGGATAAAATGGGAAAATACTAAAATGCGACAGTCCTCGGTATTAAACAACACTGTATATTAAATAAAAAATAAAAAACAACAAAAAATTACCTGAAAAACTCGTAACTGGTTGGTGATAAATTTTTACCCAAACGCCTAATGTTCATGGCCACTTCTTCTTGTGAAATACGGCGTCTGAAAAAAAATAATAAAACAAAAATTAAAAATAAATGAAAGTATGAAAGAATTAATGTGGTATTCAAAACTCAGTCTAACCGAAATTTCTTTATTGTACACTATAAAACATTCATCCTTATACATGAGTTGCCAGATTAGGACTATACATGTGACATATTGGACCTATATAGTTTGTGAAGAGATGCAAAGTATATACACCCTAGCATGTATATAAACTTTGAAGAGATGAGCTTGTTCCTGGGGCTGGATTAATCAACTTAACACCTTACGAGCGGGCCCATCATTTTTTTTCCACTACGCGCCCAGCGGGTTTTTTTTTTTTACCCTAAATGGCCTTGTTTCCGTGCTCTTTTTCATGCATAAACAAGAGCCAGAGCGTAATACAATTATGTATCCCTGAAAGGGCGTAAATTGAGCTTTCCAATGACACCAGAACCATCCTTGACGACCACGCGTTCTCTTGCAACGATCGTGCAACACGAGTGCAAAAACCCTAAAATACGGTAATTTCCTTATATAATTCCCTGTGTGGCGAGGTAGGAAGGGTGGAGTAGTGTGGAGTAGATGTCAGTAGGCACGCGGGGTCCGTGCCGAGCGGTCATGAGGCAACCTACGCTCCTCCCGTCGCTCGTCTCTCTCTCATAGCCATTCTTGCTCAAAAATTGCACACAGACTTAAGTCGGTCCCCGCCACATAGTCCAGGTTTTTAGATACGGACTTAAGTCGGGCCCCGCTAATAAGGGGTTAAGGGAGCTCACCTCGCTTTTTTTCTCTTTCTCTCCCTCTCACTTTGGCTTGTATCCATTCGGCCCCATTCAGCCTATTTTAAGACGTTTACCCCCATCCAGGTGTCAATATTTTCCTGGCGAGCGGCAGCGAGCCAGCATATATATATATACTGTATAGTATAGGGTGCCCAACCCTGAAAGGCGGGTGCCCAACCCTGAAAGGGGTTGAAATAGGGGAGCTATCCCCCCGCCAAAGGCGGCTTTCTAGGGCCTTTCCTAGCTGATGCTGAGAGGATTGGGTTCTAGTCATGTGGTGATGGGCTGGTCTATCAGAGTGAGAACTGAGCGACCTCTGCCAAACCCATAGCTTAGTGCCTTAGTCTGACTGTTCCTTTTACTTATATATTTTCTAGATCTCAAGTGACGGCGTCTCTTCCGTGGATTGACCTCCCAATCTACCAAGATTGGAAGCCAAAACATCAAATTTTTTTTTTTCCCTTTGCCCCTCAACTTTCTCTTCATAATTGCTGAGGGGCACAGGGCCCTAGGTGGGTCTTTGGTTTCCCGGGCGTTTCCGCACTCTCCTCAGCTCCCCGCCATGGAGTGGCTTCGGTCACCCAGGCTTTATTGTGGTCGGCAGGGAGGGTTCTGTGGAGGCGCTCGGTTATGGCCTTGGCCTTGCTCGGGGCCTTGGGGCTGTTCGGCCAGGCAGCTTGGGGAACAACAACAACAACAACAACTGTATAGTTTTGTTTTGACAGCAAGCTAAATTTGTACATTTTTCGATAGAAAAATGTCTCCGGCGAAACCGGATTTCGCCATACAACGCTAGCTCACTATAGCTCGCCAGGAAGAATGGGGATGGGGATAAACGTCTTAAAACAGTTGGCTGAATGGGGCCGAATGGATACAAGCCAAAGAGAGAGGGAGGGAATGAGGAAAAAAAGCGTGGTGGGTCCCCTTAATCAACTCTATGACTAACATATAAATAGTTGACAAAGTCGATGGTATTTCTACTTCATCAACACTATTTTTTATAACACATATCCATTGTTGAACACAATCGTCTAATTATTGCCAGAATAATATAAAAAGTGTCACCGGTACAGAAGGGGTTAACACTGTTTGGTGCAACGTCTTGGGGGTTATTATGGTATTTTTGTTTTATTATTATTGAATTTTGTATTTGTTTTAGCCATTTTCGAACAATGTGTTTTTAGTTTACTCGTTAGACTTGGAAAAACGCCTCTCCAAACCCCCTTCAAACTAAAAAAACGTCCCCCAGACCCCCTTCAAGCTAAATGTGTACATTTTTCGGTAGAAAAATTTCCCGGCCAAAGGCCGGTTTCTCCCAAATTGCGGGCTCGCTTAATCAACACCTTATTGGGTTGAAGCATCATATAATCGCCAAACTAATGCGATGAAACATCTTAAAATCTCCAAGCTAATGGAGTAAAACTGGGAGGATCCAAATTGGCCCACCCTGCACCTAATAGGGTTAAGGCAAGATGGGATGGCAACTCTGATTAAACCAGCCCCCGGAAAGTACTACATAGTCTGGAGTTCAATATGGTGGTGTTTCATTGGTTCAATATTCAGTTCATTTATGAGATGTCAGCGCTGAGATGACGGTGAAGAGCCTTTTATGATTATGATGGGTTAATTAAGAGGGCCCACCTCGATTTCTTTTCTCTCTTTCTCCCTCTCTCTATGGGTAAATGTGTACATTTTTCAATAGAAAAATGTCTCCGGTGAAGCCGAATTTCTCCATACAATGCTAGCTCGCGGAAGAAATCGACACCTGGATGGGGATAAACGTCTTAAAACAGTAGGCTGAATGGGGCTGAATGGATACAAGCCAGATAAAGTGAAAAGGAGAGAACAAAGCAGGTCACCCCACTAAAGTTATGAGGTGATGGTGTAGAGCCTATTATGATTATGATGGGTTCAATAATGTAGATTGTGATGATGGTACTCCAAAAACTATGAAAGATATCATAGTAGGTGCTACATTGGTTTACTGAACATTATGAGTTGCTAGTGCTGAGATGATGGTGTACAGCCTTATGGTGGGTTGAATAGATTGTGATTATGATAATTCGAAAATGGTGAATGGAATCATAGTAAACAGGAGGTATATGCTTATGATGACCATGCGCTGTATTGATTGTAACAATACTAATGCGATACATGACAAAACAAATCGAATGTTATGATAACATGAGAACACAAAAATATGACTATGCCGTGTGCTAAGTGATTGTGACTATATAAATTAATATGATAAATGACCATGATATATTAGTTACTGTTGATAGGTGGTGTGGCCAGCATATATATATTTTTGTTTTGACAGCAAGCTAAATTTGTAAATTTTTCGATAGAAAAATATATCCGGCGAAGCTGGATTCCTCCCTACAATGCTGGCTCGCTATCGTCAGATAGAAATCGACACTTGGATGTGGATAAACGTCTTAAAACAGTTGGCTGAATGGGGCCGAATGGATACAAGCCAGGGAAAGAGAAAAAAGGAGAGAAAGATGAAAACAGCCTGTGACCCCCTTAACCCTCTCACGTTTTTGACACAATTTTGAGCCTATTAGGGATACTTTAAAGCCTTTGTTACCATCAGGGGTATTTAGAAACCTTTAGTTTAGTTACTTCAACCTCTGCAGTTGTCTTTGAGTTAGATGTGGGCAGAAAACTAATTTTGGAGAGGTAATTATAAGTGAGAGAACTATTTATTATTGCTAATCTGGCAACCTCTGCGTCATAAAAACGTGAGAGGGTTAATCAGGGGACTAGATTCTAGGGTGTCAAACCGGAGCAATTTTGTTTGAAGATTTGAATGAATATAAAATAAATACAAGAAAATCTACATGGGATAGCATTGTTTTTGGCCGTTTTATCCCTTCACTAGACAATATTCGAACTATAAAACTTAATTTTATCGTTGCATATACACCAATAAATTATTATGTTACCTCCACCAACCGACTTTACTCCTAAACTCAATTAATGAAATAAAAAAATACATGTGGCAGTCCAGGGATTCGAACCTAGGATGCTCACACCGAAATTCAGTGCATTTATCCATCCAAAGACTAAATGCAAGATTCTCATGTTCCATTTTATCCGTCAAGTAATTTTTGGGATTACTCATACAAAACAAATTCGGGGATTTCATTCATTACTACGTTTATGGCACCTTTAATTAAGTTGGGTGATGCATCGGTGTATTCTCAAATATATATACCGGTACGTTATATTGTTCAAATGAGCATATACCGTGATGAGAGTACAGTAGTGATGACGGTAGTGATGACAGTAGAGTAGTGATGACTGTAGAATAGTGATGACAGCTCAGTAGTAATGACTAGAATATTGATGAGAGTAGTGACCACAGTACATTAGAGATGACGGCATAGTAGTGATGACAGTAGAGTAGTGATGACACTGCATTAGTGATGACTGCATTAGTGATGACTGTGGAAGTGATGATTGTACAGTAATGATGATACAATAGTGATGATATTAGTGATGACCCTACAGTAGTGATGATATTAGTGATGACAACACATTAATGACGATAATGGTAGTGATGATAGTACATTACTGATGAGCCTACAATGGTGATGATTTTTTGTGATGACCATATAAGTGATGATATTAGTGATGACCATAAAGTAGTGATGGCATTAGTGATGATCCTACAGTAGTGATACCACTAGTGATGATATTAGTGATGACCCTACAGTAGTAATGTCCCTATAGTAGTTATGATAATAGTGACGTCCATAGAGCAGTGATGATAATAGTGATGAACCTACAATAGTGATGATATTAGTGATGACCCTATAATAGTGATGATATTAGTGATGATCATACAATAGTAATGTTATGAGTGGTGATAATAGTGATGACCCTACAGTAGTGATGATATTAGTGATGACCATACAATAATGATATTAGTGATGACCATACAATAGTGATGATAATAGTGATGGCCCTATAGCAGTGATGATATTAGTGATGACAATACAGTAGTGATGATATTAGTGATGGGCATACAATAGTGATGATATTAGTGATGACCCTACAGTAGTGGTGTCCTTAGAGTAGTGATGGCCCTACAGTAGTGATGGCCCTACAATAGTGATGGTATTAGTGATGATATTAGTGATGACCCTACAGTAGGCTACAGTTGTGATGATAATATAGCAACAAGGGAGGCCAGGGGTTGGGTATGGTGGTCAGGCTGGAGTCATGGGCTGCAGTAGACCTAAAGGGGGGAGCCGGAAGAATCTCATTCACTTGTTGTTAAAATACCTCTGAAATGTTGACAAAATTAATAATATAAACACCATGAGGAGGAGCACTTTATTGACAACGTTTCGCAGATAGCTTCTTCGGGTCACTATAGTCTATTTTTTTCCAGCTGATGGTAAATTGAATCCCTTAGTAGCTGATTTCTCGATACTTTATGGAAAAATATGAAAATACTATGGTTGTGTGTCATCTTAATGCCAAGTTTTCATAATTAACATCATATTTCGCTAAAAAATCTAACTTATAGCTGAGTAACAAAGATAGAAACATGACAATTTACTCTCAGCTGGAAAAATATAGACTATAGTGACATGAAAAAGCTATCTGTGAAACGTCAATAAAGTGCTCCTCCTCATATGGTGTTTACTGTATATTTAGTTGTTGTTGTAATAGTAGCCCTAAGATGCCCTTTATTGGAATCCCGCGGCCTCCAGGTAGTCCTACTCGTTCAGTTACCGGCCGGACACTCAGATAATGTTATTATATACTATGTTGTGAGATATTCAAAGACGTAAGTTACAATGTCGTGAGTGTCCTATACTGTATGAATATTTTAGCAGACCAGGACCTGGATGCTCAAAAAGGTCTTAAATTCGAAGAGGCGAGAATCTTAGTGAACTTTAATGTAACAGCCTTTTTATTGCTTACTATATCATAATTTGTCCATACTCGGAAAAATAGGATTCTCGAACTGACGTTTCTAGTTATGACGTGCTTGTGTATCCTTCACGTGTGATTTACCACCGTCGGCTTGCAATATACAACGGAGGTGGACCGTGTGATGCTAAGTCGTTAATGTGTTTGTCTCCAGGTCCAGAATACCTAATTAATAACATAACTAAATTGCGAACACAAAAAATACAAATAAAGATTGCTAATGAGACTGTCTAGACGTCCCCCTGAGATCAATGACTCCACCAGACCACATTATAATTGTTACCCCTGGCCACCTTCGCGCTGTCTTACCCAAATTAACCCGTTCGGTGCCAGTGACGCATTTTCTATTGGATTTCAGATACATTTAGACGATTTTATGAAGCTTAGGAAACATCTATGGTAGCTATAACGATTAACTGAGATAGTCTGTAACCTTTCAATGGGTGTACGTCCTTCTCACCTGAATAAAATCGTCTAATAGTTGCCAGAATATAATGAAAAGGACGTCACCGGTACTGAATGGGTTTAAGAATTCACCCACCACTTGTCTGATAATTTCCCAGCATTTCTATTCTAAGACTTTTTGAATTGATGGTTTATAAGCATTGAAGACAGTACACTCATATGTCATAGGCTTTACCCCACTCAAAACAATTCGTGGACCCCTATGTTTTTCTCTATGCAATTATAACTATCTGGATTGAATTTAAGATAGAACCTGATTTTCAATAAATAGTATACTGTATATAGTTAGGTACGGTAGTTAATATATAGAAACTTATATTCATAAATTCGTTTCCGGAGATATATTTCCATAATTTGTAATAGGAGAAGTCCAGGAATATTTATGAGTGGGCATGAGACTATGGCATCCGAGTGTACATATCGCAAGAAACATTTTGGGGCTGTATTCATAATATCACCAACACACCAATTAATTTACAAATAAACTTAATTATTGAAATCAATGAAACTAATGAATACATGTGGTACTCCAAGGAATAGAACCTAGGATACTCACACCGAAATACATGTGGTACTCCAAGGATTAGAACCTAGGATACTCACACCGAAATTCCGAAATGCAAGAGGCTGAATGTTTATAAAACTTGAATTTCGACGAAGGCTGAATAGATTCTGTTTTCTGAGTGCACGAAGGTAGAAGGAGATCGCAACATTAAGTATACGACGACGCATTTCTTCATCTTATTCTGGCTATCACTAGACGATTTTATTCAGCTTAGGAAAGACTTGTGGGAGTCAAAGGTCCAGTTGAGAAAGTTTGTAACATTTTGATCCCTATGGACCCTTTCTAAACTAATAAAATCGTCTAATGGTAGCCAGATTAAAAGTAACGAAAGCTTCCTGGTTTGCTCTTTCAATATTTTGGGACGTGTTCTGCACTTTATTCTGGTTACCATTAGGCAATGTTATGCAGTTTATGTGAGAATAAAATGGCATATAATAATAATTTGTATGTATGTATGTATGTATATACTCAGGCACATACCCCATTGCTGAGGGTGGCCGACATGAGACAGAGCCCGAACAGAAACAACATTTAAAGTTCCCATTCTCAGGGTCCGGAACCCCTTTTGCGTTCCCTTGTCCGTTTCTCTGTCTCGTCGAATAGGAGAATTATACAATGTACCCCATTGATTTCAAAAAGCCCTCTCTAAATTATATAACAAAATCGTCTAATGGCAACCAGAAGAAAGAAAACAAAAAAAGTGTCCCCAAATTGAAAGGGTTAAGCTTATGTGACGCGCCGTGGGGGCTCACCTGGGCGCGTCACATCAACACACCCTCAAGCAGATTACGTCCGATGATATTCTAGCCAACCCCAGACGATTTTGTTCAGCTTAGGAAGAACCAGTAAGCGTCGGAGGGTGAGTTGAAATAGTCTGTACCGAAGAATATATGCCTCTTTTCATTCCAGAGGGCCTTTTCTAAGCCGAGTTGAAATAGTCTGTACCGAAGAATATATGCCTCTTTTCATTCCAGAGGTCCTCCCTAAGCTGAGTTGAAATAGTCTGTACCGAAGAATATATGCCTCTTTTCATTCCAGAGGGCCTTTTCTAAGCCGAGTTGAAATAGTCTGTACCGAAGAATATATGCCTCTTTTCATTCCAGAGGTCCTCCCTAAGCTGAGTTGAAATAGTCTGTACCGAAGAATATATGCCTCTTTTCATTCCAGAGGTCCTCCCTAAGCTGAGTTGAAATAGTCTGTACCGAAGAATATATGCCTCTTTTCATTCCAGAGGTCCTCCCTAAGCTGAGTTGAAATAGTCTGTACCGAAGAATATATGCCTATTTTCATTCCAGAGGTCCTCCCTAAGCTGAGTTGAAATAGTCTGTACCGAAGAATATATGCCTATTTTCATTCCAGAGGTCCTCCCTAAGCTGAGTTGAAATAGTCTGTACCGAAGAATATATGCCTATTTTCATTCCAGAGGTCCTCCCTAAGCTGAGTTGAAATAGTCTGTACCGAAGAATATATGCCTATTTTCATTCCAGAGGTCCTCCCTAAGCTGAGTAAAATCGTCTAATCTAAGCTAGAATTAACAAATATTTAAGACCTCATCTTATCGACGGGGTTAACTGCTGGAAGACCCATCCTCCAACAGAGAAGGTAACGCACACACACATTCACACACGCACCCATTCACACACACACATACACATACATACACAAACGCATACATACACATACAATCATACATTTTGGCTCGAAAATTCCTTGATTTTGGCCCTGTCACTCTTTCAACTCTGGGGGAGGCACTCGTCACAGGCAGTTTTGCCTTTTGTCTCTCTCATCCACATAGAACACAGACATACACACATACATTAATATGTACACACAATCATACATACACATATTCTGTAATTTTTCCAACATGTACCCATACAGACAAACACATAGACCCACACATACAAACTCACATATTCTGTAATCTTTCCCACATACCATACCCATACAGACAAACACCCACATACACACCCACACATACAAGTTCTCCCTCGAGTTAGTATTGACGATAATAACTTGTGAATGTTACCCTGATAAAGCCAGCCTGCGTCATTGATATACACACAAGACTTATTAATTCAAACACTTAATTCAAAAACTTAAATAACCCCTTCAAGATCTGAGACGCCTTTTTGGCATTTTATTCTGGTTATCATTAGACGATTTTATGCAATTTAGGAAGGATATCTAGGAATGAAAGGGGTAAGTACGGATCTAACACACTGTCTTGCATTACATTCTGGTTTCCATTAGACGATTCTATGCAATTTAGGAAGGATATCTAGGAATGAAAGGGGTAAGTACGGATCTAACACACTGTCTTGCATTACATTCTGGTTTCCATTAGACGATTCTATGCAATTTAGGAAGGATATCTAGGAATGAAAGGGGTAAGTACGGATCTAACACACTGTCTTGCATTACATTCTGGTTTCCATTAGACGATTCTATGCAATTTAGGAAGGATATCTTGTAATCAAACGGGTAAATAATATCTCAGTAACTCTTTAGCTCCCACAAGTTCACCCTAAGCTGTATGAAATCGTCTAATGATAGCCAGAATAAACTGTCCAAACTCGTCATGCCCCTCAAAGGGTTAACACCTTGAAGATTCTGAAGCTTTTTAACCCTTTCAGCACCATGACGTCTTTTCCCTTTCAGCACCATGACGCCTTTTCAGCTTTGATTCTGGCTAAGTTTAGATGAAGTTATGCAGTTTAACTCCTTTAGATCTATGCAGCCTTTTTCCTTTGATCCTGGCTAAACATAGATGATTTTATGCAGTTTAAGAAGGACCTACGTCACTAAGAGGGTTTACTGAAATTGTTTTTACCCATTTTATTCGTATGGCAGAGTGGACAGAAGGGTGCTGAGCTGGTATGGTCATGTTGAACGAATGGGAGATGAAAGGCTTACAAAGAGAATATGTGAGTCAGGTACAAGGGGAGATAGAAGGGCAGGAAGACCCCCATTGAGATGGAGAGACTGTGTAAGAAAGGCTTTGGATGATAGAGGAATGACTATAGATCAGGCAGGGGAAGTGGTGGTGGACAGGAGTGAATGGAGAATGCTTGTAAATAGTTGAGTGAACACGTGGTCATTTGGAGTAAGGGGTCGGGCGCAAGTTGGACTAGATAATAGTCCATCAGGCGCCTGGCCCGGGGAGACGATTAATATGAAGGGTGTGCCTGGAAGTGTGGTGGGAGGGCCTGTCGCTTTGGCTCCGCTGCATGTCTGCCTGCCGAGATCGGAACCTCTCCGGGTGGTCAGGGGCCGGGGGAGTGCTGGAGCGACCTTGGTAACCCTGGTCTCTGGGTCTTCTCCTGGGTGACCTGGATGTGTGAGAGTTTGTGTTTTTTATCTGTGTTTATTTTTTGTTTTATGTTGTTTTTGTGTTTTCCCTGTTCTTGCTCTGTCTTGAGTCGGCTACCCCCAAAATGGGGATTGGGCCTGAGCATATAGATAGATAGATAGATAGATAGATTCGTATGGGTAGATTACAAATTAAAGACGACCTTCTAATGGTAACCAACACTGAAAAATGATGAACATTAAGTAATGGTGGTGAAGGGGTTTACATTAGACGATTCTATATAGCTTAGAAAATAGCTCAAACAATCGGAGGGGTAGTAATAATCTCAATTGACCCTTTATTCCCACAGAACCTTCTAAAACCGTCGACTAATAGCCAGAACACAATGCACCAGTGCGTTCTCGTATCTTTAGAGGGCTAACGTCATCATACACATTTCTTTTAGGATTTCTGGCTCTTATTAGACGATTTTATGCTATTTAGGAAGGATCTATGGTAATTATAAGGGTAAATACTATCTTAATTAACCCCCTGACTACCATACACCCTTCCTAATCTTAATAACATCGTCTTATAACAGCCAGAACATGGAAAATAAATGCGTATCGGATCTGGAAAGGGTAAATAAGAAACCATCGCTACACTGTAACTTGTGTGTGGGCCTGAGCATATACATACATACATACATACATAATAACCCTCTGAGGATCTGTGACGCACTTCCTTTATGTTGTTTTTTTGTTATTTGTTATTTTGTTTTATTCAAATTAGGAAGGGTATGTGGAAGTCAAGAGGGTTTAAGGGGAGATTTCCACTTCAGGGACTTTTTTCTTTACCCCTTTCTCCCTCATATTTAGACCCATTGCTTTTGAGATTTTAAGACGTTCGCCCCATTAGTTTGGCGATTTTAAGAACTTTCACCCCATTTGTGTCACATTTAAGACCTTTCGTCTCATTTAGGTGTCGATTTTTTTCTGGCGAGCGATAGCAAGCCTGTAATTTAAGAGTAACCGGCCTTCGGCCGGGAAATTTTTCTACCGAAAAATGTACAAATTTATCTTGAAAGGGGGTCAAGGGGGTGTAATTTCAAGCTTGATGGAAGTCTAGGAAAAACACTAAAAACCTCCCCTTAATGAGCTAGTCTGTACCCTTTTAATTCCCACAGATCCTTCCTAAGCTGCACAAAATCGTCTCGTGATAATCATAACAACGTTTAAAAAGGCGTCTTGGATCCTCAAGGGTTAACGGAAATGATGCACATAATAAAGTCTTGCAAGAGCATTAGTATTATAGTCTGTTCATTGTGAGTTAGTAAACAATCACGAGTCCTACCCTCTGTAGCTAAAAAAGGGCTAGAGCAAATAGGTTGTAACTTACCACACTTATTCTTCGGTTGACTCTTCCCAGACGGTTGAAAAAATAGGTCGATTGCGTTATGAGAGGTTGAGGTCGTGATTTCCGGCCTACTATAGATGAACAGGGTATAGCAATATGAACATATAAACCAATCATTTCTAATGTATGTATACCTTTGTGTTACATTTGAACGCACCATATTCATAACGGATACTTAAATAATGAACTACTTGGTATATGCTGAAAATGATAGATATTTTCAGCATAAGAAAATAGTTTTGTCATCCGCAATATAGATAACATTAGCTGCTGTGAAATTTCCTACAGATTTGCATAGCTATATCTTTGGATGACAATATGATAGAGTGAGCTGCATGTACGACTATATTACACTAAACATACCCTTTATATAGCAACGAGAATAGGTAACATATAAACAGGTTATATATATATATATATATATATATATATATATATATATATTATAAATACATCTATTACATATACACACGTTATAGATACTTGAACTATATCTTATAACTATACAACACCTTAACTATATCTACTATAGTACAATATATATTATACCCTTTTATCTGCATTGATACAAAAATATAGGAGGTTTAGTAGTTACAATCCAACTCATCTGAGGGGCTTTTAAAATACCGTCTGTAGTTGTGAGAAAGTTCAAAGTATTTTTTACCACAAGCGTAAATTGGCTGTTTCCAAGAAGCCACTAATGCCATCTTCCTCATCCGTTCCTTAAGGGGAGGTTTGGACCCCTTCTCCCTCATATTTAGCCCCATTAACTTTGAAATTTTATTATGTTCGCCCCATCAGTCCGGCGATTATATGAGTTTTCGTTCAATTTCTTTGTCAATTTAAAGACATATCGTGCCATTTAGGTGTCGATTCTATCCTCCTGCAATTTAGGAGGAACCGGCCTTTGGCCCGAATATTTTCTACCGATAATGTACAAATTAATCTTCTTTCCTTTAAGCTTGATGGAGGTCTAGGGATCAAATTACAAACCTCTCCTTAATAATAGTGGAATCTGGTACAACACCGAAATATAAACAAGCCATATTTCTTCTATATGATTCGTTTGTTACAGTTTAGGTTTATGAGGAAGTAATGGTTTCTAGAGATGCCAGGATTCTCAGGAAATATTATATATATTAGATCATAATATTTCGATGCTATACCAAGTTCCAGTAATATTGGTCAAGTGGTCGAATATAGTCTTTTATTATCAGTATTGAGGCTAAGAGGCAGATGGCATCCACACCCACACACACACATTCCCCTTCATATATATTATTTCTGAAAAAAAATGATATATATATATATATATATATATATATATATATATATATATATATATATATATATATATATATATATATATAGGTGAGTCAATAACTTATACAACAAGCTCATGTTTAGGATCAGGGGTATACTGTACAGTCGTGGCCATTAATGCTGATACAGACATTTTCGAAGCTGGTTTGGGCTGAATTGACACTCCTTTTTAATGCTTTACCAGATATTCGCATTTTGGATGTTCGTTCAATCAGCTCAAGGCTTCAAAATGTATCAGAATTAATTAATGCATCTCTACTTTATTACAATTATAATTATAATTAATTATCGGGGATTATAAATACAAAACTAGAGAAAAATTAGTTGTCCACTATTATCTAAAAAAAAACGTACCAGTGGCCATTTTAAAATTGCATATTTCAGTGTCGGAAGCTGATTGTTATATATACGATATATCATATTAACCCCTTGAGGATTATGACGCATTTTGTTGACAGTTTATTCTTGCTATTATTAGACGATTTAAATTAGATTAAGAACGGTATATGGGCGTCAGATGGTGAAGTGAGACAGTCTTTGACCTTTTCATTCCCTCAGATTCTTCTTAAGGGGAGGTATTTACTTTGTTCCCTAGACCTCCATCAAGCTTAAAATTACACCCCCTTGAGTCCCTTTCAAGATAAATTTGTACATTTTTTGGTAGAAAAATGTCCCGGCCAAAGGCCGGTTCCTCTTAAATTACAGGCTCGCTATCGCTCGCCAGGATAAAATCGACACCTGAATAGCACAAAAGGTCTTAATATGGGGTGAAAGTTCTTAAAATCGCTAAACTAATGGGGCAAACGTTTTATAATATCAAAAGCAATGGGGCTAAACATGAGGGAGAAGGAGATCAAGAAAAAAATCCCTGAAGTGGAGATCTCCCTTTAAGCTGTATAATATCGTCTAAGGATAACCACAATAAACTGCCAGAACGCGTCATGAACATCAAGGCGTTGTGTGTCTGTTACATAGACTGCGTATTGTTCACTTTCACACGATACTACCACAACAATAGTGTTACACATTGTCCTTACACATATCTTATTAACCCTTTCAAGCTCCAATACGCGTTTCTGTTCTGTTTTCTGGCTACTATTAGACGATTTTATTCAGGTTAGTAACGGTATACGGAAGTCAAAGGGTTGATTGAGATAGTATTTACCCTTTTAATACCCACAGATCCTTCCTAAGCTGCACACACTAATCTAATGATAGCCAAAGTAACCTGCTAAAACGCACCAGAGCTTCAAGGGCTTAATAATGTTTTCTTTGAGTACCCTTAATATAATCAAGGGTTTATTAAACAGTACCCTTAATATAATCAAGGGTTTATTAAGAGTACCCTTAATATAATCAAGGGTTTATTAAGAGTACCCTTAATATAATCAAGGGTTTATTAAAGAGTACCCTTAATATAATCAAGGGTTTATTAAAGAGTACCCTTAATATAATCAAGGGTTTATTAAGAGTACCCTTAATATAATCAAGGGTTTATTAAAGAGTACCCTTAATATAATCAAGGGTTTATTAAAAGTACCCTTAATATAATCAAGGGTTTATTAAGAGTACCCTTAATATAATCAAGGGTTTATTAACTTTTGCCGGACTGTGGTATGTATTAAGCGTACTTTAAGTCTTTAACACAACTTAGCGTTTCTTTGTGGATGTGTTCTTTAAGTCACCAGTCGGGCTTTTGAGATTTCCAATAACTTTTACCAACGGGGACAATCTGCCACGGTCCATGAGGTTTTATCAATATATATAACTTCAATGTAAGTTTCTTCTTGTCGTAATAAACGATAAGCAAATCTGAGCTGTGTCTCTTTGGTTGGTGTAAGATGACTAATGTAAGTAGTCAAAGTTGCTCAGATTTAGTCAGGCTCTTGGCAAATACGGCTTATTATTTTGTCGAAGTTTATGATGTCCAGAGCTACAGAATTGCATGACATCTGGTATTATTCACAGATTAAAATAAATAATATTGTTTTCTGAGCATGTGGCAGATCCTTAGAGTACATAAGTGAGGTTAAACTAGTCTTCTTTCATGGAAAATATTCGTAAATACAATATATAAATTGTAATTTGTCTATAAAACGCAGGAGTAATAAATACATATTTCTCATATTAGTAATTATTTACAAATATCTATAACTCCCTTTCCACTAATTGTCGAATACTACATCTATTTATTATTATTTTTTGTTTAATTTTGCTTTTATCGCATCTTTCCCGGTCGATATCTCTGGTTTTTCCTCCCGCAAAGAATCCTCCTGAAGGCTCCTCTGAACTCCGGGCTGAAGATGGTGTAGATGATGGGGTTGAGGGTGGAGTTGAAGTACCCGAGCCACAGGAAGATGGAGAACATGACATCCGAGAAGTAACAGCTGGGGCAGATGGGCATGAGCAGCGCCGTCACGAAGAACGGGAGCCAACAGACCACGAAAGCGCCCGTGATGATCGCTAAGGTCTTCGCTGCCTTCTTCTCTCTTTTCGCTTCCAGACTCTCCTTCTTAGACTTTTTCTGTTGGAGCTGCTGGTTTTCCTTCGGCAGCATCTCGATTCTGGAGACCTCGGAGACGTGGGAGGATACGGAGACCGCGCCGTTGTTGGAGGACTTCTCCGGAGACCCGCTACTGACGGTGGTGAAGGCGGTGGTCTGGTGTTCTGTGACGCCGTTGGGTTTACTACTCGCGCCACCCGTCGCCGCTCCAGATCGCTCACCCTGGGGAAGGAGCAGAAGAAAGTAATGATAGGAACATCCTGGAAAAATCCTTAACCTTATAATTATGTGCGAGAGGCCTTTCTAAATATGACCCACGTTTCTTGGAATGTGTTCAGTTCAATGATGAGACACACATTCACATACACTGGAATGTCAACAAACAACATAGATGTGGATATGGGCAAGTGAACGGCCTCAGATCATAGAAGAAAGAAATATCACTATGGGGAAAGTGACTGTCGGGTGCGCTATAGGGAAAAGGGTAACTTTGCACCGTTCTGGATAAAAGGTAAGCATGGAAATACCAAATATTTTTAATGCTAAACATTATCAGAATTTAATGTGTGATACATTCATTCTTGCACCTCCCCACCCTTCAAACTCAACTCTGGAGTACCAAGCATCTTCCCTGGAGATAGACTAATCTATACAAAACTGCCCAATGAACAAACATTAAATATACAGTTGACTGACTTAACTGTAAACATTGGGTGTTCAGGCGTGACAAAATTATGCACTGTGTAAGCCTTTTAATAGTTTTCGTGTTCAAATCAGCACACATAAACGATCAAAACCCCTTTATGTGAATCATGTTTGTTACCTTCGAACACACAATAAATACAGTGTAATATTATTGACTCTCTTTAAACAGGCTTGTCACCTGGCCCGACCAGTAATACCACACTGTAAAAACTAATGTGCATACAAACGGTATGATAAAGGTATATAATATCACTGGGCATATATTGATAGTGGTTTACCTTTCTAGCCATGTATTAGATAAGTTTATCACCATCAATATACCTATATAAGGGAATAATATTACGGACACTTTATTTACTTTTTTCATACCCATAATGTTAGAGAGTGCAGGTCGGTTACAGCCATGTCACTCCGTCGATAATCATGGCAATTCTCCACGAGCAATATCTTTTCTCGCAACATTTAGGAGGTCTTTTGCCTTAGTATCAGACACATGCATGATGGTAAATTTTGTTAAGCAGCTGAATTTCCATTAAGCTTTTATATTAGACGGGAATTGCTGATAAATATTGATAAAACGGAAACACTGAAGTTGCCAGCCCGGAAATTGCTAAGAAATATTAACAAAGCTTAGATATTGAAGTTGCCAGACCACAAATTTCTGATAAATACTGATAAAACGTAAGTTATTGAAGTTACGAGGCTAAAACTTGCTGATCAATAGTGATAACACATAGATATTGAAGTTACCAGCCCCGGAATTGCTGATGAAATATTGCCAGAAAATGTATTAGTGTGACAGCGGATTTATGGGTTAGATTTGCATGGGCTTCCTTCTGATTCACCTTTTTTGTCCCGACCGAGAGTAATTGAGTTTGTTTTTGATGTCACCCAACAATTCCAATATCCGTACAGAAGTGATTGTGTGTGTGTGTGTGTGTTAGTGTGTGTGTGTGTTAGTGTGTGTGTGTGTGTGTGTGTGTGTGTGTGTGTGTGTCTTAGTGTGTGTGTACGTGTTTATGAATGTGTGTAATTAAAGTATCGCGTTTATATCGTACAGTCATGGACATTATTGTCATTGTGTCCTCTTTGAAGTAATATCTGTATTATTAATATGAGCAGTTCCAGGCATACCAGCATAAGCCAATTAAATAGTCAAAGGGTTAAACTCAGAATCACATTAATTTCTATGCCTATAAGGTTTATAGCACCGAGTCTACGCCTTGATATTTGGTATTTGTATTAATATAAGCTATATACAACATATATAATATCAAGTTGAGCGAGGTGGAGGGACAGAGAGGGAGAGGTAGACCGAATGAGAGGTGGAAGGATGGAGTGAGGAAGTACATGAACGAAGGCGGTGCTGGTTGGGGGAGGGGCATCGACTGACTGGCGACAGAGGTGCATGGGGGCGGTTCGTTCGTGACCACCCCTTCGGGGATCGCGGCGTCAGGCAATAGATAGATACATAGAAGTTGAATATATTGATAGAGATTTGTATCTGATTTAACTGTGTTGGTGGTTTAAGAGAGAGAGAGAGAGAGAGAGAGAGAGAGAGAGAGAGAGAGAGAGAGAGAGAGAGAGAGAGAGAGAGAGAGAGAGAGAGAGAGAGAGAGAGAGAGATACAAACACTACAACCCACTAAACCCTTTACAAACAATAGTAACTGCCACAACCCCCTGCCCTAGCCTTTGTTTGTGTTGGTTCTGTTATGGGCCACCTGTTGTAAGCTCACTCACTAAAGTTCTTATATTACTTATATATTTGGTTTATTATGGAAGTATAAAATGATGTACTGTATATGCAAGCTAATTTATGAATGACATTATATATATACTGTATACATATATATATATATATATATATATATGTAATAATAATAATAATAATAATAAACGGTTTATTAAAGAATGGCAGCCTCATGAGCTGAAAATACAGTGTGTGTGTGTGTGTGTGTGTGAATTTTAACACTTGTTAGTATCCTGTGAAAATAATAGCATAATGGCAATCGAAGCTTCGTAGTACCACGGTAGATCCTCGCTCAGGTGTCACTAGGGTCTGGGGTTCAATTCCCTGTTCTAAAACATCGAGCCCGATAACTGTAATTGCATACAAAATATAAAAAGTTCCATGGACTATTGTGATT
This sequence comes from Paralithodes platypus, assembly GCA_032716605.1. NCBI lineage: Eukaryota > Metazoa > Arthropoda > Malacostraca > Decapoda > Lithodidae > Paralithodes > Paralithodes platypus. The sequence goes on from CM064507.1 coordinate 41,607,510, forward strand.
GTACACGGCGTTCTTGGTGGTGGATATAGAGAAAGGAATCCCCAACTGCACCACAGTACTTATTCTGGAAAGTGTAACTGGTAGCGGCTCACTTGGTGTAGTGACTAGCGTCTCGGACTTCCACCCAGAAGGCCCGGGTTCGCGCCCACGCTCGGCGCATTAAAGATTTTTCACAAGCACTGAGTCGTTACCATCCCTCATGAGCAAAGGGATGGGGTAGTAGTACAGGACCCCAATGGAAATACGCCTAATCGGCCTTATTGAGCTATCCTTAGCTAGCTTAGCATGCGCTAGCTCGAAGAACTATTATTATTATTATTATTATAAAACTGATTTGATACGCTTTTATACAAAGATAGATTTTCTGACCATAAACACACACACAAACACACACACACACGTGCAATACAATAGTTGCATACTACGGGTTTTATCTAATAAATAGCAACTACTATCTAAATAGAACATAAGTATGGTACCAGTCTCACCTCTGCTTTCTTCCCGCGCTTTTTCTCTTCTTTCTTCTTGGTGCCAAACTTGCTCTTGTGGATGCTCTTCCGTGCGGCCTGAAATATTTTCCAGTATAGGATGAGGATGACGGTGAGAGGAACGTAGAAGGTGGCCATGGTAGCGAAGATCTGGTAGGCTAGATCTTGCGACACCAAACACTTCTTGTGTTCATTGACCCGTATCAGAAAATCCGGATCCTTCCAGCCGAACAGGGGGGCTATGGACACCACCACCGCTGTTAGCCACACCATCAAGATCATCAGACCGATCCTCGTGCCGTTCCGTGAGTGTATGTAGTCTACTCGAGTTACTGCCCAGTACCTGAAGATAAAGAAGATGGAAATATATTTAGGCATGTAGTTTGTTCTTGTCACTGAAGGGTAACTGAAGAATGAATGGTTAATTTTGTGAATGTTTGTAGCATTCGTTGACCAGGACCAGAACCTGAAGATAAAGAAGATGGAATTATATTTAGGCTTGTAGATTACTCTTGTCACTGAAGGGTAACTGAAGAGTAAATGGCTAATGTTGTGATTGTTTGTAGTATTCGTTGACCAGGACCATACTGTAGCAGACTTCACACCGAGGGGACGGAGACACCAACGGTAAACAGAGGACCTATTTAGAGGGACAGAGGAACATTTTAACCCTTACTGTACCGGTGACGTCCATTCCATTATAATCTGGCAAGTATTAGACGATTTTACTTATTTTAGGAAGGACCTCAAGCAATTAAAAGACCACCAACTCTCTCATTCATCCCTTTTAACTCCCTCAGATCCTTCTTAAACTCCACAAAATCGTCTAAAATAATATAGTCAAACAAAAAATTCATAAGACGTCGCTGGTTCAGTAGGAAATATATATATTTCACACCGTACTGTTCCCTTCTATTGTCAGGTCATTCATTTATCACAAATTTCAAAATAAGAGAATCTGTGACTTTAATATAATACCGGTATACACAGCAAAAGACAATACAAAACTATACCCGAATTTACATGGTAAGACCAAACCAAGCTGTAATTGCTTACGAAATTCGTTCATATTGTTAAAGTTTGTTTGTGTGAGTGCATATATTGTACGAACCGGTATGAATAACCCTGAGAGCTAGTGTGTGTGTGTGTGTGTGTGTGTGTGTGTGTGTGAGAGAGAGAGAGAGAGAGAGAGAGAGAGAAAGAAAGAGAGAGAGAGAGAGAGAGAGAGAGAGAGAGAGAGAGAGAGAGTCAGAGAGATACAGAGAGTCCACAGTAAGAAAGAGAGGGAGCACACCTTGTTAAAATCCGGACCATTGAAAGGAGTTGACAGTTGTGCCAATACCGCTGCAGAGTGTTCTATCCCCAACCCTTCCCACCACTCTCTATATTGGCTCTACCTACCCTGCCTTCCGAGGGTATTCCTGACTAGCCAGTTTGTGTGTGTGAGAGAGAGAGAGAGAGAGAGAGAGAGAGAGCGAGAGCGAGAGAGAGAGAGAGAGAGAGAGAGGGAGGAGTTACAGTTACTAATTATAGTTAGTATCTCAAAGGAGATACTCGAAGTGGAGAGAGGGAGATTGTGTGGTACACTGTCCTCATTGCCGAGTGTGCAAGATACCATCAACTCTCTTCTTGAAGTGCTCTACTGAAAAACAAAAATTGAAGAATTATTTACAACTTCTGAGGGATGTTTGTTCCAATCTTGTATGGGATTTTTTTTTTCCACAAATACTAGTGTTGAACTTTTAAAATTCTAACTTTCAGCCATGGTTGCGTTATATTCACATTGAGGCTAAACGTTTTGGTATAGTACACATTATCAAACTCAATAATTATTTTAAAAACTTCAATGAGTTGACCTTGTACTCTGCGTATTTCCTCCTCTCTCAGTATCCTAATCGAAGGAATAAGCTTCTTAACCCTAGCTTGTACTCTTTCCAGTCATCTTTCCGGAGTCCCGAAGACCAGAATTGAACAGCATACTCCAGGAGAGGCCGTATCAGAGTGTTGTAAAATGTGAGGAATATTACCTTATCTCAATCGTTCACAATATCTGCGTCGTAAATTAATAACACTCACTTTATATCATCTAATATACAGTGTGTTCTCTTCTCTATCTCTACCATATTCATCATGTTCCCTATACTCTTTGACCATTCTCTCTCTCTCTCTTCTTCTTCTTCTTTGCTATCCTTTCCTTCCACTGTCCCTTACTCTCGGGTTAGCTATTTCTACTAGAATTAAGTCCTGACCACCTCGCTAGGATCGTAAGGTCTGTGTGGTCAGTGTATCTATGTAAATCTATGTAAATCTCTCCCTGCCCCCTTTATTCTCCCATCTCCCATTTACCGTTCATTTGGGCTAGAGACTTTATAGTAACAGAGATCGGTCAACCTCCGCCCTATTGGTGCCACTGGTACAGGATATACAGTTTGGTCTTCGGATCAAAATTCTACACGATGGAAAATAACACGATAACGTATTTTTAATCATATTCTGGATACCTTTAGACGATTTATATTACTTTATAATCTACCTCTAGGACTCAAAGGCGTAATTACAACCTCAATAAACCCTCTACATAACATAGATCTTTCTGAAACTGCATAAAATCGTCTACTTTTAGCCAGAATCAAAAGTGAAAAGACGTCATTGTGCTGAAGGGGTTAGTTCTTAGGGTACCAAAATGGCGTCCAATATAATAGATGGCCACGCTCTCTCTTAACCTGTGGCCTAATAAAAGAACACACTTTCCAGAGTATGAGTGACAGGTAGGCCTAGACGCTACCCAGCAAAATATTCAAGGCATAAAATAGTGCATGTAATAAATAAATTACAAAAATAATATTATGTACATGAATAAATATATAAAAATAAAATAATATATATATACAGTATATATATATATATATATATATACCGGTATATATATATATATATATATATATATATATATATATATACGGTATATATATATATATATATATATATATATATAGAGAGAGAGAGAGAGAGTTTATATAACACCTGCACGTATGCTATAATGTATAACTTACGCAAGTATGATAGACGTGCCCTTTAAGTTCTCACAGTACACATTTGTTGCTATATATTGCCTATTTCCTATTTCACAACAAATTAACGCGAAATGTATACGCTGAAATAATTGACTTTATCGAGCAACAAATGTACCCTAGCGCCCAATAAACATACAGGTGACAATAGAGTGATGACACCTGCCGATATCTATATAGTTTAATGGATTCCAAACTGTCCCGAAAATGACATCGCAGCAGGAGTACTCGTGTTTGGGAACCTCTACCAACGCAGAAATGATATAGATTTGTTTCTTATACTATTACTATTTCTTATACTATTCTGTACCGACGACATCCTTTTCACTTTATTGTGGCTATTAATAGACGCTTTTATTCAGCTTAGGAAGCACCTCTAGCAATAATAAGGATTCAAATTATCTCAACCTACCCTTTTAACTACCCCAGATCGTTCCTAAGCTGCGTAATAACGTCTAAATATAGCTAGATAACATAACACACGTCGCTGGTACTCATATGGAATTTCCACGCACATTATATCTCTTTGATGTATAGTCCGAGGCTGAAATTTATGCTAAGTTAATTTAGGGCGATAATGAAGGATAATTAGCAGGGAATCTTTCAGGGCAGTTATATTAAATTGTTATGGAGGATTTGGCTTGTTTTTGACATGTTCGATCAATGTAGTACTTTAGTTTGTTCCCTAGACTAATAAAAACGCCTTCTCAGACTTTCTTCAAACTAAAAAACACATCCACTCTCTCTCTCTCTCTCTGAAATATTTATAAGGCCTTGGGTACACTGTGTTTTGGGTAGTAAATAATATTGAGTGCAAAACAACATGGGTACAAAAACAAAACAAAAACAAAACCACAATAACAAAAAGACAATTGGCAATAGATGGGTAAAGAATATTTTTGATGTAAACAACTTTGAGAACAAACTACGAAGTGGACCCAAGGCACTGAGTACGACATGATTGGTTAAATTGTGATGCAAACGAAACTAATTGTATTCTAAATAACTTGGGTCCATATTTACAAAATGTGTTGACTAGGAAACGTCTTGGGTATAAACATCACGAGATAAAATACACACATTGGAATCAAATTGAGCATTGGGTATATAAGATCGTTTGCACGACATATATATATATATATATATATTAATTAATGGATTGCGTGTGAGTGATATGCGTCTCCCAAAACCCTTTATAACATACACACACACACACACTCACAACAGGTGGTCAAATTCCTGATAGTGTGTGTCTCTCTCTCTCTGTTGGAAGGTCTATAAACTAATACTATCTCTTACTCTCCTACCAGTGTCATTTAGTTCCAGGGCAGTAGTTCCCTTTCCAATGTTCCCTTACCCACTCTAAACAACTGTTTGGACACTTGATCCTCAGTGTTTTGGAGGATAAGCAGCCTAGAAGGGTCACTAAACCTGTTGTTGCTTGATTTCCTTTGTAATCCTTTGTACTCTTATTTATACTCCTACTCCACCCCCTATCTCTCCCCAATGTACTTGAATCAATTAATGAAAGCATATAATCCTAATATCATATCTCTCCTCCACCTCCCCCCCCCTCTCTCTCTCTCTCTCTCTCTCTCTCAGGCGTCGTGTTAACTAAGGCCTTATTGAGAAAGTCATCAGCTACCGGTGGTGGCAGGTGGCCGAGAGAAACCTGTAATGGAATGCTGCTGTTGGGGGTGTTAGTGGTATTGGTGGTGTTAGTGGTGTTGGTGTTAGTGGTGGTGGTGATGGTGTTGTGATGTTGTTATAGTGTTGGTGTGGTGTTGTCATGGAATGCTGCTGTTCTGTTGGTGTTAGTGGTGATAGTGTTTAGTAATGGTGATGGTGATATTGTGGTGATGGTAGCCGTGCTGGTGGAGGTTAAAAAAGTGGTGGTGTTGGTGATAGTGTAGAGATGGTGATGGTGGTGGTTGCTGTGTTAGTGATAGTGTAGTGACTCCACTGATAAAGCCCATAATCAGGACTCGCATACATTTTTCTGATGACCAAAACAATTCAAATAATAAGTATAGAAATAATAGTCAAATTTCCAGTTTTCATTTTGCTGGGAATAATTTTTAGATTGTATCATCTTCGCTGCTCCATCCATGACGTCATAAGGTTGGTTCTATATTGAACTATAGTCCATTGGTTGTAAGTAGGCGAGAAATCATGAACTCTATCCTCTGTAACTCAAATGGGACTAGAGCATATTGGCTGTAAATTTCCACATCTATTCCTTGACTGACTCTTCCCAAATGGTAGAAATATTAGCTTGATCACTCTAGTCGTTTTTTTAATTGCAGAGGTAAGAGGTCATGATTTCTTGCCTTCTTACAACAAATAGACTATAGCAGTATTTATTGTGATTTATTATAATCTAATTAATGTAACACACAATCAGCTGTAAAAGGCAGAGCGTATATTTTACACGTTTATATTTCAATAGTGTGGAATTCACAGTCAGTTAGTGGGTGTCATAGGGCCTTTTAGGCTTCACGCCTTTGTTTATCTCTAACCAAATACTTTCAGTTCAACAGTTTTTAAATATGTTATAGCATATTCACTGTACAAATTGTGCGTTCAAATGTAAAATGTGATAATATATATACGGTATATATACAGTATATATATGCACACAGTATACCTGTATATATAAAGATTCTTCCAATCCTTTATGAAGAGATAAACCGAAGAGTACTTTTCATGTGTACTTTTTGTCACAATTAAGTGTTCATATATATATATATATATATATATTAAGACTGCGAACAATCAATTTTCCAGCTGGCTCTGCGGTAACCGAGCCAATATTAAGTCCCTCAGAAACCCGTCAGAGGGAGAGGGAGAGAGAGAGAGAGAGAGCCACGCACCAAACACACATACACAGGAATCCATTTCACTTCCATGGCCAACTCTGTCACGCTCTCGAAATTTTCCCGGTTTTTATTTTGGTCACACAATGCATAAAAAACACCGGAAAAAAACGGGGTGGTTCCTGCAAAGCGTTCCGAAAATCATATATGGAGTTTTGAATGGCTGTCCAATGTCAAAACTCTTGTCTGCTACAGTCATGGAAAAATTGGATGAAAGACTTGTATAGAAAAAAAAGGCATTTCTGGTGTGTTATTGATGGCAAAAAATCGGTGTCCAGATAACTCAACCAGTAGACCATTTCAACCAGTAGCTCTCAACCAGTACCAAATCAACCAATACGGTTAGGTTAGGTTAGGTTAGTACTATATTTTGGCACTGGTTTGGTTGGTCTTGGTTGATTTGGCACTGGTTGAGAGCTACTGGATGAAATGGTCTACTGGTTGAGATGTCCGGGAACCCGAAACATCATTACCTCCTCCTACGAAGTTAGACGTACGTAATGTTTTTTCAGCTGTTTATCTGTTTTTTATTTGCATTTGTTTATTATATAAATATTTTGACTGTAAACAAGATATCTCACGAAGTTATGAACAGATTTTAACGAAATTTGGTGAGCAGATAGGATATGAGCCAAGGAAGAAGTGATTCAATTTAGTAGGTAATATGGAGATTTTCACGAAATTTGGTGGGCAGATTTTCTAAGTGAGTGAGGGAGACAAAATATAGGCTATGCATCAAGGAAAAAAAGTGAGAGAGAGAGAGAGAGAGAGAGAGAGAGAGAGAGAGAGAGAGAGAGAGGGGTGGGGTTGCGGGTATTTCTTAAGTCAGTAACACCCGTTGCTGAGGGCAATAAGGGCCAATGTCCATTGTCAGCGCTTTAAAAAACATTTATAATTTTTTGTTTTTTTAATACTACTTAATCTTAGCTTTATCAATATGAGTTTCCTCTCTTTAAGTTTCCTCTCGTGAAGCAATACATTATATGGAATGCTTCCGTTAAAGTATATTTTATGTATTTTTTGCTTACGGTCATATTTATAATTATAAGCAGTTTTTTTTAACACACTTTATTTATTAAGTGTTCATTATCATCGAATATGTACACACACACACACACACCCACACCCACACCCACACAGACACAGACACACATACACAGACAAACACAAACACACACACACACACACAGGAAACAAAATAGCTGGCCTGGCAGTCAAGATAGCCTGAGGAAAAAGGAATAGACATACAGGGTGTATACATGTGTACAAGTTGACATACACATACAAACAAAGAGTGAGAGAGAGAGAGAGAGAGAGAGAGTTAGAGTTAGTGAGTGTGTGCATGTGTGTGATGAAGTCCATCCGCCTCTATATTTTGCCTTGGGGTGGGTGCTTGACTGTATCTCTATATATTGCCTTGAGGTGGGTGCTTGACTGTATCTCTATATATTGCCTTGGGGTGGGTGCTTGACTGTATCTCTATATATTGCCTTGGGGTGGGTGCTTGACTGTATCTCTATATTTTGCCTTGGGGTGGGTGTTTGACTGTATCTCTATATTTTGCCTTGGGGTGGGTGCTTGACTGTATCTCTATATTTTGCCTTGGGGTGGGTGCTTGACTGTATCTCTATATTTTGCCTTGGGGTGGGTGTTTGACTGTATCTCTATATTTTGCCTTGGGGTGGGTGCTTGACTGTATCTCTATATTTTTCATATATCTATATTAACTTCAACTCTTTTTCCCATGTGTGTGTGTATATGAGTGTGTGTGTTTTATAGAGACAACTCACAACTATTAACGATGACTGAACATGCTCGGAGGCAGAAGAATAAAGCGTCTACATAATTAGCTTTCCCCGGATGTCAAGAAGCGAAAAACCCCTTCAAAATTCCTGCCTCAAATAGCTCCCACCCAACCAAACCCAACCCAGGCCCTGACACCCACCTATCAATGCCCGCCCATCACGTCTCCTAAACCATCAAGGGCGTGAATAGGGTGTGAGAGATAAATTAACCCCTTCTCTACCGGCGACATCTTTTGACTATATTCAGGCTACTATTAGACGATTTTATTCAGTTTTAATAGGGCCTCCAGCCCAAAATATAGCAGGATACAATTAATCTTCTATCCTGGTATTAGATGGGTGTCTCTAACCTACTAAGGGTATGAATAGGGTATGAGATCCTTCTTCAACTGCACAAAATGTCTCTAATACTAAGGGTAGAATAGGGTATGAAGAGTATCCCGGTACAGAAGGGGTTAATGAGGTATATAGGGTATGAGAGAGGTATATATTGGTGGTCATTTACCTTTCTATCCTGGTATTAGATGGGTGTCTCTAACCTACTAAGGGTATGAATAGGGTATGAGAGAGGTATATATTGGTGGTCATTTACCTTTCTATCCTTGTATTAGATGGGTGTCTCTAACCTACTAAGGGTATGAATAGGGTATGAGAGAGGTATATATTATAATAATTGGATATGTTAAGGGGAGATATCCACTTGAGGGATTTTTTTCTTGACCCCTTTCTCCCTCATGTTTAGCCCCATTGTTTTTGATATTATAAAATGTTTGCCCCATTAGTTTAGCGATTTTAAGAACTTTCACCCCATATTAAGACCTTTAGTGCCATTTAGGTGTCGATTTTATCCTGGCGAGCGACAGCGAGCCTGTAATTTAAGAGGAACCGGCCTTCGGCCTGGACATTTTTCTACCGAAAAATGTACAAATTTATCTTGAAAGGGACTCAAGGGGGTGTAATTTTAAGGTTGATGGAGGTCTAGTGAACAAACTAAATACCTCCCCTTAACCTCTTTAGCATGAAGACGTAATTTTCATCATATACTGTTTATCATAATACGATTCTCTTTAGCTTATAATCTACCTCTAGGACTCAAAGGGGTAAATATGATCTTAATAAACCCTCTGAATAACAAAAGTCCTTCTTAAGCTGCATAAAATCGTGGAATGTTAGCCAGAATCAAAGGTAAAAAGGCGTCATGGTGCTGAAGATGTTAATAGCGATTTACCTTTCTATCCTTGAAGTGGATGGGTGTCTCTAAACAAGCTCTCGTTCACTCTGCCTCCCTCCCTCCCTCTCGGCCCCCCCCCCCCCTCTCTCTCTCTCTCTCCACTAGAATTAAGTCCTGACCACCTCGTTTGGATAGTAAGGTCTGTGTGGTCAGTCTATCTATGTAAATCTCTCTCTCTCTCAACCCCCTCCACCCCCACCAGTCATCACTCATGTCCCCCTCAGCGATGCCTTGGTCGTCATATTCGCTGATAACGCACACGCTGATAACACACAAACACCCCACTCTCAAAAAGGCTATAAAAAGGTTTAAAGTCGCTGGGTATATTTGCACTGATTTACCTTTATGATTCACCTTTCTATCCTTCCCACGAGACTTGACCTCTAATACAATAACATAGGTATAAAGTCACTGGGTATATTTACATCGATTTACCTCTCTGTTTTTCCCACGAGATCCGGCACTCTAAAAAATCAATAGAAAAAAAGGGGTATATACGCTTTTTATACCCAGGATTTTTTTACTCATGATCTTATGTACCATTTTATACCCAGGATCTTTTTACTCATGATCTTATGTACCTTTTTATACCCAGGATCTTTTTACTCATGATCTTATGTACCTTTTTATACCCAGGATCCTTTTACTCATGATCTTATGTACCATTTTATACCCAGGATCTTTTTACTCATGATCTTATGTACCTTTTTATACCCAGGATCTTTTTACTCATGATCTTATGTACCATTTTATACCCAGGATCTTTTTACTCATGATCTTATGTACCTTTTTATACCCAGGATCTTTTTACTCATGATCTATGTACCATTTTATACCCAGGATCTTTTTACTCATGATCTTATGTACCTTTTTATACCCAGGATCTTTTTACTCATGATCTTATGTACCTTTTTATACCCAGGATCTTTTTACTCATGATCTTATGTACCTTTTTATACCCAGGATATTTTTACTCATGATCTTATGTACCTTTTTATACCCAGGATCCTTTTACTCATGATCTTATGTGCCTTTTTATACCCAGGATCTTTTTACTCATGATCTTATGTACCTTTTTATACCCAGGATCTTTTTACTCATGATCTTATGTACCTTTTTATACCCAGGATCTTTTTACTCATGATCTTATGTACCTTTTTATACCCAGGATCCTTTTACTCATGATCTAATGTACCTTTTTATACCCAGGATCCTTTTACTCATGATCTTATGTACCTTTTTATACCCAGGATCCTTTTACTCATGATCTTATGTACCTTTTTATACCCAGGATCTTTTTACTCATGATCTTATGTACCTTTTTATACCCAGGATCTTTTTACTCATGATCTTATATACCATTTTATACCCAGGATCTTTTTACTCATGAACTTATGTACCTTTTTATACCCAGGATCTTTTTACTCATGATCTTATGTACCTTTTTATACCCAGGATCCTTTTACTCATGATCTTATGTACCATTTTATACCCAGGATCTTTTTACTCATGATCTTATGTACCTTTTTATACCCAGGATCTTTTTACTCATGATCTTATGTACCTTTTTATACCCAGGATCTTTTTACTCATGAACTTATGTACCTTTTTATACCCAGGATCTTTTTACTCATGATCTTATGTACCATTTTATACCCAGGATCCTTTTACTCATGATCTTATGTACCTTTTTATACCCAGGATCTTTTTACTCATGATCTTATGTACCTTTTTTCATATTTATTTTATACCTATCATACATATATTGTAGAGTGTACCTTCATTCTGGTTTATACCTATCATACATATACTGTAGAGTGTACCTTCATTCTGGTTTATACCTATCATACATATACTGTAGAGTGTACCTTCATTCTGGTTTATACCTATCATACATATACTGTAGAGTGTACCTTCATTCTGGTTTATACCTATCATACATATACTGTAGAGTGTACCTTCATTCTGGTTTATACCTATCATATATACTGTAGAGTGTACCTTCATTCTGGTTTATACCTATCATACATATACTGTAGAGTGTACCTTCATTCTGGTTTATACCTATCATACATATACTGTAGAGTGTACCTTCATTCTGGTTTACGATACGATTATAATTTAATTTATTAATTTCACTCCTAACACCAAACACCTCCAAATGAAATTAATGAAAGCATGTGATCTTCCCGGGATTCGAACCTGGGATACCACATACAGATCTTAAACACTCTAACCATTACACCATCAAGACAGTTAAGGGTTTAGTAAAGGTCTTATATCCATTTATCGAATACTGGATATCAATCTAATCATGTACTAAAAGAATGCTCGAAATGTTGGCCGGAGAGAGAGAGAGAGAGAGAGAGAGAGAGAGATGGTGATGGAGAGTTTGTGTAAAAGTGGCCATAATACTGCTTGTGTTAGGTAATAGAGAGCGCTGACACGGCGATATGCTGTGATGGATGAACCTCTCGCTCTCTAACCTTCACACCACTACTACCCCACGATTAATAGATCTCGGGAAGAGTGGTGATATAAACTCAGACTTATTGACAGAATGGTTAACATCATTTGAGACGGAACACTTTATCTGAAAATAGGTTCATTGCTCACGCACAGGGTTCAAGTCATTACACCGGTCCAATTTGGTTATTGATATGAACATGAGATGGTGGTTTATAACTCACAAACTAATGGAGTAATCAGGCTATTATTTCTACCATTTGGGAAGGGTCAGCCAGGAAATAGGTGTGGGAATGTACAGTCCATTTGCTCTAATACTTTTCCAGTTACAGAGGTTGGGATTCACGATATCTGACCTACCTACTTGTAACGGGGTATAGGATCCACAAGTATTTTATCAACATCCCCTGCATATAATACAAGTGCTGCTAACCTGTCTCCATTCACTAGCACCATAACATTATCCAAACGTTTCGTTGTTGTCAAGAAAGGGCACACAGAAAAACCCATTGGAGTCTGCATGGAGTAGAGTTCCAAACTCTGACTGCAGGAGGTCTGGTAAATTATGAATATTACTAATAAAACTATGATTATTATTATTATCAGAATATTTACTACCACTGCTACTACTACTATTACTACTACTACTACTACTACTATTATTATTATTATTATTATTATTATTATTATTATTCCCACCTGTCAAGTGCAATGGCTACCAGGTGTAGGATGGAGGCGGTGCAGCAGAGTACATCACTTGAGGTCCACATATCACACAACTCAGGGCCTAGGAGCCATTCTTGACTGATCTGTGAGAAGTAGATGGTGGGAAGGTTAATACACTTCTTATATATATATATATACACACTCTCACTCTCACTCACTCTCTCTCTCTCTCTCTGGAGGTCCACATATCACACAACTCAGGGCCTAGGAGCCATTCTTGACTGATCTTTTAGGGGTAGAGGGTGGGTTAGTACACATAATATTATATATAAACACTCACTCACTCTCTCTCTCTCTCTCTCTCTCTCTCTCTCTCTCTCTCTCTCTCTCTCTCTCTCTCTCTCTGGGGGGTCCACATATCACACAACTCAGGACCGAGACGCCATTCTTGATTGATCTGTGAAGGGTAGAGGGTGGACCCGTTAGAACACATCGTATAGACACACACACTCTCACTCTCTCTCACACACACACACACACGTACACACACACACACACACACATACACACACACTTACTTACTTAAGGTAGTCCATCGTGTCCGATGATGACTTCTTCTCCTGGATCATCGATGAGATCTTCGATGGCTGTACAGTCCAATTCTTGAGACACATTGTCTACCACAGACAGAGCAGACGTAGTCCAGGTTTGGTTGAGGCTGGGCAAGTTGTTGTCTATGCCTTCTTCGTCGTATTTCTTGGCGTTGTCTTGTTCTTGTGTTTTCAAGCAGCTGTACCCCATTATAACAGCGGGATCGCCAAAGAGACCGGTTGGCGGAGAGGTGTTCAAGATGCAAGCTCACACACACACACACACACACACACACACACACACACACACACACACACACACACACACACACACAAAACTGGTACACATAATCGGTGAGTACTAATAATCTGTCATAATATTGTGAGCGTTTTTTTATGCAGATATTTGTGCACATACTTTGATACATGTTGCAATAAATCAACTTTGATACATGTTGCAATAAATCAACTCCCCGTGTAAACGACTCATAGGTACCGGTATAGGGGACAAGGACAAACAAAGGGTCATTTAGGGGGAAGGGTAAATATTTTGTAGTCGAATATTTAATATATTCATTATTATTTTAGTTTCCTCCCTAGACCTCCATCAAACTTAAAATATCATCCATTAGATCCCCCTTCTAGATTAATTTGTACATTTTTCGGTAGCAAACTATCCCGGCTAAAGGCCAGTTCTTTCCAAATTACAGGCTCACTGTCGTTCGCCAGGAAACAATCGACACCTAAATAGCACGAAAGGTCTTAATATTGACAAAGAAATGAGGCGAAAGGTCTTAAAATCGACTAACTAATGGGGCAAACATCTTATAATCGGAAAAATAATGGGGCTAAACATGAGAGAGAAGGGGGTCTAGAAAAGCTACCCATCTCCCCTTAAGGCGGTGTCACACGAGCGCATTTTTCCGGCAATTTTCGATGAGCAAGTTTGTTCTTGTATACTATTTTAAGGGGAGATCTCCATTTGAGGGATTTTTTTCTTGACCCCTTTCTCCCTCATGTTTAGCCCCATTGCTTTTGATATTATAAAACGTTTGCCCCATTAGTTTATCGATTTTAAAAACTTTCACCCCATATTAAGACCTTTCGTGCCATTCAGGTGTTAATTTTATCCTGGCGAGCGATAGCGAGCCTGTAATTTAAGAGGAACCGGCCTTCGGCCCGGACATTTTTCTACCGAAAAATTTACAAATTTATCTTGAAAGGGGGTCAAGGGGGTGTAATTTTAAGATTGCTGGAGGAGTAGGAAACAAACTAAAAACCTCCCCTTAAGGCTATTTCGCATTGGAATCGAAAACTATACACTGTTTCTTTTCATCTGACGATAAATTAAATCCCTTAGCAGCTAATTTCTTGATACTTAACGGAAAAATATGAATCTTCAATGTCTCTGCCTAATATTAAGACCAAGTTCATCAAATTAACAACATTTTATACTACAATATCTTCAAAATAATTGAGAAATCTTGATGGAAAGTTTACAATTTACCGTCAGTTGAAAAGAAACAGAGTATAAATCGAAGGTGGATTATGTTAAAAAAAGTTTCATTCTTACGGAACTTGGAATATGAAGCGTCATAAATACAATGACAGAATAATCGCTCGTGTGAAACTACCTCAAAGAGAAAACCAGCCCTGCCATCCACTGAACTAAATTACTTTTATTTGGCCTCACCCTCATTATTCTCACTAATGAATACCATTTGTTTATGGTGGTGTTGGTAGGCCTGTGACTTAACCCTGGTATTGTTGTTGGTTGTTGGTAGGCCTGTGATCCAACCCTCGTACAGTCACTTTAAAAAAATTGTGGAACCCCTATGATTTGTTTGCTTTATGCAATTACAACTACCTATATTGATTTTTGACAGGAACTTACTTTTCGATAAACAGTCTATATATAGTTTTGTAGTTGATGTATAGCAAATTATAGGTATAACATCGTTTTCAGAAATATACCTCCATAATTATAAATAGGTCTATCTATCTATCTATCTATATGCTCAGGCCCAATCCCCACTTTTCCCAATTTTTTTTTTTTTTATTTTCCTCTATTTTTTTTTATTGGGGGTGGCCGACTCAAGACAGAGCAAGAACAGGTGCGGTCCACGAATTTATATGAGTGACTGTACTGCTGTTGGTAGGCCTGTGACTCAGCCCTCGGTGATATTGGTACAGGATAATATATAGTTTGGACTTTGGATTCTACATTCTACACGATCAAAATTAGAACACAAACAATTATAACTCTCCTCGTGTTTACCGTTTTTGTTACAATTGAGTGTTCATTTTTACAGAGTAGATAAATTACAAAGCATCATATGCAATAATAATACCTAATATTATTATGTTCCTTCCAACAACCAACCATACTCCTAAAATCGATTAATGAAATTTACAAACACATGTGGCAGTCCGTGGATTCGAACCCAGGATGCTCACACCGAAAATCAACACCTTATACATCGCACCACGAAGACAGTTATGTTATGACCTAATATGTTAGATAATTCATGACAAAATGTGTTAAATGTTACGTAAACCAAATAAAACAGGCAGTTTTATGTGCGCCAATTCATCTACATTCATTGTGTAATGTATTTTGCACACACAGATTTACCATTGTCGTGTATTTCGCCAAATTACTAGCATATTACATTTCCGAGCCGATGCCAACGCAAACTGAAATTTTTGGCAACAAACGAGTGATTTAATAGCGGGCCCAGCGAATCCGGCAGACCATAAAAAACAGAAACATGATGAAAATTGAGTAAATATGGACAGACTATGATAAATATAAGGTATAAAAAGGATGTATGTCTGTCTGTCTGTCTGTCTGTATGTATGTATGTATGTCTGTTTGTCTGTATGTATGTCTCTGTCTGTATGTATGTATGTATGTCTGTCTGTCTGTATGTATGTATGTACTTACTCTAGTTGTACTTACTCTAGTTGTATTGCGGGAGTGAGCATGCTCGTTATTTCCCGCCTCCTATATGTGTAGGTGTTATATGTATCGTTGGAATGGCTGTGGATGTGTGTGTAGTCTGTATTTTTAGCCAATTGGCGACATCGGAAACGAAGGCTTAGGGTGGATCTGTATGGTACCATTCTCACTATAGACGGTACCGTCTCGCCCGAAGGCTTAGGTAGCCATCAGGTTAGGTGAACCATATGATACCCATCTCGCCTTGTACCATTTTTGCCAACCCCAGATGGGACGTCACAACGTCGTCCACTTATTCCAGGTACCTATTTACAGCTAGGTGAACTGAGGCTAACACATGAAAGGAGACAAGCCCAATTTGTCTCCGCCCGGCCGGGGATTGAACCCCCGACCCCTCGTGTGTGAGACGAGAGCTCTACCTACTAGGCTATGGGCTGTGTGGTGGTGTGTATGTATGTATGTATGTATGTATGTATGTATGTATGTATGTATGTATGCAGACCATAAAACAGACAAGTGATGAACATGGGGTAAATATGGACAGACTATGATAAATATACGGTATACAAAGGGGTGTGATAGAGGTATATATAATCAGTGGGTATATTGGTGATGATTACTGATTTACCTCTGCATGGATAAACTGCATATAATCAAGGGTGTGAGAA
>CM064507.1:41624432-41634432 GCA_032716605.1 Paralithodes platypus
GCAGACAGGCAGAGCCACCAACAAAACAGACAGGCAGAGCCACCAACAAAAGGGAAGATGCAGCCTGGAAGATCAATGTGTACCCCCACCCACGTAAACCCCCAGCTATATAACCCCACCCACCACCCATGTAAACCCCCACCTAACCAACACACACCCATCTAAGTCCCCATCTCTCCACCTAAGCCATCACCCTACCTAGCCTCCACCCCCACCTAAATCGCCCACCCCCACCTTACCCCGAATCCCCCTGCCTAAACTCCCACCCACTACCTAAACCCCCATTCCCACCTAAACCCTCTTCCCCACCTAGCCTCCACCCCCACCTATACCCACATCCACCACTCACGTAAATCCCCACGTAAACCCACCCCCACCTTAACCCACACCTAACACCCAACCTCTCACCTAACTCCCTCACCCCTACCTAGCCTCCACCCCCACTTAAAAACCCCGCCTAACACCTAACCTCTCATGCCCCACCTGCCCCCACACCCCCAGCCTAAACCTCTACCTCCCAACCGAATCCCCACCTCTTCACCTAACCCCTCACCACACCTACCCCCAACTAACCCAGAACTCCCCACTTTAACCCCCCCCAACACCCCCAACTACAAGGGAGGTGGGGAGGTATAGTTGCAATCATTAAATCTGATACATTTTGAAGCCGCAAACAACTTAAAGGAACCTCCGAAATGCAAATACCAGGTATATTATGTATAGATGAAGAGTGTGTGAGAGAGAGAGAGAGAGAGAGAGAGAGAGAGAGAGAGAGAGAGAAGAAAAAAATCCTAGAAAGATAAACAGAGAGGAGATACATAGAGATAACCAGATAGACAGATACGTAGACAGAAAGAGAGATAGATAAAGAGAGAGAGAGAGAGAGAGAGAGAGAGAGAGAGAGAGAGAGAGAGAGAGAGAGAGAGGAGATACATAGAGACAACTAAATAGATATATTGACAGAAAGAGAGATAGAGAGTGTGTGTCTATTTGTGTACGAGAGAGATAGAGAGAGTGAGAGTGAGAATGAGAGAGAGAGAGAGCGAGAGCGAGAGAGAGGCAGGGTGTCTACTGGGAGGATTGATTGCCGTGATCACTGTTAGGCACGACGACACTCCTGCACCCTCACTAGGAACAAGGATGAAGGGGGGCGGGAGAGAAAAGGGGGTAGGCTGAGTGAGGATGAAGAGAGATGGGGGGGGGGGGGTCGAGAAGAGGGAGGGTAGGATGAATGAGGTTAGTGTGAGTGGTGGATAGGGTTAGTGTGTGGAGGGGGAAAGATGGAATTGGGGAGAGGGAGGGTAGGGTGAGTGTGGAGGGGGAAGGGGGGTTGAAAAGAGGAAGACCTTTCAAGATAAATTTGTTAACAAAAATTGGTAGACAAAATGTTCCGGTTTCTCTTAAATTACAGGCTCGCTATCGCTCGCCAGGATAAATCGACACCTAAATGGCACGAAAGAAATGGGGCGAAAGTTCATCTAACAGCCAAAGTAATGGGGTAAACGTCTTAAAATCTCAAAAACAATGGGACTAAACATGAGGGAGAAGGGGGTCCAGAAAAAAACTCAAGTGAAAATTTCCCCTTAAGATTAGCAGCCCAGCAGCAAGACCACTCCACCACACTCTACCATTTGATGATGATGATCGTACAGTCGACCAAATAAGTGATGTCGCGGCACCAAGAATAGTTTGATCAACCATTGGTATCAGCCCTATCTAAACTTTATTGCATCGTTTCGATTGAGATACACAAACATGTTCCTACCTTTACACACCCTATTTAACATCTGAGAGACATTAATACAGCACACAGCGAGCAAAACGTAATGGCAGAGGAGACACGGCTTATTGCGCCAACTGTACATAAATCAGGTATGTTAAAGCAGAATGAAGGTAAATGTGATGTAAATGTTGTGTCTAGTTAAATTATGTAGCGACTAGAAAAAACATGGAATTAGTGCCCGTCTGATGTTGCCTTTAGCATGTGTCAG
The DNA here is from genome assembly GCA_032716605.1 of Paralithodes platypus. Taxonomy (NCBI): domain Eukaryota; kingdom Metazoa; phylum Arthropoda; class Malacostraca; order Decapoda; family Lithodidae; genus Paralithodes; species Paralithodes platypus. The sequence goes on from CM064507.1 coordinate 41,626,424, forward strand.
TTATTATGGTCAAGGGAACGTGTGTGTGTGTGTGTGTGTGTGAGAGAGAGAGAGAGAGAGAGAGAGAGAGAGAGAGAGAGCGTGTACGTACGGTATTTATGAACGTATGTGCGTGTATGTATATTTGTATGTGTGTGTCTGAGGAGAACAATTGATTATGGTATATGGGCCACGGTGAGAGACATGAAGATGAGTGAGTGAGTGGGTCAAGTTGAAGAGAGAGATAGAGAGAGATTTACCTAGATACACTGAGCACACATACCTTACGAGCCATACGAGGTGGTCAGGACTTAATTTGAGAGAGAGAGAGAGAGAGAGAGAGAGAGAGAGAGAGAGAGAGAGAGAGAGAGAGAGAGAGAGAGAGAGCGAATCAAGCTGAATAATTCAAGGTGGGATTGAGAGAGAGAGAGTGGGGTGGAGTCATTGAATCAGAGACGATGGTTTAAAGTGGGATATTTTCAGTGTGTGTGTGTGTCTGTGTCTGTGTCTGTGTGTGTGTGTGTGTGTGTGTATGTGGTTTTATGTATATACTGTATATGTGTATGCATGTGTAGTATATATATGTGTGTGTATATATATAATGTAAACCAGAGACCTTAGAGCCAGTCAATCTTCAGCAGCAGCTCTGAGAAAAGTCTATATTGGCTCCAGGATAATCACAGCTTAATGGAAATAGCAAAACAAATAGGTTACAGTTGCCTACAGAAATATGTATACACGATGTGGTTTTATATGTACTGAAGGAAATATGTATACACGATGTGGTTTTATATGTACTGAAGGAAATATGTATACACGATGTGGTTTTATATGTACTGAAGGAAATATGTATACACGATGTGGTTTTATATGTACTGAAGGAAATATGTATACACGATGTGGTTTTATATGTACTGAAGGATATATGTATACACGATGTGGTTTTATATGTACGGAAGGAAATATGTATACACGATGTGGTTTTATATGTATGGAAGGAAATATGTATACACGATGTGGTTTTATATGTACTGAAGGAAATATGTATACACGATGTGGTTTTATATGTACTGAAGGAAATATGTATACACGATGTGGTTTTATATGTACGGAAGGAAATATGTATACACGATGTGGTTTTATATGTACTGAAGGAAATATGTATACACGATGTGGTTTTATATGTACTGAAGGAAATATGTATACACGATGTGGTTTTATATGTACTGAAGGAAATATGTATACACGATGTGATTGTATATGTACGGAAGGAAATATGTATACACGATGTGGTTTTATATGTACTGAAGGAAATATGTATACACGATGTGGTTTTATATGTACGGAAGGAAATATGTATACACGATGTGGTTTATGTACTGAGGAAATATGTATACACGATGTGGTTTTATATGTACTGAAGGAAATATGTATACACGATGTGGTTTTATATGTACTGAAGGAAATATGTATACACGATGTGGTTTTATATGTATGGAAGGAAATATGTATACACGATGTGGTTTTATATGTACTGAAGGAAATATGTATACACGATGTGGTTTTATATGTACTGAAGGAAATATGTATACACGATGTGGTTTTATATGTACTGAAGGAAATATGTATACACGATGTGATTGTATATGTACGGAAGGAAATATGTATACACGATGTGGTTTTATATGTACGGAAGGAAATATGTATACACGATGTGGTTTTATATGTACTGAAGGAAATATGTATACACGATGTGGTTTTATATGTACTGAAGGAAATATGTATACACGATGTGGTTTTATATGTACGGAAGGAAATATGTATACACGATGTGGTTGTATATGTACTGAAGGAAATATGTATACACGATGTGGTTTTATATGTACTGAGGAAATATGTATACACGATGTGGTTTTTATGCTGAAGGAAATATGTCTACACTATGTGATTGATATGTACGGAAGGAAATATGTATACACGTTGTGGTTTTATATGTACTGAAGGAAATATGTATACACGATGTGGTTTTATATGTACGGAAGGAAATATGTATACACGATGTGGTTGTATATGTACTGAAGGAAATATGTATACACGATGTGGTTTTATATGTACTGAAGGAAATATGTATACACGATGTGGTTTTATATGTATGGAAGGAAATATGTATACACGATGTAGTTTTATATGTATGGAAGGAAATATGTATACACGATGTGGTTTGCTATATAATCATTAATTGGCATATGACTTAACTACCCTATTAGAAAAGAGATGTCTAACTCAAACAAATAGGTACAGTTGCGTTCATTAAAGGGGAGATTTCCACTTGAAGGATTTTTTTCTTGACTCCTTTCTCTCCCTCATGTTTAGCTCCATTGCTTTTCTAATTTTAAGACGTTCGCCCCATTATTTTGACGATGTTAAGAACTTTCGACCCATTTCTGTCAATTTTAAGACCTTTCGTGCCATTTAGGTGTCGATTTTATCCTGGCGAGCGATAGCGAGCCTGTAATATAAGAGGAACCGGCTTTCAGCCGGGAAATTTTTCTACCGAAAAATGTACAAATTTATCTTGAAAGAGGGTCAAGGGGGTGTAATTTTAAGATTGCTGGAGGAGTAGAAAACAAACTAAAAACCTCCCCTTAATTCTAACACATTATGAAGCCTTTAAAATTGTCAAGGAACTTCCGAAATACAAATATCAGGTAAAACACTTATAGGAATCTTCAATTCAACTCGAGACACCTTTAGAAATATAGCATAAGCATTACTAATGAGACATAAAAAGGGGCGAGGGAACGCGAATATGGTCCCAGACCCTGAGAATAGGAACTTTAAATATTGTTTATGCTTGGGCTCTGTCTCGTGTCAGCCACCCCCAGCAATAGGGTGTGTGCCTGAGTATATACATACATGCATATATACATACATACATACATACATACATACATACATACATACATACAAACTGAGACTGTACAATCGCGCTAATAAGTGATGTCTCGGCACCATATGTTTTGATCAATAATTGGTATCAGCAATATCTAACCTTCATTTCTTCATATCGAGTGAAATATACTAACATGTTCCTACAATTACCCACCCTATTCAACATCTGACAGATATTAATACAACACAGAGCAAGCCAAATGTAATAATAACAGCTGGGGCATGACTTATTAGCGCGACCGTACATCAATAAAAGGTATAATGATGGTGTTTACCTTGCTATCCTTGTCCTGGCCATCGTAATATAGCTTCCAATGGGTAGCTAGTGTGTAGGCTCATTGTGCTGGCCATCGTAATATAGCTTCCAATGGGTAGCTAGTGTGTAGGCTCATTGTGCTGGCCATCGTAATATGCTCATACATAAGTATATTGGTATTAATAAACCCATTGAATATCAAGATAGACAAGTAAATCACTATCAATATACCCGATGACCTCATATACATCTTTCTTGTTTATAACCTAGATTTTTTACAGTGTACCATCTCTCTTCGTTCTCTTATAATTAGGTTATAATTATAGTTTGCTATATACAGTATATACTTGTATCTCTCTCACTCACTCTCACTCTCTCACTCACTCTTACACGTACACACACTCTCCATGAATCTATCTATCTATCTATCTATCTATCTCTTAGTAACTCATTCTAACTCACTCACACACACCCCTCCCTCCCTCCCTCCCTCTGTCTCCAACCCTTTTATTCATACCGTTTTTACAACCTTGCTATGTATCAGCGCAGCCAACCTTCCGTGTGTGTGTGTGTGGGCGGGGGGCGGTAAGAGAACTTTAAGATTTCCAATACCAGTGTTAATTAGGTATTAATTATGACCGTGGCTCTTACACACACACACACACACACACACACACACACACACACACACACACACACACACACACACACACACACACACACACACACACACACACACACACACACACACACACAGGGGGACAAAATGGAGACAATGAAGATAATAAATAATGGATAGATGAATAGGGAAGTAGGGCAAAAAGAGGGAAGAAAGAACATATTGAAAAAGTGAGACATAGAAACAATATAGAAATAGAAATATATATATCTATATATATATATATATATATATAGATATATACGGTATATTATACATATATATATATATATATATATATATATATATATATATATATATATATATATATATATATATATATATATATATATATATATATATATAGAGATATATATATATCTATATATATATATAAAGCTGTTTATTCACGATCACTTACCAATAACGTTATGGGTGTGTTTTACGGTACACATGATCGGATCAAACGTATCCCCAGATCACTGACCGCCGCTATCATTTACATATCCACCCAACCAGATAATTTACCTTTTGCCCAATATAGGGGGAGTCTATTATCACGGGCTCTATACTCTCTTTCATTCCGTCTGACAGTAAAGTCAATCCCTCAGCAGCTAATTTATCGATACTTAATAAAAACCATCTAAAACCACCATATCTCTGCCTCATATTAAGACCAAGTATATACAATATAATAATTACCACCATATGTCACTACAAAATATTCAAAATAACTCAACGCATCTTGAGAGGAACTTTGCAATTTACCGTCAGTTGAAAAGAAACAGTTTACCACATACACTAGTTTTATTTTCTCGAAAAATATTAACCCCTTCTGTCCCTTAAGTCTGGCTACTATTAGACGATGTTATTCAACTTAAGGGGAGGTTCTGTGGGGGCGCTCGGTTATGGCCTTGGCCTTGCTCGGGGCCTTGGGGCTGTTCGGCCAGGCAGCTTGGGGAACAACAACAACAACAACAACAGGGGAGGTTTTTAGTGTGTTCCCTATATTTCCATCAAGCTTACGATTACACCCCCTAGAACCCCTTTCAAGATAAATTTGTACATTTTTCGGTAGAAAAATTTCCCGGCCAAAGGCCGGTTCCTCTTAAATTACTGGCTCGCTATCGCTCGCCAGGAAAAAATCGACATCTAATTGGCACGAAAGGTCTTAAAATTGACATAAATGGGGCGAAAGGTCTTAAAATTGACATAAATGGGGCGAAAGGTCTTAAAATCGCCAAACTAGTGGGGCGAAAGTCTTAAAATCTCATAAGCAATGGGGCTAACCATGAGGGAGAAAGGGGCCAAGAAAAAAAAACCTCAAGTCGAGACCTCCCCTTAAAAAGAGCCTCCAGCAATGAACGGCTTCGAAATATCTCGCATAACCCCTTTTACTACCACAGATCATTCTTAAATGGCACAAAAACTTCTAAATATCGGTAGAATAGAATTAAAGAGACGCCGTATTCTCCCTACCAATCCCCTCTTGACAGACCTAATCCATCTGACTCACCCTACAGCTCTTTCTGTCGCACAAACACACACACACACACACACACACACATTACTTCCTAACATACCATATACGCCACCCACATAATTATAAAGTAAGCTCCCTGCACCTACAAATAACACACACCCACCGCCACACACACACACATTACTTCCTAACATACCATAATTATACGCCACCCACATATAAAGTAAGCTCCCTGCACCTACAAAATAACACACACACACACACACACACACACACACACACACACACAAACACACACACACATTACTTCCTAACATACCATAATTATACGCCACCCACATATAAAGTAAGCTCCCTGCACCTACAAATAACACACACACACACACACACACACACACACACACACACACACACACAAACACACACACACATTACTTCCTAACATACCATAAGTTTATAACGCCACCCACATATAAAGTAAGCTCCCTACACCTACACACACACACACACACACACACACACACACACACACACAGTCAATTATCTGCACCTACACATATACTCCTAATGTTCTTTTAATAACAAGGTATTCGGTGTGTAAATTGACGCTATTCTTACTGGTAGTCTCGTGCCCTAATGCCTTTGACATCATAATTATGTACGGATATGATTAGGAAATTTAGGTGTATTGGTCAGGTTGGAGCTTTAGTTTATGAGATGTTCTCCATTGTTTTCTAGAATGTATTGGTTATTGGGAGAGAGAGAGAGAGAGAGAGAGAGAGAGAGAGAGAGAGAGAGAGAGAGAGAGAGAGAGAGAGAGAGAGAGAGAGAGAGAGAGAGAGAGAGAGAGAGAGAGAGAGAGAGGGAGGGGGAGAGAGAGGTAATGAAAATGAGAGTGAGTGTTAGTATGTGAGAGTAAGAAGAATTCTGTCTAGCCACGTTCGAAGAAGAAGAAGAAGAGCAAGCAAGGTAGGTAAAGGTGAAGCAAGCCTAATATGGAGTAAAAAGCCGGTCTGGTGCGAGGTGTGAGGATGAAAGAGAGAGAGAGAGAGAGAGAGAGAGAGAGAGAGAGAGAGAGAGAGAGAGAGAGAGAGAGAGAGAGAGAGAGAGAGTGAAAGTGAGAGAGCGAGGTGTGAGGATGAAAGCCCAGGTGGTAGGTGTGGGGTGAATGAAAGCATACACACACCCCGATAAAGACAGCAGCCAGGTCAACATGTGAGAGAGAGAGAGAGAGAGTGTCTGTGTGTGTGTGTGTGTATGGCAGAGATAGATAGAGAGAGAGCGTCTGTGTGTGTGTGTGTGTGTGTGTGTGTGTGTGTGTATGGCAGAGATAGAGAGAGAGAGAGCGCTGTAGGGGGAGTCACAGGGATTAGGTCAGGCAAGAGGGGATTGGTAGGGAGAATACGGCAAAGAGAGCGAGAGAGAGAGAGAGAGCACAAAGGAGTACAACATAAAACAAGCAACAACAGATCTATTAATCCTTACGAGGCTGCTTGTAACTAAACTACCGATCCTATATGAAAACGGGAAAGTGGTGCTATTCGTTTTGTTCTAGGCAAGTGATAGTGACCTTGCAATTTAGGAGCGAAACAGGTAAGCCCCCCCCCCCCCGCCCCCCTTCGGATAAAATAGGGTTAACTCGTGATGGTTTAGATTGTTAATGCAAATTTCGCAAAATATGGTACTAGAGCTAAAAAAACAAAAAAAAACAAAAAAAAAAACTGCCTAGATCACCCTTCATGCTAGACACACACACACACACACACACACACACACACACACACACACCTAATGGGGCACACTCATAAGTGGATCCCCCAAAAAACACCACCCTTGGATTAGATAGAGTTAAGGGGGGAGGGTAAATATCTGGTCGATTATTTCATATATTTATTACTATTTTAGTTTCCTCTCTAGACCTCCATCAATCTTAAAAACACATCCATTACATCCCCCTTCTAGATAAATTTGTACATTTTTCGGTAGAAAAATTTCACGGCCAAAGGCCGGTTCTTCCAATATTACAGGCTCTCTATCGTTCGCCAGGAAAAAAATTCGACACCTTAATGGCACGAAAAGTCTTGATATTGATATAGAAATGGGACGAAAGGCTTTAAAATCGACAAACTAATGGAGCGATCATCATAAAATCTGAAAACTAATGAGGCTAAACATGAGGGAGAAGGGGGACCAGAACAACGACCCATATCCCCTTAAGGAAGGAGTAAGAGAAAGAGCTATACAAAGGAATAGACTTCAAAGAGAATATCAGTGAGCAAAGATGAGGAGAAGGTGTTACTCACTCAGTTACTTGTTCGTCAAGGGGAATCCACGCAATGCGAGCTAAGCTCATTATTATCGCGCCTCCTTAACTGGGAATGTATTGCGTGAAATGCATGTTAAGTGTTTTATGTACTGTTGGAATGGCTGTGGATGTGCGTGTAGTCTGTATTTAGCCAATTGGCGACATCGGAAACGAAGGCTTAGGGTGGATCTGTATGGTTTCTCACTATAGACGGTATGTTTAGCTAGGTGAACTGAGGCTATTTGTCTGGGGATTTGTGAGACGAGAGCTCTGGGTAGGCTGTGGTGTGTGTATGTGTTGTGTGTGGGTGTGTGGGGGGGGGGGGGCGTGTGTGCGTGTGTGTGCGTGCGTGTGTGTGAAATTGGCACACAATAGG
>CM064507.1:41639432-41659432 GCA_032716605.1 Paralithodes platypus
TCATACACGCACTCACCACCACCACCTCGGCGACGTATACAGACTAATAACACACGTAACAAAGCCACTCCAACAGCTTCTTCTCCTCTCTACACACTTCAGAAAATAGGAAAAGTAGAAAGTAGCTACGAGGTGCCGTTGTAAAGGTTTATTCCTCAATACCTTCACCTGACCTGACCTCCACCACCACCACCAGCACCACCAGGAATACAGAGTGAAATGTTGTTCAGAGAAAGTAAAAAAACAAAAACAAGTGAAAGAAAAAAAGAAAAAAAAAAAGAGCGCGCGAAGAAAATCAATAGAGACGAGCATGTGAAAAAGAAAAGACGAAAGAGAAAGATGTATTCCACTCCCCCCCGCCCCTTCCCCAAACTCCACCTCCACCCAAGCCCCCCCCCCCCCCCAAACCCCAGAACCCCCTGCTAGCTATATCTTCGCATTTTTCCGTAGCAAAATGTGCAGGATTATCCTAGTTTGCAAGTTTGCTATCGCTCACTAAGAAAATATCAACATCTGAATGCAGCGAAACGTCTTATAATCGTCAAACTAATGAGCTGATACGTTTATATCGCCGAAATAATGGTACGAAATAAGGAAATGGGGGCAGATGCCCAAGCTAGTGAGACGAAACATGGGAGATGGAGGGGGTGGGGGGTGGGGAAATAAAACTGACCACCCTCGGCCATAATACAGCACAGACAAAATTGTTGTGCGAAGGAGGAGGAGGAGGAGGAGGTGGTGGAGTAGAAGGAGGTGGAGTAGAAGGAGGTGGAGGAGGAGGTGGTGTAGAAGGAGGTGGAGGAGGAGGTGGTGTAGAAGGAGGTGGAGGAGGAGGTGGTGTATACAAAGGAATACAAGGAGAACGACTACGAGGTAGAGAAAAGGATAGCAAAGAAGAAGGTGTAGAAGGAGGAGGAGGAGGAGGAGGTGGTGGAGGAGATGTATACAAAAATCAGAGGGACTGAAGAAATCAATAGAGGCATGTGAAAGGTAAGAAGAAGAAGAAGAAGAAGAAGCAGAAGCAGAAGCAGAAGTAGACGAAGAAGAAGAAGAAGAAGAAGAAGAAGAAGAAGAAGAAGAAGAAGAAGAAGAAGCAGAAGAAAAGGAAGAAGGAGGAGGGTGGGGAGGAGGAGGAGGGTACTGGTTGAGTATTTGTTTAAGCTTGATGGTGGTCTAAGGAGGAAACTAAAAAAAAAAATAATAATAAAAAGATACATAAATGAAGACAATAAATACGCCCATCCCCGCCTTAAGAAGCTTGCCTCATAAGCTGCCAGACCAGTGATGAAGATAAGTGTTGAGGGAAAGAGCCCGTGTATGATACGGTGTTAACCTCTTCAGCCCCAAGACGTCTTTTTACCTTTGATTCTGGCTAGATTTAGACGATTTAGACGATTTAGACGATTCTGGCTAGATTTAGACGATTGTATGCAGTTTGAGATGGATCTATGTACTCAAGGGGGGAGTATACAGAGATCGCATTTACCCATTGGAGTCGTACAGGTAGATTATAAGCTAAAGAAAATCGTCTAATGGTAACCAGAATATGATGACAATTACGTCTTGGTGCTGAAGGGGTTAAGGGGGATGGTTCACTTTTTGGTCGATTTTTTGTTAATGTATATATTATTGTTCTAGTTTCCTCCCTAGACCTCCCTTAAACTTTAAAAAAACACCCCTAGCCCCCCCCCCCCCCCACCCCCACCCCTTCAAGATAAATCTGTACATTCCTTTTTATAATTACAGGGTCGCTATCGCTCGCCAGAAAAAAATCGACACCTAAATGACACAATAGGTATTAACATTGATAACGGAATGGAGCTAAAGGCGTTAAAATCGCCAAATTAGTGGGTCGAACGTCTTAAAATGTCAAAACTAATAGGGCTAAACACGAGGGAGAAAGGGGTCCAGAAAAAAGACCCATCTTCCCTTAAGTCCTTGTTTGATATTTACAATTGTCAAGCACACAACTATCGCTCTCTCTCTCTCTCTCTCTCTCTCTCTCTTTCACTCTCTCTCTCTCACTCTTTCACTCTCTCTCTCTCTCTCTCTCTACTCTCTTAATCTATCTGTCTATCTCTATTTATCTTCCTATCTAACACAAACACACACTCACTCAATTACTCACACACTCTCTCTCTCTCTCTGTCCAACTTCTAGCTATCTCTAATTCTCCCCATGTCTGTCAGTCCATTTCTCGCTCCCCAACTCTCTCTCTCTCTCTCTCTCTCTCTCTCTCTCTCTCTCTCACATACACACACAGACACAAACACACTTTCAACCATCTCTTGTTCTTTCCCTTTCTGTCCATCTACCTCCCTCCCTCTCTCTCTCTCTCTCTCTCTCTCTCTCTCTCTCTCTCTCTCTCTCTCTCTCTCTCTCTCTCTCTCCCCCCCCTCTCTCTCTCAGACACACACACACACACACACATATTCTTTGACCTTTAATGTTCTCAGGGGTGTAAAAGGAGCTTGGGCCTGAACTGTCTTGACGTCTGGCAGAACTATGAGGATTTGGGTTCCCACTTTGTGTTTCAAGGGGACAGTGGTTATTTGTGTGTGTTTGGTCTATTAATTAATGTATTCATTTATATTATAGTTTCCTCCCTACACCTCCAACAAACTTAGAAAAACATCCCCTAGACCCCTCTTCAAGATAAATGTGTACATTTTTCGGTAGAAAAATGTTCCGGCCGAAAGCCGGTTTCTTTTAGAAATACATGTTCGCTATCGCTCGCCAGGAAAAATTCGACACCTAAATATCACGAAAGGTCTCAAAATCGACAAACTAATGGGGCAAACATCTTAAAATCTGAAAACAAATGGGGCTAAACATAAGGGAGAAGGGGGACCAGAATAACCAGCCCATCTCCCCTTGAATCCTCTTTAGGCTCCCAGCAGGGCATCAAGGCATGAGTGGTGGTGTGTGTGTGTGTGTGTGTGTGTGTGTGTGTGTGTGTGTGTGTGTGTGTGTGTGTGTAGGTGGAGTGGTGTGTGTGAGTGTGTGGAATGGTGTGTGTGTGTGTGTGTGGAGGTGTGTGTGTGTAACTGTGTGTGTGTGTGTGTGTGTAGGTGGAGTGGTGTGTGTGAGTGTGGAATGGTTTGTGTGTGAGTGTGGAGGACTGTGTGTGTGTGTGTGGAGGGGTGGGTGTGTGTGTAGAGGTGTATGTGTGTGTGTATTTGTGTGTATCGTTCTAAAACCCCTTATAATTATACAGTCCTATATGTTCCCACTCTTGCCTCCATTGACGATCCCCAACGACAGGAAAAATTATGCTTCCTTTACATGTGGCTAGAGTGTTTATGGTAGTTACTAGAGAGAGAGAGTGTGTGTGTGTGTGTGTGTGTGTGTGTGTGTGTGTGTGTGTGTGTGTGTGTGTATTGTGTTATGTATGTACGTGTTGTGTGACATTAAACCTACACCACCCCCTATTTACTAACCTTATCGTGGGACACAGGACACTGCTCTATGGCCTTACCTGCAAAGAAATGAGAAAGGCATATATAATCATTGGATATATTGATGGACAGAGATGATTGATAAATATAAATGGATGTTGTATATGACGGAGAGCTCTAGAGATATAAAACAGACACACAAATTTACATCTAAATCGATACAAATGCAGACAAATGCAGTCATATATATATATATATATATATATAATAAAAAAAACTAAATAAAAGAGAGAGGAAAAAAAAACTTTCCAGGAATCAGCTTTCATACTTAATCTCATCCTCTTAAAAATGGAGAGATCATATGTAAATGAAAAATGATGGGTGGGTATTAAGGGAGATGGGCGTATTTATTAAGGGAGATGGGCGTATTTATTAAGGGAGATGGGCGTATTTATTTAATTATTGTTTTATCTTATTATTATTTTTTAACTCCTCCCTAGACCTTCATTAAGCTGTAAGAAACACCCCCTAGATCCCCCTTTACACACACACACACACACACACACATACACACTCACACCCAGACTCACACATACACACAAACACACATACACAGGATAAAAGGGGTGCTGGGGTGAGCTTCAATACAATTTGGTGGTGCATGTAAAGGAAAGTCCAGGGGTAGCGTCAGCAAGCAAGGCAGTCACGGGCTAGCTGAGGGAGGACGTGGCTGGAATCTAGCGTGTGTGAGAGAGAGAGAGAGAGAGAGAGAGAGAGATGTAAAGGAAAGGCAGGGGTAGCGTCAGCAAGCAAGGCAGTCACGGGCCAGCTGAGGGAGGACGTGGCTGGAATCTAGCGTGTGAGAGAGAGAGAGAGAGAGATAGAGAGAGAGATGTAAAGGAAAGTCCAGGGGTAGCGTCAGCAAGCAAGGCAGTCACGGGCTAGCTTAGGGAGGACGTGGCTGGAATCTAGCGTGTGAGAGAGAGAGAGAGAGAGAGATGTAAAGAAAAGGCAGGGGTAGCGTCAGCAAGCAAGGCAGTCACGGGCTAGCTGAGGGAGGACGTGGCTGGAATCTAGCGTGAGAGAGAGAGAGAGAGAGAGAGATGTAAAGGAAAGGCAGGGGTAGCGTCAGCAAGCAAGCAGTCACGGGCCAGCTCGAGGGACGTGGCTAGAATAGTAAATAAAGGCCGAGAAACGCTAGCATCATGCTACCATCTCTATAACATCGCTCTAAAATGGCTAAAATCTCCAACATCGCTTGAATTCGTGTCGCTAGATGTAAAAATGGCCGCTAGATTGAAGTACACAATGGGAGAAAATAATCAAGGGTTCAAGGGTATATAAAATCAAGGGTATACAATGAAGGGTGTAAGGGTATAAAAAGAGATGAGATAAAGAGATATCAAGATGGACAATACAGTAACCTTTCCGAATCCCCCTAAACTATACAACGTGTCTGTACCCTGATGGACTATGTATGTATGTAAGGAAGGCTTGTATCCCCTCCGCCCCCTCCTCCGCTGCTCCCCCCCCCCCCCCCCCCCTACCTCTCGGCAGTCCTCGGCGGTACCACAACACACACCCACGATAAATCCAGGTGTCGCAGGATTCCCATAACCAATATATCCCGCCTCGATAATACATTAATCCCCGTACTACCTCCTCAACCACCCCTACCCCCCCTGTACCCCCCCCCCACCACCCCAACCAACCCCTGGACCCCTCTTCACAGCCCCTCTTTCTGGACCCCCCCCCCCCCCCTCCTCTCCTCTTGACCCCACTTCCCCTTCCCCTCTTCCTTAGGCCCCCCCTTTATCTAGACCTCCTCACCTCTTCCTAAGTCCCCTTATACTCCCATCTACGCCCCCCCCCCCCCCCTCCTCCTCTCCTGTTCCTTGACCACCTTACCGCACCACCACCACCACCACCACCATATCTCAGCCCACTCTTCATATCCGGGCGAGTACTTGTTTTATGTTCTCTCTTGCCACAAACAATCTGAGGCAAGGAAACATACATATCTTCATTATTTATAGTCGTGGGTGTCATGTGTATTATTTTTAAACACCAATAACCCCAAAATTAAATTAATGAAAGCATTATATTCTTCTCACAAGATTCGAACCTAGGATATTTCATACATAACTTACACGCTCTAACCATTACACCATCAACACTACATCACGACACTGCCTAGGTTTAACCCTTTCAGTAATAGCATGCTGTTATTCATCGTATTCTGGCTAACATTAGACGATCTTTTTCACATTTTAGAGAGATCTATAGTAGTTAACCCCTTCTTTACCGGTGACGTCTTTTTATCTTTACTCTGGCTGCCATTAGACGATTTTATTCAGTTTAAAAAGAGCCTCTAGCAATTAACAGGCTTCGAACTATCTCACTTAACCCTTTTTATTTCCACAGATCCTTCTTAAACTGCACACAATCGTCTAAACATATCTAGAATAAAATTACAAAGACGTCGCCGGTACAGAAGGGGTTAAAGGGGCCTAAGAGGTCTAGGGAGCATTATTGAGTTTGACGGGGATGTCGGGAGGCGTTTTCTATAGGTTGAAGGGTGTATAGGGCAAACTTAAAAATAATATTTGAAATTTATCAAAATATTAATTATTTAGTTAGTTATAATGGGACTTCAGAGGCTATCAACCCTTCTGTATTATTTAGCAAGCACACTGTAAGTCAAGAATAGCGTCAGGACTGGAGCCTCTGTTCGAGAAATCCCATCCCTTGTGATCAAAACAAAGTCCCCAACAATAAATGTACAAACACTGCAACACTGATTTTGTAATGCGTAACGAAAATCATGAAGATCATCAAATAACAAACAGGCGCGCCATGACGTTGAAAGAGACAATTTAGTTCGGGCAAAAAGTATTAAACCGCTGCCTTTTGATCGCGGGAAGCCTCTCCATCTCCGCTATTACCACGCAAGGGGAAAGTCCTGAGTGACGTGGTAGATTACGCTTTTATATACTCAACAGATTTTTCCTATAAATCTCGTGCGGCTTTTACGGTCAGACTTACCGGCCATTCAGCTCTTGGGGGAAAAAAAAACACAAAAAACAAAAAACGGGAAAAATAAAAATAAAAATAAAGACCTACGGAGGAATTTGAGGCAGCTTGTGAAAAATGTGGGAAGTTGTGAGAGTTGACGGAGGCTGAAGTTAACAGGTCCGGCCCTGGGGTAACTGTATATATATATATATATATATATATATATATATATATATATATATATATATATATATATATATATAGAGAGAGAGAGAGAGAGAGAGAGAGAGAGAGAGAGAGAAATAGATAGATAGATAAGTGTATAGAGTCAGACATATTTTTTAGTTAGTGACCAAGATTATTGTTTAAAGGTAAATTATTATGAACATTTTAATTACTCTATTCATACCTTTTTCAACCCCATATTTTACAAGTGTCCAGTCACTCATAAATATTAGTGCACTTCACATATTTCTAATTGTGGAAATATATCTCTGAAACGAATTAGTGAATAAATCTTTTGTACATCAACTAAAAAAACTAGATATATACTATTTATTGAAAAGCAAGTTCCAACCAAAAATTAATCGAGATGGTTATACCTGCCAAACGAAAAACATAGAGGGCTATCGATTGTTATAAGTGATTGTATCGTTTATACTAAGAAGTCATTAAGGGGAGATATCCACTTGCGGGACTCTTTTCTGGACCCCTTTCTCTCTCATGTCTAGCCCCATTGCTTTTGAGATTTTAAGATGTTTGCCCCATTAGTTTGGCGATTTTAAGAAGTTTCACCCTATTTATGTCACTTTTAAGACCTTTCGTCCCATTTAGGTGTCGATTTTTTCCTGGCGAGCGATAGCGAGCCTGTAATTTAAGAGGAACCGGCCTTCGGCCGGGACATTTTTCTACCGAAAAATGTACAAATTTATCTTGAAAAGGGTCAAGGAAACACACTAAAAACCTCCCCTTAAACACCATTATATTTTCAAAAAGACAAAAATTAATATACGAAGTCCAAAATTCATCATTTATAAACATATTTAGTTATCATGAATGGACACATTCTGTTTTCGATTCGTTGAAAATGTAAAATATTTAACGTTCGGTACTGCATTAAAGATGGATATACACGAAGGCATTTCTCGGCAATTGTGTATCCTTACCTTAATTTTAGCAACATATTAAGGCTATTTGACACTGATATCGGCAACTAGACTAAAGGTAGATCATTGAAAGAGACAAAATCCTTAAGCAAGTCTATTTCATCAACCGCTATGTAAGAATTGCCGAAAATAATTGCCGGGACAGAGACTGATGTGAATGCAGCTCTTCCCAAAATATAACCCTTCCTCTCCCCTCTAGAGACGCTGAAGTAACTGAGAACGGCCAACTCTAATTTTTGGACGCCATTTTGGTACCGTGTTTATCATGAAATTGGGTGTGTTTATTTTTGGGGGCCGTTTAGAATTTAGATTGAAAGATTAAACATTCAATTATGTACCAGTTTTGCCAATGTATATATACCGTGTGCATATATATCTATCTATCTATCTATCTATCTATCTATATGCTCAGGCCCAATCCCCATTTTGGGGGTAGCCGACTCAAGACAGAGCAAGAACAGGGAAAACACAAAAACAACATAAAACAAAAAATAAACATACTGTTTTTTTTTTTTTTTTTTTTTTTGGTACGGTACTGTATACTGTATATATATATATGTGTGTGTGTGTGTGTGTTTATGTGTGTGTGTGTTATTCATGCACTGTCATAATGTATGTGTTTAAAGGCTGTTATGGAAAGGGTAATGAAAGAGTTAATAATAATATACTCTTATAAAAGTATATGTATATTAACCCTTTGAAGGGTGACGTCTTTTATATTTGATTTCAGATACATTTAGACGATTTTATGAAGCTTAGGAAGGATATATGCATTAAGGGGAGGTATTTAGTTTGTTCCCTAGACCTCCACCAAGCTTAAAATTACACCCCCTTGAGTCCCTTTCAAGATATATTTGTAAATTTTTCGGTAGAAAAATGTCCCGGCCGAAGGCCGGTTCCTCTTAAATTACAGGCTCGCTATCGCTCGCCAGGATAAAATTGATACCTGAATGGCACGAAAGGTCTTAATATGGGGTGAAAGTTCTTAAAATCGCTAAACTAATGGGGCAAACGTTTTATAATATCAAAAGCAATGGGGCTGAACATGAGGGAGAAAGGGGTCAAGAAAAAAATCCCTCAAGTGGAGATCTCCCCTTAATTGAGAGAGGCTGTAGGCTTTTAATTGGTAGACGCCCTTCCTAAGCTGAAATACAGTCGTCTAAGAGGTGCCAGATTATATTTATAAGGACGTCACCGGTACCTAAAGGGTTAATAAAATTTAAACTACAATCTGCTTCTATATTTTTTGTTTAATTTTGCATAAATTCTGTAAGCGAGGGGGAGCTTATTTGATGAGAAAGATTGAGAGAGAGAGAGAGAGAGAGAGAGAGTGTGTGTGAGAGAGAGAGAGAGAGAGAGAGAGAGAGAGAGAGAGAGAGAGAAGGGGAGTTGGAAACCTATAGTAACTGAGAATCGGACAACCTCCATATAATCTATCTTTCCCTCATACTATGACTTAAATAGTTTCAAACTCCGTGTGTCCAGACATTTTGGCTCGAAAATTCCTTAATTTTGGCCCTGTCACTCTTTCAACACTGGGGAGCGGCACTCGTCACAGGCAGTTTTTCCTTTTGTCTCCCTCATCCACATAGAACACAATATATATATTGGTGCCACTGGTCTCATTAGCCTCTTTATACACTCTAACATGTCCATACCCACACTGTAAATAACGAAGGCTATAAAATAAGTAGGTACAGTCACTCATATAAATTCCTGGCCCTCACCTATATCTAATCATGGAAGTATATCTCTGGAATCGAATGTATGAGTATAGTTTTCTATGCATCAACTAGAAAACTATATATATCGGTACTATATAGTTGTTTTGGCTTTTTACTGTGTTCGTATACGTTTTGGTTTGTTTATTTTGCAAGTTTTACATTATGATTTGTTGAAAAGCAAGTTCCATCCAAAAATCAATGCAGATAATTATAACTGTATACAGAATAACATATAGGGGGTCAACCAATTATAACTGTATACAGAATAACATATAGGGGGTCATAACTGTATACATAATAACATATAGGAGGTCAACCAATTATAACTGTATACAGAATAACATATAGGAGGTCAACCAATTATAACTGTATACAGAATAACATATAGGGGGTCAACCAATTATAACTGTATACAGAATAACATATAGGGGGTCATAACTGTATACAGAATAACATATAGGGGGTCAACCAATTATAACTGTATACAGAATAACATATAGGGGGTCAACCAATTATAACTGTATACAGAATAACATATAGGAGGTCAACCAATGATATAACTGTATACAGAATAACATATAGGGGGTCAACAAATTATTATAACTCTTATTTTATTTTGTATTAATTTCACCACAACACGAAACACTTCCAATGAAATTAATGACAGCATATATGTGATCCACCAGGATTCGAACCCGGGTTATCACACACGGATTTGTAGACACCTTAACCATTACACCACCAAGACAGTTAAAGGTTTATGCACATGCCTTATATACTGTATAGAGACTATTGTATCCGAGTGTACTATCATTGGGTATATTGAGTGAATTACCGGTACCTTAAATTAGATGGTTTTACTAATCCGTTCAGGATTCAATTACGCATTTCTTTTCTGTTTTCTGGCTATGACTAGAGGATTTTATTCAGATTAAGAACGGTAAATGAAAGTCAAAGGGTTAATTGGATAAGACTCCCACAGATCCTTCTTAAACTGAATAATATCGTCTAATGATAGCCAGAAAAAACTGTCAAAATGGAGTGAAACAGGGAGGGTCCAAAACGATCCGCTTGACAACAGAAGGGGTTAACTAGGGGAGTGAGGGGCGGGGGGGGGGGGGGGTTGTCCAGATTAAGGCCGTGTAAACAGGCCAACTGACGCGGTGGTAATCACTCCGATAACTCGGTAGCCCATTATCACATTATCCTAAAATTGACGGGATTAAATTAGCCTGGAGGAGGGAGGGAGGGAGAGAGAGATTTATAATGTTTTACATAGTTTTACATAGATACACTGACCACACAGACCTTACGATCACAGCACGATAGAAAAGGAAATTTGAAGGAAAGGATAGAAAAGAAGAGAGAGAGAGAGAGAGAGAGAGAGAGAGAGAGAGAGAGAGAGAGAGAGAGAGAGAGAGAGAGAGAGAGAGAGAGAGAGACAGACAGACAGATAGAGAGAGGGAAAAACAAATCCTGGATCAGAATTCCCAAATGTGTAATATATGCATGGGGATATTTGAGTGTAAAGAGAGGATAATAACACCCATGGCACCAATATGGCGGAGGTTGGCCGATCTCTGTTACTATAGGGTCTCAAGGCAGGAGGGGAGTAAAGTCGCTGTCACACGAGCGATTTTTCCGTCAATTTTCCCCGAGCAAGTTTTTTCTCGTTATATTTCGGGACTTTTTTGCACTGATATCGGTAACTAGACTGAAGGTAGAGTATGTAACACCCCGTTCTGTAACATTAATATCAAATACAAACCCCAATGTACTTGAATAAACTAATTAAAGCATATGGCCCTCCCGGGATTCGAACTCGGGACACCACACCCAGAACATAAGCACCTAAACCATTACACCACCAGCACAGTTAAATGTTATGTTAGGCGGCTGAATTCTGATAAAGTGTAATTTTTTAAGCTGCCAGACCATAATTGAGAGTACAAAGGAGTACAAAGGATAGATAGAGGAAGAGATAGAGGAAAAAAACAGGTGGGCCCCCTTAAGAGGTTAACCAGTGGACCAAACCTTCACCATCCCCCCTTTTAGTCGCCCTGTACGACACGCAGTTGGATATGTGGGGCAGATTCTATTTTCTCATCTAAATACGAATGCTCCCGTACCCTTTCTTTGCCGGTGATGTACTTTTCATGAATTTCTGGCAACTATTAGACGACTTTCTTCAGCTTAGGAAGGACGTCTACTCATTTAAAGGCTACAGATGATCTCAATTAATCCTTTTTGCTACCCTATATCCTTCCAAAGCTTCACAAAATCGTCTAAAGGTAGCTGATATCAAATACAAAGAAAACTCCTCGCCGGTACAGAAGGGGCTATTCTAAGGGAAATGGTAAGTGTATTCAACTTCCATCTCTTTGACAGCCAACCAGCCTTGAAATTCCCAATACGCAGAGGGGGAGACGGGTCGTTTTTGTGGTCCCCCTTCTTCCTCATGCTTAGCCCCATTATTTATTTTTTATTTTAAGATGTTCGCCCCATTAGTTTGTCGATTTTAAAATCTTTCGTCCCATTTCTAAATCAAAATCAAGATCTTTCGTGCCATTTAGGTGTCGACATTTTCCGGGCGAGCGATAGCGAGCCTGTAATTTTAAGATAAACCGGCCTTTGGCCGGAACATGTTTCTATCGAAAAATGCACAAATTTATCTTGAAGGGGCCTAGGAAGTGTGTGTTTCGTATATGATTTTCGATTGCTTAGAATGTATATCCAAAGGCCAAGCAAAATATTCTGTACGAATATTCCCAAATTGTTATTATGAATATGGACATAATTGAGTGTACAGAGAGGAAAGATATATATAAATAGAAGTCCTCCTTGGTACCAAAATGGCGGAGGTTGACCGAACTCTGTCAGTATAGGGTCTCTCCATGCCCCCCTACCGTGTTCAGTATGCACAATAGGGTTCACAAAGCGCTTCATGAATATATGGACATTCTCAAAAGTTTTTTTTTTGTTTTTTTTGTTTTTACCTGTGCGTCACGAAAAGCCTGGATGTACAAAACTGAGAGACTAGTGATGCAGGTTAATGGAATGGATGTTACCGGAAACAGACTAGTGATGCAGGTTAATGAAATGGATGTTACCGGAAACAGACTAGTGATGCAGGTTAATGGAATGGATGTTACCGGAAACAGACTAGTGATGCAGGTTAATGAAATGGATGTTACCGGAAACAGACTAGTGATGCAGGTTAATGGAATGGATGTTACCGGAAACAGACTAGTGATGCAGGTTAATGAAATGGATGTTACCGGAAACAGACTAGTGATGCAGGTTAATGGAATGAATGTTACCGGAAACAGACTAGTGATGCAGGTTAATGGAATGGATGTTACCGGAAACAGACTAGTGATGCAGGTTAATGGAATGGATGTTACCGGAAACAGACTAGTGATGCAGGTTAATGGAATGGATGTTACCGGAAACAGACTAGTGATGCAGGTTAATGGAATGGATGTTACCGGAAACAGACTAGTGATGCAGGTTAAGGGGAGGTATTTAGTTTTGTCCCTAGATATCCTTCAAGCTTAAGATTACACCTCCTTGAGCCCCTTTCAAGATAAATTTGTACATTTTTGGGTAGAAAAATTTCCCGGCTGAAGGCCGGTTCCTCTTAAATTACAGGCTCGCTATCGCTCGCCAGGATAAAATCAACACCTAAATGGCACGAAAGGTCTTAAAATTGACAGAAATGGGTTGAAAGTTCTTAAAATCGTCAAAATAATAGGGCAAACGTCTTAAAATTAGAAAAACAATGAGGCTAAACATGAGGGAGAAAGGAGTCAAGAAATAAATCCCTTAAGTGGAAATCTCCCCTTAATGGAATGGATGTTACCGGAAACAGATCAAAACAGCTATACGCTTAAACGGCCACATTCCTAAATGGTCACACTCCTAAACGGCCAAACTCCTAAACGGCCACACTTCTAAATGTCCACATTTTAAACGGCCACACTCCTAAACAGTCACACTCCTAAACGGCCACACTTCTAAACGGCCATACTTCTAAACGGCAACACTCCTAAATGGCCACTCTACTAAACGGCTACACTCCTAAACGGCCACATTTCAAAACGACCACACTCCTAAACGGCCACACTAAGGCCACAGGGGTTAGATTGCGTTATGTTTTGTTCGGTTATGTCAGATTTGGCTAGGTTAAGTTAATTTAGGAATCCTTTTGGTTGTGGGGGTTCTGGTTTCATTAAAAATGGCCGTAGGAGTTACATTGCGTTATGTTTAGTTAGGTTACATTAGGTTTGGCTAGGTAAAGTTAAGGGGAGATTTCCACTTGAGGGATTTTTTTCTGGACCTCTTTCTCCCTCATGTTTAGCCCCAATGCTTTTAAGATTTGGAGACAAGTTAGGCGATCTTAAGAACTTTCGCCTAATTTCTGTCAATTTTAAGACCGTTCGTGCAATTTAGGTGTCGATCTTTTCCTGGCGAGCGATAGCGAGCATGTAATTTTAAGAGGAACCTCTCCAGCCTTTGCAGTCCTATCTTTTCACGGTATATTCGCCTTGGGTTCAGATCCTCACCGCTAAGTTTGTCGGCTCATGGCTAAACTTTCTTGAGACATTGAACTCTTTCACTCTCCCTTTTATATCCCAACACTATATTTTGCAACACTTTTTATCCCAACACTTTATATGGCAACACTTTATATTGCAACATTTTATATTGCAACACTTTTTATTGCAACACTTTATATTGCAACATTTTATATTGCAACACTTTATATTGCAACACTTTATATTGCAACACTTTATATTGCAACACTTTGTATTGCAAAACTTTATATTGCAACACTTTTTATCCCAACACTTTATATTACAGCACTTTATATACCAACAATTTATATCCCTTGTCAAACTTTATCACTTATTTGGGTCACTTTGGATTTTATAAAATTTAGGAGTATTTTTGTATTCTTCGCAGCACTGTGATTCCAAGGGTATATGGCATGAGAGTGAGGATAGGGTGAATATAAAAGTGAATATAGTGTAAGAATTATATGATTGTGTGACTATAAGAGTGAGAATAGAGTGAACATACAAGTTTGAGTCCGTTTATCGCTCGTCAACACACAACACCAACACAACCACCGCACATCATTACCACCACCCCTTATAAACAACACCCTTGTTACCAGGACTTTAACACGTAACTTTAGGCAGGAGTGGTTTGGCAAACTTTGGAACCCCCTTCCTTCCTTTTTTTTTTCCCCCCCTTCGAGGCATGTCTTTCGACTGATCCAGTTCAAGAAGAAGAATATGATGGAGGAGAGTGGTACAGTCGGCCTAATAAGTGATGTCTCGGCACCAATTATGTTTTGATCAATAACTGGTATCAGCAATATTTACACATGATTTCTTCTTTTTGAGTGGGATATACAAGCATGTTCCTTTTTTTTTTTTTTTTTTTTTTTTTTTTTTAAGAGACACAATGAACGGAGGAAGGAAAAACACAGATAACACAAAAAGGTCCATGTGCCTAAAGGCATCCTCCATTCATAAAATGTTTGTAACAACTGGATTTAAACATTTGTAGATTGTAAGTTTGTGGAAAGCAATTCGAGGGAAGTGAATTCCAAAGAGTAGTAGTTCTAGGGATAAATGAATTTTGATAAGCAGAAGTTCTGCATTGTGGAGGAGAAAGTGTAAATTCATGGGCGCTCTCAGCTGCCCTAGTTCTACGGGGAAAGATGTGGAGAGGCGGCACAATTGAAGCAAGTTCCTCGGAACAATTGCTGTGAAAATATCTGTAGAATAATGCAAGGGATGCAACGTTTCTTCGTATGGATAATGTAGGAAGGTCCTGTGTGATTGCAGGGTTATTGATTAATCTAATAGCTTTATTTTGAATTCTGTCCAACTGCCTCAATGCAACCACTCCACTTCCACTCCACAGAGGTGAACAGTAATCCATCTGAGAACGCACATGACTTTTATATATTACGGCCAACTGCTCGTCAGTGAAGAATTCTCGAACTCTGTACAGGAGTCCCAGTTTTTTAGAGGCATTCTTAGCAATGCTTCTAACATAATGTGTCCAGCTCAAGTTAGTAGTTAATGTTACACCGAGAATGTCAATACTAGGGGAAGTGGGAATATTTACATCATTAAAAATATATGGGAGTCAGTGAGATTCTGTCGGTTAGAAAATTTAATGTACTTGGTTTTCTGTGCATTAAAGGAAACTAGATTATTTTGTCCCCATTCTTCAATTCTAGAAAGGTCCTGGTTCAGAGAAATTGCAGTGCTTATTTTTGAATTTATAAGATCGGGTTGGGTGAAAGAATTGGTAAATGTGAAGGAACTGTGGAGTGTTGAGTCATCTGCGTAGGAATGTATTGGATTATGAGTGGTAGATATGAGATCATTGATATGAATGAGGAACAGAGTTGGGGCCAAAACTGATCCCTGGGGAACACCAGCATTTATTGAGTGAAATTGAGAATAAAGGCCATCTACCATTACACGTATTTTTCTGTTATGAAGATAAGAAGAAATTAGTGGAACTAATGATGCAAGGCCGTAGTGTGACATCTTCGACAATAAGGATTGATGCCAGACTCTATCAAATGCCTTTGATATATCCAGTGCTATTGTATGTGTTTCACCATGTTGGTCTGTAGCTTGGTTGATTTGATGCGTAAGAAGGCAAAGAATGTCTGCAGTTGATCGACATCGTCTAAAACCATATTGCCTATCACTGATTAATTTATTATTCTCAAGATGCTTAATTATGTGATTATTTAATATAATTTCAAAGACTTTACCAAGAGTGGAAGTTATAGCTATTGGTCTGTAGTTTGATGGATCTGAAGAGGCACCTTTTTTAGGAACTGGATGGATGTTTGCTTCTTTCCAGGGTACTGGGAAGCATGAGGTATGAGTACATAGACGGAAAAAATTTTGCCAATACAGGAGCGAGCACCAAGGAGCAATTCTTAAGTACTATTGGAGGAATTTCATCTGGACCAGGAGCCTTATCTACTGAGAGATTCTGCAAATTAGTTTTGACATGTCTGGTGTGGATCTTAAGTGAGGGAATTTCAGGCGAATTAAAATTAAGTACAGGGACATCTTGATTTATTTCATCTAAGGTTGAGTTGGTGGAGAAAATATCCGCAAGAAGGTTAGCTTTACCTCGTGGGTCACTTACAAGATTGCCAGTCGGAGATTTTAATGGTGGAATGGATGAAGCAGTTGTGAAGTTGGATTTGAATGAGTTAAGAGTAGACCAAAATATTTTGTTATCATTTGGATTATTTAGAAGTTTATTTGCCTGCTTGTGGAGAAAGTTTGATTTAGTTAGGTTTAATACAGTTTTGGCATGATTTCTGATGTTTCTAAAGTAATTAAAGGCTTCATGTGTTTTTGATCTTGTGTATGCATTGTAGGCTATTACTTTTTGTTCAGTTACTCTAGCACAATTATGGTCATTATGGTTACTTACCCACCCTATTCAACATCTGACAGACATTAATACAACACAGAGCGAGCCAAATGTAATGACAGCTGAGACATGACTTATTAACGCCACTGTATTTAGCGTTGTGTTGGGTTACCGACGTAGAAAAATATAAGTATAAATAAAGAAAAAAGGGGTTTTCTCAGAATTAAAGCCCAGACGGTATATCGACACTACCTTTGTTATCTTCTGAGGAGAGGAGGCAGACAGAAGGCTAATGGTGGTGATGGTGTTGTTGGTGGTGATGGTGGTGTTGTTGGTGATGGTGGTGGTCTAAGGTAATGGTGGTGTTGGTTGTGGTGTAAGGTAATGGTGGTGTTCTATGTAGAGGTGATGGTGGTGTTGTGAGGAGAGGAGGCAGAGAGAAGGCTAATGGTGGTGATTATGGTGGTGTTGGTTGTGGTGTAAGGTAATAGGTGTTGTTCTTCATGATGCAAGGTAAATTATGGTGCAAGAGAATGGTGTTGTTCATTGTGGTGCAGACTAATGAAGGTAATGGTGCTGGTGTCCTTTCTTGTGTGTGGTCTTTGTGGTGTGTGTGTTCTTTGAGGTGATGTTCTTTGAAGCCATACGTCAGTCATCATGGAGCAGAGGAAGGAAGGGGATTTGGGCGGGGAGGGAGGGGGGGGGGGGGGGGGGGGGGTTATGTGTGGGTGTGGGGGGTGGAAAGGAGGGAGTATGTGAGGGTGTGGGTAAGGGAAAGGAGGGAGTATGTGGGTGGGAAAGGGGAGGGGGTATGTGAGGGTGGGAATGAAGTGGTTATGTGTGGGTGTGGGTTGGGGAAAGGAGGTGGTAGGCCTATGTGTGGGTGGGAGAATGGAGGGGGTAAGTGAGGGTGGGGGACTGGAGGGGGTATCTGTGGGTGGGGGAATGAAGTATGTGTGGGTGTGGGTTGGGGAAAGGAGGGGGTATGGGATGGTGAAATGAGGGTGTGGGTAGGGAAAAGAAAGGAATATGTGTGGGTGGGAGAGGGGAGGGGGTATTGGGGTGGGTGGTAAAAGAGGGGGTATCTGTGGGTGGGGGAATGAAGGGGTTATGTGTGGGTGTGGGTTGGGGAAAGGAGAGGGTATCGGTGGGTTTGGGAAGGGGCTGTGGGTAGGGGAGGGAGGAGGTATGTGTGGGTAGGGTAAAGTAGTGGGTATGGGGTGGGTGGAAAGGAGGGTGTATGGAGGGGGAGGGGGGGAGGAGGTATTAGGGGTGGGAAGGAGGGATGGGGTATCGGAGAGAGAGAAACACCAAACCGGATAATTATAATACCGGCATCACACCATCAAACTACCGCCGCCTTTCTTATGAGTCTTGGAAGCCTATTTAGTTACTGATTATATATATATATATATATATATATATATATATATATATGCAGGTATATTGTAAATGGTACTGATTGTAGAGATAGTTTCTTTTTTTTCTTTTTTTTTTATGCAGGAATATTGTGTTAATGGTACTGGGTGGAGAGACCGGTCCATTTTTTTTTTTATGCAGGTATGATGTATAATGTCACGAGCGGGACATTGGTATAAAAACGAAAGAGAAATGCGTGATGAGTGAAGAATACAAAGAGAACTATACTGAGAGAGAGAGAGAGAGAGAGCAAGAACGAGAACAAGAAAGAGAGAGAATGGAACGATAAAGCTAGATAGAGAGATAGAGAGAGAGAAAGGGGGAGAGGAGATAGGAAAACGCTCCATTAATGAGATTTGAGCGATTACAAGAGGGTGTTGGTTTCCTATGGCCGAAGGGGGAAGAGGAGGAAGGGGAGGGAGGGAGGGGAAGAAGGGGAGGAAAGATATAGGTGATGGTGAAGACAATGTGGAAGAAAACGGTAAATTAGGTATAAGAAGGGAAAGAGGTATAACAGAGGTGAATTAACAGGGTATAAGAATATTGGTTTAACCATTAAATGATACGATGACGCACGTATTTTCTGTTTTCTGGCTATTATTAGATTATTTTATTCATATTCAGTAAGTTTATAGAATGCAGAGGGTTGATTTAGATAGTATCGACTCCATTAATGGCCACAGATCCTTCCTAAGCAGTATAAAATTGCCTAATGATAGTCAGAATAAACTGTAAAAATGCGTCATAATCTTCGTAAGGGCAAATGAGGAAAGGTAAGGAGAAATAGTTATTATAGAGATGAAAGCAGTGTGGGACAATAGAAGGATGGCATACGAAAAACATATACTGTAATGACATTGTATATATATATATATATATATATATATATATATATATATATATATATATATATATATATATATATATATATATATATATATATATATATATATATATATATATATAATTGAATAATCTGGGTAGTCTCTGTGACTATAATATAAGAAAAAATCATTATGGCTTAGGTGGACATGTCGGTGATGGCAGGAGCTTTAACTCGGTTCCTCATTCTATGACCTTTAACAAATGAGGCTTTAATGTAATATGCCGCTTCCTGGGAACCAAGAGAAGAGATGAAAAATATGGGTACAGTCACGGTAATAAATTCTGATACACCTTCAGCCCTAGTTCTGATTAACCCTTACAAGATTATTACGTGTATTGACTATATTCTGGTTATCACATTTGTTTACTTAGATTGTTGTTTATATGTGTCAAGATATTTGAGATACTAACTCTAACACACACCACACACACACACACATACACACACACACACATACACACACACACAGGTTTGGCGGAAATGAATAAAGCCGATCAGTAGGCCTTGGTTGTGTAACGGAGAGAGAGAAAGAGAGAGAGAGAGAGAGAGAGAAATAATTTTAGCTTTAGAATAATATCAACTTGATATGAGATCAATAAAATAATTCGTGTAATGAAGAAACATAAAAAACAAAATGTTCGTGCACAGCGTAGAGTGAGTGATGTGAGAGGTGTGGTGCATGACAGAGGGGGGCCCACAATACAATACCTACCCCCCCTCCCCCCCCCCCCCCAGGCACCGTATCACCCCCACTATCGGCACACCATTGTCGCCCCCCCCCCCTCCCTTTTAAGATCTATTTATTTATATATTTATTTATCTTTTAGTTTCCTCGCTAGACCTTCATCAAGCTTAAGAAAACACACCGTAGACCCCTTTTCAAGATAAATTTGTACATTTTTCGATAGAAAAACTTCCCGGCCAAAGCCCGGTATCGCTTGCTTGCCAGGAAAAAAATCGACAC
>CM064507.1:41664432-41686932 GCA_032716605.1 Paralithodes platypus
G
Organism: Paralithodes platypus; assembly: GCA_032716605.1. Taxonomy (NCBI): domain Eukaryota; kingdom Metazoa; phylum Arthropoda; class Malacostraca; order Decapoda; family Lithodidae; genus Paralithodes; species Paralithodes platypus. The sequence goes on from CM064507.1 coordinate 41,664,434, forward strand.
ACCTTTCGTCTCATTTCTTTTTCAATTTTAAGACCTTTCGTGCCCTTCAGGTGTAGATTTTTTTCCTGTCGAGCGACAGCGAGCCTGTAACTGTGGAGGAACCGGCCTTCCGCCGTGATATTTTTCTACCGAAGAATGTACACATTTAATATAGAGAATACATGGACCGTACCAAAATGCATATTGTTAGTTTGTATCCTTAACTTCCTGCAACATTTTGAACACCTAACATGTAGAAACACATTATATACATGAAATATATAATGAATGTGGTTATACTGTATAATTATTACTTAAGCTTTCTATAATGTGTTCAAATTTATAGTTGTATAACGATACTAGTTTGTACTGTCTTAATTCCGTAATATAGACGCATTTTACAGATAAGAAACTGAAATATTGCTTAAGGTTTTCGAACGTCATAATTACGATCTTTTACTGCTAATTTTAAAAATATTTTCTTAGCACTCTCGCTCTCTTTCTCTCTGTCTGTCTGTCTGTCTGTCTCTCTCTCTCTCTCTCTCTCATATATATATATATATATACCTGCATATTACCCACGAGGTTGAGAGGAGTGCAGGTATCATCAAAGTTTGTCCAATATACTTGAAGGCCCCAACCCAGTAATATTGATAATATTCCCCCAGCCTCCAACAACAGAAGCTTCACCTTACTTCAATATACGTCACTCAATCACCGCAACCTTCCTTTAAAAGTTTAAAGCATAGTATAATATTCTTACATATAAGATTCTTACATGTTTGTTCATATATTTTGTTTATTCTGGCTATCATTAGACGATTGTATACAATTTAGGATGGATCTGTGGGAATTATAAGGGTAAAGACTATCTCAATTAACCCTCTGACTTCCATATACCCTTCCTAATCTAAATAAAATAGTCTAATAATAGCCAGGAAACAGAAATATATGCGTCATCGTAACTTCTAAGGGTTAACAAAACTCTTTAAGACAAGGATAGAAAGGTAATTCTTCATAAATATACCCAAAATATATTATATGACTTAATATATACTTTTGATTGCTTAAAGTGTAATATGTCTCGTATGCAGATTTGTCTCAAACTTCCTACTAACAAAAATACATATTGTGGTTACGGTTCCGAGTATGAGGGAGTGGTTATAGGAAGTTGGAGCCGTGTATGGTCGTGATAAGGGATTTTTATTACTGGGAAAAGTTTGGAAGACCCTAGTAAATGCTGATAACATAGAGATAAAATGGGTATCAGGAGAACTTGGTCTCTGGTAGATGTCGTGAAGAGAGAAATCGGCCGAAAGAAGAAGTCGTCCTCGGGGAGTAGGTTAGGTTATGCTAGGTTAGATTAACTAAGATTCAAAAGAGAATGAAGTGCGGGATAGGGTGCAACAGGGAATGTTGGTTGTAGGAACGCTGAAAGCAGTGACAAGGAATAGGGTGGTCAGCATGGAAGTAAGAAAGTCCGCGCATGATAGTGTGGTAATCCCGACATTGACTTAAGGGAGCGAAGCATGGACGTTGTTGAAGAGACACAAATCAAGAGTGAGAGGGGTGGACATGAGTTACTTGAAAAGTGTGTGCGGAGTTACATGGAAGATAGAAAAATTAATGAGGAAGTATGAGAGAGGTGTGTTGTGGATATAGATGTGCTGGAAAGTGTGAAAAGGAACACCTTGAGATGGTGCGGCCATGTGGAACGTATGCGAAGCTAAAGAATGACTAAGTGAGTGTATGAGTCAGGTGGAAGGACAGAGAGGAAGAGAAGACCAAGAGTGAGGTGGAAGGATGGAGTTGAAAGGTATATGCGTGAAAACGGTGTTGGATTAATATATATATATATTTTTTTTGTCTATGTGGATGAGGGAGACAAAAGGCAAAACTGCCTGTGACGATGGTAAGAGAGGAGTCGGTTGATGGGGGACAGAGGTGCATGGGGGTGACTCATTCGTGGCCACCCCTTCGGGGATCATGACGTCTAGCAAGAGAGAGAGAGAGAGAGAGAGAGAGAGAGAGAGAGAAGCAACACAAGTTTCGCAACACGCAAAACATTATCTTAACCATAAAACAGACATAGCACTCGAGAGAAGGACAACTCGACAGAAACTCCACGATGAGAGGGTAAGAACAAGGGAGAGAAAGAGAGAGAGAGAGAGAGAGAGAGAGAGAGAGAGAGAGAGTGAGAGTGAGAATAATGGAGAAAAAAACATTAGTGCCATCTTCACCACAAAGAAAAACCTTAACCGCAAAACAAAAACAGTACTCCCCCCCCAAAAAAAAACGAAGAACGCAAAGAAAATGGTACAAAAAGAAAAGCGGTACAGAAGCCCTAAGAAGAAGCCAATGGGATGAAAATACAGCACCCCCCCCACTCCTTCCCTCTTCACTCCACCCCCTCTGTCCTCCCCCTCCCCCCCCCACCCCCCGCCCCATCAGGCCCCCCACCAGGAACACTAATTAAGGGCCAAGTCCCCGGGGGCTCCATTCCATCAAGGTTTCCCTAATTTAATGAGACGACTGGACTTCATAATTTGACAAGTTTCAAGTTAAGGCCAAAACTTGCTTTTGGAGGTACAGGGGGGGGGGGGGGGGGAGGAAGGGTGTGTGTGTGTGAGTACAGTATGAGTGCGTGTGTGTGTGTGTACAGTATGAGTGCGTGTGTCTGTTTGTGTCTCTGTGTGTATGTGTGTGTACAGAATGAATGCGTCTGTCTGTGTGTAGTGTGTACTGTAGGAGTGTGTATGTCTGTGTAGGTGGGCTGGTGTGTGTGTGTGTGTAGTGTGTTTTCTTCCGTCACAAATAAGACATTACTGGCATATTCTCTCTCTCTCTCTCTCTCTCTCTCTCTCTCTCTCTCTCTCTCTCTCTCTCTCTCTCTCTCTCTCTCTCTCTCTCTCTCTCCAACATCTACCATTTCCTGCAGCCTCGCTAATTTGCAACAATAGCAGGATATTTGATTAAATTTAATTAAATGTCCCATGAACATATCGTGACGTAATTGAATGTATTAGGCAAGGCGGGAGTGGAATTTGCATGTAATATATTACCTTATACAAAACGCGACAAATGTCATTATATGTACAGTATATATATCATTGTTATTGAAAGCAGCATAAGCATAATATCATATTTTACCATAGAAAGCAACATATCTAATAGCAGAAAAATATATATATATATATATTTATATATATATATATATACAGTATATATATATATATATATATATACACACAGAGCGAGAGAGAGATAATTTTTTGTTTTTATTATATTTCAAATAGTTCGAAGTCAGTCTGGGAAGGCGTTTTTGTTAGCCTAAGGGACAAATTGTAATACATTGCTCGAAGCTCCTAAAATCAGTCTTTTTTCAACAAAGAATGTCATGGAATTATTAATCGCGCCTGTACCCGAAGCCCCCGCGTGCGGCCATAAGGGGTAGATAGTCGCTTTTTCTGGTCCCATTTCTTCCTCGTGCTTATCCCCATCAGCTTTGAGATTTTAAGAAGTTTGCCCCATTAGTTTATCGATGTTAAGACCTTTCGCCCCATTTCTTTGTCAATTTGAAGACCTTTCATACCCTTTAGATGTCGAAAAATTATTCCTGGTGAATAATAGCGAGCCTGTAATTGTGGGGGAATCGGCCTTCGGCCATGATATTTTTCTACCTAAAAATGTAAACGTTATTTTTGAAGGGGGATCTAATGGATGTTTTGTTAAAGTTTGATGAGGTCTAGGGAGGAAACTAAAAATGAATGAATATATAAGTAAATAGACCCCAACAAATAACCTCTGTCCCCCTAAACCCCAAATAATGACTGGCACGCAGAGGGTAAAGTTCTGAGGGTAATTGGACTAAATAAGCTGATTAGAGTGGTTTGTCATATTAACTATCTTGATAGCGTAATGGTAAGTGCGCGGAATTTCGGTGTGAGTATCCAAGGTTCGAATCCTTGGAGTACCACATGTATTCATTAGTTGTTGTTGTTGTTGTTGTTGTTCCCCAAGCTGCCTGGCCGAACAGCCCCAAGGCTCCGAGCGCGGCCAAGGCCATATCCGAGCGCCCCCACAGAACCCTCCCTGCCGACCACAATAAAGCCTGGGTGACCGAAGCCACTCCATGGCGGGGAGCTGAGGAGGGTGCGGAAACGCCCGGGAAACCAAAGCCCCACCCAGGGCCCTGTGCCCCTCAGCAATTATGAAGAGACAATTGAGGGGCAAGGGAAAAATGTGACGCTTTGGCTTCCAATCTTGGTAGATTGGGAGGTCAATCCACGGAAGAGACGCCGTCACTCGAGATCTAGAAAATATATAAGTAAAAGGAACAGTCAGAGTAAGCTATGGGTATGGCAGAGATCGCTCAGTTCTCACTCTGATAGACCAGCCCATCACCAGTGTATTCATTAGTTTCATAGATTTAATTTATTCGGTTTATTTGTTATTTGGTGGGTTGGTGATAATATTAATATGAATATATCAACCTACTCATGATTAGGGTCAAGTTTGTTTGTTTTTGGGGACCCCATTCTTGCATAGCACCATTAGTTTGGCGATAATATGACCTTTTGTGCCATTTAGATTTCGATGTTTTTCCTGGCGAGCGATAGTAAGCCTGTATTTTACTGGACCCCATTCTTGCATAGCACCATTAGTTTAGCGATAATATGACCTTTTGTGCCATTTTGCTTTCGATTTTTTTCTGGCGAGCGATAGTAAGCCTATAATATAGGAGGAACCGGCCTTAGGCCGGGACATTTGGGGGTCTTGGGAGTATTATTCAAAGCTTGATGGACGTCTTGGGAGTAAAGTACAATAACAGATAGAATAGTCAATATGTGAACAAATATACAATTCAATATAAATCTCCCCTTAACCCGTCCAGTACCAGGGACGTCCTTTATATCATATTCTGGCAACTATTAGACGATTTTATTCAGCTTACGAAGGACCTCTAGCAATAATAAGACATCGAACTACCTCACTTAACCCTTTTTACTACCACAGGCCGTTCTTAACCTGCACAACATTGTCTAAATATTAATAGTATATAATGAAAAAGGCGTCGCCGGTACAGCAGGGGTTAATGATGGAAAGGTATAATCATCATCATCAGTACCCCAATGATTATATATATATATATATATATATATATATATATATATATATATATATATATACCTTTTGCATACCCTATTAATTATATATATATATATACCTTTTGCATACCCTATTAATTATATATATATATACCTTTTGCATACCCTATTAATTATATATATATATACCTTTTGCATACCCTATTAATTGTATACCCTAGTTTTTTTATAGAGTGTGGTAGCAAGCCGTTATCACACGAGCGATTTCTTTCCCTTTGAAGATTATGACGGTTTATTCTGGCTATCGTTAGACGAGTGTGTACAGCTTAGGAAGGATCTGTAAGGAGCCATAAGACTATCCAACTAACCCTCTGACTTCCATCTACCCTTCCTAATCTGAATAAAATCGTCTAATTGTAGCCAGAAATCAGGAAAGGCATACGTAATCGGATCTAGACAGGATTAATAGACGCTGTGAAAATGATATGGGCTTAAGGGGACACTGACTGCTTGTTTGGCCTATACATTCATTCATTCATAAATTCTTAGTTTCCTCGCTAGACATCCCTCAAACTTAGTCAAACATCCCCTAGGACCCCCCCCCCCCCTCCCTCAAGATAAATATGTACATTTTTCGGTAGAAAATTTCCCGGCCGAAGGCCGGTTCCTCTTACAATTACAGGCTCGCTATCGTTCGCCAGGAAAAATCGACACCTAAATGGCACGATAGGTCTTAAAATGGGGTGAAAGTTCTTAAAATCGCTAAACTAATGGGGCAAACGTTTTATAATATCAAAAGCAATGGGGCTAAACATGAGGGAGAAAGGGGTCAAGAAAAAAATCCCTAAAGTGGAGATCTCCCCTTAAGCGAGATGGTTTGAAGCATTTTCGTTGCTGGAGGCTCTTTTTTGAAGCTGAATAAAATCGTCTAATCGTAGCCAGAATAAAGTTTAAAAATACTTCGCCGGTACAGACTTGGTTATTTGTGTGATGTAGAATGTTATCGATATGTTAAATGAGCTTATCGCTAACAATATATTTGTAAATAGTAAATAATTATGGACACTGTCATTACCTTCTTGAGAGAGAGAGAGAGAGAGAGAGAGAGAGAGAGAGAGAGAGAGAGAGAGAGAGAGAGAGAGAGAGAGAGAATAGAGTGAAGTAAACAAACGTGGGGGCCTTAGGCAACCTTTGATTTGAGAGAGAGAGAGAGAGAGAGAGAGAGAGAGAGAGAGAGAGAGAGAGAGTAGAGTAGAGTGAAGTAAACAAACGTGGGGGCCTTAGGCAACCCTTGATTTGAGAGAGAGAGAGAGAAGGGGAGAGAGTGTGTGTGTACCGTATGTGTTTATACATGTGTGGATGTGTACATGTGTGTGGATGTGTATGTGTGGATGTGTATGTATGTATGCATGCGTGTCTGCATGTATGTTTGCATGTATGTATGTATATGTCATATTACCATTACATTATATACTGTTTTAGTATTGACCTTCATAGCGTGTATGTATGTATGTATGTATGTATGTATGTATGTATGTATGTATGTATGTATGTATGTATCCTCGACCTAGATCGTGGGTGGCATAATAAAGATATAAGCTTTATATCCAGGCCACAAACTTACCAACATTTTTCATCCCCTCTCCTCTTACGCTCTTAAGGGAAGATTTTTAGTTTGTTCCCAAGACCCCCATCAAGCTTAATATTACACCCCCTTGACCCCCTTTATTTCTTAGTTTCCTCGCTAGACCCCATCAAGCTTAATATTACACCCCCTTGACCCCCTTTATTTCTTAGTTTCCTCGCTAGACCCCATCAAGCTTAATATTACACCCCCTTGACCCCCTTTATTTCTTAGTTTCCTCGCTAGACCCCCATCAAGCTTAATATTACACCCCCTTGACCCCCTTTATTTCTTAGTTTTCTCGCTAGACCCCATCAAGCTTAAAAATACACTCCATAGACCCCCTTTCAAGATAAATACACTCCATAGACCCCCTTTCAAGATAAATACACTCCATAGACCCCCTTTCAAGATAAATACACTCCATAGACCCACTTCCAAGATAAATACACTCCATAGACCCCTTTTCAAGATAAATACACTCCATAGACCCCCTTTCAAGATAAATACACTCCATAGACCCCCTTTCAAGATAAATACACTCCATAGACCCCCTTTCAAGATAAATACACTCCATAGACCCACTTCCAAGATAAATACACTCCATAGACCCCCTTTCAAGATAAATACACTCCATAGACCCCCTTTCAAGATAAATACACTCCATAGACCCCCTTTCAAGATAAATACACTCCATAGACCCCCTTTCAAGATAAATACACTCCATAAACCTCATTTCAAGATAAACACACTCCATAGACCTCATTTCAAGATAAAAACACTCCATAGACCTCATTTCAAGATAAATACACTCCATAGACCCACTTTCAAGATAAATACACTCCATAGACCCACTTTCAAGATAAATATACTCCATAGACCCACTTTCAAGATAAATTAGTACATTTTTTGGTAGAAAAAGAGCGTGAAAGGTCTTAAAATTGACAGAAATGGGTCGAAAATTGTTACAATAGCCAAACTAACGGGCCGAATAGCATACAATCTGAACACTAATGGGACTAAACATGAGGGAGAAGGGGGTCCAGAAAAAGCGACCCATCTCCTCTTAACCCTTTAACCCTCTCTCTCTCTCTCTCTCTCTCTCTCTCTCTCTCTCCTCATCCCCGGCCACCCTAGTAGAATTATTTCAACAGTCCTTCTCTCTCTCTCTCTCTCTCTCTTTCTTTTCAGCAGTCATTGTCTCCCTAGCTTTTACCGCGAGGTCCGTATTGTCTTAACCCAGTTTTATTCCCCCCCCCCCCCCCCCCTGCCGCTGAGTGCTCGGGAATTGGGTTACTCTACGCTGCACTGTTCGCCCCTTTCGCCCCATTTGTTTGTCGAAATTAAGACCTTTCGTGCCCTTTAGGTGTCGACTTTTTTCCTGGCGAACGATAGCGAGCCTGTAATTGTGGAAGAACCGGCCTTAGGCCGTGACATTTTTCTATCGAAAAATGTACATATTTATCTTGAAGGGGCGTCTAGCGAGTGTTTTATTAAGCTTGATAAAGGTCTAGTGAGGAAACTAACACATAAATGCCACTGAGTGCTCGGGAATCAGGTTACTCTCTCTCTCTCTCTCTCTCTCTCTCTCTCTCTCTCTCTCTCTCTCTCTCTCTCTCTCTCTCTCTCTTACTCTATGCTGCAATATTTAGGTGTGCAACATTTTTAAGGGGGTATGATTCACTTTCTGGTCGATTTGTTCATTTATGTATTATTTTCCTAGTTTCTTCCCTAGACCTTCATTAAACTTTAAAAACAAAACATCCATTAGATCCCCTTTCTAGATTAATTTGTACATTTTTTCGGTAGAAAAATTTCCCGGCCAAAGGTCGGTTCTTCCAAGATTACAGGCTCACTATCGTTCGCAAGGATAAAATTCGACACCTAAATAGCACGAAAGGTCTTAATATTGACAAGGAAATAGGGCGGAAGGTTTTTAATATGGACAAACTAATAGGGATTTTGTTTTTTAAATCTGAAAGCTAATGGGGCTAAACATGAGGCAGAAGGGGATCTATAAAAACGACCCATTTCCCCCTAAAACACTGAATGAAGCCAAGCCAACACACATTAAGGGGAGATATCCACTTGAGGGACTTTTTTCTTGACCCCTTTCTCCCTCATGTTTAGCCCCGTTGCTTTTGATATTATTAAACGTTTGTCCCATTAGTTTAGCGATTTTAAGAACTTTCACCCCATATTAAGACCTTTCGTGCCATTCAGGTGTCAATTTTATCCTGGCGAGCGATAGCGAGCCTGTAATTTAAGAGGAACCGGCCTTTGGCCGGGACATTTTTCTACCGAAAAATGTACAAATTTATCTTGAAAGGGACTCAACGGGGTGTAATTTTAAGCTTGATGGAGGTCTAGGGAACAAACTAAATACCTCCCCTTAAAACGATTATTACGAAACGTTTTGGAAAGATTCACTATTATGCTATTCATTAGAGAACCTACACCTGTATGAATACCTGGTAAGCAATAAATACAAATATATAAATCAAAATTGGACATAGATAGATAGATAGATAGATAGATAGAGAGAGTGAGAGTTAGGATTAGAGAGTGAGAATTGCATAGAGAGAGAGAGAGAATGCACACAACTCCAACACCTCTGGGTTATGGAGTGAACCGGAACACAGCTTCCTCTCTCACTATCACTGAGATTAACTTGCTCACTGATACACAAACCTCTGATAATCTACTGTCACATCTCTCTCTCTCTCTCTCTCTCTCTCTCTCTCTCTCTCTCTCTCTCTCTCTCTGACAACACATCAGCTATTTGGTTCTTGTGTGACGCTGCCTTAAAGCTTTCAGATAGAGTTAGTTTCGCCTCTTACATCCATCCTAAAATCTCCTTCCTACATCACCTCTGTCAGGGCTGGAGAGACGACTGAGTTTAAGCAGATTTACACCACAATTATTTCTCGCAACATTTTTACTGGCAACACCGTGAGGCTATTTTTACAATGGTATCGGCAACTTAACTGAAGGTTTTTCTTTCTTTTGTTTTCTATGTGAATGAGGGAGACAAAAGGCATAGCTGCCTGCAGCGAGTGCCTCCCCCAGAATTCAAATAGTAACAGGGCCGAAATCAAGGGACGTTCGAGCTAAAATGCCTGGACACACGGAGTTTGAAGCAATTTATGTCATATAAAGAAGGAAAGACTGATTCTGGGAGAGAGTTCTAGAGCTCAGTAGAGTAGTGTAGGTGACAATAATCTTATAAAACTATATTCATATTTTTTCACCAACCAACTTTACTTCTAATCTCATTATATATCATTATATATTTCAGAAGAAGGTGCTAGATCCTAAGTGCGAAATATTTGTTGTGGGAGAGAGCGGTGATGTATATCGTGATTTGCCCGGGTCAGGTGTGAGCTGAGGGGGGGGGGGGGGGGGGGGGGGGTCAGGTGTGGCACTATTTCCTGTTGGTTATCCTAGAATTGGACCTGTCGAGAGGGGAAGGTGGGGGGGGGGGGGGGGGGGGGGGTTGGAGACATGGGGAAGGGAAGGTTTGGAGATTGGGGGAGGGGGGAGATGCGTTGAGAGGGCTTTGGAGGGGACATGACATCTTCACAATTATTTATCCAAGTTCTACAAGATCAAATTATAAATATAATCCATGTTTCATAATTAGGGTAACACAATGGCGTCCGAAGACAAGAGTTGGCCGCTCTCTCACAATAATAATAATAATAATAATAATAATAATAATAATTATAAATAGTAATAATAACATTCCATTCAGACTAATTGGACTCCTTCACACAAAAATCAATGCCAGCTGTTCCGATATGCCCTAATTAAGGGGAGATGGGTCGTTTTTCTGGACCCCCCCCTTCTCCCTCATGTTTAGTCCCATTAGTTTTCAGGTTTTAAGAGGTTTGCCCCATTAGTTTGTCGATTGTAAGACCTTTTGCCCCATTTGTCTGTCAATATAAAGACCTTTCGTGCCATTTAGGGGTCGATTCTTCCTGGCCAGCGATAGCGAGCCTGTAATTTAAGAGGAACTGGCCTTCGGCCAGGGCATTTTTCTACCGAAAAATTTACAAATATATCTTGAAGGGGGTCTTGGGAGTGTATTTTTAAGATTGTTAGAGGTCTAGAGAGCAAACTAAGATTCTCCCTTAAGATGGGGATGAGTCAATTTATCGCTAGCTTTAAAGACAAAAATAATACTAATAATTTAAAAAAAAAAAAAAAAAAAAAAAGGCTATAGATTCCATAATGATATTAGACTATAAATGTTACATTAAGTGGTGGTGTGGGAGAGAGAGAATGTTACATTAAGTGGTGGTGTGGGAGAGAGAGAATGTTACTAAATGTTTTAGGCCTATGTGGGTTATCTTAATCTCTCTCTCTCTACCTACCCCCACCTCTCTCTCTCTCTTTCAAGCCTTCATCTCTGCTATCCTATCCTTCCACTTTCCCTTACTCTCGGGGTTGCTATCTCTATGAGGATTAAGGCCACGCCACGTCGCAAGGATCGTAAGATCTGTGTGGCCTGGGTATTTATGTAAAGCTATGTAAATCTAGTTAGCCCTGTGCTTATGTAAATCTCTCTCTCTCTCTCTCTCTCTCCACATTACATTTATTATGGCTCTACAAATCAGCCTCCAGCCCTTAAGGGGGTACTATATATATATATATATATATAAATATATATATATATATATATATATATATATATATATATATATATATATATATATATATACTGTATATACAGATTGACCTGATTAAGCTATTATGTGATACGTTGCAAATTAATTGTTCCTCCTCACATGGTATTTACATTCAGAATAACAGGGTCATTTACCTTATGGTGATGCTGGAGATGGGGGTTCAATCCTAAGTTCACTGTCGTCCATTCCTTTGGTTTGTGGTCTCAATTGGTCTCCTCGTGTGCGTAGGAATTAGTGGACCATTTTTCGGAAGTTAGGATTGACTGGCGAACTATTTGGGTAATCCGCTTATGTCATATAGTAACTGGAATTCGTTATTTAATATTCAGGGTTATTTTCTCCTGTTATAGTTGAATGTAGTGTTTGGTTTTTTCAATTATTTTTTGTCAATGGTTTGTTTTGTTTTATTTTTGTTTTGTGTCAATGATTTCCTGTTAATGTTCAATATTTTTTTGTCTATTTTTCAATAATTTTCTGTTAATGGTCAATGTTTTGTTTTTGTTTGGTTTTTATTATTGTTCAGTCATTTTCTGTTAATGGTAATTTTGTGTTTTGTTTTTTATAATTTTCAATAATTTTCTGTTAATGGTCAATGGTTTGTTTCGTGTTTGTATAATATATAGTTCAATCATCTTCTGCTAATGGTCAATGTTTCGCTTTGTTTGTGTTGTTTTTATGTTTTCAATCATTAACTATTTACATATTCATGAGCACGACGCATAATTATACACTAGTTTCCCGTTTACTTTCTGTTCATGTTATTTTCTGTTCATCTTATTTTCAGTTAATCTTAGTTTCTGTTAATTTTAGTTTCTGTTCATTTTAGTTTCTATTAACATTAGTTTCTGTTAACGTTATTTACTGTTAACGTTAGTTTCTGTTCACGTTTGTTACTGTATACGTTGTTTTCTGTTAACATTAGTTTCTGTTAATGTTAGTTCTGTTGACGTTAGTTTCTGTTAACGTTATTTTATGTTAACGTTAGTTTCTGTTAACATTAGTTCTCTTAATGTTTTCTATTAACGTTAGTTTCTGTTAATCTTATTTTCTACTTATGTTAGTTTCTGTTAACGTTACTTTTCGTGCACGTTTTTTTCTGTTAACGTTGTTTTCTGTTAACGTTAGTTTCTGTTAATCTTATTTTCTGTTCATTACCAATATCGGTTTCTGTTAACACTTGTTTTCTATTCGTTCACGTCTCTACATTATTTGTGTAGTTGGTCCTCCTTCACATTAATGTCAGCCAGCGGAGATTAGGTTCTCGGGCTAAGGTAATACACAAAATAACACTGGCTTAAGCGCATCAGTGTTATTGGAACCTACCCGTTTGCTCTTTTCATAAGCATTTTCGTGTTTTTTCTACATGTAAGTCATTGGCCAGTATTGATAAACATGTTTGAGAAAATGTTCTTTATGCCATGTTGTTATTTGTGTTTTTGTTTTTAACTGGTTCTGTGTGGTGTCCAGAGTTCGAATCCCAGGAGGATCATATGCTTTCATTAGTTTATTCTAGTGTATTGGGGTTTGTAATGGAGGATTAATGTTAAGAACGGGGTGTTCCTTAATTACTACGTCTTATTGATAAAATGTTAAGAGCGTTCTTTCTATGCCATCTCGAACACAAGACAAAGAAACTGGGTATTTATTAATGGAAAATAATCAAGGTTTCTGATTTATGGCCAACTAATTTATTTTCAGCACTGAGACAAATTGTTTGGAATTTATATTATTCCGCATTAACACATCAAAGTTTATAATACACTGGGTCATTTATTGTCTTAGGTCGCCATATTCATATATTTTTACAACAATAGTTTTTTCTTGGACAATTTGACCTGAATCCAAACGTTCGGAAGGTCCTCCATATTCGAGATATTCCTTATAATTATTTTCGCAATATCATTATTTTCGCAGTACCGGTATCACTATTTTCGCAGTATCATTATTTTCGCAGTATTGTTATTTTTGCAGCACTCTCACTTACATTTTCCTATAAAGCAGTAAGAAATGTTAATTAATATATACTGGTAGACATATTCCGTTATATTCCGTTACATTTAAGGTAAATACAAACCCCATTTGAGAAGGAGCACTTTATTGACAAAGTTTCGCAGATAGCTTGTTCAGGTTAGGAAGACCCGAAGAAAAGTCAATAAAGCGTTCCTCCTCAAATGGTTTTACTTGTATATATATATATATATATATATATATATATTCAGTCATAGGAGAAGCAAGACAGTGGTCAAAATAATACCGTAATTAACCGTTTCAAGATACAGCTTTACGCATTTCCTTTCTGTTTTTGGCTATTGTTAGACGATTATATTTAGATTAGGAAGCTGTATGCAATCATCTAATGGTAGCCAGAATATATTGTCCAAAATGTGTCATAATCTTCAAAGGGTTAAGTGTTCAAATGCAGTCCTCTTTCCCCCCCCCCCCCCCAAAAAAAAAGGTCCCTTTCAAGCTAAAATAAATACGCCTCTCAACCCCCCTCAAGCTAAAATGACCACCCAAACCCCCCCCCCCCCCCTTGCTAAAAAGGAACACTCATCTCCCCTTCAAGCCAAAAGGAACATATCAATCCCCTACAAGCTAAAACAGAATGCCCCTCAGATCCCCTTCAAGTTAAATTGAACGCCAAATCCCCGTTCAAGCTAACACTAACGTCCCTCAGCCCCCCTTCAAGCTAAAAAGAACACCCTAAGTCCCTTCAAGCTTAATTAAACATCAAAATCCCCCTTCAAGCTAAAATGAACGCCGGCCCATTCCCCCTTCATGATATAATGAACCCCTTTCAAGATAAACATAATAGCCTTGCCCCCTTGAAGCTTAAGATAACGCCCCTCATCCCCCCCCCCACCCCCCTCAAGCTAAAACGAACTCAAATGGGTACATATGATGTCAATAAACTCTCTTAGTAATATAGTTCCTCCTTAAACTGCACAAAATCATCTAATTTTAGCCAGAATCACAGGTAAGAGGGCCTCATGGTGCTGAAGGGGTTAACTAATGAAGTCTACACCTGGTTTCAAATAGGTAGGCCAGAAATCTAGAACCCTAACCTCTGTAACTCGAAAAGGGCTTGAGCAAATGGGCTGTACATCTCCCCACCTATTCCCTGGCTAACCCTTCCCCAATAGTAGAACTATTAGCTCGATAATTCCAGTTGTTTGTGAGTTACATAGATTAATGCTCAAGAGTTTTGGCCTACTTATTTGGAACAGGGTATAGCATTCCCGAAGGTTGGCTATGAGGATGGATACATTTGAGGGCAAATAGAGGTAAATATCACCAGTGGTACCAAAATAGTTCAAAGGAGTACAAAGGGAATCAAGCAACAACAGATCTTGCGACCCCTCGAGGTTACTTGCTCTCTAAGTTACTGATGTTTTAAGCGCCCAACAGTTTCTTAGGGAGGATATGATAAAGTGTGAATTAACTTAGTTTTTTATTTTCTCTCTCTCTCTCTCTATTTGTATGAAGGTAGCAACAGGCAAAGCTCCCTGTAACAAGTGTCCCCCTAAAAATGAAAGAGTGACACGGAGCCAATTTCAAGGTACGCTCGAATCAAAATGCCTGGGCACACGGAGCTTGAGCAGTTTAAGTCACAAGATGAGGGAAAAACAGATTGAGGGAGAGAATTCCAGAATTCACTTGTTGAGTAGAAGAAAGACGGATAAAATCGGTTCACTTTTAGATGGGGGGGGGGGAGGGTTGTAATGGTGTTCTGGGTACATAACAATCGAGCAATCTTTATTTAGCTTACCCCCTAAGCTATATAAATAAATAAATACGCCCACAGACCCCCTTCCAACTAAATGTATGCTATTTATATTGAAGATTCGATTTTGTAGCCATTTTCGAGGGAGAGGGAGTCGCATTTTCTGAACCCCTCTTCTCCCTCATGATTAGCATATTCGTTTTGAGATACTAAGACGTTCGTTCCGTTAGTTTGGCGATTTTTATCACTTTCGCCTCATTTCTTTGTCAATATTAAGACCTTTCATGCCATTTAGGTGTCGGGAAGATAGATGGAACTAATCAATGGAACTAATGAATACATGTGGTACTCCAAGGATTCGAACCTAGGATACTCACACCGTAATTCCACGTACTAACCATTACGCTATCAAGACGCTAGCTAAAAGCAATCACTCTAGCACTTGGAACACCATTCATTCACCAGCCTGTAAAATAATTGACCACTTGCGAGTTTCGTTCTATAAGGAAGTTGGAGCCGTGAACATCGATATTAAACAAAAATGCAAAAATAATGTACGTTTCTGATGGATAAAGGATATGTTGAATTGGGTTTTATGTATTTATAAATGTACTACGATCGTATTTTAGCTGTAAATTCTGTTAAATATCGTTGTCTACAGCTCCAACTTCCTTATAGAACGAAACTCGCAAGTCGGCAATTGATGGTATACCCTGTCCCAATTAGGTAGGCTAGAAATCTTAACTCATATCCTCTATGGCTCAAAAAGGCCTAGAGCAAATGAGCTGGAAATATCCACACCTATTCCCTGGCTAACTCTTCCCAAATGGTAACCATATTATATCGATTACTCCAGTCGCTTGTGAGTTATAGAGATAAATGTTCAAGAGTTTTGGCCCATTTATTTAGAACAGTGTATATAAATGTTCACTTAACATCAACATCTGGGATGAAAACAAACTTCCAGGTTTGTCCTTTAAGGGGAGATTTATATATAATTTGTTCATATATTTCTTTATATACAGTATATATATATATACGTATTATTTTGTTTAGTTTCCTCCCAAGACCTTCATCCAAATTTTAAAGATACATTTGTACAACATTCGGTAAAAAAATAAAATAAAAAATAAAATAAATAAATAACAAAAAATAAAACTGTCCCGGCCGAAGGCCAGTTCCTCCTAAATTTCAGGCTCGCTATCGCTCGACAAGAAAAAATATGACCCCTAAATAGCACAAAAGATTAACGAATTATAAGCTAATGGGGCGAAGGTCTTAAAATCTCAAAATAAATGGGGTTAAGCATGAGTAAGAAGGGGGTCCAGAAAACACAAACCTTCCCTTAAAAGTATATAATGACTGATACATTCATATTATGCTCTCCCTAACACACTACCTCCATTCATATTATGCTCTCCCTAACAAACTACCTCCATTCATATTATGCTCTCCCTAACAAACTACCTCCATTCATATTATGCTCTCCCTAACAAACTACCTCCATTCATATTATGCTCTCCCTAACAAACTTCCTCCATTCATATTATGCTCTCCCTAACAAACTACCTCCATTCATATTATGCTCTCCCTAACACACTTCCTCCATTCATATTATGCTCTCCCTAACAAACTACCTCCATTCATATTATGCTCTCCCTAACAAACCTCCTCCATTCATATTATGCTCTCCCTAACAAACTTCCTCCATTCATATTATGCTCTCCCTAACAAACTACCTCCATTCATATTATGCTCTCCCTAACAAACTTCCTCCATTCATATTATGCTCTCCCTAACAAACTACCTCCATTCATATTATGCTCTCCCTAACAAACCTCCTCCATTCATATTATGCTCTCCCTAACAAACTTCCTCCATTCATATTATGCTCTCCCTAACAAACCTCCTCCATTCATATTATGCTCTCCCTAACAAACTTCCTCCATTCATATTATGCTCTCCCTAACAAACCTCCTCCATTCATATTATGCTCTCCCTAACAAACTTCCTCCATTCATATTATGCTCTCCCTAACAAACCTCCTCCATTCATATTATGCTCTCCCTAACACACTTCCTCCATTCATATTATGCTCTCCCTAACAAACTTCCTCCATTCATATTATGCTCTCCCTAACAAACCTCCTCCATTCATATTATGCTCTCCCTAACAAACTTCCTCCATTCATATTATGCTCTCCCTAACAAACTTCCTCCATTCATTCCTATCATTTGTTTAAGCCATTCTCATTTCACGTATTATATACAGCATGTGGGGAATTAAGACACATAATTATGCAGAACAGGGACCCAGTTTATTAAGACACATATGCTGAGCAGGGACCCAGTTTATTAAGACACATATGCTGAGCAGGGACCCAGTTTATTCAACGTTTCGCCGTAAAGGCTTCTTCAGGAATGAAGAAGCCTTTACGAATTTTACGGCAAAACGTTGAATAAACTGGGTCCCTGCTCAGCATATGTGTCTTAATAAACTGGGTCCCTGCTCAGCATATGTGTCTTAATAAACTGGGTCCCTGCTCAGCATATGTGTCTTAATAAACTGGGTCCCTGCTCAGCATATGTGTCTTAATAAACTGGGTCCCTGCTCAGAATATGTGTCTTAATAAACTGGGTCCCTGCTCAGCATATGTGTCTTAATAAACTGGGTCCCTGCTCAGCATATGTGTCTTAATAAACTGGGTCCCTGCTCAGCATATGTGTCTTAATGCCCCACATCTGTCGCAGGCCCGCTATTGCTCACCAGGAAATATCGACTCCTAAATGGGGCGAACCTTTATATTGTCGCCAAAGTATAAGCGCAATACTTCTTGAAAATCGCCAAATTATCGTGGCGATCTCGTGTACAAAACGGACCATCCTCGGTAAGGATACGGTTAACCCTTTCTGTACCGGAGACGTCTTTGTTATTATATTTTTGTCTATATTTAGACGATTTTGTGCAGCTTAATAAGGATCTATGGTAGTAAAAAGGGTTTAGTGAGAGAGTTCGAAGCCTTTTCATTGCTGGAGGCCCTTTTTCAACTGAATAAATTCCTTCAATAGTAGCCAGAATACAATTAAAAAGACGTCGTCGGTACAGAAGGGGTTAACGTCGGAAATGTCTCCTAGAAAATTACCCAAATGATACAAACATTAAGCGTTCTAATCGTTTAAAGCCGGTGTCACACGAGCGCCTTTTCCGGCAATTTTCGATGAGCAAGTTGTTTCTCGTACTATTTTGAGGCTCTTTTAAATTAGAATTTGAAACTAGATCGAAGCGTAGATTATGTTAGGTAGTTTAATTCTTATGTTAGGTAGATTATGTTAGGTAGTTTAATTCTTATGTTAGGTAGATTATGTCAGGTAGTTTAATTCTTATGTTAGGTAGATTATGACTTGTTAGGTAGTTTAATTCTTATGTTAGGTAGATTATGTTAGGTAGTTTAATTCTTATGTTAGGTAGATTATGACTTGTTAGGTAGTTTAATTCTTATGTTAGGTAGATTATGACTTGTTAGGTAGTTTAATTCTTATGTTAGGTAGATTATGTTAGGTAGTTTAATTTTTATGTTAGGTAGATTATGTCAGGTAGTTTAATTCTTATGTTAGGTAGATTATGACTTGTTAGGTAGTTTAATTCTTATGTTAGGTAGATTATGTTAGGTAGTTTAATTCTTATGTTAGGTAGATTATGACTTGTTAGGTAGTTTAATTCTTATGTTAGGTAGATTATGACTTGTTAGGTAGTTTAATTCTTATGTTAGGTAGATTATGTTAGGTAGTTTAATTCTTATGTTAGGTAGATTATGTCAGGTAGTTTAATTCTTATGTTAGGTAGATTATGACTTGTTAGGTAGTTTAATTCTTATGTTAGGTAGATTATGTTAGGTAGTTTAATTCTTATGTTAGGTAGATTATGACTTGTTAGGTAGTTTAATTCTTATGTTAGGTAGATTATGACTTGTTAGGTAGTTTAATTCTTATGTTAGGTAGATTATGTTAGGTAGTTTAATTCTTATGTTAGGTAGATTATGTCAGGTAGTTTAATTCTTATGTTAGGTAGATTATGTCAGGTAGTTTAATTCTTATGTTAGGTAGATTATGTTAGGTAGTTTAATTCTTATGTTAAGTAGATTATGTTAGGTAGTTTAATTCTTATGTTAGGTAGATTATGTTAGGTAGTTTAATTCTTATGTTAGGTAGGTTATGTTAGGTAGTTTAATTCTTATGTTAGGCAGATTATGTTAGGTAGTTTAATTCTTATGTTAGGTAGATTATGTTAGGTAGTTTAATTCTTATGTTAGGTAGATTATGTTAGGTAGTTTAATTCTTATGTTAGGTAGATTATTATGTCAGGTAGTTTAATTCTTATGTTAGGTAGATTATGTTAGGTAGTTTAATTCTTATGTTAGGTAGATTATGTTAGGTAATTTAATTCTTATGTTAGGTAGATTATGTTAGGTAGTTTAATTCTTATATTAGGTAGATTATGTTAGGTAGTTTAATTCTTATGTTAGGTAGATTATGTTAGGTAGTTTAATTCTTATGTTAGGTAGATTATGTTAGGTAGTTTAATTCTTATGTTAGGTAGATTATGTCAGGTAGTTTAATTCTTATGGAACTAAAATGTTGAAGCTGTCAGACTACAATTGCTCATAAAAATTGGCGGAAAAATCGCTCGTGTGACACCGCCTTAAGGGAAGGTTTTATTTTCTGGACCCCCTTCTCCCTCATGTTTAGCCTTAGTTTGGCGATTGTATGACCTTAAGTGCCATTTAGGTGTCGATTTTTAACCTGGCGAGCGATAGCAAACTTGTAATATAGACGCAACCGACCTGTGGCTGGAACAGTATTCTACCCAAAAATGTACAAATTTATCTAGAAGGGGGAGGGCGGGGGGGTCTTGGAGGTTGTTTTTTAGAGCTTGATGGAGGTCTTGGGCGGAAACTAAAAATAATAGATAAATTAGTAAATAAATAAATTCAAATAATACTAGCAAATCTTCCCTTAAGGGGAGGTTTTTAGTTGATTCCCTAGACTTCCATCAAGCTTCAAATTACTCCCCCTAGACCCCCTTTCCAGATAAATTACTCCCCCTAGACCCCCTTTCAAGATAAATTACTCCCCCTAGACCCCCTTTCAAGATAAATTACTCCCCCTAGACCCCCTTGCAAGATAAATTACTCCCCCTAGACCCCCTTTCAAGATAAATTACTCCCCCCTAGATCCCCTTTCAAGATAAATTACTCCCCCTAGATCCCCTTTCAAGATAAATTACTCCCCCTAGATCCCCTTTCAAGATAAATTACTCCCCCTAGATCCCCTTTCAAGATAAATGTGTACAGTCCCAGCAGAAGGCCGGTTCCCCTTAAATTACAGGTAAAATCGACACCTAAATGGCACGAA
The DNA here is from genome assembly GCA_032716605.1 of Paralithodes platypus. NCBI lineage: Eukaryota > Metazoa > Arthropoda > Malacostraca > Decapoda > Lithodidae > Paralithodes > Paralithodes platypus. Next base: position 41,684,971 of record CM064507.1, read on the forward strand.
TGGTCTTAAAATTGACAGAAATGGGGCGAGGGTTCTTAAAATCGCCAAACTAATGGGGCAAGCGTCTTTAAATCTCACAAGCAATGGGGCTAAACATGAGGGAGAAAGAGGTTCAGAAAAAAATCCTCCAGGTGGAAATATCCCCTTAAGTATGCTAATATGAACACCTAAGCGATCCAAACACCAATTACTGTATCATTTGGATTAAAATTGAAAACATTTTGACTCCTGCGAATTTTGGGCTATAAGGAAGTTGGAGCCGTAAACATCGATATTAAACACAAAATGCAATAATAATGTAGGTTTCTGATAGGTATAAAGTATATAAAGTAGTACAGGTTTGCTATCGCTCGCCAGGATAAAATCGACACCTAGATGGCACGAAAGGTCTTAAATTTGACAACGAAATGGGGCGAAAGGTGTTTAAATCGCCAAACTAATGAGCCGAACGTCTTAAAATCTCAAAACTAATAGGGCTAAACATGAGGGAGAAGGTGATACGGAAAAAGCGACGACCGCCCCTTAAGTTCGAAACTCGCAAGGGGTCAATTTCCACAACCGTGACGAAAATGAAAAGTTTCTATCACCAAATTTCGTACATTTTGACATGGTTGGTAGCGAGCCTGTAATGTGGGATGATTTGGAATTCGGGAGGGACATTTTTCTAACGAAAAATGTACAATTTTATATCAAAGGGGACTACTGAGGGGATTTTGTTTTTCTTTTTTTTTTACTTGAAGGATGTCTAGGGAGCAAAGTAAACCCTTCCCCTTAACCCTTTATGTACCGGCGACGTCTTTTTAATTATATTCTAGCTACTGTTAGAAGATTGTATTAAGTTTAAAAAGGGTAACCAGCAATTAAGAAGCTTCGAACTATCTCACTTAACCCTCTGTACTACCACAGATCCTTCTTAAACTGCACAACATCGTCTAAATATAGCTAGAATATAATTATAAGACGTCGCCGGTACAGAAGGGGTTAAGGCTACGGCGCTGGAGGTGAGACTGATCAGGTGAGCATGAGAGAGAGGGGGGGCCGCGCGGAACACTGAACCCGGGACAGAGCGACGTGACCTACCTCCACCACGGCCACCGGCGAACTGACTCCCTTTCCTAGCCTTGCCACAGGGGGAGTCACCTCGGACACAAACAAAACACATGATCACACACTTCCACAAGGTTATATATTTCTTTACAGTCAGTCAGTCAGTCAGTAGCCAACCCTTACTCCCACAAGGGGTAGGGAGGATCAGCAAGAGACACGAGAAAGGAAAGAGGTGACAGGAGAAGAACACATAATTATAACAGTTTGCCCACAAAAAGCAAGCACACAAACATTCAGAAACACCAATCACTCATCAGCCCCCGAAATCAATGGCTTTACCTCAGATGTCACTCACATAAATTTACAAAGTAACACAAACACACACATGATCAAACACACACAAACACACACACACACACACACACACACACACACACACACACATCGTCCTGTGCATGAAAGTGTCTATCTATTGAGCCCTTTCAAGATCCAATTACTCATTTATTTTCTGCTTGCGAGCTATTATCAGACGACTTTATTCGGATTAGGAAAGGTGTATGGAAGTCAGAGGGTTAATCGAGTTAGTATTTATACCCTTATATCTCCCACAGATCCTTCCTAAGCTGCATACAATCGGCTAATGATAGCCAGAGTAAACTGTCAAAATGCGTCATAATCTGCAGAGGGTTGATCTATCCTCAGTTTAGTTTATCCGTGTCAAAAATATTTGTTCAATACTCTCTCTCTCTCTCTCTCTCTCTCTGGAGTGTACAGTCTTTATCTTCCATCAACCTGATAGGGCTGACAGGCCTTGTACGAGGCGAATTTTACCTCGGGGCGAAATTTGGATTGACAGTTCTACCTCCTCCTCCTTCTCTTTCTCTCTCTCTTTCGCTCGCTCTCGCTCTCGCTCTC
>CM064507.1:41691932-41699432 GCA_032716605.1 Paralithodes platypus
GGAAGGGGCTCCATAAAAAACGACTACCTCCCCCTTAAGGGGAGATCTCCACTCGAGGGATTATTTTCTTGACCCCTTTCTCCCTCATGTTTAGCCCCATTGCTTTTGATATTATAAAACGTTTGCCCCATTAGTTTAGCGATTTTAAGAACTTTCACCCCATATTAAGACCTTTCGTGCCATTCAGGTGTCAATTTTATCCTGGCGAGCGATAGCGAGCCTGTAATTTAAGAGGAGCCGGCCTTCGGCCGGGAAATTTTTCTACCGAAAAATGTACAAATTTATCTTGAAAGGGACTCAAGGGGGTGTAATTTTAAGCTTGATGGAGGTCTAGGGAACAAACTAAATACCTCCCCCTTAACATATACAGTACATAGGCTAGGCACGGGACAGCCAGAAGGAAAGGTACAAACAAAATTAGCATAGGAATGAAATCTCCTCTTACGACAGTCTCTCTCTCTCTCTCTCTACGTCGCTAACCATACCTTTCCACATAACCGGGTTTACTTAAGGGGAGGTTTTTAGTTTGTTCCCTAGACCTCCATCAAGCTTAAAATTACACCCCCTTGACCCCCTTTCAAGATAAATTGGTACATTTTTCTACCGAAAAATATACCGGCCAAAGGCCTGTTCCTTCTAAAAATACAGGCTCGTTATCGACACCTAAATGGCACGAAAGGTCTTAAAATTGACAGAAATGGGACTAAAGTTCTTAAAATCGACAAACTGATGAGATGAACATCTTCAAATCTCAAAAGCAATGGGGCCATCTATGGATTGAAAATAAATCTCCTCCGACAGTCGCTCTCTCTCCGTCGCCAACGATAACTTTTCCACATAACCGGGTTTACTGCGAGCCTCAGACATCAAAGGCCCACTTAGATTCGATTCACACTAGACCTTTTAACGTCAATTTTCGATGGTCAATATTTTTCCGGCAACATTTCTGTGATCTTGTGTATTGGTGTTGGAAACTATAGTCTATTCTCTGTAAGTAGGCGAGAAATTATGAGCTCTAACCTCTGTAACTCAATAACGACTGGAGTAATCGAGCTAATATTTCTACCATTTGGGAAGAGTCGGTCAAGGAATAGATGTGGAAATGTGCAGCCCATTTGCTCTAGCCCTTTTTGAGTTACAGAGGATAGAGGTCATGATTTGTCGCCTACTCACAGCGAATAGATTATAGATTGAAGGTAGATCAACTCAGGTGGCAGAATTGTTTATATAATCTACCTCTTAAGCTGCCAGACCAGTGTTGACTATGATAGTTGAGGGACAAATGGCTAGTGTGACAGTGGGTTAATCAGTGCAGCTCCCTACCCAAGCACTGTTCTAGGGAGCTAGTTGTAATGGGCAGTTTTTTTTTTTTTTTTTTTTTCTATGTGATTGAGGGAGGCAAAAGGCATAACTGCCTATAGCGAGTGCCTCCCCCATAGTTGAAAGAGTGACAGGGCCAAAATCAAGGGACGTTCGAGCCAAAATGCCTGGACACACGGAGTTTGAAGCAATTTAAGTCATAGGAAGAGGGAAAGACTGATTCTGGGAGAGAGTTCCAGAGCTCAGCTGTTGAGTAGAAGAAAGTTTGAGAGTAACGTTTCACTCTTGGGTTGGAGAGTTGCACAGAGTAGGGGTGGGATTGAGTTGCAAGACGGGTACCAGTTATTTTGGTCTATTAATTAATGTATTCCTTATTTCTTAGTTTCCTCGCTAGACCTCCATTAAGCTTAGAAAAACGCCCCCTAGATCCCCCTTCAAGATGAATTTGTACATTTTTCGGTAGAAAATGTCTCGGTCGAAGGTCGGTTCCTCTTAAAATTTCAGGCTCGCTGTCCTCGCCACGACAAAATCGACACCTAAATGACACGAAAGGTCTTAATATTGACAACGAATTGGGTCGCAAGGTGTTAAAATCGCCAAGCTAATGGTCCGAACATCTTCTAATCTCAAAACAAATGGGGCTTAACACGAGGGAGAAAGGGGAGCAGAAAACGACCCATCTCCCTTTAAGAGAGAGAGAGAGTGCGGCCATCTTTTCCTTGGGACTCCATTTTGGTGCCTTAAGTATCAAAGAACGAGGCTTTATTTCATTGTATCATCATGTAGAATGCATAACCCAAAAACAAACTATATATCCTGTACTAGTATTGGGCTTTATTATTATTATTATTATTATTATTATTATTATTATTATTATTATTATTATTATTATTATTATTATTTTAATGGTGTCATCATGTAGAACGCATATCCTTAACCCCTTCTGTACCGGTGCCGCCTTTATAACGCATATCCTTAACCCCTTCTGTACCGGTGCCGCCTTTATAACTTTATTCTGGCCTCCTTTAGACGATTTTATTCAGTTTAAAAAGTGCCTAAAGCGATTAACATGCTTTGAACTATCTCACTTAAACCTTTTTCTACCTCAGATCCTTCCAAAACTGCACAAAACCGTCTAAATAGAAGAAGAATAAACTAAAAAGACGTCACCGGTACAGAAAGGGTTAATTCATTGTTTTTTTCACCAACCAATTTAACTTCTAAACTCAATTAATGAAATTAACATTTTTCCCTTGCCCCTCAACTTTCTCTTCATAATTGCTGAGGGGCACAGGGCCCTGGGTGGGGCTTTGGTTTCCCGGGCGTTTCTGCACCCTCCTCAGCTCCCCGCCATGGAGTGGCTTCGGTCACCCAGGCTTTATTGTGGTCGGCAGGGAGGGTTCTGTGGGGGCGCTCGGTTATGGCCTTGAAATTGCTCGGGGCCTTGGGGCTGTTCGGCCAGGCAGCTTGGGGAACAACAACAACAACAACAACAACAAATACATGTGGCACTCCAAGGACTCGAACCTAGGATACTCACACCATAATTCCGCGCATTTATGCATTACGCTATCAAGAAAGTTAAACCAGACTATACTGTATAATTATCTTGTACCAGTATTGCAGAACGTGTATCGTTGATAAGAAGATAATTGAGAGAAAAAGAGAGGAAAATATCACCAATGGCACCAATATGGCGGAGGTTAGCCGAGCTTTGTTACTATCGGGTCTCCACTCTGTTCAATCCCCCTTGTTGTCCAGGCGTTCCTTTATGTTTCAATTTGTTCACTAAGTGCCCCTCCAAGTCTGCCACCTCTCTAATGCACACCTCTCTCATGTTCACCTCTCTCAGGCGAAGCCGAGAAACTTGGCAGGTCATGTTCGAATTTTGCGTTTTCAAAGGTAAATGTGGATTCCTCTCGTCGTTGCAATTCCAACGGTATATTTTGTGTATTTAATTAGACCATTTTTAGGCCCAAAAGACCGATTTTTTATTTTGAATGTTTGGTGTTTTCAAGGGTATGTATGGATTCCTCTCATCGTTGCAATTCCAAGGGTATATAATTTATGTTTGTATTTATTTAGACCATTTTTAGGCCCAATAGGCGGCCCTAGACCTATTTTATTATTTGTATTGCTTTATGTTATAGTGAAAAGGATGTCACCGGTACTTGATGGGATAAACACCCATCTCATGCACGACTCTCTCATGTACAGATATATGGTCTTGGTGGTGTAATGGTTAGAGTGTTTAAAATCTGTATGGGGTAACAGGTTTAAATCCCGGTGGATCACATGCTTTCATTAATTTTCTTGGGAGATGTTTGGTGTCTGGAGTGAAATTAATTCATTATATTTACATTAATTTTGTAAGCAGAAGTTCTTCAATTACATACACTATAATAACTATAATAACTATAGTTGTAGTTGTGTGGAATAATATGGAGAGAAACATTTACAGAGAGTAGATAGAAAATTAAAATCCTTATTACCGGTATTGAATATATAAATGTTTTGAACTTAAGATATGAACTTTAATATATATATATATATATATATATATATATATATATATATATATATATATATATATATATATATATATGTACATCGAGAGAGATAGAGAGTATGTATGTGTGTGTTAGCGAGAGTGAGAGCAGCTGAATGAGACTAATTGCGAGAGAGAGAGAAATTTAAGTAGAGAGCTAGATATAGATAGATAGATAAAAGCCTGACTCACCCAACAGTTTTAATAGTGGGTTAGTCAGAGTCTGTTATTCGCTAAAAGGACTGTATTGGATAATTTTGTGTTATCTTTCTCGCATAATAGAGATGAATAAGATAACCATTTTGACTTCATTTCAGATTTGTTTTAATTTTTTTTTTTTTTTTTTTTTTTTTTAATTCTGGGAATCCTTGGTTCCGAGAAAATATACTACTGAAAATACTCGGGTTTTAACTCTTAAGGGGGAGGTTTGGTTGTTCGGGCCCCCCTTGTCCCTCATGTTTAGCCACATTAGTTTTAAGATTTTAAGACGTTTGCCTCATTAGTTTTGCCATTTTAAGACTTTTCGCCAAGTTTCTTACTCATTTTTAAGACTGTTCGTGCCATATGTGTCGATGTTTTCCTGGCGATCGATAGCGAGCCTGACATTTTGGAGGAACAGGCCTTCGGTCGGCACATTTTTCTGCCAAAAAAATGTACAAACTTGACTCCAAGGGGGATCTTGAGGATAATTTATTAAGCTTGATGGATTTCTAGGGAGGAAACTAAAACAATAATATATTGATAAATCAATAAATAAAGTAATAAATACACACTACCCCCTTAAGTTGTATGTTGCAAGTGTGTTGTACAGTCGCGCTAATAAGTTTATAAGTATATTTTGATCAATAATTGGTATCAGCAATATTTACACATGATTTCTTCTTTTTGAGTGAGATATACAAACATGTTCCTACACTTACCCACCCTATTCAACATCTGACAGACATTCATACAGCACAGAACGAGCCAAACGTAATAACAGCTGAGACATGACTTACTAGCGCGACTGTATGTCTGTATGTATATTGTATTGTGGAGAATAAATCACAAAATACGTGTGATCAAATTATGTAATAAAACTCGGGATTTTTCCGGGGAACTTTACTACATATTGTATTATGCTTTATGTGTATTGTATCTTACTGTAGTCTATTTGTATGTAATGCGTTGTGTTGTACTTATAGTGTGTTGTATGTGTGTTGTATTGTGTTATATAGCGTTGTATTACGCTGTGTGTATGCTATGTTGAATATGTTGTGATGTATTATGTGTATTGTGTTGTATTATGTTTTGTATGCAATGCGTTGTGTTGTATATATAATATGTTTTATGTGTGTGTTGTGTTGCATTGGTTTGTGTTGTGTTGTATTGTGCTATGTGTATGGGTTGTGCATTGAGTTATATGTGTGTGTATTTGTGATGTGCGTATGGTGTTATTCTATTATTGTGTATGTATTTATATGTACACTCGGGTGCCATAGTCTCTAGCCCACCCATAAATATTCCTGGACTTCACTTATTTCTATAATTATAAAGCACAAATCTGGAAACGAACTTAGGAATTAGATGTTGTATTCATCAACAACACAAATATATATATTATTTATTGAAAAGCAAGATCTATCCAAAAATCCATCCAGATAGTTATAATGGCATAAAGAAACACACAGGGGGTATACGAATTCTTATGGGTGTGCTAGAAACTATGACATCCGAGTGTACGGTCGCGCTAATAAGTTATGTCCCAGCTGTCATTACGTTTGGCTTGCTCTGTGCTGTATTAATGTCTGTCAGATGTTGAATAGGGTGGGTAAGTGTATAAGAACATGTTTGTATATTTCACTCGATATGAAGAAATGAAGCTTAGATATTGCTGATACCAATTATTGATCAAAATATACTTGGTGCCGAGACATCACGTATTAGCCCGACTGTACTATCCAAGTGGCCCCCAATAATACCTGTAGAGCCTTAATTAATGACGTATCTCACCTGTCATGGTCTCAGATTACCCACCATTGTCAAGGGAAACGGATACGGGATCTATGTCTACCTTACTAATTGGCTACTTGCGAGTTTCAGGCTATAAGGAAGTTGGAGCCGTAAACATCGATATTAAAGAGAAATGCAATAATAACGCATGGATTCGAACCTAGGATACTAACACCGAAATTTCGCACACTAACCAGTACGCTATCAAGACAGTTAAGAATAAACAGCAAATTCAATCAAAATTATATGATAACTTGCAGGGGATTCAAGGCCCCCATTCTGAACGGGAGAGGGCAAGGAGGGAGGGAGGGAGTTGGGAGTGAGGAGGGGAGTGGGTAGAAAGGGAGTAGGGAGTGAGAGAGGGAGTGGGGAGTGAGAGAGGGAGTGGGGAGTGAGGGTGGACCAGGACTCGAGTAAGGGTGGACCAGCTGCGACCCATGTACCACCACCACAATATTGGGAAGCGAACAAATTGACGGTCAGGTTTAATTCCGCCCCGATATCTGAATATTCCACCAGACTCATGGCCGAAATACCAAGCTACCATTCCTAGACCACCACCACCACTCTCATCAACCAGCACACGGCATTAAGGTTGTATTCATGTTGTATTCATAATAAACACACTCAACCATAATATGCTAATTAATCATAATAAATAACTCTACCATTTCTCTGCCAACCACTCTCATCAACCAGCACACGGTATTCATCTTGTATTCATAGTAAACACAGTATTCATGTTGTAATCATAAACAACACACAAAGTATTCATGTTCTCCTCATAGTAAACAAACTCATCCATAATGCTAATAAATATACTAAAATCATTTCTCCGCTACAACTCTCATTAACCAGCAAACGGTATTCATAATAGACAAAGTATATATTCATGTTGCATTCATAATCAACAAATTCAACCATTTATCTGCAATTCTCGTCAACCTTCACACAGTATTCATGTTGTATTACTTATAAACAAACAATAAGTTGAGGCAGGCTCTGTATTAAGGAACACCCCGTTCTTAACAGTAATCCTCCATTACAAACCCCAATGTACTTGAATATATTAATGAAAGCATATGAACCTCCCGGGGTTCGAACTCGGGACACCACACCCAGAACATAAGCATCTAAACCATTACACCACCAACACAGTTCTATAAATGCCTCTCTTTTCAACTTCTTTTGCATACCAAGCACCTTTAATGTAATTATATTATATTCTGTATGTGTATGAAGGAGAGAAAAAGCAAAGCAGTCTGTAACAAGTGTCTCCCTTTAAGTTGAACAGAGTGATAGAGAACCAAATTCAAGGTACGTTAGATTCAAGATGTCTGGACACACGGAGTTTGAAGCAGTTTAAGCCATTGGAAGAGCGAAAGACAAATTGAGGAAGACAGTTCAAATATCAATTTTGAATAATCAATAGGTGCGCTCTATCTATTTATTAATCTATCTATATATCTACCTATCTATCTATCTGAAATTGGGTGTTAAGATATGAGTAAATTTTATTAAAATTATAAAGTTACAATTTTAGTCCCTCAATAAGAGCATTCTGGGGCACTTTGCATTGTCTCGGAAACTAGATTGGAGACAGATTATTATAGATGACAGAAGTTTTATACAGGTGACAG
>CM064507.1:41701932-41946431 GCA_032716605.1 Paralithodes platypus
CCCCATTTCTGTCAATTTTAAGACCTTTCGTGCCGTTAAGGTGTCGATTTTTTCCTGGCGAGCGATAGCGAGCCTGTAATTTAAGAGCAACCGGCCTCCGGCCGGGACATTTTTCTACCGAAAAATGTACAAATTTATCTTGAAAGGGGGTCTAGGGGGTGTAATTTTAAGTTTGATGAAAAAGTAGGGAACAAACTAAATACCTCCCCTTAACCTATATAGGAGCTCTTATTAAAGGCTAGTTGTTGTGTTGGAATTCAATCTCTCTCTCTCTCTCTCTCTCTCTCTCTCTCTCTCTCTCTCTCTCTCTCTCTCTCTCTCTCTCTCTCTCTCCCTACGACCACATTAAGAGCCCAGTACAATAATATATTTACTTGTCATACATTTCTCTCTCTCTCTCTCTCTCTCTCTCTCTCTCTCTCCCCCTACGACCACATTAAGAGCCCAGTACAATAATATATTTACTTGTCATACATTTCTCTCTCTCTCTCTCTCTCTCTCTCTCTCCCCCTACGACCACATTAAGAGCCCAGTACAATAATATATTTACTTGTCATACATTTCTCTCTCTCTCTCTCTCTCTCTCTCTCTCTCTCTCTCTCCCCCTACGACCACATTAAGAGCCCAGTACAATAATATATTTACTTGTCATACATTTTAAGGGGAGATGGGTCGCTTTTTTTTTAGATCCACTTCTCCCTCGTGTTTAGCCCCATTAGTTTTGAAAATTTAAGATGTTCGGCTCATTAGTTTGGGGATTTCAACACCTTTAGCTCCATTTCGTTGTCAATGTTAAGACCTATATCGCGCCATTTAGGTGTCGATTTATTCCTAGCGAGCGATAGCGAGCCTATAATTATTAGAGGAACCGGCCTTCGCCGGGATATTTTTCTACCGAAAAATGTACAAACTTACCTTGAGGAGGGGGGGGGGGGGTCTAGAGGGTGTTTTTCTAAGTTTGAGGGAGGTCTAGCGAGGGAACTAAAGAATAAATTAATATATTAATATATGAATTAATAGACCCCCTCCCCCCTCCCCAAAAAAACCCAGCCACTATCCCCTTAATTATTAGGCTTAATACATCAAGCCCTCACATAACAACCATTCTTCTCTCCATACATTCATTGCACTGACAAATTCATGAGGGCAAAATTGAACACACACACGCGCACACACACACACACCCTCACACACACACACACACACACACACATCACTATGTTATGTCCTGTGAACCATTAAGCTGAAAAAAATGCCCCAGAGCCCTACTTTGAGATAAATTTGCGCATTTTTCGGTAGATAAATGCCGCCTAAATTGCAGGCTTGCTATCGCTCGCCAGCAAAAATCGACACCTAAATGGCACGAAAGGTTTCAAAATTGACAAAGAATATAGGAAGAAAATTCTTAAAGTCGACAAATTCATGGGGCGAACGTCTTTAAATTTCAAAATTCGTGGGGTTAAACATGAGGAAGAACGGGGTGCAGGAAAAAGAACTTGAATATCACCTTGTTACTTGATAAATATGACAACAAAATGGCGTACAAACCCAAATATATATACTTTACTACAAGATCTATGTCACCTGCCAGCCAGCCAGCCCCCTCCTCCTCTCGCACTCACTCTCACTCTACCTCTCTTTCTCTCTCTCTCTCTCTCTCTCTCTCTCTCTCTCTCTCTCTCTCTCTCTCTCTCTCTCTCTCTCTCTCTCTATCTATCTATCTATCTATCTATCTCTCTCTCACACACAAAACACACACACACACACAACACTCTTCCTGTTGACGTGTCCAGACCTTCACCCTCACCTCTATTTCCCTTGTTTGTTTACACCATGTCTCTCTCTCTCTCTCTCTCTCTCTCTCTCTCTCTCTCTCTCCTCTATTTCCCTTCTTTGTTTACACCATGTCTCTCTCTCTCTCTCTCCTCTATTTCCCTTGTTTCTTTACACCATGTCTCTCTCTCTCTCTCCTCTATTTCCCTTGTTTGTTACACCATGTCTCTCTCTCTCTCTCTCTCCTCTATTTCCCTTCTTTGTTTACACCATGTCTCTCTCTCTCTCTCTCCTCTATTTCCCTTCTTTGTTTACACCATGTCTCTCTCTCTCTCTCCTCTATTTCCCTTCTTTGTTTACACCATGTCTCTCTCTCTCTCCTCTATTTCCCTTGTTTGTTTACACCGTGTCTCTCTCTCTCTCTCCTCTATTTCCCTTCTTTGTTTACACCATGTCTCTCTCTCTCTCTCCTCTATTTCCCTTGTTTCTTTACACCATGTCTCGCTCTCTCTCTCCTCTATTTCCCTTGTTTGTTACACCATGTCTCTCTCTCTCTCTCTCTCCTCTATTTCCCTTCTTTGTTTACACCATGTCTCTCTCTCTCTCTCCTCTATTTCCCTTCTTTGTTTACACCATGTCTCTCTCTCTCTCTCCTCTATTTCCCTTTTTTGTTTACACCGTGTATCTCTCTCCCTCTCTCCTCTATTTCCCTTCTTTGTTTACACCATGTCTCTCTCTCTCTCCTCTATTTCCCTTGTTTGTTTACACCGTGTCTCTCTCTCTCTCTCCTCTATTTCCCTTCTTTGTTTACACCATGTCTCTCTCTCTCTCTCCTCTATTTCCCTTGTTTCTTTACACCATGTCTCTCTCTCTCTCTCTCCTCTATTTCCCTTGTTTGTTACACCATGTCTCTCTCTCTCTCTCTCCTCTATTTCCCTTCTTTGATTACACCATGTCTCTCTCTCTCTCTCCTCTATTTCCCTTCTTTGATTACACCATGTCTCTCTCTCTCTCTATTTCCCTTGTTTGTTTACACCGTGTCTCTCTCACCCCTTCTCCTTCTTACTTAAAGACAAATGGGGTGAAACATGAGGAAGAAGAGAAGCCAGAAAAACACCCCCCTTAGGTGAAAATCTCCCCTTAAGCGTGTGTGTGAGTGTGTGTGTGTGTGTGTGTGTGTGTGTGTGTGTGCGTGCGCGCGTATGTGTGTGTTATTTTTGTATTTTTTTTTTTTTAAAGAGACAATGAATAGAGGAAGCAAAAACAAAGTCAAAACCAAAAGAATACTCCCCAAAACAAGGACTCTTCAAACCCCTACCAATCGAGTTTCCATCATACCTCAAGTAGTGGAGTTATTATGGATTCCCTGAAGCCTGGGATTCTGATTCAAGGTGCTTGTGTTTAGATAGCATTGTAAACCCTTTCAGTAGAAGAAAACGTTTAACCCTTTCTGTACCGGCTCGGCCACTCATTTTGGCCAGTGAGCTAGGGTACTGATAACAGCCAATCATGAGCCTCGATACAAACACCAGTTAGGAGCCAGATGCACGGGTCAACTAAATAGAGTATTTGTTTTATGGGTTGTGAGCACGAGCTGCACACAGCCGAGTTCGGCAAAGCGAGTAGGTAGTGAAACACGAATATTGAAACCCGTAGACTTAATTTAAAAATCAGCCGCCTATTCATCAACGCTCTACCGCCGCCAAACTAATGGGGCGAACGTCTTAAAGTCTGAAAACTAATGGGGCTAAACATGAGGAATAAGGGGGTCCAGAAAAACGACCCATCTCCCCTATAAAAAAAAAAAAAAAAAAGCTAACCAAAATGGACTCGGCTATCGTTGGACACCCTGGATATACAAAATAAAGCCGTGAAGGACACTCAAGGCGGTATCACACGAGAGCTTTTATAGTCAACATTCCATGATCAATATTTTTCTGGCAATATGTTTGGAATATTTTGCACTGGTATCGGAAACTAGACTGATGGTAGGTGAATTTAGGTGGCAGACTTGTTTTAAATGTTGTTTGTTGTTGCTGTTCCCCAGGCTGCCTGGCCGAACAGCCCTAAGGTCCCGAGCAAGGCCAAGGCCATAAACGAGCGCCCCCACAAAACCCTCCCTGCTCACCTAATAAAGCCTGGGTGACTGAAGCCACTCCATGGCGGGGAGCTGAGGAGGGTGCGGAAACGCCCGGGAAATCAAAGCCCCACCCAAGGCCCTGTGCCCCTCAGCAATTATGAAGGGAAAGTTGAAGGCAAAGGAAAAATGTGACGCTTTGACTCCCAATCTCCCAACCTCTAGGTTGGCAGTAGGGAGGTCAATCCACGGAAGAGACGCCGCCTTTGGCGAGGGGATAGCTCCCCTATTTCAACTCCTTTCGGGGTTTTAAATTTTGACCTCATTAGCTGCCAGACCAGTGTTGAGGATAAATGTTGAGGGAAAATGTGTTGGTGTGATACCGGGTTCACTCAATGGATCCCGGACCTCTTAAGATACTCAACGTACTATACCCTGTTCCAAGTAGGGGGGTCAGAAATCCTGAACCCTAACCTCTCAAATTGAGGGGACAGTGGGGTTGTTGTTTTTTTTTTTTTGGGGGGGTCTATTTATTTATATATCAATGTATTGTTTAGTTTCCTCCCTAGACCTCCATCAAGCTTAAAATAACTCCCATAGGACCCCCTTTCAAGATAAATGTGTACATTTTTCGGTAGAAAAATTTCCCATCCACTCTCTCTCTCTCTCTTATATATCGCCTTCATCTTCAGTAGGTCACATCCGGGTTAGCTCTTCAATGTACACCCTTCAACCTCTCTATCAGGGTACTAGACACATATACTGTATATACACACACATACACAGTCACACACACACACACACACACACACATATACATATACACATACACAGTCACACACACACACACACACGGGGGTTCAATCCCCGGCCGGGCGGAGACAAATTGGGCTTGTCTCCTTTCATGTGTTAGCCTCAGTTCACCTAGCTGTAAATAGGTACCTGGAATAAGTGGACGACGTTGTGACGTCCCATCTGGGGTTGGCAAAAATGGTACAAGGCGAGATGGGTATCATATGGTTCACCTAAGCTGATGGCTACCTAAGCCTTCGGGCGAGACGGTACCGTCTATAGTGAGAATGGCACCATACAGATCCACCCTAAGCCTTCGTTTCCGATGTCGCCAATTGGCTAAATACAGACTACACACACATCCACAGCCATTCCAACAGTACATAAAACACTTAACATGCATTTCACGCAATACATTCCCAGTTAAGGAGGCGCGATAATAATGAGCTTAGCTCGCATTGCATGGATTCCCCTTGACGAACAAGTAAATGAGTAACACATACAAACACACATGTATATAAAATAAACTTAATATATTGATCTCTTTTTCTCTCCATCTCTCACCTCTTCATCAGACTGTAGATCGTCCCACACAATCCGCTAAACTAACTTTAATTTCCAAGTGTTTAAGGGGAGATGGGGTCGTTTTCTCTGGTCCACCTTCTTCCTCATGTTTAGCCACATAGGTTTTCAGATTTTAAGATGTTTGTCCCATTAGTTTGGCGATTTTAACACCTTTTCGTCTCATTTCGTTGTCAATTTTACGACCTATCGTGCCATTTAGGTGTCGATTTTTTCCTGGCGACCGATAGCAAGCCTGTAATCATAAGAAAAATCTGTCTTCGGCCGGGACATTTTTCTACCGAAAAATGTACAAATTTATCTTGAGGGGGGGCCTAGGTTTTTTTTTTCTAAGTTTGAGGGAGGTCTAGCGAGGAAACTAAAAATTTGGTGAATAAATGAATTAATAGACCCAAAAAACAGCCACTGTCCCCTTAATCTCGGCTCCCCGACTGTTCCCTTTTAAGGGGGAGGTAGTCGCTTTTTATGGACCTCCTTTTTCGTCATGCTTAGCCCCCCTAGTTTTGAGATTTTAAGACGTTCGTTCCAATAGTTTGTCGATTTTAAGACCTTTCGCCCCATTTATTTGTCAATATTAAGACATAACGTGCCATTTAGGTGTCGATATTTTCCTGGCGAGCGATAGCGAGCCTGTAATTGTAGAAGGAACCCGGCCGAAAAATGTACATATTAATCTGGGGGTGCTATTTTAAGTTTGATAAAGGTCTAGCGAGGAAACTCCAAACTAAATAAACGAGAATACATACATGGACCCAAAAACAGCACTACCCCCTCAACAGTATAGACCTTCATTTGATTGGCTCTTTATTCATGAAGCTTCTAATTGGAAAGAATTGGGGGGGTTGAGGAATACTATTATATGTATTTGGTTCGAGGGAGGTCTTTTTTGGACCCTCCCCTGCTTCGCTCCTTTAGTGTGGGATTTTAAGAATTTTCATCCCATTAGCTTGGTGATAATCAGACGCTTTTTGGACCTCCCCTGTTTCGCTCCATTCATATGGGATTTTTAAGACTTTTCACTTCACTAGTTTGGTGATAATAAGACGCTTCACCCCATTCAGGTGTCAATTTTTTTAGGGTGGGAGAGCGATAGCAAGCCTGTAAATTTTAAAAAATGCCGGCCTTTGGCTCTGATATTCATCTATCGAAAATTTTACAAATTTAGCTTGAAGAGGTTCAGATTGGGCCTTTTATTTTAGTTTGAAGGAAGTCTGAGAAGGCGTTTTTTTATAGCCTAGGAGACAAGCTAAAATACATTGCTTGAAAAATGCAAAAGTAAGCAAAACCATCAATAATAAAGAGTTAACCCGTTCAATACCAGGGACGTCCTTTTCATCATCTTCTGCCAACAATTCAGCTTAGGAAGGACGTCTAGCAATAATAAGACTTCAAACTATCTCAACCAACCCTTTCAACTACCACAGATCCTTCCTAAGCTGCATAATATCGTCTAAACACACGTCATTGGTACTCAAAGGGTTAATAAAATGTGTCATAATCACCCCCAAGACGTCGTAATCAATATACTTTGCTTGCCTGTATATGTCGTATTTATCTTGGTAACTGTACGACGACCCCAACGTCCCTTGAACTAGGCTCTCTGTCACTCTTTGAGCTTTGGGGAGACACTCGTTACAGAGAGCCTGCCTTTTATCTCCTTCACACACATTAAAAAAACACACACACATGCACACAGAGGGAGAGAGAGAGAGAGAGAGAAAGGGCAAAGATACGGAGGTGAGCACAACTTCAAAGCGCAGCAACCCAGCGTATACCCTGTCACCTTACATCTCCAACTTTATATAATATTTTAAGTTTATAACGTAAATATATATTAATGACTCCAGTATCTTCTGCACTGCTGGTTACTGAAACTTTTTACTTAAGGGGGGATGGTTCACTTTTTGGTCGATTGTTTCATTTATTTATTATTTTGTCTAGTTTCCTCCCTAGACCTCCATCAATACATAAATACCCCACCTAGACCCTCCTTCAAGATAAGTTTCTACATTTTATCGGTAACAACAATTTCCGGCCAAAGGCCGGTTCTTCCAAAATTACAGGCTCACTATCGTACGCCAGGAAAAAGATTGACAGCTAAATAGCACAAAAGGTCTTAATATTGACAAAGAAATGGGGTGAAAGGTCTCAAACTCGCCAAACTAACGGACCGAACATCATAAAATCCGAAAACTAATGGGGCTAAACATGAGGGAGAAGGGGGGCTAGAAAAACGACCCATCTCCCCTTAATAGTTTTCCCTCTGACGAGGTTGGGCATAAAAAACATTAATTACCAGTTTTAGTGTTGTCCCCCCCCCCCCCCCCTGACGGAACAACAAGGAATTTTACGCTTAAAAGGAGGTTTGTCTTTATTAGTATTTATTTGTCCATTTATTTATTAGTTAATTAATTTATATATATATATATATATATATTGTATTTATTTATGTATTTATCTATTAGTTTTAGTTTCCTCACAAAGCCTCGATCGAGCTTTTAAAAATACCCCCAAGACCCCCCTTCGAGATAAATTTGTACATTTTTTAGTAGAAAAAGTTCCGGCCGAAGGCGGATTTATCCTAAATTATGGGATCACTATTACCCGCGAGGAGAAAATCGACACCTAAATGGCACAAAAGGTTTTAATATCGCCTAACTAATGGAGCTAAAAATTAGGGAGAAGGGGGGCCAGAAAAAGAAAAAAATATATAATTTTTAATTTATTTATTTATTATTATTATCATTATTATTTTACTCCTATGTGCATGAAGGCGACAAAAGGCAGACGAATGTTATCAGCGTAAGAAAATTGTAAGGAAATAACCCCTGTGAATCCCCGCCTTGAAGCTCCTCTCTGGGCCCTGATTTCCCCCGAGCCCCAGAGGAAGAGGGGTCCATAGTATTGCCAATTTAGCTACTTTCCCGCTAGATATATAGAGGTATTTACTTCGATCTAGAGGCCAAATTTTACTCTAGCGACATGAATTCTAGCGATATTCTGGAGATTTGAGCCATTTGTTGCCAATTTAGCTACTTTCCCGCTAGATCTAGAGGTATTTACTTCGATCTAGAAGCAAATTTATACATAATTATATCGACATAAATTCTTGCGATATTCTGCAGATTTGAGCCATCTTAGAGTAATATCCTAGAGATATTGGCATTACTCTAGCTATGTTCGGCTTATATTTACTATCTAGTGGACTTGATTTGGTTACCCAGATAGTGACGCACAGACCCCGCAATATTAGTACAAAGGAAATCAAGCAACAACAGGTCTAGTGAGTAGTGACCCCTCTAGGCTGCTTGTCCTCCAAAACAATGAGGATCAAGTGTCAAAACAGTGGCTTAGAGTGGGTAAGGGAAAATTGGAAAGGGAACTACTGCCCTGGAACTAATGTCCGTGGCAGGATTAGGAAGTTAGTAGGGGACAGATGGGTTAGTAACATAACACAGTTATAAGTGATCTTTCGTATATCTGGGAAAAAGAGAGTAATATATACGGTATATATACGCAATAATCCTTGATGAATCTGAGGGGGAAATAAATAAAGTTATTAATTTACAAACGCAGTCAGTCGCGGGTTTGATGCAAGATATATGGTGACCGGTCAACTCAACCAGTAGACCATTTCAACCAGTAGCTCTCAACCAGTACCAAATCAACCAATACGGTTAGGTTAGGTTAGTACTATATTCTGGCACTGGTTTGGTTGGTCTTGGTTGATTTGGCACTGGTTGAGAGCTACTGGTTGAAATGGTCTACTGGTTGAGATGACATGGAACCAAGATATATTGGTGCCACTCAGGTGAAGGTATTGAGGGATAAGCCTTTACAACGGCACCTCGTATCTAATTCTACTTGCCACTGGTGTCATCACCTTCACGATAGAGATCCAATTGTAAAATAAAGCGGCCAACTTCCGCCATCTTGGTACCACTGGTGATAGCCTATTTGTTTTATTTTTTTATGATGATAATGTGTGTGTGTGTGTGTTAACCTAATTGTAGTGCACAGGAGTTGAGCTTTAGGCTCGTATTGTCCCGCTTCCTGAGTTACATTTGTCTAACTTTGCTTTTAAAATATGTGTGTGAGAGAGAGAGAGAGAGCAGTCCATGTACGGAGTCACATTATACGAATAACTTTTATATTTAGCATATATGGTAAAAAATACAAGTAGGCTAGAGATGCCATTCTTATTTATTAAAATAATTATGCTATGGCGGAGAGCGATACAAAACGAATAATTCATCATAATGTAGGACTACGTAATTTAGTTAGTCATATATTTCCGTTTTCTTCTTATGCCGCTCATAGAAAATTATTTATTTAGCGGCTAAACTAGTGATTTATTGCTTGTTCAGAAATATTATGCGACCATATTTTATAGTTTAATTATTGGTTTACTTACCAAAACACATGTAGGCTACCTCTGCATGCACATGTAAGTAATAAAATCACTAGAACACATTACAAATTTTAACAATACAAGAGATCTTAGAAAATTCCTAGCCTATTATTATTATTATTATTATTATTATTATTATTATTATATTACCGTTCAATGTTAATTTCTTCCCAAGGGTAAAATTAAACCATAGCCTACATTTACGCATTGATTATCGAAATATAAGAACACATATGGACCTAGCGTTCCCTAAAACGAAGTTACGTTCTACTATTAGCCTACAGCTTGTTGCACCATTATAATGTGAAAACATGCGTCCGTACATTATTAACATAAGTGGTACGGCAACAATTAACTGGCACCTCAGCCTAACACGACAATAACCACCTCGCCTGCCCTTCATTTTAGTCATTGTTACTATAGTCCGTTCATTCTAGGTTGAGCAGAAATCGTAACCTCTAACCTCTGTAACTCGAAAAGGGCTAGAGCAAATGAGGTCAATGTAGGCTATAGGCTACACATATTTCCTGGCCAAGTCTTCCTAATTGGTAGAAATATTAGCTCGATTACTCTAGTCCTTTTTTTAGTTATGAGGTTACGATTACTGCCCAGCCTAGAATGAACGGACTATAGCCTAGACATACAAAGTTAGTTATATATATAGCCTACCGATAATCTATAAGTTATTTATGTAAACAGCAACTATGACAGTGAGTTTGCCGAATTTTAATTTTTGTTTGTTTTGTTTTGTTTTTATCACACAACTTTAGGCTACCTTTGACCCTGGCATTTATGAAGATTTACAATTTTTGATTGCATGACCGATAGCCTATCCTGGAAAATCAAATATGTGTGTGGTAAACATACAAAACGTAAGCACCCTTACCTCACGGTGAGAATATCCCTGTGTAGATGCAGCACTAAATATAGGCCTATCTCCAGGGCTAGGCTAGGCTAAGTGGTTCCCCATCCAAGCGCCGTCAGCACTCCAGAAATTGCAACCATTAACCTTAACTTGGCACCACAAACTAATTCCTACAGCTGCAGTGACGCCCACAAGAACCACAGACCTCGGCTGAATCATTTCACCCACCACAGGAACACTAAACTCACGAAATAAGACGGGAGCTCCCAACCTGCACAAAAAGGTCCTTCCCGATGCTGCCGACTTGACTGACGCTTGCCTTTTCCCGCCAAAAACTCCCCTCCCTAGCAGTGTTGCCACTCTGAAAAATTAAATATCCCAATATTGCCCCCAGAAAAATCCCAATATTAGCCCAAAATCCCAAGGTTATGATAACATATACATCTACACTCAAATTAACCTGTAACTGTAAGTATTATTGAAGAAACACTCGCATTGGTTCAGTACTTTTCTTTGCTGCAACGTTTATATCATGTTTTGAAGAAGCTTTGTGGGTCAGAAGAGTCGATTTATTGCACACACACTACATACTGCTACGTGCTTATCATTTGGGTCTAGCTTCACCCAGTCCTTTGATTCAGGATTTGCCGTCCACTCTTGACTTTAATGATTGTTGATACCATAGTTTTAATTGCTTTACATTTCTTGGTGGGGTAATTGCTTCCACTCTCACTTGGCCCAGGATCCCCAGATGTAGGCTACCCATCACTTGTTATTAAGCACTAAGCAGTAGCCTATGCACTTTATGTCTCATTGGAAGGCAAATTCAAACTGCATTTAGGCCTACGTGACTCAGGCTCAGCGTCAGGGAGCCTGGCAGATTTAGTGTTGTCAAGTGGTCTATAAATATTGTAGGCTATTATCTTTCTACCTTGACCTAAATTATCACCAGCATTGAAGGAGTTTGACATATTTTCCACCAAATTTTGCTTGAGAAATAACTATTTAGTAAATCGGAAAATATAGCCCAAAAGACTTTTATCTCGAAGAAGCTACATTCAGGTGTAAACTCGCTAAAATGGTGGTATTGTCGTCATGGTAACGCAGCTATAGCACCTGATCTCACAGGCTTTGGACAGGAGAGGGAGGGAGAGAGAGAGAGAGAGTAAAAATAACTAAAACTATTAATTAATTATCTGTTCTGAATGTCGATACAAGTTACATTTTTGTATCATAATACAGTACAGATTAATATGAAAGTGTAAACACCCTCATAAACTTCCGAAATGCCAAGATTTTCAATGAAATTGCCAATAAGATCCCAAGACTTGGACCCAAAATGCCAAGATCTTGGGAAAAATGCCAAGGAGTGGTGGCATCACTGCTCCCTAGGCTCCTTTTCAAATACATAAAACTCACAGATACTCAAAACTACCCAACATCAATCAAATTACACCACAATGTGCATGCCAAATTTGATTGAAAATCATCAATGACTTTCGGAGATATTAGACGTATTGTTGCCCTTGACCTTTATGATATATTACCTGCAAATAAATCATTTATATTTTCATATTAAGTGCAACATTGTCAGTGAATAAGAGAAGTTATGAAGAATAAGAAAGAAACTAATACATAGACCTTCTATTTGACCTTGACCTGTGACCATTCATATGACATGTTTTATTTCATTGTATCCCCTAGGTCAAGGAAATTCTAGATATTTTGAATATATATAAGGGATATAGCCTATATAGGATATAAGACCGGAACCGCACTCATGTACGTTTGTATGTACAGTATGTATTAGTAAATAATATAATAACTGTTGGGGTCACATAGTCCCTCCAGCGGTCAAGCCACAGTTCACAGGTCCAGGGAGGTGCCAGACCCCACCAACCAGAATGATGTCACAGGTTGAAGAAGGCGGCACAGAGGACGACAAAGGGGAAGCAGGGCCAGGGCAGCATAGAGGAAGGGGATGAAAGCCGGTGGGTGAGGCCGTGCGCAGAACCACCAATACTCACAGATACTCACAGAAGACTCCTGGAAGAGGCTATCAAGCCTGTGTCTCCAGCTCTGGATCACTATACTGGCTCTGGGTCCAATGCAGCAGACGAACCCCGGGGCTGACTAAAGCTCCCTATATAAAGCCGTAGTACTATAGATTGCACCGGACACCAGGAAAGCTGCACGCAACCTTGGACCAGCAGCAATTCTATATTCACAACCAAATTTAAGCCACTCTAACAGAAAAATAACATTCAACAATTCATAGACCTCAAGCAGCTCATTAGAATTGGAGTCACATGCTGAACTAAAGGGCACTTGTTAGAGCGCATAACATAAGAAAATGGGAGTCTGCAGAAAGCCGGTTGGCCCATACAAGGCAGATCCCTCTTACACCCAACCCTAGTAGGCCTATAAAATTAAATAGCTTCTTCCATCGGCGCATATCCTATCTGGCCACCAAATTTCATGAAAATCGGTTCATAATTTAGTGAGGTATCTTGTTTACAGCCAGGCAGACAAAAAAATGCGCAGGTAAAAACATAACCTTTGTCCAACTTTGGCGGAAGAGGTAATTTAAGCTTCTTCCAGGAATCTTCAGTAAGAATCTTGTGAGTCTTGGATTCGAACACAAAAATGCCATGGATATACAGTGTACGCGGAATGTAGAGAGCCGCCCCGCCACACCGGCAGCAATATCGACCCTTCAACTGTCAGCACCAGAAAATTAATTAATAATTGGGTAGAAATGAAACTATCGTGATTTTTTCGTACTTTAACCCCTTAAGAGCAGCGCCCGGCTATAGTCGGACAAGAGAACCAAGGACTATGTGGCAGGGCCCGGCTATAGTAGCATGCAATTCTGAGCACATTATCGGCTCTGAGAGAGAGTCCGAGCGGTGGGAGAAGCGTAGGTTGACTCTGACCGTTCGGGACGGGTCCCGCGCGGCAACTGCCGTCCCCTCCACACACATCCACACTCACTACCTCGCTACACAGGGAATTATGTAAGGAAATTACCGTATTTTAGGGATTTTGCCCTTCGGTTGCATGATCGTTGAAAAACAACCAGTGATCGTAGAAGGATGGTTCAGGTGTCATTGGAAAGCTCAATTAACGCCCTTTCAGGGATACATAATTGTATTACGCTCTGGCTCTTGTTTATGCATGAAAAAGAGCACAGAAATAAGCTTGTTTAGGGTAAAACCACCCGCTTGGCAGGTAGTAGAAGTTACCGCCTAGGCCGCTCGTTAAGTGTTAATATTTTGTCATAAATCCCTTGGCATCAATGATCATCTGCAGTCGACCAGGCATGGAATCTGACATTTTTTTTAAGTATTCTTGGTACATATTTTTACACCATATGTTTGTTAAATGGCAGCTTTAGACCTCCCTGTACGACACATAATTGCACATGTGGGCAGTTTTTCAACTGCCCAGGCAAGAATCCGGGTATTTTCCTCACTATCCATGTTCGTTTTACCCATCTGAAAAAATCATAGGATGAGTGGAAGCTCTAAATAAGGCACAGTACGAAAAGGGAGCATTGACTCTGAGCGCTCGACAAAAACACCTTTCCCTCCCGTGTTTGCGTGCGTACTGATCACTGTACGTGACTCCCATCAGGTTGCCCGAATTGCCAGATGTCTTCAGAAATTAGCTACCACCCTCCCGTATGGGAGAAATGCGAATAATTGATAGCTGATATTTTCATACAAAAAGGGGCTCTCGGCTCTCAATTTTCCGCGTACACTGTACGATGTCAAAATGTTATTGGTAGATGTCAAGCCCGGGCAACTTGACCTAGCAATTCGTGACAAATGCCTAATATTCATGGCCACCCCTTCATGGGAATTACGGCGTCTAGCAAGAAAAGAAAAAAATAATTATCGCGAATAGACTCGCAGCGTTATTATACCGGTACATAATTTATTAGGGAAAGTGAAGCTCTATGGAATCCTTATAATATACTCACATAGATTCCGTTGTGGTAGAATAGTTTTGACAAGTTTTGTAACTCGATTTTGTCGATATAAATAGTCCCGCGCGTAAACAAACTCAGTCCCGCAATCTTGAGAGCTCTGCTACGGACGTGTTCAATGTTTACAAAAAGTGTTCGGAATGGAGTACACTCGCTACGGTAAAGTGTTATGTTCTACAAAGATGTTACTGTATGTCTAATATATGAACCCACAGTAGCTGGCAAGCAAGGGCTAGTGTTGTATCCCACGTACTGGGTCTAGGTTAGGTTAGGTTAGGTTGTTTGGTTAGGTTAATATACTAGGTTTCGGAAACAAGATTCATAGTTGCGGTAGTATTTACATCAAAACTATAGTTAACTATCAAAACTATTCTCCCACAGTGGAATCTATGTGAGTATATTATTAGGATTCCATAGAGCTTCACTTTCCCTAATAAATTATGTATAATAACGCTGCGAGTCTTTTCAAAAAAATTACCAAAACAAATTATAATCACACGACTCAAACCCGCGGCTGTGAGGTCGCCTATTGTTGTTTACGTACTGGTTGACGGACTGAGTGAACTTCGGGCTGAGTGCACTTCTCTGGCAGCGTGAACAAAGGCACCAAAAACTTCGTTGATAGGCCTAATTCGGCATTATTAATTATTATAAACAACAAATAACTATGGTTGTGGCAAATTACGTCTATGGTTTATCTTTATTACGGCGCCACGTTCACATAACTTCCTTTAATAACAGATAAGATAAAAACGTTCTGTGTCAGGGGTACATAGAGGCCGGGGAGTGTCCTGAGACCACAATAACATGGACCACTGAGTCTGGCTGCCTGGTTCAGAAGTGGAGAAGTCTCCTTGTGTACAGTGTTGAAGCTGCCCGGAGAGTATCTATTGACAGTGTCTCCATTTTATCAAGTAAATAGTGGTGTATTCAGTCCCATTAGCTTATTAGTGGTACATATAATAGCCTGTTAACTTATTTATAGAGTTAAAAAGGCCTAGGCATATATGAGAAAGGCTGATATTTTGTTGAATGTTTCCTCTGACCTTGGCTGGGACGCTTTTAGGCTTTTTCCCTCATGTTTAGCCCCATTATTGAGTTGTATTATCTTATTAGTGATACATATAATAGCCTGGTAACTTATTTATAGAGTTAGGCCCTAGATAGGCCATATGAGAAATGCTGATATTTTGTTGGCCTAGCCTCCTAGGCTATAAGGTTTCCCCTGTGACCTTGGCTGGGACCCCTTTGCCCTCATGTTTAGCCCCATTATTCAGTTGTATTAGCTTATTAGTGATACATGTAACACATAAAATAGCCTGTTAATGTATTTATAGCGTTAAATGTATGAGAAAGGCTTAAAGTTTGCTGATGTGATCAGAGGCCTAGGCTAGGATATATAATATTTTTGATTGTCTGTGTGTGTTCGGGTAGGATGTAGTGAGCGGGCGTACCGCCATCTTTGTTTACATTACGCGTAGTGGCGTCGGACCTTTCCCATCATGTTCCCCGGTTCCCGTCTATTTTAACCTAACCTAGTATTTATGTAGTTAAATGACAGGGGGCAAATAGCAGAAAATATAGCGTCGAAATAGACGGGAACGTAAGTGCGACCGCGGCGATCGCCCTATGTAAACAATGACGACCGTACGCCCGAGCGGCCCGAACTCTACATCCATCCCGTGTGTTCTTAATAGGCGGCCGCAGTTTTGGACCTGGGGAGCTGAAACTTTGCATGTGGGTGTCAATTGACCTGGGTCAGGTCATAGAGGGGGCGAGGCCACAATCAGAGGTCGTTTCGAGGCTGAAATAGAAAAAAATAAATAAATACATAAAAAAAAAAATGGCCGTTTGGGGCAGAAGGAGGCCTCCGATTGAAAAGGTGTATGGAATTAAAGTTGTTCGCAGCCCCGCAAAATGGGGTTACAGATGAGGTCACTGAAGGTCAGATCCAAAATCGGAGGTCATTTAGCGCCCGAAATCGAGGTCGCCGTTTAATGAGGCACAGGGAGGTCGAGGCCGGTGATTATGGTAGTAGGCCTAGTAGTATTATGATGATTGTGGTAGTATTGATTATGGTAGTAGTAGTGGTCACGTGGTGGTAGTAGTGATTGTGATTATGGTGATTACCCGGGCAACGCCGGGTACCCCTGCTAGTGTTAGAATATTTGGGAAATTGGGATGGATGTAGTTACCGACATACAACATAAATCATCTATAAATACGGCAAGAATGTAGTTACCGGGTGTACCGCCCGTCTTGTTTACACTACGCATCATGTTCCCGTCTATTTTGACTGCCTTTGGAAGTTTGGATACAAAAATAGGTCAATATTTACGAGTCACACCACAGCTGGGATCTCATTTTTAACGGTAGTTTTGGGTTCCTATCATTCTATGCTTCATTGCTATATACTCTTTATCCACCGGAAAAAAAAAATATATATATTTTTTTTTTTTTAGGCTAGGCCTATTTATTTATTTATTTATTTATTTTTTTAGCATTAGGCTAACCTAGGCCTAACCAAAAAACCTAACCGCCCCCAAATACATTTAGGTTAGGTTAGGTTAGGTTTTTAGGTTAGGTTAATGCTAAAAACAATAAAAATAAAAAATAAATTACCTAAAAAAACACAAGAAAAAACAAAATTTCCGGTGGATAAAAAGTATATAGCAATGAAGCATAGAATGATAGGAACCCAAAACTACCCTTAGAAATGAGATTCCAGCTGTGGTGTGACTCGTAAATATTGACCCAAAAATACATTACCCTAACCAAACAACCTAACCTAACCTAATCTAGTATTATAGATTTATAAGTATTTATTTTATTATAAGTATTTATAGATGATTATGTTGTATGTCGGTAGTGGTACACCCGGTAACTAGGCTACATCCATCCCATAAATAGGCTGCTTAAAATAAAATGAATACTTATAAATCTATAATACTAGGTTAGGTTGTTTGGTTAGGGACTTAGGGTAATGTATTTTTGTATCCAAAGGCAGTCAAAATAGACGGGAACATGATGGTAAGCGTCTGCGTAGTGTAAACAAGACGGGCGGTACACCCGGTATTAGGTAACTACATTCTTGCCGAATATTTCCTTTGTGACCTTGGCTGCCTTTATCAAACCTGGTGGTCCGGTTGGATGTTGTCATTATTTTGTATGTGTGCTTCAGACTTTGATGTGTTTATTGTAGGCTAATTGTTAAGGGGACTCGTTTTAAATTTTTCTGAAGGATAATTTTAAATTTAGGCTAGGCCTAGGCCTATAACAAATATTGGATTTTTTTTATTTTAATACCACAAATTTTCCGAGTGTTTTTTATAAAAGATATTGTTCATTTGCATCAAAATACAGTATAGTTTTGTAATTAATTAGAAATCTCGGAAAAACCTATTTTCCCCATTGATATTGATCGATGTTGAGACACGCCCCCGATAGTGATTAGAAAAGACATTATCCTAACCTAACAACCTTACTTAACCTAACCTAGTATTATGGGTGGGGGCTGCTGCCCCCACCCCCCCTGCTGGTGAGTACTAATCCCTTAGTAAATTAAAAAAAAAAATTGGCTGTCGATTATACGAAGGTGAAAGGAACGTCGATGAAGTCTATGGTGTTTACTCTGCAATCTTCAGCTTTGATTGTACAGTACATTGATAACGGGAAAGTACTGTATTGACAACCTTGTTACGAAAATTAAATTTTAGTACCATACTTTTATATTAGGTTTTTCCGAGGGTTTAACACATTTGCATATGATCTTTAGAGCTATCGATAACTGGAAGTACCGTATTGACAACCTTGTTACGAAAAAGTCATTTTAGTACCATACTTTTTTATTAGGTTTTGCCGAGGGTTAAAACAAATTTTCTTATGATCTTTAGAGCATATAGATTCAATATTTATCTTCAAATATATCAACAAAATTTGTGGTATTAAAATAACATTGAACCCAAATATTTGATCCTAGCCTAGGACCTAGGCTATAGGCTAATTAATTTTGGTAGGTGTAGACTGTAGAGAAGTCCTTGGTAAGGATGTAGTAATCGGGCGTACCGCCCGCCTGCGACCTTGTTTACACTACGCCGCGCGGACGCTCGCGATCATGTCTATTTTGACTGCCGTGGGATACAATAATAGGTTGAGAGGGGCCTTTGCCTCCCCTCACCCCCCCATGAGTCGCCATGAGCCCATGACTTATTGTCATCATCATATATAGGTCTATTGCCAGCAGGGGGCTGATAACAGAATGTTTTTCCGTTAAAATAGACGGGCGGGAACTTAACCGCGACTTATGTCGTCTTATGGTGTGATTCATGTGATTCTGACTATTTTCATAAAAACAAATCTGTTATTATATATATATATTAAGATAGGCTTATGGCCTATGGCCCTCCTTTCCTCGTCAATATTGGGTAGCCCAAATTTGTCTTTTAGGCCTGTGGTGCCGTACACATCAATTTATAGCCTACATTGTAAGTACCGGTACAGTAGGCTAGCTTTTTTATATGCGGTGTAATTAATTTTGTTTTGATATTTAGCTTTTTGATCTCCAAAATAACTTGTTACACAGCCTAGCCTAGCCTAACTTTAACGACCTAGGCTAAGTCCATCTAATTTATTGGTACTTATTACCGAGACTACCACCAATTTTGTCTTAACTTTGAAGCCTATTATATAGGCCTATCAAAAATATTGTAAAAATCATATTAACTTAATTAATTGTTCTATAACTATATCAAGACTACCGGTACTAGTCATGGGTTATCAAATTATTATACAGTAGGCCTATGAGGACTCAAACAATTTACGAAAACTTTATACTGTAGTATCTCGTTACACAGTTTTTGAGCAATGTAGTCAGCAAACTATTGATTTTGTTTGTACGGTCGCGCTAATAATTCATGTCCCAGCTGCCATTACGTTTGGCCCGCTCTGTGCTGTAATTAATGTCTGTCAGACGTTGAACAGGGTGTGTAAGTGTAGGAACATATTTATATATTTCACTCAATATGAAGAAATGAAGCTTGGATATTTCTGATACCAATTATTGATCAAAACATTATTGGTGCCGAGACATGACTTATTAGCGCGACTGTACACTTACTTTTCCTTTACATTTATTTCTAATAGCCTGTGATTAATTTGATATTTATTCCTTCACGTTGTAGAAATATTAATTTAATGTCCCTGTCCTTAGATTTCTCACAAATTATCAATGTTAATATTTTCAGCCAATTAATGAGTTTTGCTGTACTTAACATATATTTTGGTACAGATCTCCCTCGATACACGATTGGGTTACGTTCCTGAAAACCCGATCTTTAACAGAAATATCGTATAGCAAACCCTAAAATTAATGAGGTAAATGGGGATGCGTTCTGGGACCAGCCAAACCCCAAACCCAAACCCCCCAAAACCTATAATTATATCGTGAATTGAGGCATCGGATAGCGAGGGAGACCTGTACTGTACTGGTCTCCCTCGATTTATGATTGGGTTACGTTCCTGAAAACCCGATCTTAAATAGAGAAATCATATAGCAAACCCTTAAATCAATGGGGTAAATGGGGATTCATTCTCGGACCAGCCAAAACCCAAACACAAGCGCCTAAAAACCTATAATAATAACGTAAATTGGGGCATCGGATGGTGAGGAAACCTGTAACCCATGTGATATTATTTTCCCCTTTTTCTTTTTTGTGTACAGTATTTTCTTATATGTTGTTCGCATCTCTTACTGCATGCCTTAAGCCCCGGTATCACACAAGAGCTTTTATAGTCAACATTCGATGATCAACATTTTTGGAGTATTTGGCACTGGTATCGGAAACTAGACTGATGATAGATGAATTTAGGTAACCAAAATATATAAAATGTTGACCTCATAAGCTGCCAGACCAGTGTTGAGGATAAATGTTGAGGGGAAAAACGCTCGTGTGATACCGACCTTATGCTTACCCCTCCCCGTTTTCAGAGTGGTGTGAATAATGACCTCTAAGAAAGCCTCGGACTCAAGTAAACGTGAGGTATACTAACCCTGGAATATATGTGCATGTGCTTCAAGTGGCAAACAGTGCGTCCAAACAGAGCAGTTTTGTTTTAAGATTGGAGTGATTATGAGAAAAAATACCCTATCTATCTATCCATATACAGTACCGGTATCTATCTACTCAGGCACATCCCCCATTTACATGTATTTTACTTTCTTTTTTTTTTTAGCTGGCGGTGGCCAACTCGAGACAGAGCCCGAAAGAATACCCGATATATGGAAATTTGCATAAATTTGCATTGTTTTGTCCATGTTATCACTTCTAAACACATAAAAAGCATAAATGTAACCATATTGTATACAGTACAGGTATTTAGAAATAATGACAAAAAGACAGGAATAGATCTCTCTTTTAACCCTCAACACGCGGCGACCGTCATATGACTGGAGAGAGAATATTGGCTACCCCTGCAGCGCCCGTCATATGACGGGTGCTATTTTGAGGCTATTATGAGGGATGAGAGA
The DNA here is from genome assembly GCA_032716605.1 of Paralithodes platypus. Lineage (NCBI taxonomy): Eukaryota > Metazoa > Arthropoda > Malacostraca > Decapoda > Lithodidae > Paralithodes > Paralithodes platypus. The sequence continues at coordinate 41,722,950 of CM064507.1, forward strand.
GAGAGAGATCATTGCAAGATAACCCTAGGTCGTACAAGGATGATTCAGGTGTCATTTTAAAGCTCTATCATCGCCCTTTCATGGATATATAATTGTATTACGCTCTGGCTCTTGCTTATGCATGAAAAAGAGCATGGAATGAAGCTAATTTTCTGTAAATATACCCGCCTGGCGCTACGGTGATGTAAACAAGACAGTCCGCAATAATTGAGTTAACACAGAGAGCCGCAAAAAAAATAAGCGACGCTCAACTCAGTCAGTGAACAACATGGGCCCTTTTTGTCAGCTTGATTGTGCTTGGTGGCATGGAGTCAAACCAGAGATTTTTTTTCATAAGTAAATACCCGGTATACAAAAATAAATTGATGCTTCAAAGTTCTTAATATGTCCTTGGAAGTGATAAAATGGCCAAGACAATGCAAGTTTGTGTACGTTTCCCTATATTCTTCCTCCTATTCCTTCCAATCTTATAACAAAATTGTCCGGATTTGCCACCTTGCTTGGTGGGGTTGGGGTGGTTGGTTGTGGTGGTGGCAGTAGTAGTGGTTCCAAGCACATCTCAACCAGGGGACGGATTACTCAAAAGATTAAAATTTAAAACTTGCAAAATAAACAAACCAAAACAGAGACGAGACAATATATAAAGGCAAAAGAACTTATCAAAATCGATATGTGGAAATAATGGTTTAGCAAAATATAATTTTGAAATAAAGGAACACAATCCACCACATAGGGTGTGCATTAGTAAATGATCAAGTTTATCTGTAATAATTAATTAAGTTCATTAATTAATACTATAGTTAATCTGATACAGTACCATAAGTTATGGCCAGGTTAAGCCTTTCAGTACGGGTGAAGTTATTTTTGTATTTATTTCATCATTAGACAATTTTACTGTGTTTAGAAAGGATTTATTATAGTCAAAAAAATTAAAGGAGATATTATACACTTCTGATTACTAGACTTCCTTCCTAAGCAGCATGAAATAATCTAATAGCCAGAATATAAAGAACTAAGTAATTAAAATTAAGATAGTGGCCATTTACGATCAGCTGGAAAAAAAATAGACTGTAGGATACAATGATCAGAGGGAGATTAGGCGCCATAAATGTTTTGAGTATCTTGCCCCTGAAGACTATTTCAACCAGTGCCAACTCAACCAATTCTCTTGGGTTAGGTTTTAGTTTGCCCTATTTAGGTAGGCCAAAAATCTTGACCACTAACCTCTAGAACTCAGAAATAACTGGAATAATCGAGCTAATATGTCTACCATTGGGGAAGGATCAGCCAGGGAATAGGTGTGGAAATTTACAGCCCATTTACTTTAGCCCTTTTTAAGTTACAGAGGTTAGAGGTTTCGATTTCTGGCCTACTTATAATGAATAGACTATAGTTGAGATCTACTGGCTGAAATGGTCTCTGGTTGAGTCGGCCGGGAACCGCAGTAGTGGTGTAGAAATGCTGAGGCCAAACTAATATATACCTTGCTTGGCTTGTATATTTTGAAAAGTTGACAGAATGAATATAAACACCATATGAGGAGGAGCACTTTATTGACGTTTCCTGAAGAAGCTATCTGCGAAACGTTGTCAATAAAGTGCTCCTCCTCATGGTGTTTATATTCATTGTATATTTTGAGTTTTATTGAAGGATTGGCTTTTCTTTAGTGTTGTGCAGGATGTGGATTATGGTGTAAGGTAGGTACAGTATTTATAATGCATTTAGCGTAGTACATCAAGCTCTCATTTATTCAATATTCAAAAGCTTTATCATAGTACAGTATATTAATTCCAAATCCATATTTAATTTAATCGGCATTCCATTCAGCAACTTTCCGTTAACCCTATCAAGATTCGAATACTCATTTCTTTTCTGTTTTATGGCTATTATTAGACAATTATATTAAGATAAGGAAGGGCATATGTAATTCAGAGGATTGATTGAGACCGTCTTTACCCTTTTAACTCCCACATATCCTGCCAAATCTGTATACTGTACAATCGTCTAATAATAGCCAGAGTAAACTCTTAAAATGCATAATGATTCTCAAAGGGTTGAAATGATGTCATAAGATTGAAAATGTTAACCCCTTCAGCATGATTACGTACTTTTCATCTTATTCTGGTTTCCATTAGACAATTTTCTTTAGCATACAGTATACTGTAATCAACCTCTACGACTCAAAGGGGTAAATACAGTACAATCTCAATACACCCTCTGAAAAACATAGGTCCTTTTTAAACTATATATAATCGTCTAATTTTAGCCTGAATCAAAGGTAAAAAGTGGCCATCATGCTGAAGGTGTTAATATCCCACCTCATCAAATTTATTAACCCTTTGATCCCTTGCAGGTGAGTGTCTCCGGGATGTCGTTCCTGCGAGGCTCGGCCAACTATGTCTGGTGCACCACATCTGTCCTGGGCAAAGGGGCCACAGGAGCCGTCTTCCAGGGAGTCAATAGGGTACGTATTACCACATACAGGCAGGGTGTCAAACCAGAGCAATTTTGTTTGATTACTTGAATGATAATGAGAAGAAATATAAGCAAATTAACATGAAATAGCATTGTTTTGGCCATTTCATCACTTCCCAAGACATAATTTGAACAATAAACCATAATTTTAACCATTCGTCCATATACCATAATAAAGATTATTAAGAATGGATTTGGCTTTCGTTTGACACCCTGCATACAGGTCTCCCTCGATTTACGATTGGGTTACGTTCCTGAAACCCGATGGGGATGCATTCTGGGACCAGCCAAAACACCAACACAAACACCTAAAAACCTTTAATAATATTGTAAATCGGGGCATTGGATAGTGAGGCAGACTTGTACTCTACAGTACATGGTACTTCTTTTTTTGCCAGACGCCGTAATTCCCAAGAAAGGGTGGCCATGAACATTGGGCGTTTGTCACAAATCGCTAGGTCAAGTTACCAGGGCTTGACAGTTACTAATAATATTTTGACGGTGCGGGCTCGATCCGCCTACCCTTTGATCAGCAACAACTGACAGTACAGTACAGTACTTTTGTTTTTTGTTTTTTTTCTGTGTGATTGAGGGAGGCAAAAGGCAGAACTGCCTATAGAGAGTGCCTTCCCCATAGTTGAAAGAGTGACAGGGCCAAAATCAAGGGACATTCGAGCCAAAATGCCTGGACACACGGAGTTTGAATGCTTTAAGCATTGAATTTACCCCTAAGTGGGGTGATGACATCCACATGCAACGGTGGCGTTGCTGGGAGAGCTGCGGATGGAGGAAACTGACCTCCCCTGCTGTCCTCTGACAAACGGATCTTACTACAGGTCTCCCTCACTATCCAATGCCCCGATTTACGATATTATTATAGGTTTTTAGGCGTTTGGGTTTAGGTTTTGGCTGGTTCGAAAATGCATCCCTATTTACCACATTTATTTTAGGGTTCGCTATGCGATTTTTCTATTTAAGATCAAGTTTTCAGAAACGTAACCCAAGATCGTAAATTGAGGGAGACCTGGGTTCGAATCCCGGGAGGATCACATGCTTCTATTTTGTTCACATGGGGGTTATTATTGTTAAGAACAAAATTAATTAATATGTATGTCTATGTACGCAGCACACCGGAGAGCAGGTAGCAGTGAAGACCTTTAACCAACTGTCCCACATGCGGCCACATGAGGTCCAGATGAGAGAGTTTGAAGTCCTAAAGAAAGTCAACCATGAGAGTATCGTCAAACTGCTGGCTATTGAGGAAGAGGTGAGTAAAATTCCTTGTTATTAAAATGTAAAACTTGCGAGAATATCAAAGGAGATTTTTGCGGCGATATTCGCACCCCTGCGGTCATGAGAGTTAACTGTATATGTATTAACTGTGCTAGTTCCATATGTCTCTAAATACAGTACATTTTATTGGAGCACCCTGTATATATATAAAAACTTAATCTACTTAATAAATCCCTTCTGACTACAGCAAGAGGGTCGAGGGAAGGTGATAGTGATGGAATTGTGTACGGGAGGATCCCTCTTCAACATCTTGGACGACCCAGAAAATAGCCACGGTCTTGAGGAAGCGGAGTTTCTTTTAGTACTACGTCACTTAGGTTAGTACGGTATATCCTTTGTTTACACTCTAAAACATAAATTCTAGCTCAACACGCAAGTAAAATTTAAAAACTTTTGCGTCATATGAAGTCCCCCAGCTTTTAAGGGTTGAAATCATGTATGTACCGGTATGTAGATTTCACACATATTATTTGAGTGTTTAAGATCTGTATGTGGTAACCCAGGTTCGAATCCCGGGTGGAGCACATGCTTTCATTAATTTCAATGGGAGGTGTTTGGTGTTGTGAGTGAAATTAACCCTTTCATGCTCCGGGGGGTGCCGTTTAGTATTCAGAAATAGAATTATCTTTATCACATAATTACCTCCCCAAAATTAGTTTTCTGCCAACAACTCGTTTAAAGACAACTGCAGAGGTTGAAGTAACTAAACTAAAGGTTTATAAATACCCCTGATGGTCACAATGGTTTTCCAGGTTCGAATCCCGGTGGATGCTTTCATTAATTTCATTGGAGACGTTTGGTGTTGGAATTAAATAAATATAATTAAATTAAAGTATCCCAGAAAAAACACCATTGCGTTCTGGTGCACGAAAGGGTTAATAAATTATATTATACTATCTTCAAGGTCATTGGCAAACTATTAGCATTGCATTTACTTTCTTAAATTATATATTCCTGTAGTCTGATAGCCTGTCTCCCTATAGCTGCCGGCATGAAGCACCTCCGAGACAACAGCCTGGTACACCGAGACCTGAAGCCCGGTAACATAATGAAGTTCATCGACATTGATGGATCCGTCATATACAAGCTAACCGACTTTGGGGCTGCCAGAGAGCTACATGATGATCAGCAGTTTATGTCTCTATATGGCACGGAGGAATACTTGGTGAGTGGTAGAGACCCTATAGTAATGGAGATTGGCCCATCTCTGCCGTCTTGGTGCCTCTGGTAGTATTTTATTCTCTTTAACCCTTTCATGTCCGGGATTTCCGTTTAGTATTCGGAAATAGAATTCTCTTAACCCTCCGGATCCGGGGGCTCTCATATGAGGCGATCGTCGTGTCCGGGGGTATTCCTGAAAAATGTCTAAATTCATAATTCGATATCTACTGATTGAGACCATCTAGAGCAGTCAACTAAATTGTATAGTGTAGAACCAACCTCGTCTGTAGAATAGTGTTAAGTTGACATCGCTACGACAAGTGGTTGCCGAGATATCATGATGGGAATGGAGGTAATTTTCGCCTGCGTCCGAACGCTTCGCCGCGACCCTGGCTAGCACGCACTAAGTCACTCGTTGCTTCCTTGGCTTTGGTACCGGTACACAATATTATGTTTTTATGGAGATAATGTGATATTATTGTGTCATTTATTACTTGTTCAACCATTATTTGAGGTATATGAAACTTTATTAAAATGTAAAACTTGCAAACTAAACAAACCAAAATTGGGACAAGGACAATATAAAGTCAAATTAAATTATCAAAATCGCTATGTGGAAACAACGTTTACTAAAATGAAAATTATTAAATAAAAGAACACAATCCACCACATAGGGTGTACATCACTACATGAGCAAGTTAATCTGTTTCCCAAGCAAACCAATCGCACATATAACAACGCACTATCGTCACGTTAAAGGAAGTAGTCAAGTTTGGGAAGTCCGGGACGTTCTGGCAAATTTTACTAAACTCTGCATGAATAAAGAAACTACATGTTAAATGTCAAAATATTATTTAAAATCAAATTTGCAACATGACAAGACATTAACAATAGTAAAAAATACAAATATTGATAAGATATCTATACTATTACAAAATAATATATAAAATACAGTACAGCACTCACTAACGATAGTGCTATCGGGTAGGTACCTGTAAGCATAGCATGCCTCAAGTGACCCCTATCAATAACTACCCTACAAATAACCTACATTTATAGCACAAATAAACTAAGGAAATCGCAAAAGTAAGCAATTGATACTATCGACAATGAATACATATAATATAAAGAGAAATAATTGCAAAATATGAAGTAACAACAGATTTAAACAAAGAGTACTCTTTTAACAAGAACAATAAATTTAAAAAATCATCAATATTAATAATAATAATAATAATAGAAAAAGAAAAAGATAAACAATAAATACAGACAAAAAGTAAGCAGAGGTTATACAAGAAACTTCAAGTTAAAAATGCTTGATTAAAATTATTGATGTCAAATTTTAGAATACAGTCACAATAATTGACCCTAAAAAGATTAAATTTATGGAACAATTTACTTGCCTCAAAACCTCTGTCCACTAAGAGTCTGTATAGTAACCTAGCTCTAGCCCAAAAGTCATCTACTTTAGTGCAGATTTTACAAAATCTTATTAATTGGGAATAAAAACAATTATAAGTGATTTTACTATCGATATTACTACTAGGGAAAGGAAAGTTTATTACGTTAAAATTAAAATCATCAACTTTGTGATATACTTTAAGTATGCACTGTTCATTAACAATCTCTATATTTATATCAAGAAAATTTTCAACTTTATAATTTACGTTACATTGTGTGAGGGGAATAGAATTAGGGTAAATAAGTTTAGCAACTTGATTAAAATTTAACAAATTGCAAACAAGAATATCATCAATATATCTACTATTATTACTTAACAGTTTAGCAAGTGCTAATTTTTCTGGAATTTTATTTTTCTTGCTACTGTCAACTAAGTCTTTTATATATTTAAATTCTAAAGCAAGCAAGAATAAGTCTTCAATTAAAGGGCTAGCATTATATAACATATTTTTGGCACTTTGACTGTTATTAGATATTATTGTGTCACTTTCACTCTTAATACTCTTCTTGTTATGAATTATTGTAACTCACTGTTATTATTGAGTTATTATTACGTGTTATTGTTATTGTTGTTCCCGAAGCTGCCTGGCCGAACAGCCCCAAGGCCCTGTGCAAGGCCATAACCGAGCGCCCCCACAGAACCCTCCCTGCCGACCACAATAAAGCCTGGGTGACCAAAGCCACTCCATGGCGGGGAGCTGAGGAGGGTGCGGAAACGCCCGGGAAACCAAAGCCCCACCCAGGGCCCTGTGCCCCTCGGCAATTATGAAGAGAAAGTTGAGGGGCAAAGGAAAAATGTGACGCTTTGGCTTCCAATCTTGGTAGATTGGGAGGTCAATCCACGGAAGAGACGCCGTCACTTGAGATCTAGAAAATATATAAGTAAAAGGAACAGTCAGAGTAAGCTATGGGTATGGCAGAGATCGCTCAGGTCTCACTCTGATAGACCAGCCCATCACCACATTATTACTTGTTATACACATGTGTGTCAATTTCACTTACTAGGCTAGGCTAGGCTAGGCTAGGCTAGGCTAGGCTAAGGCTAGGCTAGGCTAGGCTAGGCTAGGCAAGCGTACGGTACCGTACCCGCATCTTCACTAACCACTTGTTCTTCGTCAAAGTCACTCCCAAGTTCACTCGATTCACTATATTCACGAGCACCGCATTCACCATCGTCATTATCCTCGTAATGATCGTCCTCATCGGTACTAATAAAGCCCAGAAACTCTAATCCATCCGCCACTACGCTACCCACTTATTCATCGCCAAAGTCACTCCCAAGTTCACTCAGTTCGCTATATTCACTCAGTTCGCTATATTCACTCAGTTCGCTATATTCCTTAGCTCTTCCAGAGTGTGTGCAACACCACCGGGACTAAGCACTGTTTTCTTGGTCGTTTTAGCCTTGCTTTTGTTAGGCGTACGGGACGCGGCGGCGGGTGTCGATTCGGACACAGCGATTTATTTTGGATTACCTCCATCCATGTTGGATGCATTACGAGAACTGATGTTGCATGTTAGTTTGTGCTAGGTGGCGCTGCGGTTGCCCACGCATAAACAAAAATCCACCCGCACGATTTAAACCCTTTGATTTTGATTTTGTCTCATATGAAGCCTCCCGGACTCCTAACCAAAATACGTTTTGCCTCATTTGAGTCCTCCCGGATCCCGTGGGTTAATCTCATAATTACCTCTCCAAAATATGTTTTCTGCCCACAATTCACTCAATGACAACTGCAGAGGTTGAAGTAATTAAACTAAAGGTTTCTAAACACTCCTGATGGTAACAAAGGTTTTAAAGTATCCCCGAAAGGACGCAATCGCGTCCTCGTGCGCGAAAGGGTTAAACTCAAATGTTTTCATACCCATAATATACATTAGTGAATACTGGTACAGGATATTCAGTATACTGTAGTTTGGTCTTTGGATATACAGGTACTGTACAGTGTACATTCTACACAATCTAAAACAAAATTAAACCTTCTTTGATAATTTCTACTACTATTACTATTGATAACATTCCTACATATATACAGTATATAACTGCATGTATTATTCCCTTTACAGCATCCTGATATGTATGAACGAGCTGTGCTGAGGAAACCTGTGGGTAAAACTTTTGGAGCTCGAGTGGATCTCTGGTCTATTGGTAAGACTCAACAACTATAGGCCTAGTCTATTCATTATACTGTGGTAGAAAAATTTGACCACTGGCCTCTATAACTCAAAAACGAAATGAGTAATCAAGCCAATATTTCTACCATATGGATAGAGTTAGCCAGGGAATAGGTGTGGAAATTTGCTGCCCATTTGCTCTAGCCCCATTTAAGTTACAGAGCTTAAGATTGTAATTTCTTGCCTACCTATAATGAATAACTATTACATTTACTGGCTTGTTTCCTAGCATTAACAACACTAAGCTCTGACTCACAAATTATTTCTAAGCTACCTGTATATAAAAGCTTTCATCTGCTCTGTCAGTTGTTTCCTAACGTCAGTAACACTAAGCTGTGACTCAAAATCCTCCTAAGCTAAAGAAAAGCTTTCATTGGCTTAGTCAGTTGTTTCCTAACGTCAAAGATACTAAACTCTGACTCTTCCAGATCCTTTCTAAACTGAGTAAATGACAGCATTATAATAACCTTGCAGTATGGGGGATATCTTTTTTGGTTTTCTTATTTCGGGTTACTATTAGAAATTGTTTTCACCTTAGGAATGCCCTCTTTGAATGAAAAGGCTACAGACTATTTCAATTGCTCCATTGACTAACCCAGATTCTTCCTAAGCTGTATCAGTGGTCTGGTTAAACAATTTTATTACTATCCCTTAGCTGCATAAAAGTGTATACAAATCTGCCAGAAAAAAAAATGAAAAAGTCTTCTGCCGTACGGTACCCGGTACTATAGAAGGACTAAAATTATTTGCATTGTGTTAGAGGAGTTAATATTTAGTACAGTATTTATGAAGTTATTTTTATTTTATTTTATTTTACTGATTTTTATTTTGCTAAAGTGTTGTTTCCACATAGCAATTTTTATAGGTTCTTTTGCCTTTATATTGTGTCGTCCCAGTTTTGGTTTGTTTATTTTGCAAGTTTTAACATAATTTTATCATCACCGTGGACGCTTTGATTTCTCCTGTTAAACTCATGCTGAAGGCAGATATGTCTCCAGGCATGCTCCCTTCGCCTGGGTCACAATGCTCATTCCTCTATGTGGAAGTTTCTCTTCAATATAATTTTGTACTGGTGATTTTGACTTCATGTTAATTATGTGCCATCATTGTTTTACTCTTTTATCATAATTTTCGCTCGTTGTTACTATGTGCTTTATCCTAAATGTGATCCTGTGGTTATATGGACGCTGTACCACATAGCGTCCGGTTAACTTTGCTTCCGTCCATACGGTGGGCGGAGGAGCATGTACCGTATCACCACAGAGAAGGCTGCGGGGGTTATCTATCCTCCTACCTCACTCTCTTAGTCATTCTTTCGCTCCCCATACGTTCCACATACATACATACATACATACATACATACATACATACATACATACAAACAAGTTTAAAGACCGTTTGTCCACAGAAGCTGTGGTTACAGTCTCACGTCCTAAATGGCAGCTTTCCAGGCGGTCCTGTCAAGGGCCGCCTGTGTTGTCAAGTTCTTTATTTTGAGATCGGACCGGAGTACCCGAGCCCACGTCATTCTAGGTCCACCCCTACACACCCCTTCCACATGACCGAACTATCTCAAGGTGTTCCTTTTCACACTTTCCAGTACATCTGCATCCACATCACAATGCTCTCGTATATTTGCTTTTCTATTAACCTCTCCGCTGCGTAGGTGGGGTATTGGCCACCCCTCCCTGTGCGGAGGTATTTAGACTGTTTCCTAAACTCAAATCGTCATCGTACCATAAATATCATTAATACTTATCCATATGTGCCTAGTTTACATTGATTATAAAGGTATTAACCTGTTACAGCAATAAAACAAGTGGAAACAGCGTTTGGATGGTCAAAATCGGCGATAGAGGCCAGGAGTTACATAACTTATGGCTGAGCCAGCCAGCCAGCCGTCACGACGGCTGGAGAGACACTGTTGCGTGGTAGTCTCTCTCTCGCTCTTTCCCACGCTTGGTAACACAGATGACCACGCCCTGCTAGCAACTCGCTAATGTTAGCACGAATATATACCCAAGAATAAGGGAATAAGGGAGAATAGGTGATAATTGAAGGGGGGGAGGGGGGGGAAGGAGGGGATGTGGAGGAGTGATATTTGGCATGGCCGAGGGGCAATAAAAAAAATAAATAAATAAAAATATACTGGGCTGATTTAAATATTTTTTTTTAGGCCTTGGATTATATAACGCTTCCCGCAGCCCACCGGTAGGCCTTATATAAGTCTTGCCGCACTTGCTGGGTTAATTGTGAACCTGTCGTTATAGGAGTGACGCTGTACCACGTAGCGACCGGCCATCTACCGTTCCGTCCGTACGGTGGGCGGAGAAACAAGGAGACCATGTACCTCATCACCACAGAGAAGGCTCCGGGGGTTATCTCCGGGGTACAGACCACAGAAAACGGACCCATCGACTGGTGCACCGAACTCCCGGACTCCTGCCAACTTAGTTTGTACGTTACTTGTTTATTGTGGGCTTCAACCACTTAACCCTCTGAAGATTATGACTTATTTTGACAGTTTATTATCGCTATTATTAGACGATTATAGGCCTATATGTTAGTTTTAAAATGTTAAGATGTTTGGCTCATTAGTTTGGCGCTTATAAAACCTTTTGTGCCAATTAAATTCATATTATCACCAACCCACCAATTAACTTACAAATACACCTAATTAATGAAATCAATGAAACTAATGAATACATATAGTACTCACATCGAAATTCCGTGCACTAACATTACATTATCAAGACAGTTAAAGGTTTATGCACAAGCTCACACTATAGTATTCATTCTCGAATACTGGATATTAATCTAATCATGTACATAAACCCAACTGCACTATAATAGCCTAATTAGTACACAAATGGAAGGGGTAATTATAATAATACAGTCAACCCTCGAATGTGCGGACTAATAAGGGGGGGGGGGGGACCCTTGTCCGCACATTGAAAAAGTCCGGACATTGGAAATAGAGTAAAAATACAATGCAATGATTTTTAACCTTTACTAACCTAAACTGTATACAGTAATTATATAATTATAATAACATTTTGTTGCATACAGAAATAACTCGGGTTTAGAGTCCCTACTGATACGGCCGACATAACCACACAAGAACAAGAACACACAAACTGACATAACAATAACACACACGTGTTTCGGTAATGGTACCGGTACACTGATGTTTCATTTGACCTTATAACTCGTTTTATATAAGTTTATTATGAAATATTATAAAGAATTAAGGTAAGTATATAAGATATGTATAGTACTTATGATTACATTATCGTATTTCGGCGATTTCGGCGGGAAATTGCCTGCCCGTGTCACCGCCCGACCCGTCAAATACCGGACAACTTTTAAATTAACGGTCTTTGCCCGATTTGTCCGGACTTTTGGGGACTTGTCCGCATCGGCTGTTGGGTCCGCACTAACCAAAGTCCGGTTAACTGGGGTCCGCCCATGCGAGGGTCGACTGTATATTGCTAAATCTTCAATGCGTTATTTCCATATACTGTAGTGATAAGTTCTTTTGTGTTTATATTGTGTCGTCCCTGTTTTGGTTTGTTTGTTTTGCAAGCTTTACTTTTTAATTTGGACAGAGGCCTGAGGAAGCTAGTGACACCCTTGCTAGCGGGACTGTTGGAAGTGGACCCTCAGAGAATGTGGAACTTTGAACGCTTCTTTGAAGAAGTCATAACGATACTGGCGCGCAAAGTTCTCCACGTCTTTCAAGTCAACCGAGTCCTTCCACTTACTCTCTACCTGGACCCTAAGCACAAGTAAGTACAGCTTTTTTATTATTACCATTATTAGCATGTAGGGTCTAATTCCTTGAACGTGACGATAGTGCATTGTTATATTTGTGATTAGTTTGCTTGGGAACCAGATTAACTTGCTCACATAGTGATGTACACCCTATGTGGTGCATTGTGTTCTTTTATTTCTAAATTTTATTTGTCTAAAGCTTTATTTCCACATGGTGATTTTGATAAGTTCTTTTGCCTTTATACTGTGTCGTCCCAGTTTTGGTTTGTTTATTTTGCAAGTTTTACAATTTAACTTTTACATTTTAGCTACTGGATTTATTTATTTTATTTGTTCATTTTATTTTGTTTTATATCTTTCCAGGTATGAGGAAGTTCAGTACTTGATATGTGAACAAACGGAGCTTCCCCCGGCCTCCCAGCTGCTCCTGTACGACAACAAACAGTTGAACGAGGTGGTTGGTGAGGACGACCCTTCCTCCAGCTACCCCTCCACCTCACCCAACGCCCCCGTAGTATTATTCTCACGCCAGGACCAGGATGTGACCCTTACTCTACCAAATACTCCAGGTCAACCATTACTCTTTATTGCAACCTTCTCTAGTACTAATGTTTGCGATTTTTTTTTTTTTTTTTTTTTTTTCTTCTTCTACTGTATGTGAGTGAGGGAAACAAGAGACAGAATTGCCTGTACCGAGTGCCTCCCCCAGAGTTGAAAGAGTGACATGGCCAAAATCAAGGGACGTTCGAGCCAAAATGCCTGGACACGCAGAGTTTAAAGCAATTTAAGTCATAGGACGAGGAAAAGACTGATTCTGGGAGAGAGTTCCAGACCTCAGCTGTTGAATAGAAGAAGTTTGCAAGTGGGTGTATGTGTGTATTGTTTTTTGTTGTGTTGTCCCTATTCTGGCTCTGTCTTGAGTTCCCCTCCCCCCTCCTAAAAAAAAAGGAAAAGTGGGGATTGGGCCTGAGTATATAGATAGATAGATAGATAGTATGTGTGTATGGCACCAAGCTACGTGACCACGTGTCGGAGCGGGTGTTAGTGGATGGGATGTAGGTTCCAAATGAAGCTATCACTTTTAAGCTCCTCGGTGGTCTAGTTGGTTTGGTGCTGAACAGCTGTGTTACTGACCAGGGTTCCAGACTCAGCCAGGTCATATAGCAAAAATGTTTAATATACAGTAGTTTGACATAAGAAATATATACATATATAGCCTACACGCATAATGTTTAATGAATCAAATCCTTAGCTTTCACATTAATACATATTATACAGTACAGTACAGTAAACCCTCGCCATCTCGGACCTCTAGAGGTCGGAAACCCGTACTAGCCGGACTGGCTACGGCCTCTCGGACATGTACTGTACTTCCGTATTTCGGACATTTCCGTCATCGTTCCGACAGTGTCCGACGTTGTCGGATGACGCCCTCACGTCACCGGACAATAAGGATGAATATCCGACAAACAGAAGGGATGTCCGATGCCATCTACATCCGGGGCCCAAGCGTGGGAGCTAGGAGCGTCAGTCCGCACCAAGCTCTGTTGTGTTACACATAGATGCGTGCATTTATCAAGTTCGCCATGCCTCCCAAGGATAAGCCTAAGCGTAAGGTGACCTCTATATCACTCGAAACTAAGCTTCAGATGTTGAAGCACCTGGACAGTGAGGACAGTGAGGTGGAGAAGGACATTGAGGTGGAGAAGAACAGTGAGGTGGAGAAGGACAGTGAGCTGGAGAAGGACATTGAGGTGGAGAAGAACAGTGAGGTAGAGGTGGGGGTGAAAAGGGGATGCTGCTGTAATTAATGCAGTGTTGGGAAGGAGGGGAGGGGGACATCAAGACTACAGACAAGAGCAATGAAGGGGTAAGTGTAATGTAGCCTACTGTACTGTGTTTTGTATTACAGATTATAGGGTTCGAATAGGGTTGTCTTCGTTTTCTAGGTTGACGCGGACGTCTCTCTTGAGGTCGGATTTTTTCCGTAGTCTCCGATTTCATTGTTGTCTCGGATGGACATTGGTTAGGTCGGATTATATCCTCTGTTATGTCGGACACAAGCCGGACTCCGGACATCTCAGATTTTCGGTCATCTCGGACTGGGTCTCCCCCCAATTAGTCCGAGATAGCGAGGGTATACTGTACATACATAAATTAAAAGACCGAGTGTTCCACACTAAGTACGGTTTTGGTCTCAAGTTCTAATAGTGGCGTTCCAGGCAACCCTGTTCAGAGTTGCCTCACTTGTCAATTTTTCAATTCAAGATCAGACTGTAAAGTCTGATCCCACGTCTTTCTTGGTTTGCCCCTTGGTGCAGCTCCCTCCACGTTCACTATTTATCTATATATCTATTATAATGTAAAACTTGCAAAATAAACAAACCAAAACTTATACGAACACAGTAAAACGACAAAACAACTAATCAAAATCGCTATGTGGAAACAACGCTTAAGTAAAACAATAATTTATAAATAAAAGAACACAATCCACCACATAGGGTGTACATCACTACATGAGCAAGTTAATCTGTTTCCCAAGCAAACTAATCGCACACATAACAACACACTATCGTCACATTCAAGGAATTAGTCAATTTGGGAAGTCGGGGACGTTCTGGTAAATTTGACTAAACTCTGCATGAATGAAGAAACTACTACTATATATCTATATACAGTACTCAGGCACATACCCCATAGCTGGGGGTGGCCGACTCGAGACAAAGCCACGTTCACAGACTTGCATTTTTCACCCAGCTTAGTTCATCGATCCTCTCCACGTGACCAAACCATCCAAGCCTGCTAGTACGCATCTCATCACTGATACTCATGATACTAACATTAGCCAATAAATTTGCTCATGTGGTGCCGGTTTTCAATGAATATCTTTCTTTCACTCAGCGGTGAAATTGGGCAGCTTCCCCGGTGTTGTGAGTGTGGAACATGATGCCGCCGTAGGGAAGGGTATGTGTTCAGCTGCCCACTCCATCAAACGATCCATTGACCACCAAGCCAAGTGCGTTCTGCTCACCGACTATAGTGTCAACATGTTTATGTGAGTTATAGTCTCTAAGCTTATAATGTTTCAACAAAAATTTCACATTTCTATTAAACCCTTCTTTCTTACTTACAGTTTCTTACAGTAGATCCTCTGGAAAAAGGCAAACTAGGCCTGTGTATCCAGCTCAGTACCAGTACTTGCACTGCTGCGGTCGTTCACGGTGTTGGCGGCGGCGGTAGCAGATGCAAAATTTTTACTATTCTGTATTTTTGCTTTGTAATCAATGCTTCTGTATCGGCGACGTCTTTATTATTTTATTCTAGTTATATTAACCCTTTCACTCACTTGTGGACGCATGGGTTGCCGATTAGCAATCAGAAATAGAGTTCTCTCAATCTTATAGTTACCTCTCCAAAATTAGTTTACTGCTCACAGCTAACTCAAAGACAACCACAGAGGTTGAAGTAACTAAACTAAAGGTTTCTAAACACCCCTGATGGTTACTGTAATGCCCTCGAAAATGTCCCGCACCCACAATAATACTAACCCGAGTTGACGTCAGGTATAGCGTAAAATAGTCGTAGATGGTAAGTCCAATAAACTCATCACGTGATAACACCACGAGACTATCACCTGGTTCTTAAAAATCGGACTAAGGTTGCTATACTTTTAGTACGTCCGTGGTAGTACAGTGGGTTAGCGCGCGGGCCTGGTGGTGATGGTTGGGTTACTAACCAGGGTTCGAACCCCACCCAAGGCATCTCAAAACCTGTGGGTTTTTAGGGGGGTTAAATTCCCTTCAGAGGTTCGTACCCCGCGCCAGGTACCAGGAAAAGTTGATCCTAAAGGTAGCCTGGGGATATTTCAGGAGACCATGAATTCCCTTCACACCCAGCATTTCAGTTACAAAGGTTTTAAAGTTTCCCAGAATAGGCTCAAATTGTGTCCTGTGCGTGAAAGGGTAAGAAGATTTTGTGCAGTTTAGCCCTTTCAGTACAGTTGTTGTTGTTGTTGTTGTTGTTAATGTTCCCCAAGCTGCCCCAAGGGCCCCAAGGCCCCGAGCAAGGCCAAGGCCAAGGCCATAACCGAGCGCCCCCACAGAACCCTCCCTGAAGACCACAATAAAGCCTGGGTGACCGAAGCCACTCCATGGCGGGGAGCTGAGAAGGGTGAGGAAACGCCCGGGAAACCAAAGCCCCACCCAGGGCCCTGTGCCCCTCAGCAATTATGAAGAGAAAGTTGAGGGGCAAAGGAAAAATGTGACGCTTTGGCTTCCAATCTTGGTAGATTGGGAGGTCAATCCACGGAAGAGACGCCGTCACTTGAGATCTAGAAAATATGTAAGTAAAAGGAACAGTTAGAGTAAGCTATGGGTATGGCAGAGATCGCTCAGTTCTCACTCTGATAGATCAGCCCATCACCACATGACTAGAACCCAATCCTCTCAGCATCAGCTAGGAAAGGCCCTAGAAAGCCGCCTTTGGCGAGGGGATAGCTCCCCTATTTCAACCCCTTTCGGGGTTGGGCACCCGTACTGCAGCAAGTAGTCAAAGAGTTTGGTGTGGCAATCTGTGGCTACTATTCACTGAGTCCCTGATTCATCAGGGCACCCACCCTAGCCCAGCTATTCAGCAGGGAGTGTATGGTGGTAAAAACTGCATCAAATAAAATAAATAAATAAATAAAATATGGGGTATATACCTAAGGGCACTGTAGATAGATGATGATGATGATGCAGTTTTTACCACCATACACTCCCTGCTGAATAGCAAGGCTAGGGTGGGTGCCCTGCTGAATCAGGGACTTAGTGAATAGTTGCCACAGATTGCTAGACCGCACCGTTCACCAACAGCACTGACATCTGCCAATAACTCACTGGCTGGCCCGAGGCTCGAACCGTCAACCTCACGCTTAGCAGGCGAACGCTCTACCAATCGAGCTACCGCCTCATTATTTATATTATTGCATTATTATTATTATTATGTGCAATTAGTTTGCGTGGGAAACAGTTTAACTTGCTCATGTAATAATGTACACTCTATTTGGTGGATTGTGTTCTTTTATTTATAAATTATTATTTTACTTAAGCGTTGTTTCCACATAGTGATTTTGATTACTATAGTTATTTTGTCTTTTTACTGTGTTCGTATAAGTTTTGTTTTTTTTATTTTGCAAGTTTTACATTATAATTGCAGTGAGGTGATGGTCCAGGAGTTGATAAGCCTGAAGCAGCGAGTGAGCCACATCCAAGCTCTGACTGGAGCCGTCAGTGACCGTTTCAGTCAACTGGTGGCCAACCATAGAAGGTTCCTAGTGCTGACCCAGGTGTGTGGTGCCGGCGCCGGGCAGGGGGGGGGCGGTGGGGGGCAGGGGGCCGCTGCTCTCAGGGACACGTTAGAGGACCTCGTGGACAACAAGGTCGACGAGGAGAAGGCGGTAAGTTAATAAATAATAATTATATTCAGGTTACTTATATAGCGCCATTTCTCTCTAGCCCTCGCTCCGAGATTCAATAGCGCTCGAGTTACTACAGGTTTACTTAAATTAGCCTGTATGATGCAATTTTTAATGCTGTACACTCCTTTGATTGACAGGGTTAGGGTGTGCCCATGTTACAGGGAATTTGCTGGACTTTGCCACCAATCATGATGAACACACTTTACTTGATTTTGGCCCTGTCACTCTTTTAACTCTGGGGGAGGCACTCATCACAGGCAGTTTTGCCTTTTGTCTCCCTCATCCACATAGAAAAGAAAAGAAAAAAATCGCTAGACCTAAGTGTCCAAACTCTTACCGTCTACCAGTGGCACAGGGTGGGATCGAACTGCAGACCCTTCGATCAGCAGTCAGACGTGCTACTGACCATGCCACCGCCCGCAGTACGGTATTACAGTAGAATTAATAAGGTAAGTACGCTACACATATAATGAATAACTAGTTGTGTAAGATGTAAATATTTGATGTACTGTAAAGCCGGTATCACACGAGAGCTTTTATAGTCAACATTCGATGATCAACATTTCTGGAATATTTGGCACTGGTATCGGAAACTAGACTGATGATAAATTAATTTATGTGACCGATGGAGGCGGTTCGTTCGTGGCCACCCCTTCGGGGATCACGGCGTCGGGCAATAGATAGATAGATGTGACCGAAATATTTTAAATGTTGACCTCATAAGTTGCCAGACCAGTGTTGTGGATAAATGTTGAGGGAAAAAGCGCTCGTGTGATACCGGCTTTAGTTTGACGTACAGGTAATATGTTTCATAAGTAGTAAGGTATTCTCTTGTATTCTTTTGTCACTAATATTATTCTTTTCCTTAACATGAAATATATCGTTTATAATATTTCTATTGGTTTGCCAGGCTAGTTATAGGTAACGCCAACGAACTTGATAATAATCTTGGCCCCTTAACTTCTTATAACTCAAAATGAATAAAAGCAATCGGGCTGACGTTTCTATCATATGGGAAGAGTCCACTAGGAAATAGGTGTGGATATTTACAGCCAGTTTACTCTTTTGAGTTACAGAGAGGTCAGGGATCAAGATTATTGTCAAGTTCGTTAGCGCTACCTATAATACAATGCAACATCGTGTACATTTTCCTATATGCTTTCTCATAATCACTCCAGTCTAGAACCAACTTATTCCAGTTTGACACCCTGCACTCTATACCAAATTGCTCCCTTAACTTCGCTCCCATTGGTTCCTCTCTCACTGTAGAATGAAGGAAGTTTTACATGAGCCTTTGGGTGTGATCCTCTTTATACTGCCCAAGTCTAAACAGCCCCGAGTCCATAAGGAAGGCCATGGCTACGGTCGGGCTTTCCCACAGGGCTCTCAAGGAGTGTAGATTATGTTTTTGGCCATGGCCTTCCTTAGGGACTCGGGGTTGTTCGGCCAGGCAGCTTAGGGAACGACAACAACAACAACAACTGCTTCCCCTTAAGCCCCCTTCACACATACACCATTATTGGTCCCGACTGCCCCCGATCTTGCAATAAGTAAATTAAGATATTGTAAAATTGGGAATACAGTAGTCGGGAATATACACAATTTTGGTTCCAACTGCCCCCCAAGTTTGCAATCGTCCAATATATTCTTTTGCAAAATCGGGAGCAGTCGGGACCAAAAAATTGTGTATGTGTATGGCTTTCGTGTGAATGGGCTTGGGGAGAAACCCCTCATTGTCACTAGTGGTAGCAGCTCTCTAAATATCTTCCTTCTACCCATTTCTGACTTATGTATTTGGTATAGTGCATTCATTCTAGGTTGGGCAGAAATCGTGACCTCTAACCTCTGTAACTCAAAAAGGACTAGAGCAAATGAGCTGTCAATTTATACACATATTCTCTGGCCAATTCTTCCTATTTGGTAGAAATATTAGCTCCATTACTCTAGTAGTGATAGACAATAAGTTAAATTTCTCAGAACATTTAGCGGAAAAGATAAACAAAGCCAATAGAATTGTAGGGCTGATAAGGAGGACATTTGTGTCACTTGACGAAGAAATCTTCAGGAATCTCTATACAGCGCTGGTTAGGCCGCACCTGAAATCTATATTTTATTAATTTCACCACAACACCAAACACCCTCAATGAAATTAATTAAAGTATATAAATTATATGATCCGCCAGGATTCGAACCCGGGTTATCACACACAGATTTTTGCAACCTTAACCATTACACCACCAGGACGGTTAATGGTTTATGCACACGCCTACGACTTATTATCCATTCTCGAATACTGGATATTAATCTATCATGTTCATACTCCCAACCGTGCTATGGTAGCCTAATGTTTAAGTGAGAGGAAAGAATATTCATGGGGCACAGATCACATAGTACCAACGTTGAAGAACGCGGGCTATGAGCAGAGGTTGAGGACACTGAGGTTTCCGACACTGGCATATAGGAGAAAGAGAGGGGATATGATAGAGACTTTTAAGATAGTGTCAGAAAAGTATGATGAGGATGTGTGTGAAGGTATCTTCTTGATGCGAGAGGGAACAAGAACGAGAGGACACTAAGAAAATTTACAAAGAAAGAAATAGGCTTGAAAAGGCAAAGAACTCATTTTGTGATAGAGTGGTAAATGAGTGGAACGCACTGCCCCAGTATGTAGTCGATTCCGAATCAATAAGGAAGTTTGAAAGTAATCTTGATAAAGCATGGGAAGACAAGATTTGAAGTTTGATTATAAAGCAAAAATACAGAATAGTAAAAATCTTGTGTCTGCTACCGCCGCCGCCAACACCGTGAACGACCGCAGCAGTGCAAGTACTGGCACTGAGCTGGATAGACAGGCCTAATTTGCCCTTTTCCAGAGGATCTACTGTAAGAAACTGTAAGAAACTGTAGTCCTTTTTTAGTTAAAATGTAAAACTTGCAAACTAAGTTATGAGAGGTTAGGGGTTACGATTTCTGCCCAACCTAGAATGAACGGACTATAGCTTCTGCAACATCCCAAGCACTGTTCATCTCCATCTCTGACATACAGTACTTGCATGTGCAGTATGTACACTTGTGCATGTGCATGATTACTCCTGTTTATAGTTTTAGTGGAATCATTGATATGCTTCAATTTTAGGCATGTATGATACTGTACCCCCATTGATTTTCTGGTAATAATGTTTAAACCTGTACAGGTCTCCCTCGATATACGATTGGGTTACGTTCCTGAAAACTCGATCTTAAATAGAAAAATTGTATGGCAAACCCTAAATTTATGGGGATGTTTTCTCGGACCAGCCAAAACCCAAACCCAAACACCAAAAAAACTATAATAATATCATAAATCGGGGCATCGGATAGTGAAGGAGACCTGTAATGTTAAACCCTGTACCTCATTCTGTATCCCATGGTATTTATATTTCCCTGTGTATGTGGATCACCTTAACCCTTTCACTGTGGCAAATACGGACAATGTTGTTTCAAGACTCATTTGATTTTGAGAGGAAATACTGAAAAATATGCATGAAGATATATTCTTGGCCATTTAATCACTTCAACTACTGTACCATATTATTATAGTTCCCATCATGTGGCAAGTTGCAAATAAAGGATTAAGAGTTTATATAAATAAAACCAAGGTTTTACACAGTAGGTTAGGGCTTGGAAAGGTAGAAAAAAGTGATGTACATTATACCCAAGTGCAGTATGCAGAAAAGGGGTGGGCGCGAAGTCAATACAGTACTTTACAGTGTAGCGTCTTCCGCAGCTGGGTACATCATGGGAAGAAGCGCTGCACTAGAATAAAGGGACCTCTACTGAGGAAGAAGTCCGATGTTGAGAAATTGATATGCATAGTATGCAAAGGTGAGCTTGTGTTCAATGACCAGCTCGAGAGTATTAACTTTGGCAATGAGGCACTGGAGATGGTGGACAAGTTTTGCTACTTGGGAGATACCATCTCTGCCGGTGGTGGGGCTGAGGCCACCTCTATCGCCAGAATAAGATGCGGCTGGAGAAAGTTCAGAAAACTGTTGACACTACTTACTATTAGAAGACTCCCCCTCCCCTTGAAGGAAAAGGTGTACGCTTCGTGTTTCAGGGCTGCCTGGAAAGCCGCCATTAGGACATGAGACCGGAATCTCACTCCGTGTGGAGTGCTTGGTCTTTTGAATTTATGTATGTATGTTTGTACCAGTATTTATAAGTGATTAAATGGCCAAAGGAACTTTATGCACATTTCCTGTGTACCCTCTCAAACTCAACTTGTCTTTTATTTTAGTAATTATAATACTAAAAACAAAGGACTTAGTTTTGAGAATGGATATGAAAAGCGTCTCATCTGCCAACCTGTATCCCAGCATGTATAACTCCTTCTTGTTAAGCCGGTATCACACGAGCGCTTTTATAGTCAACATCCGATGGTCAACATTTTTCTGGCAACATTTCTGGGATATTTTGCATTGGTATCGGAAACTAGACTGAATGTTACCTAATTTGGGAATAAGAATGATATTAATAAAAAGTCTACCTCATTAGCTGAGTGTTGAGGGTAAATGTTAATTATAAAAGCTCTCGTGTGATACCGGCTTTTAAGGCATAGTACCAAGTTGCCATATACTGTACACCCCAGACTCTCCCGATGGTGTCTTCCTGTGGTGGTGGTGGTGGGGGTCTGGAGAGTGTCGTAGCGGAGGCTGGTACACACGACCAGGTGGTGAGTCTACAATATTATAATACTCACACCGTCACGCCAACCTTCACCTAACACCAATAGTTACTAAACGCACCGGCCAGCCCGTTAAAAGTATAATTTTGTGTGATTCGATGGTCTGGTTAAACTACTCATTAAAAAAAAAAAAAAAAATAAAGGCATCAATATCACCATCTGCCTTAACTCCTTCAATTTAATTGTAAAACTTGCAAAATAAACAAACCAAAACCAAACCTACTTAACTTGGACCCTCGGACCAAATAGGTACTGTTTTAAGACGTTTACCCCCATCCAGGTGTCAATAATTTCCTGGCGAGCTGTTGCGAGCCAGCATATATATATATTTTTGTTTTGACAGTAAGCTAAATTTGTACATTTTTCGATAGAAAAAAATTCTCCGGCGAAGCCGGATTTCTCCATACAATGCTGGCTCGCTTTCGCTCGCCAGGAAGAAATTGACACCTGGATGGGAATAAACGTCTTAAAAGAGTTGGCTGAATGGGACCGAATGGATACAAGCCAGGGAAAGAGAGAAAAGGAGAGAAAGACAAAAACAAAACGGTGACCCCCCTTAATAAAAGATGTGATTGAAGAGGTTAAGGCAGTGGCAACATGAGAGTTTTGTTGACGTTAGTAATGCAACCTTTTACACTTTTATTTTTATTTATTTATTTATTTATTTATTTTGATTTCAGTGTGATGTGTGGTCTTGGTTTTGCAGCAATTTTGGTTGGCTTTGTGTGTGGTTTTATGATTTGTGTGATTTTTATGATCCCTATTCATTGTGTTGTCCCTATTCGGGCTCTGTCTTGAGTCGGCCACCCCTAATACAAAATAAAATAAAAATAAAATATATACATGAAATATACAGTACCGGTACTGTATAAAATAAAAACGTATATAAAAATTGGGCTATGTGCCAGAGTATATACATACGTACATACATACAGTACATTAATTAATTAAAAGTTTGTTTAACCAGACCACTGAGTCTAGAACAAGACTCTCACAGGGCTGTACATACATACATACATACATACATACATACATACATACATACATACATACATAGACTACATACATACATACATACATACATACATACATACATACATTACCATAAAAACATATAATGCAGTGGCAACATAAGATTTATTTGACGTTATTAATGCAACCTTTTTCGCTTCATTATTATTTCAGTGTTATATGTGATCTTATGTTATGTGGTTTGGCAGCATTATGTGTTATGTTATGTGTTGCAGTGTGTTATGTGGTCTTGGTTTTGCAGCATTTGTGGATGGCTTTGTGTGTGGTTTTATGATTTTTTTATTTTTTATTTTTTTTCCCCTATTCAGGCTGTCTCGAGTAGGCCACCCCCAGAAAAAATATAAAATAAAATATAATAAATAGAATATGCGCCTGAGTAGGTAGATAGATAGTTATTTTGATGATGCCTATTCACGGGGTAATGCCGCCTTTATAATACATTCCTATTTCACTCTAAAGGGGATATTATCACGCAAGAGCTTTTTCATAAAAAAAAATCTGCTTAGAGCCATGGACATTTTCTATTAACCAATTTAGTACCAATTCCGTCCTTTTAATTTTGTACTGGCTATTAATAGAAAATGTTATTCAGCTTAAGAAGGGCCTCCAGCAATTTACAGGCTTTGAACTATCTTAATTAACCTTTGCCCTTCAACAATCCCTTTATAATTGGCCACTTGCAAGTTTCGTTCTATAAGGAAGTTGGAGTTGTAGACATCGATATTTAGCAGAATTACCAGCTAAAATGCGGTCGTAGTACATATATAAATACATAAAACCCAATTCAACATACCATTTATCCATCAGAAACTTAAATTATTATTGTATTTCTGTTTAATATCGATGTTCACGGCTCCAATTTCCTTATAGACCAAAACTCGCAAGTGGTCAATTGCTGAGGGGAACAAGGCCTTGGGTTGGGCTTTGGTGTCCCGGGCATTTCCGCACCCTCCTCAGCCCCTTGCCTGGGAGCGGCTTCGGTCACCTGGGCTTTCATAGTGGTAAGCAGGGAGGGTTCTGTTGGGGCGCTCAGTTATGGCCTTGGCCTTGCTCGAGACCTTGGGGCTGTTCGGTCAGACAGCCTGGGGAACAACAACAACCTTCTATGCTACCACAGATCCTTCTTAAGCTGCACAAATTTGTCTAATTACAGTATAGCTAGAATAAAATTAAAAAGACGTCGCCGGTACAGAATGTAAACAAATCTGCAACTTTGGTGTGGCAGCTTATTATATACCTATACAGGTTTTTAGGAAATCTGTCACCTATGCTAATCTACCTCTATGCCCTGTTCCAAATATGTAGGCAACAATTCTTGAACGTTAACCTCTATAACTCACAAATGATTAGAGTAATCGAGCTAAAATTTCTACCAGTTGGAAAATATATTGAAAATTAGTATTTATGAATTAAAATGTAAAACTTGCAAAACAAACAAACCAAAACAGAAACCGCACAATACAGTTCATCCTCCTATAACACGACTATATGGGCGGCAGAGCCCCTCACGCTGTAGGAATATCACTTTATATGGAGATAATTCTATATGGGTCTGAGCCCCACAATTTTGCCCGGATTTCTTGCTAAACAAACACCTGTATTACCTATCAGATATCATCAAACCATTAACAAATATAAAAAAAACATCACTTACCTTAAAACTAGTGAAGAAAAATTGGTCGATCCGACCCTCGCACTGCATGAAATTCGCGCTATGCGATCGTGTATACATACGGCGGTAAATAAAGGTGATTGATCGGTCCTAGGAAAGACCTAGAATATATTAGTTCCTAGAATATATCAAAATATATGAATATATAATAGAGAAAGTAGTTAGAATTGTTTTGAATCTACAATATCTTGGCTACAATTAGCTGAATATATGTACAGTACAGTACAGTACTATTTATTGGGACCACCCTCGTGTTAAAGGAGGATCGCGTTGTAGGAATTTGAGTTATAGGAAGATAGACTGTATATAGACCAAAGAACTTATCAAAATCACTACAGTATGTGGAAATATAGCATTGAAGATTTAACAAAACAATACCGGTACTATGAATTTAAAATATAAAAAATAGAATAATAAAAAGTCATAATTTTTTTTATTTCAGGTTATTTATTTATTTGTTTTGTTCTATGTGGATATGAGAAATTGAATATACAGTAAAGTGATAAAATAATGTTGTTCCAGGTACGAGACTCCTTGAACGCTATCGTGCCGGTGGTGAGGCAGCTGTGCGAGAGAGTGGTGGGTAGCGGACAGTTGAGGCGACAGTGGCAGGCCGGGCGGGGGGCGGTGGGGGCGGTGGACAGAGCTCCCAACAAGGCCGCTACCTACGTCAACAAGTTCAGGGAGTCATGGCAGCATCTTCTTAGAGACCGAGCCGCACGAAGTAAGTCAAGATACGGCAGGAAGTTGAAGTAAGTTTATAAATGCCTGGAAGTAATTCAATATATGGCATGGAGTAAGTCAAGATAAGGGAGAAAGTAGTTGAAGATATGGGACTAAGTAATGGAAGAGTGGTAGGCAGCGGACAGTTGAGGCGACAGTGGCAGGCAGAGCGGGGGGCGGTGGGGGCAGTGGACAGAGCTCCCAACAAGGCCGCTGCCTAAGTCAACAAGTTCAGGGAGTCCTGGCAGCATCTTCTTAGAGACCGAGCAGCACGAAGTAAGTCAAGATATGGCATGAAGTTGAAGTAAGTTTAAATATGGCATGAAGTAAGTTAATTTATGGCTGGAAGTAGTCAAGTAAGTAGTAAATAAGTCAATTTATGGCAGGAAGTAGGTCAAGATATGGCATGTAGTAAGTCAAGACCGCACTACAGCCTGTGGCAACTCAACATATCTTACGATGTGAAATATAAAATACTATAGGTAGCGCCAGCGAATATATCGTACAGTTTATGAGTACAATACAGGTCTCCCTCACTATCTGATGCCTCAAATAACGATATTATTGTTGGTTTTTAGGTTTTTGGGTTTGGGTTTTGGCTGATCCGAGAACGCATCCCCATTTACTCTATTAATTTTAGGGTTTACTACATGATTTTTCTATTTAAGATCGGGTTTTCAGGAAGGTTACCCAATCGTAAATCGAGGGAGACCTGTACAGGGACAACACAACACAAAACAAAATAATGAACATGCAAAGACAAAATACAAAATGGATGATCAGAACTGGGTGAAAAAATGCCGGACTGTGAACTTGGGGGGAGCTGCACGTAGGGGTGGACCTAAAATGACGTGGGCTCGGGTACTCCGGTCCTATCTCAAAATAAAGAACTTGACAACAGAGGCAGCCCTTGACAAGGCCGCCTGGAAAGCTGCCATTTAGGACGTGAGACTGTAACCACAGTCTCTGTGGACAAACGGTCTTTAAACTTTTATGTATGTATGTATCTAGGTTGCCCAGGAGAAGACCCAGAGACCAGGGATCACTAAGGTCACAGTTTATGAGCACATTTATTAATAGTGACTGTCCTATCTCTCCTCCAGCCTTGACCTTCAACGACGAACAGTTCCACCTGCTGGAGAAGATGAAGATGAAGGAAACAGGGAAGAGTTTAGAGTCCCTCCAGTCCTCTGTGTCCTCCACCCTCACCACCACCACCGACACTCTAGCTGACTGGTGCAAGTACGAGCATTAGTCTTTAACCCTACTTTAACTTGCTCATGTAGTAATGTACACCCTATGTGGTGGATTGTGTTCTTTTATTTAATAATTTTCATTTTAGTAAGCGTTGTTTCCACATAGCGATTTTGATAATTTAATTTGACTTTATATTGTCCTTGTCCCAATTTTGGTTTGTTTAGTTTGCAAGTTTTACATTTTAATTTTAAACTGCATAGAATTGTCTAGTAGCCAGAATATAAGGAATAATGGCATCACCTGTACTGAAGTGGTTAAATATCCTTCTTCTTCTTCCAGAGTCGCCCAAGTTCAGCGCGTGCAGGCGGAGATAGAGTTAGCCGATGTGGAGAAACACGAGGGCCTGGTGACGGCATTTAGAGAGGCGCTCAATGACACGGAGGAACGCTACCATCACACACTCTCACAGATTTTGGCTGCCATTAAAGATCGCCGGCTACAGGATCATGCTAGACTGCTGATTCAGGTTAGTTATATAATTACGGTTAAAGTGTATTAAAGCTAACCTGGCAGAAACTGGTAACGCTGCCTCTCTACGCTTCCTATACAGTACTGTACTACCTTTCTAAACTACTCGTGATGTCTCCTGTATTTAATAGTTCTTATCCAAATTTCTGCCTGGTTAGCTTAATAACTTATCAAAATCAGTTGAATCACTATGTGGAAATAACGCATTGGAGATTTAGCGAAACAATATATGTACAGTATTGTGAAATAGAATTGCCTCATTCTAATTATCTCTCTCTGAGCAGGCAGATGAGGCGGGTGTTGGAGTGGATGACACAACAACAACAATAACAGCAGCACCCACATGTACAACACTTGGTGACTCACAGAAATCAAGGAAGGACAACATCAACAAGGCCAAGATTAAGACGTCGTAAGTTATGACCTGTTTAATTTAATCCTTATACAGTATTCTGAGATAGCGTAATGCATAGTGCGTGGAATTTTTATGTGAGTATCCTGGGTTCGAGTCCTCGGAGTGCCACATGTATTTGTTGATTTCATTAATTGAGTTTAGATGTGAAGTTGGTTGGTGTTAAAAAACATAATAATACAGGTCTCCCTCGATTTACGATTGTGTTACGGTCTTGAAAACCCGAGCTTGAATAGAAAAATCATATAGCGAACCCTAAGATTAATGGAGGATGCATTCTGGGACCAGCCAAAACCCAAACCCAAACACCTAAAACCTATAATTATAATGTAAAACTTAGAAAATAAACAAACCAAAACTGGGACGATAAAAGATAAATGCAAAAGAACTAATCAAAATCGCTATGTGGAATAACGCTTATTAAAATAAAAAATTTAAATAAAAGAACACAATCCACCACATGAATAAATTGGGGCATTGGATAGTGAGGGAGACCTGTACTGTACAGTATAAAGATTAAGACGTCGTAAGTATAGCCTGTATTTAACCTTATTCCGGGATATGAATATTAAGATGTCGATAGTTATGACCTGCATAATCTTATCCTTTTATTCTGGGATAATAAGATTAATACGGTATGACTTTAGTATGATCTGTGTTTAACCCATTTATTCCAGAATATAAAGAATATAACGTCCTAAGTTTTAAGGGTTTAAAATTACCTTGAGTAAAGAAGGTATTACACAAGAGCTTGTACAGTATTGTCAATTTTTAATGGTCAACATAGTTCCGGCAACATTGAAGGTCTTTTTCATTTGACTGTAAAATGAAAAAATTGATCTAGAAGGGTGATCTAATGGATGTTTTTTTTAAGTTTGATGGAGTTCCAGGGAGGAAACTTAAAAAAAAAAAAAAAAAAAAAATTAGCAAATAAATACGCCCATCCCCCCTTAACCCCTTCAGCTCCATGACTTCTATTTACATTAGATTCTGGCTAAAATGAGATGATTGTATGCAGTTCAAGAAAGACCTATGTTACTACGAGGGTTTATTGAGATCGTATTTACCCATTTGAGTCGTATAAGTAGATTAGAAACTATAGAAAATTGTTTAATGGTAACCAGAATATGATGAAAATTACGTAATTGTGGTGAAAGGGTTAACCCTATGAGATGAGGGTGGTGATGGGCTGGTCTATCAGAGTGAGAACTGAGCGATCTCTGCCATACCCATAGCTTCCTCTGACTTTTCCTTTTGCGTATATATTTTCTAGATCTCAAGTGACGGCGTCTCTTCCGTAGATTGACCTCCCAATCTACCAAGATTGGAAGCCAAAGCGTCACATTTTTCCTTTGCCCCTCAACTTTCTCTTCATAATTGCTGAGGGGCACAGGGCCCTGGGTGGGCCTTTGGTTTCGGGCGTTTCCGCACCCTCCTCAGCTCCCTGCCATGGAGTGGCTTCGGTCACCCAGGCTTTATTGTGGTCGGCAGGGAGGGTTCTGTGGGGGCGCTCGGTTATGGCCTTGGCCTTGCTCGGGGCCTTGGGGCTGTTCGGCCAGGCAGCTTGGGGAACAGCAACAACAAACAACAACCCTATGAGAATCTATCACTCTATCAGAGTGAGAACTGAGCAATCTCTGCCATACCCATAGCTTACTCTGACTGTTCCTTTTACTTATATATTTTCTAGATCTCAAGTGACGGCGTCTCTTTCGTGGATTGACCTCCCAATCTACCAAGATTGGAAGCCAAAGCGTCACATTTTTCCTTTGCCTCTCAACTTTCTCTTCATAATTGCTGAGGGGCACAGGGCCCTGGGTGGGGCTTTGGTTTCCCGGGCGTTTCCGCACCCTCCTCAGCTCCCCGCCATGGAGTGGCTTCGGTCACCCAGGCTTTATTGTGGTCGGCAGGGAGGGTTCTGTTGGGGCGCTCAGTTATGGCCTTGGCCTTGCTCGGGGCCTTGAGGCTGTTCGGCCAGGCAGCTTGGGGAACAACAACAACAACAACAACCCTATGAGATGTCTTGCAAGTTTTACACATTATAATTTGTCTTGACCAACCACCAGGCTACGAGAGATGTACGAGACCCAAGAGGAGGTGATGAGATTACTGGAGGAGAACGGTACCATCATCCAACGCTTCCAAACCTCCTTAGCGGTACAACCATCACCACCACCAGAGTAATGCAAGGGAGCAAGGAAGTAGCTATTCTATTCTATTCTATTCTATTCTATTCTATATACTCGGGCCCAATCCCCACTTTTTCTTCTTCTTTTTTTTTTTTGGGGGGGGTGGGGGGGGGGGGGGGGGACTCAAGACAGAGCCAGAATAGGGACAACACAACAGAAAACACAAAACACCAAAACAACACACCAAAACAAAATACAAATTCACACACATCTAGGAAGTAGCTATAGTCGGTTATATTTCAGCTGATGGTAAATTGAATCCCTTACTATCTGATTTCTCGATATTTAATAGAAAAATATGAGTCTGCTATGTCTCTACCTCATAATTAACAACACATTTCACTATAAAATCTACATAATGGCTGAGTAACCAAGATAGTAACATAGCAATTTACCATCAGTTGGAAAAAATAGAAAGCAACATACACACTCTCTCTCTCTCTCACTCGCTCTCACTCTACTGGAGGAGAACGGAACCATCATTCAACGCTTCAACTCAAGACAGAGCCCGAATAGGGACAACATAACAGAAAACAATGAACACACAGAAACAAAATACAAATTCACACACATCTACAGTAGGTCACCCAAACCGAAACACCTAAAAACCTATAATAATATCATAAATAGGGGCATTGGATAGTGAGGGGGAAACCTGTATGTATTATTATCAAGGTTTTTGACAAATTGTTAATTTTGACTGCATTCATGTTGTTTTTATGTTAATATATAATATATTGAATATTCCAGATTGCCACATAATGCAACCAGTACGGTAGTGCCTTGGTAGTTTTATGCTAACCCATTCAGCATGATGACGTCTTTTTACTTTATATTCTGGCTCTGTCTCAAGTCGGCCACCCCAATTTAAAACCAAAAAAGTAAATAAAAAATAAAGTAGGGTATGTGCCAGAGTATGACAATATGCATATAATCACATTTTTGATTTATTACTATTTTTAAACCTCTTCAGTATATGATTGTATCTTTCTACTTTTAAGGCGGTGTCACACGAGCGCTTTTTCCGTCAATTTTTAAGAGCAATTGTATTCTGGCTGCTTTAATTAATATATCAATTATATCAGAATTCAGCCACTTAATATTTTCTACCTTTAGTCTAGTTTCCGATTCCAATGCGAAAAAGCTTAATAATAGTACAAGAAAAAACTTGCTCGTCGAAAATTGCAGGAAAAAGCGCTCGTGTGACACCGGCTTTACTCTGGCTAACAGTAGATGATATTATATAGCTTAGGAAGGTGTTTTGGGTATTCTACCAAAGACAGTCAGGTGGGTGTGGTGTCCCGAGTTTGAATCCCGGGAGGACCATATACTTTCATTAGTTTATTCAAGTACATTGGGGTTTGTAATTGATGATTAATGTTAAGAACGGGGTGTTGCTTATTTATTCATGAACCTTTAAAGGGCAGGTATAATTTGTGTGTTTTGCAATTTATATGCCATTTTATCACTAAAAGATATGGATATAGAAGTATACTGTAGGTAGCACCAGCGAACTTGACAATAATTTTGACCCCTTAACTTCTTATAACTCAAAATGAATGAAAGCAATCGGGATGACGTTTCTATCATTTGGGAAAAGTCCACCAGGAAATAGGTGTGGATATTTACACCCAGTTTGCTCTAGGCCCTTTTGAGTTACAGAGAGGTCAGGGATCAAGATTATTGTCAAGTTCGTTGGCACTACCTACAGTATAGTCAAAGTAGCTCGTGGTGAAGCTTGATATGCTTTGTAAAAAGATATCAAACATTCGTTTGTAGCTTTCTTCATATTCCTGTGACAATGAATTGAATATATACAGTACATGTTCCCCTAAAATTAATGGGCTGAATGGGGATGCATTCTTGGACCAGCCAAAAAGCCAAACCCAAACACCTAAAACCTATTATAATATTGTAAATAGGGGCATCGGATAGTAAGGGAGACCTGTATGTGGTTTTGCGTTATTCTGTGATTATTTTATGATCAAAGAAGCATTGCGTATTCCTGGTTGGGGTGAATGTCATGCAGGGTGTCTAAACGGAGCCATTTTGTTTGAAGACTTGAATGAATACAAGAAAATTAACATAAAATAGCATTGTTTTGGCCATTTTATACCTTCTAAATACATAATTTTAACTATAAACTTTATTTTGTCTTTACATATACAATAATAAAGACTAAAAATAATGGACTCGTCTTTCGTTTGACACTCTGATGTCATGAGAAAGTGTCAGGGATATAAATAGCTCTGTCGACTGAGCAGACTTCCGCTACAGTATAGCCTGTTTCTTTTCAACTGACGGTAAATTGCAAAGTTCCCATCAAGATTTCTCAGTTATTTTGAGGATTTTGTAATGAAATATAGGGCTAATTATAAACGCTTGGTCTTAATTAGGATGCAGAGACAGTAGTTTCATATTTTTCCATTAAGTATTGAAAAATTAGCTGCTTAGGGATTCAATTTATCGTCAGCTGAAAAGAAACAGGGTATAGGGCTGTTTGGATGAGTCTCTCCCCCTCTATATACCACTCAAGGCATAAAAAAGGCCTATGCATCTCAGGACGATGCCTGCCCTTTAACCCCTTCTGCACCAACAGACGTCCTTTTCACTTTGGTCGGCTATTATTGGATGATTTTATTCAGCTTAGGAAGGACGTCTACCAATTAATAAACTACAGACTATCTCCATTGATCCTTTTAATTACCATATATCCTTCCTTGAGTTACATAAAATTGTCTAAATGCAGCTGAAATCAAATGCAAAAGCTACAGAAGGGTTATGGATTAATATTGTGCAGGGTGATATGTTCTCTCACATGTTCTATATATCCTCTTATCTTAATAAATAAAGGTCAATGTTTGTCTGTCAGTTACCTGACCTACCCGACCTTTGTTACTAAACTCCTCCCACAGTTTTGGTGCCAGGTGGGAGTGTGGGGCACCGTTGGAAAGCCCAGGCTTTGGAGATGGTTTTAGGCGAGTTCAGTGGAAATCAGAGAGACTTTTGTTTAGTAAATTTTTCGGCAGAACTTATGTAGTATACGCGAGCGAAAAAAATGGCCGTTTGGGGCAGAAGGAGGCCTCCGATCGAAAAGGTGTATGGAACGAAAGTTGTTCGCAGCCCCCCAAAATGGGGGTACGGATGAGGTCAGATCCAAAATCGGAGGTCATTTAGCGGCCGAAATCGAGGTCGCCGTTTAATGAGGCACAGGGAGGTCGAGGCCGGTGATTATGGTAGTAGTACTGTAGTATTGTGATGATTGTGGTAGTAGTGATTGATGATGGTGATTATGGTAGTAGTAGTGATGGTGATTATGGTGATTACCCGGGCAACGCCGGGTACCCCTGCTAGTGTACTATATAATCTCATATTGTATTTACACTTGTTCTACACCTTAAGCTCTAAGTCATTTTGTGATTGCATTTTAAGAGTACGGTGAAATGACCTAGCTTCGGACGGGGGCTATACTTCGGACATTTCTGGATAAAGTATGTACGCTACAGTTATGGAAAAATTACTCTGCATTATGGAAGAACACTGCAGAAAATACATGTTTTTCCATAACATCATGTATTTATCCCATAACTGTGGTTCATTGTATATTTTTTCAAGTGTCCGAAGTTACGTCATGTTACCGGTACTGTATGGTTGGAGTGTATAAATTGTGTATTGGGTATTTCATTAATTTTGTTGGGAGGTGTTTGGTGTTGAAGTGAAATTAATAAAAATAGAGCATGCTTTGTTCTTTTGACTATTTATTGAAATTTATAATCAATAAAATAAATCAAATTTATAATCAGATGATGTTAATCAATCAATCAGGGCACATAGGAAAAAAAAAAAACGCCGCGACAGAGCGTGATGCGAGATGGTTTGATATAACTTTTTTTTTCTTCTATAGGTCATTATATAATATTGTTAATTCGCTACTGTAAATAATTGTATGCTGTATGAAACTATAGTATAGTCTATTTTTTCCCATCTGACGGTAAATTGCCATAGCTTCATCTTAAGGAGGGGTGACCTGCTTTTTTCTTTATCTTGGTTGTATCCATTCAGCCCCATTCAGCCTACTGATTTAAGACATTTATCCCCATCCAGGTGTTGATTTTTTCCTGGCGAGCGATAGCAAGCCAGCATTTTATGGAGAAATCCAGTTCGCCGCCCACATTTTTCTATTGAAAAATGTACAAATTTAGCCTGCTGTCTAACTCATTATCCAAAATATGGCGGCTCGCTATCGCTCGCCAGGTATAAATCGGCACCTGGATGAGGATAAACATCTAAAAACAGTAGGCTGATTGGGGCCGAATGGATACAAACCTATCTATCTATATGCTCAGGCCCAATCCCCATTTTGAGGGTAGCCGACTCAAGACAGAGCAAGAACAGGGAACACACAAAAAAAAAAAACACAAAACAACAAATAAACACAGACAAAAAGCACAAACTCACACACAACC
Source organism: Paralithodes platypus (assembly GCA_032716605.1). Lineage (NCBI taxonomy): Eukaryota > Metazoa > Arthropoda > Malacostraca > Decapoda > Lithodidae > Paralithodes > Paralithodes platypus. The sequence goes on from CM064507.1 coordinate 41,757,692, forward strand.
CAGAGAGAGAAAAAAGCACATCACTCCCCTTAATTACTTGGCTATTACAAAGGTTTTGTACTGAAATATATTGCTAATTATGAAAACTTGGCAAGATGATGATGCTGAGCCATAATATTTTCGTATTATTCCAATAGGTATCGAGAAATTAGCTGCTAAAAAATCAATTTGCCGTCAGGTGAAATATAACCAAGTACTGTATAGGAATTATGTTAACCCGTTCAGTGCCAGGGACGTCCTTTTCTTCATATTCTGGCAACTGTTAGACAATTTTATTCAGCTTAGGAAGGACCTATAAGGCTTCAAACTATCTCAACCAACCCTTTTAACTACCACAGATCCTTCCCAAGCTGCAAAATATCATCTAAATATAGCTAGAATAAAATATAACACACATCGCTGGTACTCAAAGGGTTAACCCCTTCTGTACCGGCGACGTTTTTGGTAATTTTTCTTAGCTATATTTGGACAATTTTGTGCAGTTTAAGAAGGATCTGTGGTAGTAAAAAGGGTTAGCTTAGATAGTCCGAAGCCTGTTTATTTCTGGAGGCCATTATAAACTGAATAAAATCGTCTAACAGTAGCCACAATATAGTTAACCCTTTCACGCTCATATGACATAGAGGTTGCCAGAATAGCAATAAGAAATAATTACCTCTCCAAAATTAGTTTTCTGCCCACAGCTAACTCAAAGACAACTGCAGAGGTTGAAGTAACTAAACTAAAGGTTTATAAATACCCCTGATGGTAACAAAGGCTTTAAAGTATCCCTAATAGGCTCAAAATCGCGTCATATGTCAGAGAGGGTTAAAAGATATCGCCGGTACAGAAAGGGTTAACTAGATTTTGTATTTTTTTAATGCAAAGTAGCAAAGTATTAGTTATATTTACCTGTAACTTATACTATTGCTATGGATATTTTATATATAAGTTAAAAATCACATATGATACTCACAAGTCAAGGGGGCACCTAAAAATCTATTCTGTAATGATATCGTAAATCGGGGCATCGGATAGTGAGGAAGACCTGTACAATTTCAGGTACAGATCTCCCTCGATATACGATTGGGTTACATTCCTGAAAACCCGATCTTAACCCGGCAAGCGCGATAGGCCTCACGGAAGGCTTCCTATAGGGAACGCGATAGGCCTCACGGAAGCAAGACCATAAAAAAAGCCTTCCAAAAAAAAAACGGGCCTATCAAAACAAAGGATTTTGTCTCTAGGTGAGATAATTCCCCTCTAGTACTCATCCATGTGTTTCTCACCCCTCCCCCTCCCCTCCTTCCCCACCTTATTCCCCCCTCCCCCCCCTCCTCAATTATCACCTATTTATCCACTTATTATCATCATTTATCGGTTATTTTTCTCTCCCGCGATAATGTAGCACAAGTGGGTTGCATAAAAGATCGTTATGCAACACCCAGACACCGGCACACACCGCCCCGCCCGCCTCAGTTGACTCCCAGACAGCGAGAGGGGAGGGCTGCCTGTGGCTTTCTCTCGCCTGAGATTATGACCGGGTGGCCAATATCTTCGTTTTTCACCACCCAAATGCTTTTCCCACTTATTTTAGCACTCTTGAAGGTTCATATATACATCATATATGTAAAATAAAAGCATACCGAAAACAAATAATGGTTTATATTGTAAATATAACGAATTCTGTCAGAATCCAGGGCTAGAAATGCACAAATAACTACCCTAGCACCTAGGTCTATATCGCGCTTGTCAGGTTAAATAGAAAAATTATATGGCGAACCCTAAAATTAATGGGGTTAATGGGGATGCGTTCTCAGACCAGCCAAAATCCAAACACAAATACCTAAAACCCTATAATAATATCATAAATCGGGGCATTGAATAGTGAGGGAGACGTGTAAATTAAAGCTTATAGAATCATTTGTGGGCATCCAGAGGTTAGTCATCGTGCATAAAGGTGTAAAAAAGTCTTTATTACAGATATGGTATTAGACGAGATGTACAGTTGTGGCCATTAATTCTGATACAGGTATCGAGCCCGCGAACAGACGAAACAAAACCCCTAAATATGAATATTAGGCATAACTAATAAGGAGATTCGATTCAACCTGAGCCAGCTTCGAAAATGTATGTACTGTATGGGAATTTATGACCGCGACTGTAATAGTATATTTTATTAGATAAGTAAATGTGGATATAATATGTTGGAATAGGCAATATTTTGAATATATAATGTTAACGTCCTTTCATTCTAGGTTGGGCAGAAATCGTAACCCCTACCCTCTTTAACTCAAGAACGACTAGATTAATCAAGCTAATATTTCTACCAAATATTTTTATTCCCAGCTAATAAGATTTTGTAAAATTTGTACCAAAGTAGAAGACTTTTGAGATAGAGCTAAGTCACTATACAGACTCCTAGTAGACAGAGGTTTTGTTGCAAGTAAATTGTTGCATAAATTTAATCTTTTTAAAGGTGGGGGCTCATGGGTTGAGATAAACATGGAATGATAATCGCCAAGCTGTACATAATTATCTTGCAAAATGCAATGGCACTGAAATAATGATTAACAATGGTATAAAGGATTTTGTGGATCGTCTATACCGGGCCTGTGACGTCACAAGAGTGTAAGTACACCATCCAGTCTAGGATAAGGATACTGGTGTGACGTCACTATGACTTCACAGGCCCGGTATAGCCGATCCGCAAAATCCTTTATACCATTGTTAATAATTATTTCAGTGACGTTGCATTTTACAAGATAATTATATGCAGGTTGGCGATTATTTTTCCATGTTTACCTCAACCCATGAGCCCCCACCTTTAAGGTCAATTATTGTGACTGTATTTTAAAATTTGATATCAATAATTTTAATCAAGCATTATTAACTTGAAGTTTCGCTTAAAACCTCTGCATACTTTTTGTCTGTACTGTATATATTAATTGTTTATAATTTTCTATTGTTATTATTAATTTGTATAATTGATTGTAATTGTTAAAAGAGTACTATTTTGTTTATAGCTATTGTGCCTTCTTCAAATTTTAAAATATTTATATTTATTATATTATATATACTCATTGTCGATAGGATTAATTGCTTGCTTTTGCGATTTCCTTAGTTTATTTGTACAATAAATATAGGTTATTTGTAGGGTAGTAATTGTTAGGGGTCACTTGAAGCATGCAATGCTTACAGGTACCTACCCGATAGCACTATCATTAGTGAGTTATATTTGTATTTTGTATTATTGTTATTATCTTGTCAAGTTGCAAATTTGATTTTAATATAACATTTGACACTTAATGTAGTTTCTTTATTCATGCAGAGTTTAGTAAAATTTACCAGAACGTCCCCGACTTCCCAAATTGACTAATTCCTTGAACGTGACTACAGTGCGTTGTTATGTGTGCGATTAGTTTGCTTGGGAACCAGATTAACTTACTCATGTAGTGATGTACACCCTATGTGGTGGATTGTGTTCTTTTATTTATAAATAATTATTTTACTTAAGCGTTGTTTCCACATAGCGATTTTGATTCGTTGTTTTGTCTTTTTACTGTGTTCGTATACGTTTTGGTTTGTTTGTTTTGCAAGTTTTACATTATAAATAGGAAGACTTGGCTGGGGAATGTGTGTAGAAATTGACGGCTCATTCGCTCTAGCCCTTTTTGCGTTACAGAGGTTAGAGGTTACGAATTTTGGCCAACCTAGAATAACGGACTATAGTACTGGACTAGATATTATACAGTGCAATAAAGGCGGTATCATAAATTTTTGGCAATTTTATCGAACAATTGTGGTCTGGCAACTTAGAAATTTTGGTTATATCTTTCTTCAGTCACCTAACATAAGAACAATAGAATCAGAAATTTGCATAAGGTCGACCAGCCCACACTAGGCAGATCCCATTCGCATCCAACCAATCCAGTTTGCGCTTGAACAGTGCTTACCAACATCTTTCTAAAGCGGATCTTATCAGTCTAGTTGCCAATTCCAGTGAGAAAAAAAAAAAAAAAAAAAGGTACAAGAAAATACTTGCTCATAGAAAATTGCCAGAAAAACGCTGATGTGATATCACCTTAAGGGGAGATGAGCCGTTTTTCTGGTCCCCCTTCTTCCTCGTGTTTAGCCCCATTAGGTTCCAGATTTTATGACGATCGCCTCATTAGTTGGTAAATTTTAAGACCTTTCGCCCAATTTCTTTGTCAATATTAAGACCTTTCGTGCTATTTAGGTGTCAATTATTTTCCTGGCGAACGGCAGTGAGCCTGTAATTTTTAAAGAAATTTTTCTACCAAAAAATGTACAAATTAATCTAGAAGGGGGATCTAATGGATTTGTTTTAAACTTGATAGAGGTCTAAGGAGGAAACTAATTGAATAATAAATAGATACATAAATTATGAAATAATATGCCCATCTCCCCTTAATAGTCCTGGATTATAATTGAAAGAAGGGAGAGGGGGGAGGACCCCATCATTCTCCTTCTCCCTTTTCTTGATGGAATATTTTCAAATGTTCCTATATTACTGTCTTGGACTAAATGATTGAATATTTTCTTGTGTAATAAAACAACTGGGAGTTATTCCTAATCACTAATATTTTATTATCCTTTTTTTTATTATTTTACACTCGACCCTCGAATCTGCGGACCTCCATACAATGGATTGTCCGTAGGCGGACAATCCATCCGGACCAGACCAAAGGTCCGGTGCTTGATAGAATTGTCCGCCGTCCGCTAGTGATGCAGCTGAACCCGATGAACCTGTGCCAGGGCCCAGTGGGGTCAGCGCCCCCGTGGAGCTTGGCACCTCCTCGGACTCGGAATAACCATTATGAGTCCTGTATTCCTGTAAATAGCTGTACACAATAGTTTAAGGTAAGCAATACAACAATTTCTTTCAAGTTTATTGTAAAATTATATTTAAATAGCTAAAAACAGGTTAGGTAAGTGAAACTATACCATTGCATTTCTTATTTTTATTGTGATTTTTGTGATTTTATGTGGAACAGACTTTTCCAGGCAACGGACTAGTGACGGTCCCATAAAGTCCGTTGTATCGAGGTTCAAGTGTATATTACTTGGGCGACATGATTGCTGGCGAGGCCTGATCAGTCGCAAGAGTCAGAAATGGATGCAAGAAGTTCAGAGAGATGATGCCATTACTGACCATGAAAGGGCTCTCTCTATGACCTGTGTTGGAAGTGTAATGATGTATGCTAGCAAAACCTGGCCAGTCAAGATGAAAGATATAAATAGGATGGAGCGAAATTAAATGAGGATGTTCACAGATCGACTTTGTCAGTGGCAGCGAGAATGCTATGCTTAAGAAAATTCCATTGACTATTTACATCGCTAGGCCGAGCTTCCTTATTTCTATTAATTTCCTCCAGTTCACTATGAAACGTATCCTTAACTTCCTTGTTCTTCAGCAGCCACACTTTCCTTTTGGGCATGTATACCTTAAATTCTTCCGCTTAGGATCTCTGTATAAGCTCATGTCGCACACAAGTACCTTATGCTGGGGGATACATTCTTCGCTGGGATGACCTTTACATCCCGAACCAGTTTCCAGTATTTCCTGTTTACCAAGAAGTATACTCTATCTGGCTACTGGAGACCCCAGAGTTATATGTGATCAGATGGCTCTGTCTTGAACTTTGTGTTACACACAACCATGTTGAGTGCAACGCAGGACTCAAGTATATATTCGCCTTCCAGATTCCTCCTTCCGTTACGTAACCATTTCCTCCTGTGTACTCCCTCGTATGCATATGCTCCCACGTAACCATTCAGGTCTCCTCCCAGGATTGTTATTTCCCTAATCCTTGACCCGATCCTATCCCTAGTTCCTCCCCTGCACAACCCCCGCATATCATGCTGCCCGAGAGTAGCCCTCTGCGGGTCCCCCTGACAAGACATGTGTGTGGTTGCATGGCTGATCAGGGTGTATAGGAAAGTGTAGGAGGATGTTGCATCAGCTATGAGGTGGGGTGAGCCAGGGTCCGCTAGATAGTTATTACCGTAGTCTAGGCGAGAAATCATGACTTATATCCTCTACTCTGTAACTCAAAAAGGGCAATTGGCTGTAAATGTCCACATCTATTCCTTGACTGACTCTTCCCAAATGGTAGACATATTAGCTCGATTACTCTAGTAGTTTTTTTAGTTACATAGGTTATAGGTCATGATTTCTACGAATAGACGAGTATTTTTTCCGGCTGATTGCCACGTCCCTATCTTTGTTTCTAATTTATTGTTTTGTTGGTTTTGTAGATGTTTAGGTGACCATCACCACGGTCGATCTGGGGATCCGCCGCTGATGAGCTCGTCCTGGAATCTTTACGACTCTGAATCTTACGATTCTGTACAGGGACTGAACATGCCATTTTTATCGGCAAAAGCTCAGAGAAGAGTGTTGAGAGGGGAGAAGGGGTGTTGGAGAGAGAGGAAGGTGTTGGAGTGGCTTTGTTATGTGTGTTTTGTCTGTATACGTCGTCAGGATGTCCCCTGACTGGGTGCAAGCATGTGAAACATGCTAGGACGTACTACCGCACCCACTAAATGTCCGCCGTGGCAGGGATTCGATCCCGGGTCTTTCAGATTCACACGCGAGCGTGCTCACCACTTGACCACCACGGCTCTTGCGAAGATTTGGTAGCGAAATTTGTTGTTAATTATGAAAACATGGCATTAATACGACGCAGAGACTGATAAGTTAACGGTGTGGCTCTGCAAGAAAAAAGATATTACGCAATGATACGCATAGAGTATACAGGAAAGTGTACGAGGAAGTTGCATCAGCTGAGCTTTGCACTATCACCGATACACTCAGGGTTGCCAAATGAAATCACAAAATACCGCTAAATCCGTTCTCAAAAGTAGCTAGACTGTCGCTAGGTAGTATATAAATGCTATATAATATATAATATATATATATATATATATATACACGCTAGACTAATGATGCCTTAATTTCTGGAATATCGCTCCAAATTGCCTCAAATCTCCAGAATATCGCTAAAATTCATTTTGCTAGCTGTAAATAATTGCCTCTAGATTGAAGTAAATAAATCTAGCGAGAAAGTAGCTAGATTGGTAACACTTGTGGTTTGACGTATGCAATCTCGAGAAAATGTCAACATGCTACCGAATTTTATAAACTCATTATATTCCACTACCTTTATAATTATTTCCTTTACTAATTTGCCTATAGATGCAATACATACAAATGTTTTCCTCGTTTACATACGTAGAGCGATGTTTTAATTATCTAAAGATATTAAAAGGAAAATATGTAGCAACCATCTTGTTTTTCACCATACGTCAGAAGCAGTTGCCTTCCATCGCCAGTTTCCCAATTTTCGTATAAGCTTATGTTATAATTTTGGAAGCTTAATGTACGTTGTTTTATCACTATACATAATAAAAAGCAGCTGATTAAACCCAAATTAATATAAACCTCCATGCTTAGGTAGCTATAGAGGGGTAAAATATGGGAGACTTTGGCAATATGACTGCTAGCGCTAGACCAATGGGGTTTTAACACACCAACATTCCACATGGACCGAGTGCGCAGGTTACACACACCCAGAGCAAGATGTTAGAAAGGAATAAACCACTCTATTAACGTCTGTGGTCCCCCTATCAGACCTCGCGGATTAACAGACTCGATCCCCTCAAGATGTCGTCCACCAAAACCATCGTGATTACGCTTCCCAGTAAGCTAAATCATGGTAATCTGGATAATTTTGGAATGGTGACCGCCTCCCCAGCTGCCACCATAGCCTCAAACCAGCTGTCATCACTTCTAGCTGGGAATTTCGTCCATTTTATCAAGGATGAAACTCGAGAGCAACTCCCCCCTGAGGAGGACAACTTGGACAAGCCCCCTCGGAAGAGACAGAGGCTGGATCATCTGTCGGTGGAAGAGAAGATGATGAGAAGGTGAGGCTAGGCTAAACAATATTATGTCTGTTTTGCAAAGTTCCCATCAAGATCGCGGTTATTTTGAAGATTTTGTTGCGAAATAGGCCTATGGTGCTAAGTATTATATAAACTTGGTCTTGGTATGATACAGAGACATTGCAGTTTCATATTTTACCAATAAGTAGGCTATAGGCTAGAACAATTAGCTGCTAGGGATTAAATTTAGGCTACTGTCAGATGGAAAGAGAACCTAGTTGTCTAGACTCATCTTGTCATTATTATTAAGCTATGCTTTACCATTCATATTTTGTCTTTGGAAGTGATAACACGACCAAAACTAGGCTATAGGCCTATGATCCCATGCTAATTTTCTTCAATTTCTTTTCATATTCATTCCAATGAGTCCAGTCTTGAAACAAAATTTTCCTCTGTAGCCTAGCCATAGGTATTGATCCAAAAAATGTCCACCATATTGACCATGACTCATTCTGGGAACATTTTCTTTGTCATGTTTTGGGGGTTAGCCTGGCTCCCATGAAACTAATTTGAGTGTGTAGCTTAATGTAGGCTACCTTTTGTATGTAGGCCTAGGCTATATATGTAGCCTATGGTAATTATAGGATAATTATAGTTATAGGGAATAGGGTGGTGATGGGCTGGTCTATCACAGTGAGAACTGAGCGATCTCGGTATAGGCTAACTCCCATTTATTTGTCACCAATTATTATGACATATGCTAGGCCTATTTGAAGACAGATATGGAATCTATATGCTCTAAGCATCATATTAAGGTATATTTCTATAATAGCACCTATACGAGCTAGCCTAAACAAATTATTATTGTATTTAACAGGAAGGTACAACGAGGTAAGTGATGTGGTATAGGTGGCAATATGCGGAAATGGATTATAAGGGAATTCGGTTTAATTCTAGTTTCGCTTTCACAGCATACTCATAAATTTATATGGCTACTTTAGAGTTGTCATATACCATACTTAATTCCTATATATGTCCAAAGCGGCGGAAATGCATTATAAGGAATTATACCTACTGTAAAAAAAAAAAAAAAAAAATCTCCCCATATGCGGCACCATAGCTATTACATAATACTAGGTTAGGTTAGGTAAGGTTGTTAGGTTAGGCTAATGTCGTTAATGTAGTTTATTATCATTATATTACGTCTTTTACCCAGCAATTTCCCTGATCTTCATAGTTGGTCGGGAAGCTATGCCTTTACAACGGCGCCTCCCTTTTGTCGCTGTGTACGTGAAACTAGAATTTTACCGGGAATTCTGCCCCCCTCTGACAAAAGTCTATCAATCTAGATGTGACACAGATTTACAATGTTTCAGAGAGACATTAGCCTAACCTAACAACCTAGCCTAACCTAACCTAGTATTATGGGTGGGGGCTGCCGCCCCCACACCCCCGCTGGTTGGGTAAAACGGTAGATATCCAGTTGGGTGGAGTGAATAACCGTAGATTTTCGTAAGGGGGTAAGAGGGGGGGGCAGAATGCCCTTCTAATCCATTTCCGCATATTGCCACCTATACCACATCACTTACCTCGTCGTACCTTCTTGTTAAATAGAATAATAATTTGTTTAGCTCGTATAGGTGCAATTATAGAATAATACCCATATTAAAATTAGTTTCAACCCTCGGCAAAACCTAATAAAAATATAGGCTATGGTAGGCCTACTTACACTTTGTTACACTTTGTTGTATTCCGTCCGTTAGTGACACAGTTGAGCTGGGGCTCCACTGCGACCAGGCAGCTCCCTTTCTTCCACTCTCCATTCCAGAAGTCTGTTGGAGTTGGTGCTGGGGTATCCTGGTGTTGGTGGCCGGTCCGGTATTTTGGCCAGCCACATGTCCAAGTGTTTCTTGAAGGTGTACTAGGCCTAAAATGGAATTTTTTCGTAACATGGTTGTCAATGCCTTCCTATAGACGGCACCGATTCGTACACACGCCATTTAGAACAAACATCCCTATATACCTGTATATATATACCATATATATTAGTGTGTACATAATTTTGGTGCAAATTCCATAATTTTGTGGTCACAATACGATAATTCTGCATTTAGAATAGGCTATGGCAACACTGCGTCCATGTTATTGTTGTGAACCTCTCGGGCCTCGGCCCTCCCACTGCCACTTGGTGGCGGAGCAGGGTATGTCCCATAATACTGTGTTTTTTGCACTGATACCCAATCAGCGGGGGTGTGGGGGCAGCAGCCCCCACCCATAATACTAGGATAGGTTAGGTAAGGTTGTTAGGCTAGGCTAATGTCTTTGTTACGCTTTTAACCCCTCATTTTCCCTGAACTTCATAGCCCTCCCCACTATCGGGCGGCGTGTCTTAAGATCGTTGTATAATATGGAAAACGGTTTCTCCGAGGGTTGTAATTACTGTATTTCCAAACACTATATATTGATGAAAACTAACAGGGGAAAATAAAAAAATCCATGGGAAAATTGGTGACAGAAAAATTGAGATTTTCCGCGATCTCTGCCATACCCATAGCTTACTCTGAGTGAGTCTGACTTTTCCTTTTACTTATATATTTCTAAATCTCAAGTGACGGCGTCTCTTCCGTGGATTGACCTCCCAATCTACCAAGATTGGAAGCCAAAGCGTCACATTTTTCCTTTGCCCTTCAACTTTCTCTTCGTAATTGCTGAGGGGCACAGGGCCCTGGGTGGGGCTTTGGTTTCCCGGGCGTTTCCGCACCCTCCTCAGCTCCCCGCCATGGAGTGGCTTCGGTCACCCAGGCTTTATTGTGGTAGGCAGGGAGGCTTCTGAGGGGGCGCTCGGTTATGGCCTTAGTCTTGCTCGGGGCCTTGGGGCTGTTCGGCCAGGCAGCCTGGGGAACAGCAACAACAACATAAGGAATAGGCTCGCACCCTTATTTTTCATGTTTTTTCCTCCAGATTTTGAGAAATGAGTGTTTTCATGGTCTTAGTTATAATTCCAATGTGGGATACACAATGGGTTGAGGGGGCTTTGCCCCCCCTCCCCCATGAATTATTGAAATCGTCGTCTATGTTGCCAGCAGGGGGTAAATATCGATTATATTGCATAAAGAAGGCGTTTGTAAGCAGTGAGGATGACCGAAAGAGCTCCGAGATTTATTAGAATAGGCGTTTTTTCTATTAACCCTTTGGCGCACCTATAGTTTCCAATCAAGTTTTTTTCCCACTCCCTAAGTATATCTCAGCTCACTCAGAGCCAGTTTTGTGCCTGGCGATAATTTGTTTGTGACGTTTTTATCCACCAAAAAAATCCTTGTATTTGGATAAATGAGGTACCATCGGCTTCGTTATTGATTGAACTTGATGATAAGCAAATAAAAACATAGAATAAATACAAAACAACCACATTGGGGCACTCCGAAATAAGAATTGTAAAAAAAAAATCGTAATGCCTTATATCCAATTCGCGCTAGCTCAAAATTTTGCCCATAACATTTTTGATTTGCATATAGGGTAGAAGCGTTTGTATCCGATCACTGTGTTAGTATCCAATCACTTTCAGTTTTTAGTGCAAAAAAACTGCTACTAACAAAACTATAAAATATGCAGTATTTACCTTATATACAGGATATAGAGCTATGAAAGCTAAGTATTATGTGAAAAAAAGAAATTAAATGAACGGATAAATAGTTTAGCTTCTACCGTACGCCGAATGTAAACAACTGTAATTTTTCTTCCGATTCTTACGGCAACGCATAAGGAAATAACTTTTTTTGTCAGCTTAAAAATGATCTCTATATTTATTCTTTTCAAAATATATGATAATATATTGTAGTGGAATGTTGGAATAACACATGGAAAATGAAGATACCGTAGTTGGGTAAACCTGACTTTTTGGACCGACAGCGATTTCAGTAAGTTTTATTTTGTTTTTTGTAATTTTTCCTTCAGATATAGTGTTGTTTTATACTGAAGAGGAGCTGAAATGAGTATTTACCCATTATCCAACAATCTAAAAACACGCCCCCCACTAGTGGGGAGGGCTATGAAGTTCAGGGAAAATGAGGGGTTAAAAGCGTAAAAATACAATAATATAGCGTTTCTGTATCAAAACTTGGCTCGGGTTTTCCCAAATTGCAAACCCATAAAACCCAATTTTGTGAATACCCGAGCCAACTTTTGACGAAAGCTGGTTCGGATTTCACGGGGTGGAGTGGGTCAGTGGGTAGCCTAATATCTCATGTTATAAAAATAGTCAACTTTGGGAAGACCTAACCTAACCTAACCTAACCTAGTATATGGGTGGGGGCTGCCACCCCCACACCCCCGCTGGTTGGGTACTGGCTGAAAAACTTATTGTTTTACAGTATACAGTAAACCCTCGCTCTTTCGGACTAATTGGGGGAGACCCCTGTCCGAAAGTGTCAAAAGTCCGAAAGGGCCGAGTCCGAACTCACACTTCAGCCTTTCAGACAAATCCGAAAGGCTGAAATAATGTCCGAAGTTTATAAGTCCGAATACACATTCACCTGTTTCTCAAAAACTGTGCTTCCGTGCTGACTCCCTGCCTAGGCAAACTCTTTCGTCTCTGTCTATCCTCTAACGTCTTCCCTTCATGCTGGAAGTTTGCTCACATTCAACCTGTCCCAAAGAAGGGTGACCGCTCTCAACCCTCCAACTATCGTCCAATTGCTCTTATCTCCTGTCTTTCTAAAGTTTTTGAAACTATTCTTGCTTCCAAATTTCTTAAGCATTTCTCTTCTCATAATCTGCTCTCAGATCGCCAGTATGGCTTCCTTAAGGGTCGCTCTACTGGTGATCTTCTTTCATATCTTACTAACTCTTGGTCATCCTCCTTTCGGGACTTCGGTGAGACTTTTTCTATTGCACTAGACATATCGAAAGCCTTCGATAGAGTCTGGCATAAATCTTTAATTTCTAAACTACCCTCCTTCGGTTTCTATCCCTCCATCTGTGCCTTTGTCTCTAATTTCCTTTCCGGCCGTTCCATAGCTGCGGTTGTGGACGGCCATTGTTCACTTCCTCACCCTATAAACTCCGGTGTTCCTCAGGGCTCTGTCCTATCTCCTATTCTCTTTCTAATTTTTATAAATGATCTCCTTAACTGTACCTTAATTCCCATCCATTCATACGCAGACGACTCAACCTTACACTACTCCATTAGTTTTTCAGAAACGCCCCAGCCAGCAATCCCTCAACGACAAACGTAATGAAGCCATAGAACTCTTAAATTCTGATCTAAATACTATTTCCAATTGGGGCAGAGAAAACCTTGTTAACTTTAATGCTTCCAAAACCCAATTTCTCCATCTATCTACCCGTCAGGATCTCCCAGCGGACTATCCCTTATTCTTCAACAATACAAAAATCAACCCTTCATCTTCTCTCAATATTCTTGGTGTCTCTTTTTCTTCTGCTCTCATTTGGAAGGACCATATTACCAGTCTTGCTAAGGCAGCCTCCCAGAAGCTGGGTGTGCTCAACCGCCTTAGGGGGTTCTTTTCCCCTGCACAGCTTCTTGCTCTGTACAGGGGCATAGTGCGCCCTTGTATTGAGTATTGTTCACATGTGTGGGGAGGTTCCTCTCACACCGCTCTCCTAGACAAAGTTGAAAGGAAGGCCTTTCGTATCATTAACTCCCGTCCACTCACCAACTCTCTGCAATCTCTCTCTCTCCGCCGCAATGTTGCATCTCTCTCGCTATTCTATCGCTACTATAATAATCAGTGTTCCTCAGAGCTATCCCAGTGCATACCACCTCCTTTACGTAGGGCACGTGGTACCCGTCTTGCAACTCAATCCCACCCCTACTCTGTGCAACTCTCCAACCCAAGAGTGAAACGTTACTCTCAAACTTTCTTCTACTCAACATCTGAGCTCTGGAACTCTCTCCCAGAATCAGTCTTTCCCTCTTCCTATGACTTAAATTGCTTCAAACTCCGTGTGTCCAGGCATTTTGGCTCGAACGTCCCTTGATTTTGGCCCTGTCACTCTTTCAACTATGGGGGAGGCACTCGCTATAGGCAGTTATGCCTTTTGCCTCCCTCAATCACATAGAAAAAAAAAAAAAAAAAAAAACCTAACCAGACAAGTCTGAAACTCGGCTCTTTGGTCCGACTGCGATTTAATTTTTCTCAGCCATTCGGACAAATCCGAAAGGCCGAAGCATGAGTCCGAAGTTAAATGTAGTCCGAAAAGCACGGAGGTATTTTCTCAGCCTTTCGGACAAATCCGAAAGGCTGAACCATGAGTCCGAATTGAAATGCTAGTCCGAAAGTCTGAGAATTCCGAAAGATTGAAGTCCGAAAGAGCGGGGGTTTACTGTATGTATTTTAGCGTTTTTGTTTTTTCTCCCTTATAATACATTTCAGCTCTTAATGACATACTGTATATAGCAGTGATATATATGCTCTACCGGACCTATTAGGCCTAAAAAGATCGATGGGCTAACTGTCGGTCCAAAACATCAGTATAACCGATAGTTGATTATATTGCAAATGAGTTGACCACAGTGGTGGATCGGTTGACCACAGTGGTGGATCGGTTGACCACAGTGGTGGATCAGTTGACCACAGTGGTCAACCAGTCGACCACAGTGGTGGATCAGTGATCGGATACTAACACACCACATTATATAACAAAATATAGGTGCTAGGGAAATTATTAATCCTGTAAGACATGTAAAATTAAAAATAATAATATGTAACATAAAGTGAAGCATTTTGAAAGGAAAATATTTTGTGATCGGATACGAATGCATCAAGGATTTCGGGTTTAGTATCCAATCACCTCTCCTTGTCAATATATTATCATATATTTAAAAAGGACAAATAAAGAGAGATATTTTGCAAGATGATAAAAAAGTAATTTCCTTACGGGTTGCCGTAAGAAACGGGAGAAAAATGACAATTGCGATCTATTGTGTCTGAAAGGGGTTATCAGAATAAAGTATCCTAGCCATTAAAATTATTATTTGTATGTAAAGGGGTACTAATACTGATAGTTTTCTATTTGTTATCATCATTACAAGTTAATAAATCATTAATATCATCTTTATTCATCTTTTATTTATTTTTCCAAAAAAAATTGTTTTGCTTAATTTTGTCATTAACCCTCCAGCCCCGGCTATTTATTCCATATATATTCCAAAAACCCGGGGGTTTTGGCCGAAAAACGTCTACGCCTAGGCTACCGTATCTTTGTTATTTTGACTGCTTCCGCATTCCCGCGCATCCCTAAGCGTAGATGTGTTTCTTACCTGTAGAATGGCATTAAGTAGAGCTCTCTAAGTCAACTGGTTCAGTTGTGATGACGATTTAATTGGAGATAACTTTGTGGCAAAAACAGCCACTTTACACTACTTTTAGCTAATTAACCCGTACAGCCCCAGCGACGCGCCTGACGCGTCGGTGATGTATGTAACGCACAGCCCCAGAGACGCGCCTGGCGTGTCACCCTAATTGTGCCAACCGTAATCTCAGGTGTAGCCACTCAAGAGGGCTCAGATTTGTATGGGAACTGTGTACGTATCCCACGCAACCGTGCCGATGGTTGAAAACTCTCAAAGTCCATGTGCGTGCGCGTGAGCGCGCAATAACCTGGTTTTTTGGGGTAATTGCCTTCAATTTTTTACTCTTGTAAAATACGTTTTCGGGGGCTCTGTAGGACCATTCTTTAAGCTTTTTAAGCGGTTTTTCATGGTTTTTCCTTCATTCCTAACCCATTCGCTATTGTTTCTGGAATAAAACCCGGCCGGGTTCTGGTGAACAAACATTACAAAACTAGCCGGGGCTGGACGGGTTAACAATAACATACAGGCACACACGAACAAGCGACGCTCTCTCCTTCTTGTGGTCGGAGATGCGCGGCGTCGGTCCAGCCGGTTTTTGTTTACATGCGTCGGACGGACGCCTCGCACACCAAGCTTACAGGCTTTCAAGCTGCCGGAGCCCTACCGGGTAGTGCGGGGTGTATTTTTTATGGAGGCCTCAGAGCCCAACCGGGTCTGGAGGGTTAAGGGCAAAATAAAGGTTATATTTTGAAATAAATTAGACGAAATGTAGGTTTTATGTTGCAAAATAATATACTAAAAGGAATAGGTATAATATATATATTTTGATTATTAGCCCCTTATTGGCGGCGCTTGACTTAAGTCGTGCACCAATTTGCAGCAAGTTAGGAGCATTATTAAGGCTTTTAAAGGGTTAAAATCGAGTGCAAATGGCCGGGAGCGCAGCGGGCCAGACAGCCGACTCCCAGGGCTTACCGCCGCACACTGACTCACCCTCCCTGTGTTCTCGAGAGGACGGCAGCGTAGCCAGTAGTGAGCATAGCTGGGAAAAATATACCGCTATACGCTAAACTCCCATGTTCGTGGCACCACTGCATTAGAACCACGAGTGCTACGTAGCTCGTTCTGGTCTCATTTTGAAGCTTTTAGTGCCTAGTTTTTTGCTGAATACATTTCTTTTCATGCAGATACTTGATTGATCATTCAGGAGGGCCTGAATATGCCCAAATGAGCCCAAAACACCCCGCTAAAGAAGGGTTAATGGTACGTGATTGGAATTAGCTGTCAAGTGATTGGACTTAGTGGTACTGTAGTACCATTAAGTCCAATCAGGCAATATAAAAATTTATATAAAAAAATATGTTTCACAGACACTTGACATTACTCTTAACCCTTAAAGAGCGGTGCTCGACTTAAGTCGTGTACCAATTTGCAGCAAGTTAGGAGCATTATTAAGGCTTTTAAAGGGTTAAAATCGAGTGCAAATGGCTGGGAGAGCAGCGGGCCAGACAGCCGACTGCTGTCGGAAAATTAGTGACCATCTTATTTAGTTTTTCCAAATGTTTTATTTTGTAACATGGTTGTCAATGCTTTCCTATAGACTGCACCAATTCGTATACTCGCCATTTTCACTTGTCTCCCGAGGTTTATAAGAAAATGTGTTTTAACCCTCGAAAAAACCTAATATAAAAGTATGCTACTAAAAGGTAATTTTTGTAACAAGGTTGTCAGTACGGTACTTTCCTGGAGCGCGTTCAAGAGCACTAATTCTAGCTCACGGTTGCGGCTACAGCCCTCTTGAACGCTATGGTGCGCGCATACGGTCGCTTACAGTTGCTCATTCAGCGCACAGCCTTTTGAGGAGTGACGCCGTGAGGCGCACAGACAATACATCTTTACAATTCGTCTTTAGCACTAGCAGACGAATTACTCTCGACCATATGCACACAAAATCACTTAAAAACATAGACTATTCATATTAGTATGTGTAATTATTTACTTTAACCCATTCGCTGCAGGTGACGTTCTGGAATGTTTTGGCAAGTTACAGCAATTTCCAGGCTTTAAAAGCCTGTAAAAACCGTAAAAATAGAGTGTCAGTGGGCGGGAGCGTGAGGGGCCCACCTCCGACCCTCAGAGCACCGAGCAGCTCACTGAGGTTGACTGTGTCTCGCGCGGGTCTCTCTCTGTGTCTCCCAGCAGTGTAGCCAAGCGAGCGAGTGTTACATAATAGCGGGTTTCCCGCGTTTCACTGGCACCACTGCGGGTGAACCAGACCACGTACGGGGCCCGTTCTGGTGTCATTTTCAAGCTATTCTCGCCTAGTTTTCGACAGAATACACTTCATTTAATGCAGATGCTTGATTTATCATTCAGGAGTGCCTGAATATGCCCTAGATAGCCCAAAAATGGCCGCAGCCAAAGGGTTAAAACATTTACATTAAATTTTCGATCAAAATATTGATACAAATATATACAGCTTAACCCTCCTGGCCCGGGCTAGCTCTCCTAATGACAGTGCGGCGTACCCGGGCGATCTGGCCGAAAAACGTCTAGGCCTAGGCTACCGTATTTTGGTTAATTTTAACTGCTAGAAATTTCCCACGCATCTATAAATGTAGTGCGGTTTCCAATCTGTAGATTGGTGTTGAGTAGAGCTCTCTAAGTCAACTGGTTCAGTTGTGATGACGATTTTAGTGGAGAGCATTTTCAGGCAATGTTAGCAATACGACGATCTTTTCACTACTGAAACAACGACATACAGACATACAATAACAAACGAGTCTTCTCCTTCTTGTTTTCGGAGGTGCGGTGACGCAACGATCGGCTTTGTTTACATGCGTCGGACGCACGGCGTTCAGACCAAGCTGAATAGGCTTTCAAGCTTACGGTCTATTAAAATGACACCCGGGTACCGGCCCATCTGCCGTGGTGTCATATTAAAATGACACCCGGGGAGGAAGGGTGGTTAATTTATTGAAGTGGCGGACGAAAATAACATATGCCAAATTTTATGAACGAATATGCTTTCTTTCATATATGCTTTATTGTATAATGTAATACAAAAAATATGGTTACTAATAAATATTAATATGTATTTTAGGCCAATGAGACGCTACAATTTAATCCTTGTCTAGCGGGGGGTTTTGGGCTTATTTGGGCATATTCAGGCCCTCCTGCATGATAAATCAAATATCTGCATGAAAAAAAAAATATTTAGCAAAAAAACTAGGCGCTAAAAGCTTCAAAATGAGACCAGAACAAGCTACGTAGCACTTGTGGTTCTCATACAGTGATACCAGTAACATGGGAGTTTAGCGTATAGCGGCATATTTTTCCCAGCTATGCTCACTACTGGCTACACTGCCGGCCTCTCGAGAACACAGCGAACATGAGTTAATGGGCGGTGGTAAGCCCTGGGAGTCGGCTGTCTGACCCGCTGCGCTCCCGGCTATTTGCACTCGATTTTAACCCTTTAAAAGCCATAATAATGCTCCTAACTTGCTGCAAATTGGAACCGGACTTAAGTCCGACCCCGATCTTTAAGGGTTAATAGCCTAGCATGATTGAGGCCTAATTACTTATGGACATTACAGGATAAATATCCTAGCAGTTGTTTATATGTAAAGAACGGGAGGCTATGCACGCAGCCGGATCCCAAGCTTTGGCCCCGCCCACTGCCGGATCCCATGCCTTGTACAAATATTATATTATATTAGATTAACTTAACCTAACCTAACCTAACCCTAATATAATATAATATAATATAATATAATATAATATAATATAAATATAATGTAACAACACAAATAACAAAATAGAAATATAAAATAGGCCTACACTCGATCCAGGTGGGATCAAACGCTAGATTATCAGTGTGAGGGGCGAGAGCTCTACCGAGTGAGTACGGAGCGACTTGGCAGTAACGGTTTGAAGGTTATATTTAAACGCGGTTGGGCGGTTGGCGGGGCCAAGGGGGCTTACATTTTCGCACATGCGCAGAGGGTAAGGGATCCGGCTGCGTACATGGCCTTCCGTAAAGAACGGTCATTGTTGTTGTTTTCTTACATTTTCTTACAGTAGATCCTCTGGAAAAAGGCAAACTAGGCCTGTGTATCCAGCTCAGTACCAGTACTTGCACTGCTGCGGTCGTTCACGGTGTTGGCGGCGGCGGTAGCAGACGCAAAGATTTTACTATTCTGTATTTTTGCTTTATAATCAAACTTCAAATCTTGTCTTCCCCATGCTTTATCAAGATTACTTTCACACTCCCTTATTGATTCGGAATCGACTACATACTGGGGCAGTGCGTTCCACTCATTTACCACTCTATCACAAAATGAGTTCTTTGCTTTCTCAAGCCTATTTCTTTCTTTGTAAATTTTCTTAGTGTCCTCTCGTTCTTGTTCCCTCCCACATCAAGAAGATACCTTCACACACATCCTCATCATACTTTCCTGACACTATCTTAAAAGTCTTATCATATCCCCTCTCTTTCTCCTATATGCCAGTGTTGGAAGCCCCAGTGTCCTCAACCTCTGCTCATAGCCCGCGTTCTTCAACGTTGGTACTAGCTTGCTAGCTCTCCTCTGCACTTTCTCCACTGCTTCTATCTCCTATACCATATATGGAACCCACACCTGGTTCGCATATTCCAGGTACGGCCTAACCAGCGCTGTATAGAGATTCCTGAAGATTTGTTCGTCAAGTGACACAAATGTCCTTATCAGCCCTACAATTCTATTGGCCTTGTTTATCTTTTCCGCTAAATGTTCTGAAAATTTTAACTTATTTTCTATCACTACTCCTATATCCTTTTCTGTTTTCTCTTCCTCCATCGCTTCATACATACTGTATCCTACCTTGTCTATCTTGCTTGTCCCAATCCGCATGTACGTGTACAGTAGGGTCCCACATAGAACGAGAAATTGGTCGATAAACGAGGTCGTTCTATGTGAAACACATAACCTATGGGAAAAATCGATATTGGTCGATCGATCCTTCCGTACGTACCATAGCCTACCCCAAACATTCCCTAATGCTATGTTCACAACAAAATATTCCAGTCAAACCCAAAAAAAAGAGAGCAAAAATAATGAAAGACTCGATATCAACTAGAAATGATATACAAAAACAAACAAACAAGTAAACTGAACTCCACGAATCTGCCACGTTTGTTGCTTGGATACGAAATCCGAGTGAATCCGACATCCGACTTCACTTGCGCAAGAAAAAGAAGACCGAACCTCCATTGTGTTGAAAAACCACCTGTTTACAAGATTTGTTCTGCCCAAATGTCGTATCTCTCACATTTATTAGGGCTTTAGCGCATTCAGTGTTAATGAGGGTGGGCCTGGTGGTAATGATGAAAGAATTGAATGCTTGGGACCATGAAAACAGAACATTGGCCAGTCAAGCTGCCTACCTTGTCGGACGAAAGCGGCGGAAATGGACGACTAGTAAGGCTAGGCTATAATGACAATGAATTCAAATGAAGTGTGTGGTAAGTAATCTCATAATATGTATTTACAAGTATTTATATGCATTTATAAGTATGTATATATAAATATATGTCATGAGTCAGGCGTCCTGTATGATAATAGCCTGGCGCTCTAATAGAGAACTCCCCGGATTTGCCCTACTTTAGAAGCGGAATCGCTTCAACAGAACACATTCGTTCCTAACGAAAATTTTGGAACAATATTTTAGGTAGTTCGTTGTATAAGAGAATCGTTCTATGCGAACACGTTCTATGCGAGACCCTACTGTACTTGCCTTTTTTTGCAAGTGTTGAACTAGAACACCCTACACAAAGTAGGGTGTTCTAGTCTTCACCCAACCCACTGCAACAACCATATCTTCATCTGGTATGCATAAACACTTGGTTAGGCCATTTATTTGCAGAGATCATATGAGCATCGGTAAATTACGAAAATCGTAGCTTCGGAATTCCCGCATAACTCGCCGTCTGATTATTTCTCACCTCACACAATAACTACACAATGTAGGGTGTTCTAGTCTTCACCCAATGCACAACAACGATCATATCTACCTCTGGTAGGCATAAACACTTGGTTAGGCCATATATTTGAAGAGATATGAGCTACGAAAGTCGGGAGTAAAGGTTCGGCGCCCAGCTGGACCCCGCGCCAGTGTAAGTATTGACCGTGTTAGCAACATTTTGGATATATGGGGTGTACCGCGTGCCACCAAAACCGCGTTTCCAAAACATGCGTTACCGGAGGACCAACTGTATATTGAACAAAACTAACAGAGAAAAATAAAAAAATCCATGGGAAAAGTAGTGACCATATAAGTGAAATTTTCCAATTATTTACTAAAAATAGTTTGTGAAATACTCTACTGTATCGACAGGACCATGACCGCGAGCGCACGAGTAATGTAAACATATGCTACACAACCCTTACTGAATTGGCTTTGACAACATAAATATGATAGATGGCTATAAATAGATAGAAATGAGAGTGAAGCAATTGACAACATGAAGCAAAGTAAAGGTACAATTTTACAACACCTATTTGACAGGTACCACCAACGATTTAATACATACCCTGTATTTGTTTTCGGTTTCCACGCATCCAACACCAAGCTATCGGTTTCCATGCATCCAACACCAAGCTACACCCTTTTCTGGTGTACGAACCACTTTACGCTCGAAGTGACTTCCCGCCTTGGCGGTCGACTTAAAATGGCTAAGCTAACCAGTTGTTGGGTACATTTTCTGATAAAGACTTGCATTATAGGCCGTGGGATACAGGACGGGCTGAGGGGGCTTTAGGTTTTCATCAAAAATTGGTTAGTGGGGTCTCGGTCGCAAAATTGGTGTTTCACAAAATCAGAACACGCAAAATTGGAGTAAGTACTGTATCTGTCTTTTCGTTTCATCAAACAGGTGACAATTCTTTTACTTTATGTTTGTATATTGATCAATTTCGAATCAACCTGTCCCTATCTATTTGTATGTATCTATTTTGTAAACTTTCCATTATTAGGCTACCTTTCAGAACCAATATGAATACAAAACAAACCTACTGTACACAAATAAATAAGAGTTGCACAGGCCGGTGTGACTAGGGTGTGAGGCCTGTAATGACTAGGGTGTGAGGCTGTAATGACTAGGGTAGGAGGCCGGAGTGACTAAGGCCGGAAAAACTATGGGCCGGAGTGACTTGAAATCACCTACATTGTCCCTAATAAATGATGTATAATAAGGCTGCGAGCCTAGTATTCCCTATAACTATCCACATTTTATTATAGAAAGCTTATAAACCATATAAATAACAAATCCAAAAAAATAAATCCTTGAAAATTGCTGTGGTCCGGCTCCTTTATATTGACCGGGCAAACTTCTTGAATCTGAAAACTAATGGGGATAAGCATGAGGGAGACGGGGGACCAGAAAAACAACCCATCCCCTCTTAACCAATACAGTATTCAAACTCACTATCCTAAATAGGCCCCTCCTATCTTAGCTCTCAAAGGGTGGTGGCCTCTTTCTCATGGTTAAGGGGGCCCGCCCCTTTTTTTCTCTTTCTCTCCCTCTCTGGGTTGTATCCATTCGGCCCCATTCAGCCTACTGTTTTAAGACATTTATCCCCATCCAGGTGTCGATTTTTTCCTGGCGAGTGGTAGCAAGCCAGTATATTTTAATAAATGTTTTTGACAGCAGGCTAAATTTGTAAAAAAAAAAAAAATATCGAAAAATTTCTCCGGCAAAGCCGTATTTCATAATTTCATATTTTTCCAATAAGTATCGAGCAGTTAGCTGCTAAGGAATTCAATTTACAACCAGTTGAAATGAAACCGACTAGGAAAATATAGGATAAATCTACACCTAGACTTCCCCTACGGTTTTTGCTAATAAAGCATTTGAGTATTTTCTGTAATACAGTACTGTATGTACATAATGTGGGCATTGACAATCTCGTGGACAAATTTACCCTCGCAACCCTCGTTTTCTGTTGACCTATATTCTAAATTAAGTAAATTATATAAGGCACTTTTTCTGTCAATTTACTAAGAGCAAGTTTTTCTTATAGGCCTACCGGTACTCTGTGTCAAACCGGAGTAATTTTGTTATAAGACTTGAATACATGCATACATACATACAAGTTTAAAGACTGTTTGTCCACAGAGACTGTGGTTACAGTCTCACGTCCTAATGAATAGGAGAAGGAATACAAGAGAATTATCAAGAAATAGCATTGTTTTGGTAATTTTAGCACTTCCAAACATATAATTTGAATAATAAATCACAATGTTATCCTTGCATATTATACAAAAATAAAGACTGAAAGAAGCGATTCGGCTTTTGTTCGACACCCTGCGGTACTGTACTATTTCTTAGCATCATTGCATTTGAATTGACAACTAGACTGAATGTACTGTATAATATATTCACGCTTATGACACAATTTTGAGCCTATTAGGGATACTTTAAACCTTTGTTACCATCAGGGGTATTTAGAAACCTTTAGTTTAGTTACCTCAACCTCTGCAGTTGTCTTTGAGTAAGCTGTGGGCAGAAAACTAATTTTGGAAAGGTAATTATAAGAGTGTGAGAACTCTATTTATTATTGCTAATCTGGCAACCTCTGCGTCATAAAAGCGTGAAAGGGTTGAGAAACTGAAATCATGTATATTTATAACTTTAATTCTGATGATTATTCGACAATCAGACAACCATTAATATATCTATTGCCTGACGCTGTGATCCCCAAAGGGGTGGCCACGAACGAACCGCCCCCATGCACCTCTGTCCCCAGTCAGTCGACGCCCCTCCTCCCAACCAGCACCACCTTCATCCATATACTTCCTCACTCCATCCTTCCATCTCTCTTTCGGTTTACCTCTCCCTCTCTGTCCTTCCACCTCGCTCTCGTACACCCTCTTAGTCATTCTCTCGCTTCCCATACGTTCCATATGGCCGAACCATCTCAAGGTGTTCCTTTTCACACTTTCCAGCACATCTACCTCCACACCACACCTCCTTCTTACTTCCTCATTCGTCTGTCTGTCCCTCCATGTAACTCCGCACACATTTCTCAAGTAACTCATTTCCACCCCTCTCACTCTTGGTCTGAGTTTCTTCTCCAACGTCCATGCTTCGCTTCCGTAAGTCAGTGTCACTGTCATGCAAGGACTTCTTCACTTCCATACTGACCACCCTATTTCTTGTTACTGCTTTCAGCGTTCCTACAACCCTCTTCCCCTGTTGCACCCTCTCCTGCACTTCTTCATCCATAGTCCCATCTTTACTCAACACACTGCTCAGATACTTAAATGAGCTGACAATCTCCATAGCCTGACCGTTCAACTTCACCTCACACTCTGTGGCTTTACCCCTTTCGAAGACCATAACCTTGCTCTTCCCCGCATTTACCTTCAGATTTCGTTTTTCGCACACTTCCAAACTTATTTACCAGACTCTACAACTCCCCATTCATTATCGCTCATCAGAACTATATCCTCAGCAAACAGCAGTACAGGTAGCTTCCACTCATTTCCCTCCCTTATCAGCGATACACCAACATCCACTGCTCTTCCTTGTATTTTGTTCATGACTCCATCCATATACTGTATACAGTAAACAACCACGGGAACATCACACACTCCTGTTTCAACCCAACATTCAGGTCAAAGCACTCGCTCTGCTCATTCTCCACGTACTGCCGCTTTTGCACCCTCATACCAGCTCTTCACTGCTTTCAGCAACTTGCCATCTACTCCGTATATTCTAAGTACTTTCCACATACCTTCTCTATCCACTCTGTCATAGGCCTACATACACCTTTTGTTGCTTCTCCAGATATTTCTCCACAACACAATTCAGGGTAAAAATCTTATCTACACATCCTCTTCCCTTCCTAAAACCGCCCTGCTCGTCACCTATCCATTTCTCCGTTCTCTCTCTCAATCACTACCCTACTGTACACCTTCCCTACTACGCTTAGAACACATATTCCTCGGTGGTTACCACACGCTCTTCTTTCCCTTTTACCCTTATATAGGGGAACTATTATGTCTTCCAGTCATCAGGTGCACTCCCCTTCTCCCATACTTGTTTGCACATTTTCCATACCCATTCGATCACTATCTCACCACCATATCTCAACATTTCCCCACACACTCCATCTGTTCCTAGTGCTTTCCCCAACTTCACTCTTTTCATGGCTTCCCACACTTCTGAACTCCTGATCCCCACCTCCTCCTCCACTACTTCTCTTTTTCTCCCTCCCATACCTCATCCAACTATGTTTGCTGGCGCTTCATTCCTTACATTTAGCAACTCGTTGAAGTACAGTACTCCTTCCATCTTTCGATTCTCTCTTGTTTCTCGGCTAGCATTCTCCCATTTTTATCTTTCACACCTTTACCGTTTCCCTTGCTATCTTTCCTAACTTTCATGACTTCTTTCCAGAACAGTTTCTTACTCTCCCTCCATTTTACACTCAGATTCCTTCCAAATTCCTCATCTACTCTTCTTACTTTCCTTCACCGCTCTCTTTCTCTCCACGTACCTCGCTCGTTTCTGACTCTCCAAATATTCATTCCCTCTACTACCCAACCACTCTATACGGTTTCTTCTCGTCTTCCACAGCTATTTTTACCTCTTCTGTCCACCATGCTGTACCTTTCACTCCCCTCCCTCTTCTCCTTACTCCACACCCCTCCTCACATGCTGCACAGATCTCTTCCTTAACCCTCTCCGACATATGACGCAATTTTGAGCCTATTAGGGATACTTTAAAGCCTTTGTTACCATCAGGGGTATTTAGAAACCTTTAGTTTAGTTACTTCAACCTCTGCAGTTGTCTTTGAGTTAGCTGTGGGCAGAAAACTAATTTTGGAGAGGTAATTATAAGAGTGAGAGAACTCTATTTCTTATTGCTAATCTGGCAACCTCTGCATCATATGAGTCTGATGGGGTTAAACACCTTGCTCATCTCTTCCACTTCCTCCATATCTTCCAGGTCGAACCCACCTAGTCGTCTTTCTACTGCTCTCCTGTACTCTTCCCTGATGTCCTCCTCCTGTAGCCATTCCACCCTCCTCTCGCCTCCCTCCAGCTCTCCTCACCCACTTCTTTTGTATCCTAATTTTAGCTACTACTACATAATGATCAGACAGACCCCCTCCAATACCCCTATACACCCTGGCTTCCAGCACAGATTTCTTCATTCGTTCATCTACACATATACAGTATAATCAATCGGTGCCTTTCGTTCCACCATTGTTTTATCCTTCATCCTCCGCACCACTTTCCATGTGTACCTGTGTATCATTCTGTGACGGAAGAAGGTGTTGGCTATCCACAGCCTCCTCCCCACACATAAGTCCACAAGTGCACTACCATTCCCATTCACCTCTTGACGGTACCCCCCCACCCTCCCACTACTCCATCAATAACTATCACCCACCTTCCCATTCATATCCCCAATCAGAAATATTCTTTCGCTCTTGCCAAACTTATCTAGGCACGCCTCCACATTCACCCAGAACTCCTCTTCCTCTCTTACAAGTTTATCCTCTGTCGGAGCATACAACACATACACACACAATCACCCACGTTTGTATTCCTACTTTCATTTTCACCCACACAATCCTTGAACCCACAGACCCATAGTCTCTTACATGCTCCTTCCATTTGTTACTTACAAACAAACACCCACCTTCTCTCGCTGCTCCCTCACTCACTCCAACACACACACACCCATTCCACACTCCCACATCTGTACCCTTCTATTTGGTTTCCGTCATTCCACATACATCCAGCCTGGCATTCACTAAACACTTCCAGGACCTCTCTCTTTTGTGTCATCATTCATGCCTCTCACATTCCATGTTGCTATTCTAAGATTGTCCATAGTCGGTCGGGGTTCATCATCACAGGGTCCGTCCGCATCCGAGGCTGTTCGTTCGTTGCTTAAGTATTTTTCACGGGTGGGGGTCGCAAGCCCACCGATCCAACCTCTTTAGTCGCCTCTTACGACGCGCAGGAGCATATTCTAATCCCGTACCCCCAGGGGCAAAATACTGTATATACTGTACTGTACTTTATTTTCTATCTGACGATCTTACTCCGTTCAGGAAGATTAAGACCCCCAAAACTATTGCAGCTACTGGTACTTCCTGTGTTGAATTAAATTGCCTGGAAACATTATTGATTAATCTTGCTAAAAGGGCTAAGGACCTCACACATTACCTAGATTACTGTAGAATTTTTCTGCAATTCAATTTTCAAATCAACGCTTGTCACAACATTGCTTGTAGGTTACAGCATCTATTGCCTAATGTACTGTGTGCAAGTTTTATAATTTAATTTAATAACTAACTATACCCTGTTCCAAATAAGTAGGCCAAGAAAACATTAACCTTTATAACTCGCAAACGGGTAGAGTAATCAAGCTAATATTTCTACCAATTGGGAAGGGTCAGACAAAGAATAGGTGTGGAAATTTACAACCCATTTGCTGTAGCCCTTTTTGAGTTATAGAGGTTAGGGTTCTCGACTTCTGGCCTACCGGTACCAATTTGAAACTGATTATAGTTAGAAATCGTATGTTTTTTTGTTTTTTTTAATATTGTGACATTATTAACTGCCTTGATGGCGTAATGGTTAGTGTTTAAAATCTGTATGTGGTAACCAGGTTCGAATCCTGGTGGATCACACATGCTTGCTTTCAATTATTTCTTTGGGAGGTGTTTGGTGTTGGAGTGAAATAAATACAAATATATTACTTAATTATGTTTTTATCTTTTTCAGAAAACTGAAGAACCGTGTAGCAGCACAGACCGCACGCGACCGAAAGAAACTGCGGATGGACCAGCTGGAAGCACAACTGGGAGAACTAAATGAACACATTGCAGAGTTAGATACTCTAAATGCAATCATAAAGACGAAGAACGATCTCCTTACAGAGGAAAATTCCCAATTAAAAGCACAGGTAGAAACCTGCACTTGTAATGGGGAGACGAACGAGAGTGAGAGCAGAAGCGTGAGTGCAGATGTTGGAGAGGGAATTACGATCCCTGTCTCTGCCCCGGCCACTACTGGATCAGCAGTATCCTCACCCCAGCAGCGGGCGGTCGGAGCATTGGCAGTAATCAGGATCATGATGCTCTCTACACTTTGCTCTCAGTGGATCACATTGGCTCTTATCACTCCATTCATGAGCAAAGCACAATACCTGTGGTCCGAGAACAAGAAGTTGGGGGCGAGGCAGCCAGCGTGCAGCCTGCCGATGAAGAAGAGGCCTGCGTTCAACAAGTGGT
The DNA here is from genome assembly GCA_032716605.1 of Paralithodes platypus. Classification (NCBI taxonomy): domain Eukaryota; kingdom Metazoa; phylum Arthropoda; class Malacostraca; order Decapoda; family Lithodidae; genus Paralithodes; species Paralithodes platypus. The sequence continues at coordinate 41,786,193 of CM064507.1, forward strand.
GGGGTCCTCAGCAACAGTCGTGGAGCCCAACTGGGATGCAGATCATGACTATACGGCAGAACCCTCGGCCCTAGACACCACTATCAGACTTACACCAGATGAAGAGGACCTTATTACAGAGTTGACAAGTGCTTTGAATGATCTACCGAACCAAAGTATTAAACAAATGTCCACGAATAATAGCACCAATTCTTTAGAAGGCAATGGTACCGGTAATCAGACTGGAGAAGTTAGTACTCCTGATATAATTAAAGATTTCTTTGATTTTGGAATGGATGTAGTATATAGCGTCACGAACCACAGTGTTAGAAGTCACGACAGTAAAGATGCACACACTAAGCATAAAAATGATACCAGAGTTCCATCCCCAATTAGTAAAGAGCAGATTTTAGATTTCCTGGAAGATAAAGCAGATGGTAGTCCTCGATCTCACTTTGAGTCTGAGTCCGGGTATGAGTCTAGCTTTTCACCGCGTTCTCTAGCATCTGCCGAGGAGCCTGAAGACCCAGGCATGGAATTGGATTCATTCATTGAACTATTTCCATCTTTGTTCTAGTATATATATATATATATATATATATGTATATATATACTAGAACAAACATGGTTATTATTTAACCAGAAGCACTAATGTACCTGTCAAGATTATATATGCAATATATATTGACTTTTATATATATAGTATATATTCTAAAAAATAAGGTGAAGCCTTTATACTGTATAGTTATATATTTACATGGTATTTATATATGACATACAGCATATTACAGAATAAGGTAAGAGTATATATCTATATATGTGTAAGAGTTTGAAAGTTAAATAAACTATATTACATATATAGGTATTTTCATTATACTGTACCTGTCTTTAGTTTTAAAGATTCATATACAAATTTAAAACTTGCAAAACAAACAAAACACAAGAATGCTCAATATAAAGATGAAACAAAATTAAGGGGATAGTGGCTGTTTTTTGGTCTTTATTCAGTTACAGTATTCATATAATATATATATAATGCTCGCGTGACACCGGCTTTAGAGCTGACCACTTCAGTACCTGTGATGCCATAATTTCTTATACTGTATTATGGCTATTATGAGACAATTTTATGCAGCTTAGGAAGGACGTCTAGTAATCGGAGATGTACTTTATCTCCATTAATTCATTAACTATCATAAAGTAGACGTGCCGTTTTGCCCAAAATCAAAACGGCATACCCAACTCTGCGATGTGTCACCATCATCACTACTAGGCACTATCACCATTACTACTCTTACCATCATCACTACAACATTCACCATCATCACTACTACTTACCATCAACACTACTACTTACCATCAACACTACTGTCACCATCATCACTAATGTCATCATTATCACTATAACTATCATCATTACTTGTCACCATCATCACTACTATTATAAATCCTTCTTAAAGAGTAATATAGTCTCATGACAGCCTGAATAAATACAAAAATAACTTCACCCGTACTCAAAGGGTTAATACAAATCATCTTGATCCATAGTTTAAACCTATAGTGTTATACTATAATTTTCTTTTAGGATTCCATTCTCCCCTTAAGTTAAGGGGAGGTTTTTAGTTTGTTTCCTAGACCTCCATCAAGCTTTAAAGAAATGCCCATAAGACCTCACATCGATATAAATGTGTACATTTTTCGGTAGAATTTTTTTTCTCGTCGAAGATCGATTCCTTCTATATTGTAGGCTCGCAATCGCTCGCCAGTTTTTTTTTTTACATCTAAATGGTATTAAAGGTCTTAAAATTGCCAAACTAATGGGGTGAACGTCTTGAACTCTCTAAATAAATGGGGCCAAACATGAGGGAGAAGGGGGCCATTAAAAAAAAAAAAAAAAAAAAAATCTCCTTAACTATTATAAGCATGCAGTTGAGTATGATTCTGTAATATAGAGAAAGACTAAAAGCTAAATAAACTATACCCTATTCCAAGTAGGTTAAAACTTTTGAAAAAATGAACCTCTATAACTCACAAACGACTAGGTAATCGACCTAATAATTCTACCATTTGGGAAGGTTCAGCCAGGGAATGTATGTATATATACTCAGGCACATACCCCATTGCTGGGGGTGACCGACTCGAGACAGAGCCCGAGGAGAAAGAACATTCAAGGGTCGGGACCATTTTCGCGCTCCCTCGCCCCTTTCTGTCTTGATGAGTAGGATAATTTTACAAGGGAAGGATGATTCCTAGCCAAATAGGTGTGGAAATTTACAAACCATTTTCAGTAGCTCCTTTTGAGTACAAAGATTAGGGTTAACAATTTCTGGCCTACCTATTTAGAACAGGGTATAGTCAGCATAAACAAAAATAAAGCCGTGACAGAGCATGTTGCAAAATCATTCAGTAATTAAAATTTAAAACTTGCAAAATAAACAAACCAAAACTGGGACGACTCAAAATTACTGTGGAAATAACTTTAATCAAATAAAAAAATAAATAAATAAAAGAACACAATCCACCACAAGGTGTACATCACTACATGAGCAAGTTAATCTGTTTCCCAAGCAAAATAATCGCTAACATAACAACGCACTATCGTCACGTTCAAAGAAATCTTACTAAATTCTGTATGAATAAATAAACTACAATTAATATTAATATCAAATTTTCAAGAACGTAATCCAATCGTAACTCGAGGGATGTGGACCATACCGTAGGTATACAATCTATTTTGATTAATTTAATTCAAACACTAAACACCTCCAATTAAATGTATAAAAGCATGTGATCCACCGGGATTCGAACCTGGGTAAATGCCTTGATGGTGTAATGGTTAGTGTTTAAAATCTGTATGTGGTAACCCAGGTTTGAATCCCGGTGGGATCACATGCTTTCATTAATTTCTTTGGGAGGTGTTTGGTGTGTGGAGATTATTAAACACTCTAACCATTACACCATCAAGACAGTAATCGGTTTATACACAAGCCTACGACAAACCAGACTCCAACTAGCTACTGCTGCCCTCACTTGTACATTTTTCGGTAGAAAAATTTCCCAACCGAAAGGCCGGTTGGTTACTCTTAAAATTACAGGCTTGTGAGGAAAAAAACAACACCTAAATGGCACAAAATGTCTTAATATTGACAAAGAAATGGGGCATAAAGTCTAAAATTGCCAAACTAATGGGCCAAATGTCTTAAAACATCAAATCCAATGTGGCTAAACACGAGGGAAAAGGGGGGCCAGAAAACCGGCCCATCCCCCGTTAAATCCATTTTGAGTTATAAGAGGTTGGGGTAGGGATTTCTGGCCAATGCATGGACTATAGTGTAGGTTCGAGTCCTTGGAGTGCCACATTAATCCCTTCTGTATCACAACCTTTTTCAATATATTCTAGCTATATTTAGACTAGTTTGGATAGTTTAAGAAGGCTCTGTGGTTGCCAAAAGGGTTAGGCGAGGTAGTTCGAAGCCTGTTAATTGTTGGAGGCCCTTTTGAAACTGAATACTATCGTCAAATAGCAGCCAGAATGAAGTTAAAAGGACGTCGCCGGTACACAAGGGGTTAATTGAGTTAAGAAGTGTTGGTTGGTGGGAAAAAAAAAATAATAATACCCCACAACTAGCTACTGCTGCCTTCACTCTGGTCGTCAGAGTCGTTGGTTCGCAGCGTCTTCCTTACGGTACCTTTGGATTTTCTGCCTGATCTACGCAATGGACCTGCAATTAAACAAACATGTAAATAAATATATAAATAATAATGTAAAACTTGCAGAATAAACAAACCAAACCAAGGACGAGACCATATAAAGGCAAAAGAACTAAAAGAATACTGTATTAACCAAAATAAAATAAACATCTAAATAAATATATACCGTATATAAAGTAAACAAATTATTAAACAAAATACAATAAACATCTAAATAAATAAATATAAAAGCCTGAAAATCATTGAACAAAATACAATAAATAAATATAATTATCAATCTATTGCCAGACGGTATGATCCCTGAAGGGGTGCCTGGAGCGACTTCGGTTTAACAGACTCAGGACTGTCCGGCCAGACAGTCTGGAGAACTACAGCACCAGATACAACCAGCTGGTCTTGTAGTACCGATAACCTCATCAACATACCCATATTCCTCACCAAGCCCTCTATAACCCATCATCTCCAGACATCACCTTTTGCTCCCCAGAACTCGCCCCCACAACATCCTGGAGGGTGGTCAGAACCTTAGGCTCTGACCACCTCCCGATCATTATCACCACCAAAACCAGACTCACCCCAGCTAGCCACAAACACACATACACCAATTATAAAAGAGCTAACTGGGAAGCATTCACAAATGAGACAGAACAACACTTCACAACTCTAAACAGTACACCCATCACTAACATCAACAATGCTGTACACATATTCAATAAAACTATCCAAAACGCTGACAAGAAACACATTCCAAGAGGTAACAGAAAAAGACACAACCCCAACTACCCTCCTCGCACCGCCCCATCACACTCCTTTGCTCCCCCTCCAAAGTCATGGAACGCCTAGTATTACAACTAATTACACCTGACCTACCCCTAGCTCCAACACAACATGGCTTTAGGCCACTGCACTCCACAAACACTCTTCTCACAGACCTTACACAAAGAGCTTTCGACGGCATCAATTCAGCTAGACCACCACACAGATCACTATTAGCCACACTCGACATTAGTAAAGCCTTCGATGCCATCCCCCGCCACAACCTAACAAACAAAATCTACAACACAAACATGCACAACAACACAAAACGGTGGCTGGCCAACTTCCTAGCAGGCAGATGTGCACACGTATCTTTTGCCGGTCAGTCATCTAAAATCAGAAACTTTCCAAACGGAGTCCCACAAGGATCCGTCCTATCGCCCGCACTCTTCAATCTGTACATGCACGATATAACTACACCCAATACGCCCCAAATAAACTTAGCCTCCTATGCAGATGACATAACACTCACATGCACACACCATGACCCAAAAAGAGCAACAGATCTCCTTCAACCCTATCTCAACACACTACATGGCTGGTGCACTACAAACAGACTTAATCTAGCCCCAGCCAAATCCACCGCAACCCTGCTCACAAGTTGGACAGGAGAACACGAATACATCCCTCAACTCACCATAAACAACACACCCCTAACACATACACACACACCCAAAATCCTAGGAGTAACATATGATACTCATATGACATTCAAACAGCACACCACAAACATTAAAAGAAACTGACACCCAGACTTAACGCCCTCAGGTCACTTGCTCACACAAAATTTGGACACAACAAAGAAACTACCACCACAGTATATAAACAATACATAAGATCAGTGATGGAATACGCAAGCCCAGCCTGGGCTTCTAACCTAGCTGAAACACATCATAAGACCTTACAGACTATTCAAAACAAAGCCCTGAAGATCATTACAGGCTGCACAGCTACTGCACCCACAGATCACCTACATCAAGAAACCAAAATCCTCAAAGTCAAAGACCATCTGGACATGAGAGGCACTCAATTCCTGGCAGCAGCCTCCACGAACCAAGACCACCCACTAAACTACATGGCAACACACCCACAGACACCAAGAAATATCAAAACAACACCCAGCACACGGTATCACACACAATTATTGTCCTCTCTCCCTCCCTGCCCACCCCGAACCAACATCCAGAAGCACATCCATACTCATATCTCTCACCGATCCATCCACTCACTCACAGACAACACACAGCTGCATGCACGACCTCCCGAAATCCATCCTTCCGAATCCTCCCTTCCTCGCGAGGACAGAGTCCACCTGGCCAGGCTGAGATGCGGACACCATCCAGCTCTCCTGAGCTATCAGAAGAGACTGGATGACTCCGTTGTCGACGCCTGCCCGGGATGTAACACAGCACCCCATACCATTAAACACATCATAGAAGACTGCATTTCATACAACCACTTACGCCAACAACACAATCTACACTCAATGAGAGCTCTGTGGGAAAGCCCGATCGTGGCCATGGCCTTTCTCAGGGACTCGGGGCTGTTCGGCCAGGCAGCTTAGGGAACAACAACAACAACAACAACCCCAACTTCACACCAGAAATTCAAAACCTCATCAGATAACGCGACATACTGAAACACTCCCCAGCACCCCACACACAAGACATCACACAACAAATTCAAGCACTCAACACCCAAACTAACAACAAAATACAAAAACAACAAAAACTAAATTGGGATAACTTCCTACAAACACTTGATCACAAAACAAACCCCAAAAAACTCTACAAAACACTAAACAGCATCACACTTTCCAACAGCAACACAACACAATCACATGCTGCAATCACAACAACAGACTCTACTCCTTCATGTAAACAACAAGCAAACACTCTTATCAATCACTCCTCATGTCAGCCACCTAAAACCTCACAAAGACGACCGACGTGTCATCCGACGTAAGAGACAATTCCCCACAGACCCTGACTATACACCCTTCACCAATCACCAGACAAAGCATATCATAAAAAATCTCAAGCACTCACCCGCCTGTGGCCTAGACAACATAAGCAACATACACCTCAGACACCTGGGACCACAAGGCATACAAGCACTCACTAACATATCAAACTACAGCTATTCACACAACACAATTAAAATGTAAAACTTGCAAACTAAACAAACCAAAATTGGGACAAGGACAATATAAAGTCAAATTAAATTATCAAAATCGCTATGTGGAAACAACGCTTACTAAAATAAAATTTATGAAATGAAAGAACACAATCCACCACATAGGGTGTACACTACTACATGAGCAAGTTAATCTGGCGAAATGCAATAATAATGTACGTTTTTGATGGATAAATGGTATGTTGAATTAGGTTTTATGTACTGTATTTAGGGTAAGACGGGGTAATTTCGCCGAAAATCGCGTATTTTGACGAATAGAAACTGCCACAAATAGAAGTTTTAATTTTTTTATTTTTTATTTATACATTCAGCCTTTCTGCTATAGATGCCCAAAAAACGAAAAAAATATATAATGTTTTGGTCATTCTGCCGAATTTTTGAAAAAAGTCACTCTCGCGGCGAAATTACTCCGCCCGGCGGGGTAATTTCTCCGCGACCTATTTTACGCATCATCTTGCTAGTAAACTAGATAACATTATATGAGTAATGGCCAGACAAAACACTAGCGCGCAGGTAAAAGCAATGAAAAAATTCACAAACCCAAACTGACACTAAACATGCCAATAGGAAAACGTCACATGCATAACACACAACTGAACAGGGCGGGCAGGGATGCAGGTGTGTCACACGTGTAGGCCTAGGCGCCACTGTGTCTAGTGCGGGTGTGGACGTGTCTAGTGCAGGTGTGGAGTTGTGGACATGTAGTGCGGGTGTGGACGTATTTATTAGGCCTACGGGTGTGGAAGTATTTAGTGCGGGTGTGGATGTGTCTCGTGTGGGTGCGGCGTGTAGGTTGCTAGTACAAAGTATCAGGCAGCAGCTGACGGCTACTGCCAACACTGTGTCACACGCAAACATACAAACAAACAAACACCCCCACACACACCCGACCATACCGTCAGACGCGCCGCTAGCCCCGGCTCCAGGCCCCACGAAACTGCAACAAAACCTAAGCCAAACTAGATCTACAACCTAAGCTAAACTATCTATACAACCTAAACCAAACTTGCTCTACAACCTAAGCCAAACTGCAGCCGAATCCATGCAATAGTTTCGGAGATATCGGCGTTTGAATGCAAATTATTAGCGTCGCGGCGAAATTACCCCGTCTTACCCTATGTAATACTACAACCGTTTTTTACATGTAAATTATGTTAAATGTCAGTATCTAAAGCTCCAACTTCCTTATAGAACGAAACTCGCAAGTCGGCAATTGAGTTTAGATGTGAAGTTGGTTGGTGGAAAAAGCATAATAATACCTTGGTTGTCTCTGTGTGCCGGGTGTAGGGGTGGACTGCTGCTGCCATCACCACCATCACCGCTATCGTCACTCTCGCTATACACGCGGCGACGAACTCTCTTCTTCTTAACTGAAAATTCAATAACATAAATTAATACATATACAAACATTGAAATGAAATGTCTATCTACAGTATCTCCATTTTTTCGATCTCGGGGTGGCCGACTCTAGAAATTAAATGTAAAACTTGCAAAACAATCAAACCAAAACAGGAATGGCACAATATATTGACAAAAGAACTATCAAAATCACTGTGGATATAACAATTTACAAAAATATAATTTTGAAAAAAAAAAAAAAAAAAACACACCACCTCATAGAATGTACATCACTTTATGAGTAAGTGAATTTGGGTCCCAAGCAAAGTAGTCGCACATATATTAACTTATAATGTAAAACTTGCAAAATAAACAAACCAGACTTGGACGAACACAGCAAAAAGACAAAACAACTTATCAAAATCTTTATAAGAACATAAGAAAATGAGTCTGCAGAAGCTGATTGGCCCACACAAGGCAGATCTCTCTCACACCCAACCCTAATTATATGGCCCAACTCACTAATACTATGAGTACTGACCTCACATGCCATACTCAAGGAATTAGTCAATTTGGGAAGTTGAAAGAGAGAGAGAGAATGAGTGAGTACATACATACATACAGTACATACAATGTTAAGACTGAGTGCTCCACACATACGTGCAGTTTCAGTCTCTTGTCCTAATGGCGGCATTCCAGGCAACCCTGTTAAGGGCTGCTTCACTTGTCAAGTTTTTGGATTTGAGATCGGCACGTATAGTCCGATCCCAGGTTTTCCTCGGTCTACCCCTTGGTGCAGCTCCCTCCACAATCACAGACCTGCATTTTTTCACCCAATTTTGTTCATCCATTCTCTCCAGATGTCCATACCATCCCAGTCTACTTGTACACTTGTGGTGATGGGCTGGTCTATCAGAGTGAGAACTGAGCGATCTCTGCCATACCCATAGCTTACTCTGACTGTTCCTTTTACTTATATATTTTCTAGATCTCAAGTGACTGCGTCTCTTGCGTGGATTGACCTCCTAATCTACCAGCCAAAGCGTCACATCTTTCCTTTGCCCCTCAACTTTCTCTTCATAATTGCTGAGGGGCACAGGGCCCTGGGTGGGGCTTTGGTTTCCCGGGCGTTTCCGCACCCTCCTCAGCTCCCCGCCATGGAGTGGCTTCAGTCACCCAGGCTTTATTGTGGTCGGCAGGGAGGGTTCTGTGGGGGCGCTCGGTTATGGCCTTGGCCTTGCTCGGGGCCTTGGGGCTGTTCGGCCAGGCAGCTTGGGGAAAAACAACAACAACAACTTGTACACATCATCTCACTAATACTCTTTATACCTAAACGTCTCCTCAGCTCATCATTTGTTATTCTATCCTGCAGCCTGGCCCCACACATCCATCTCACCATTCTCATCTCATTACGCTCCATTCTGTTGACATCCTCTACAAGTGAGTGAGTGAGAAGGAGAGAGAGAATGAACTTACTTGTACCAGACTGTGAGGGTTTCTTAGCTTTAGACTTAGCATTGGCAGCTTTGTTGACCAGGTTTTCATCCTCGACACCCTTCTGATGGCAGCTTTCCAATCTCTCCTCCAGCTCCTCGATAGACGCCTTGGCTTCAGGCTTCACCGTCTTCTGAGCGCCGGCTAGGATGCTCAGGAAGAAATTGTGCACTTCCGGTTCGTAAAGCTTGTCCGCAAAACACGTGAAATTCTCACTTAGTTTTCTGACGCTTCTGTCACTGGAAACAAAATATATAGATTAAGGGGACAGCGGTTATTTTATGGTCGATTATTTCATTCTTTTATTATTTTGTTTAGTTTTCTCCCTAGACCTCCATCAAACTTTTGAAAACTTTCATTAGATCACCCTTCTAGATTAATTTGTACATACACCCTACTGCACTATGATAGCCTAATGATTATACGAATGGAAGGGGTAATTGATGCCTAAACCAATTCTTACTTGTATTGAAGAAGAGAGAGACAGAAGGCAATATCTCTCCACTGTCTGACGTTAACTGTTGCTAGGAATCGGTGACACAGTTTCTCCACCAGGTTCTCTTGCTGCTTCTCTTTTTGAATAAGAGAAAAGATGTGTCTGAAAATAGTAATAATTATTATAATGTATGTATGTATGTAAGTACAGTACTCTGGCACTTTCAAAATCGCTATACTGTATTGAAATAACACTTAAATAAAATACAATTTTGAAATAAAAGAACACAAAACCACCACATAGGGTGTACATGACTACATGAACAAGTTAAGTTAATCTACAAGATCGGCAGCTTTCTATAAAAGCGCCACTTCTTTTCAGAGAAATTAAAATTTGTAAAACTTGCAAACCAAAACAGCTGCTGCTCCACAGACAAAAAACTTATCAAAATCGCTATGTGGAAATAATGCATTGAAGATTTAGCAAACAATTTATTGAAATAATATAACACAAAACCACCAACTACAATGTAAATAAATCACTGTATGACTAAGTGAATTTGTTTCCCAAGCAAATTAATTAAAGTACTCTCGTCATATTCAAGGAATTAGTCAATTTGGGAAGTTCAGGACGTTCTGGTAAATTATGTGTGAATAAAGAAACTAAAATTTAAGAGCAAATATTCTATTCAAACTACAGTAGCCTAGTTATATTATGAGCATAATACTACATGTTGAATAATACTTAGTAATGCATGTATGTACAGTACTGTATATACTCAGGCACATACCCCATAGCTGGGGGTGGCCAACTCGAGACAGAGCCCCAAAAAAAAAAAAAAAATAAGACATACAGTACAGTACTAACAAATTTGCAATTTGACAAGATATTTTTAATATCGTTCTTCTATCTATCTATTGCCTGACGCCGTGATCCCCGAAGGGGTGGCCACGAACGAACCGCACCCATGCACCTCTGTCCCACGTCAGTCGACGCCCCTCCCCCCAACCAGCACCGCCCTCGTTCATGTACTTCCTCATTCCATCCTTCCACCTCATATTCGGTCTACCTCTCTCTCTCTGTCCCTCCACCTCGCTCTCGTACACCCTCTTAGTCATTCTCTCGCTTTCCATACGTTCCATATGGCCGAACCATCTCAAGTTGTTCCTTTTCACACTTTCCAGCACATCTACCTCCATACCACACCACTTCTTACTTCCTCATTAGTCTGTCTATCCCTCCATGTAACTCCGCACGCACTCCTTAAGTAATTCATTTCCACTGCTCTCACTCTTGGTCCGAGTCTCTCAACCAACGTCCATGCTTCGCTTCCGTAAGTCAGTGTCGGGATTACCACACTGTCATGCAAGGACTTCTTCACTTCCATACTGACCACCCTATTTCTTGTTACTGCTTTTAGCGTTCCTACAACCCTCTTCCCCTGTTGTACCCTCTCCCGCACTTCTTCATCCATAGTCCCATCTTTACTCAACACACTGCCCAGATACTTAAAAGAGTTGACGATCTCCATAGCCTGACCGTTCAGCTTCACCTCACACTCTGTGACTTCACCCCTTTCGAAGACCATAACCTTGCTCTTCCCCGTATTTACCTTCAAATTCCGTTTTTTGCACACTGTTCCAAACTCATTTACCAGACCCTGCAACTCCCATTCATTATCACTCATCAGAACTGTATCATCCGCAAACAGCAGTATAGGTAGCTTCCACTCAATTCCCTCCCTTTTCAGCGATACACCAACATCCACTGCTCTTGATAGTATTTCTTTCATGACTCCATCCATATATACAGTAAACAACCACGGGGACATCACACACCCCTGTTTCAAACCAACATTCAGGTCAAAGAACTCGCTCTGCTCACTCTCCACACGTACTGCCGCCTTTGCACCCTCATACATGCTCTTCACTGCTTTCAGCAACTTGCCCTCTACTCCGTATATTCTTAGTACTTTCCACAAACCTTCTCTATCCACTCTGTCATAGGCCTTCTCCAAGTCCATAAAGGCAACATACACCTTTTGTTTCTTCTCCACAACACAATTCAGGGTAAAAATCTGATCTACATATCCTCTTCCCTTCCTAAAACCTCCCTGCTCGTCGCCTATCCATTTCTCCGTTCTCACTCTCACTCTCTCAATCACTACCCTACTGTATACCTTACCTACTACGCTTACAAGACATATTCCTCGGTGGTTACCACACACTCCTCTTTCCCCTTTGCCCTTTTATAGGGGGACTATTATGCCAGTCTTCCAGTCATTGGGTGCACTCCCCTTCTCCCATGCTAGTTTGCACATTTTCCATACCCATTCTATCACTATCTCACCACCATACCTCAACATTTCCCCACACACTCCATCTGTTCCTGGTGCTTTCCCCAACTTCACTCTTTTCATGGCTTCCCACACTTCTGACCTCCTGATCGTTCTTAAGACCAATATACACCCCGAATGAAATTTATGAAAGCATGTGATTCTCCCAGGAATCGAACCTAGGATATCATATACAGAACTTACACGCTTTAACCATTATACCATCAAGACAGTTATCAGTACAGTACATGACCACGACTGATATCCATTTATCAAATACAGTACTGTACTGGATATTAAACTAATCATGTACTGTACCCAACTGTACTACAAAAGGCATAAAACATGCTCAGATTAATATACAGGATTCGAAACTGCATAATAAATCGTAGGCTTGTGCATATTTCTTTAACTGTCTTGATAGCGTAATGCATAAGTGCGCTGAATTTCGATGTGAGAATCCTAGGTTCGAGTACTAGGAGTGCCACAAGATACATAGAGGGCCTCGGAGTCGGACGGATCTTAAATTGAGTGGTCAATCCTGTAAGTCCTTCAGTAAACTGGCTCGGGTTGTCCCTCTTACAGGGAATAGGTCCGCTTGGGCCCGGGCCTTCTCTGTATGGCCACCCTCATTAAGGGGAGTAAGGCGTCCGGCAATAGATAGATAGATAGATTAATTGAGTTTAGATGTGAAGTTGGTTGGTGGAAAAAGCATAATACAACACACACAAACGATAGTGCTATTAGGTAGGTAATCTATCTATATAATATACTTTGGCAGACTGGCACATACCCCATTTTTTAATTTTTAGTATAGTTTTGTTTTTATTATTATTTTTGGGGGTGGCCGACTCGAGGCAGAGATAAATTATACAAAAGAAAAGAAAACACTTAGCCTACCCAATAATCTTCCTGAACTCTTTCTCCTCAATTCCAATTTCTGTGTCTGAGAGTCGAGATATAATGTCGGGCAGCACATTGTACAAGGCGTTACCCTTCCTGGCCAGTTCGTTGAAGAAAAGATTTGAGAGACCTGAGGAAAAACAAATACAGTTTAGTTTCCGATGATAATGCAAAATAACTCTTTATTGTTGTCAGAATAAAATTGCAGGCCACAGCAGTGCGGTTGGTAGACCGTTGTACCAAGGCTAGGGTGGGTGCCCAGATTTTTCAGGGACTTCAGTGAACAGTTGCCACAGATTGCTACAGTGCATTCATTCGACATATATCGACAGGCCCCGCCCGCTTCCACCAGCGCCGTAGATGAAGTAGAGCTTATCATACCGCAATCTCGGACAAGTCACTTGTCACCTTACCACGGAGCTGATAAGAGCTCCAAGTAAAATTAATTATACGATGTAAGAGCGCTTTAATACATGCATATTTGCAGTTATTCTTTACTATACAATATTACCATATACCATAGTACAGATAAGTAAACTCCATTACCATTGTTACCTCGTCTACTTGGGCAGAGCAGAGGTAGAAAATTATTAAGCTAGGCTTAGCGAGCGACTGCGTTTGGGTGTATAGGGTACGGTACCGTAACCGTAATGCCTCTCCCTCCCTCCCTCTCTCTCTCTCATATTGTGAAGTGATCAAAGTTGTCAATGGTCCAAGTATGGGTGAAAGCCATTGCTGGTAAACTGGTGAATGAAAGACTCCTTCAATCTTCCTGCCATGAGTTCTGATCTTATTAATTAATGGCTGTGAAACTTTCGTTGCCTCAGAGGTTTTCTTCACCACCACATCAACTGGCTCAGTTTTCTCCTATCAAAATACATGAATACATTCAAGACAATATTCCTGGCTTGACTGACAAGTCGGGGAGAACCAGCAGGTCTGCCAGGGGTATGGGCAGGAGACGCCATCTTCCCCCTTCAGAAGACAGGAGGGAACTGAACTGACATTTGAATGGCAGCGCAGTGACAGTTGAAACCTTGAGAGAGAAGCGTTGCCAATGTAGCTTCCTTACCGCTAGATCAAAAAGTATTTACTTGAACAAGGGAATGGAGCTGTTAAAGACAGGCTCCAGTCTTAACATTTCTTTCTCACTCGATGTAGAAAGGTAGATGGCTTTGTAGGCCATATTTAATCATTTAAAATTATAAATAAATATTGACTTGATCTAGCGGCAAAATTTTACACCTAGCAATAAGAATGCTGGCTATACTCCGAATCTTTTAGCACATGTCATCAATATTGGAGTAATATTCTAGCAATATTAGGTAGGCATTTACTAGTTTGTATTCTTCTAGTTACTTCTGCAAACAGATTAAATAATATTTTTGTGCTGATTTGGTAACCCTGTTGGACACCCGTACCTCGCACAGTCATGCCAGCCGTATGATAACGGTTGGGGAAGTGGGCGGGGCCTGTCGATATATGTCGAATGAATGCCCTGTAGATCGCACCGTTCACCAACAGCACTGTTGTCTGCCAATAACACACTGGCTGGCCCGAGCCTCCAACCACCGCCCTTTCAGTTTACAGGCGAGTCCTCTACCAACCGCGCTATGGCCTGTGGCAAATTAATGTGTATGTAGTCAGTAGTCAGTAGAGCGTCGGTTGCTGATCAAAGGTTCGGCAGATAGAGCCCGCACTGTCAAAATGTTATTGGTAGTAGCCAAGCCCGGGCAACTTGACCTAGCGATTCGTGACAAACGCCTAATATTCATGGCCACCCCTTCTCGGGAATTACGGCGTCTGCCCCCACCACCACCACCACCACCACCAAAAAAAAAAAAAAAAAAAAAAAAAAAAAAAAAAAATGTATACTGTATACAGTATATATATATGCATATATGCATATATGCATATATATACTAAGGGCAAATACCCTATTACTGGGGGTAACCGACCCAAGACAGAGCCAATTAATATATATATATATATATATATATATATATATATATATATAGTAAATAAAGTTTTATAACAAACAGAATATACTGTAGTTACCCGAGATGCGAGGATCCTCGTCGTTGATACAGAGAGCGATGTCCGAGATCTGTCCCTTGACCTTGACCATGTCGTTAAGAATGAGGTGGGTCAGGATGGCAAGAGTGTTCTGTCGCACCTTGGTAGAGTTGTCCCTCAGTCTGTCATAAACAAAAGACACAGGTTCATTCTTTTGGTATGTACAGTACAGTCGGCCTAATAAGTGATGTCTCGGCACCAATTATGCTTTGATCAATAATAGGTATCAACAATATTTACACATGATTTCTTCTTTTTGAGTGAGATATACAATCATGTGCCTACACATACCTACCCTATTTAACATCTGACAGACATTAATACAGCACAGAGCGAGCCAAACGTAATGACAGCTGAGACTTGGCTTATTAGCGCCACTGTATATGAATTGATGCAGTTCTTAACACTGTGCACTACCTTGATTAACCCTTTCAGCTCCGGGGGTTGCCTGTTAGTATTCAGAAATAGAATTATCTTAATCTCACAACTACCTCTCCAAAATTAGCTTTCTGCCCACAACACGCTCAAAGACAACTGCAGAGGTTGAAGTAATTAAACTAAAGGTTTCTAAACACCTCTGATAGTCATAAAGGCTTTTAAGTATCCTTGGAAGGACGCAATCGTGTATATATCGTAGCATACTGTAATATATCGTAGGCTTGTGCACAAACCTTTAACTGTCTTGATAGCGTAACCTTTTACCTCAAGCACCATAAAAACGATCTTTCAAATTTTTCTATATATTCTATTTAATTATATTTTTATTTCTTAATCCCTTAACCCCTCCTTACCAACGTCTTTTTAATTTTCTTCTAGTTATATTTAGACGATTTTGTGCATATTTAGAAGGATCTGTTTGGTGGTGGGCTGGATCTATCAGAGTGAGGGTTGGTGTCCTCTACTTCCCATAGCCGTTTTCTGACTGTACCTTTATCATAATTCTTATTTCTAACTTTTTTCTTGAGTGGTGAAAGCAGTGGGGCCATAATGGTGTGCCCCATGTTTCCCAAGTGTCTTACTCTCACAGCCCACTGGCACAAGTTGGCCTTTCTCTCTCTGGCGTAGGGATGCGGCGACCCCACCACCCGCCACTTTGGTGGTGCAATCAGCCTCTGGAGCAATGGACCACTGGTTCCTATTTCCAGAAAATTCCTGTGCTTGGTATGCTTCCAGCCAGGGCCCCACTGGGGTAAATAAAATAGCAAAACAGTGGTTGAACAGCTATCCGGGTGAGGGACTGCTCTGGGTCTGCTCCTTCAGTGTTCATGGTTATAATCCACTTAGTGGAAATGGCACTGTGCAGTGGGTCAGTCTGGGCATGTCTGGGAGCCTGGAGGCAGTTTCTGCCATGGCCATCCCTTTTGGGGTGCTTCCTCTGGAAGCGAGGCGTCAGATTTGATGATGATCTGTGGTAGTTAAAAGGGTTAAATGTAATAGTTAAAAGCCTGTTATTGACTAATTCCTTGAACGTGACGATAGTGCGTTGTTATATGTGCGATTAGTTTGCTTGGGAACCAGATTAACTTGCTCATGTAGTGATGTACACCCTATGTGGTGTACAGTATTGTGTTCTTTTATTCCAAAATTTTATTTTATTAAGCGTTATTTCCATATAGCTATTTTGATTAGTTCTTTTGCATTTATCTTGTGTCGTCCCAGTTTCGGTTTGTTCATTTTGCAAGTTTTAAAATTTAATTGCTGGAGGCCCTTGTTAAACTGAATAAAATTGTCTAATCGTGGATTGTGTTCTTTTATTTCATAAATTTCATTTTAGTAAGCGTTGTTTCCACATAGCGATTTTGATAATTTAATTTGACTTTATATTGTCCTTGTCCCAATTTTGGTTTGTTTAGTTTGCAAGTTTTACATTTTAATAGTAGCTACAATCAAATTAAAAAGATGTCGCCTGTACTAGAAGGGGTTGTTGTTGTTGTTGTTGCTGTTCCCCAGGCTGTCTGACCGAGCAGGCCCAAGGTCCCGAGAAAGGCCAAGGCCATAACCGAGCACCCCCACAAATACTAATGAATACGCAACTTACCTTGCATAAATGCGAGGCGTCCATGGTTCCAGCTGGTTTGGGAATCTAAACGACAGATCGCCCAGAGCCACGATAATGTTGGCGCGAATAACGGCTTCCTCAGATTTTTCCAACATAGTAAACAGCAACTGTAAGAGATAAAAAAACAACCATTAAACGTAGTGTTAAGGGGGTAGTGCTTGTTTTTTGGTCCGGGGGAGTGCTGGAGGGACCTTGGTGACCCTGGTCTGGGTCTTCTCCTGGATGATCTAGATGTGTGTGAATTTTTGTTACGTTTTTTGTTTTTTTTAATTTCTTTCTGTTGTTTTGTCCCTATTCGGGCTCTGTCTTGAGCCCCCCCCCCCCCATAAAAACTGGGGATTGGGCCTGAGTATATACTGTACATAGATAGATAGATAGAAATATTGAGATTATTTTACAATGGAACCCTCGATCTCTCGGAGTGCTCTCAGGGGGTAAATTGATTGAAAGTTTGAACCCTTTGAGTACCAGCCAAATGTGATATATTGTATAAGTTATATTTAGACGATATTATGCAGCATGGGAAGGATCTGTGGGAGTTGTTGTTGTTGCTGTTCCCCAGGCTGTCTGGCCGAACAGCCCGAAGGTCCTGAGCAAGGCCAAGGCCATAAATGAGCGGCCCCACAAAACCCTCCTGCTTACCACTACTAAAACCCGGGTGACCAAAGCCACTCCAAGGCAGGGAGCTGAGGAGGGTGCGAAAACACCCGAGAAATCCAAGCCACACCCATGGCCCTGTGCCCCTCAGCAGTTATGAAGGGAAAGTTGAGGGGCAAAGGAAAAATGTGACGCTTTGGCTCCCAATCTGCCAACCACTAGGTTGGCAGTAGGGAGGTCAATCCACGGAAAAGACGCCGTCACTTGAGATCTAGAAAATATATAAGTAAAAGGAACAGTCAGAGTAAGCTATGGGTATGGCAGAGATCGCTCAGCTCTCACTCTGATAGACCAGCCCATCACCATCTGTGGGAGTTGTTGTTGTTGTTGTTGTTCCCTAAGCTGCCTGGCCGAACAGCCCCGAGAAGGACCCGTGCCCCCAGGGAGGGGGCAGGGGATGGTTGTGACGGTTTGGCTCCCGAAACTGCTCCCCGCGGCCGGCATCCGGTTTTCCTCCACTGGTCGTTGATCTTGTCTCCGGCCGTGGAGGGTCGGCAGCCATCCGCAGTTAAAAGGGTTAAAAGGGTTTGTTGAGATAGTTTGAAGTCATATTATTGCTAGTGGTCCTTCCTAAGCTGAATATAATCGTCTAATACGGTAGGTAGTTGACAGAATAGGATGAAAAGAACATCCCAGGTACTGAATGGGTTAACAAAATATCTTCACTTACTTGTAGATTTTCTTCACATATTTCCGAAGACACCATCATAATTTTGGCAAATGCCAAAGTTGCTGCGGTTCTGAGTTCAGGATCTTTAAACTTGGCCGGATTACCACACACAGACCACAAAAACATTCTGTAGGATATAATTATAATACATTAATTAAGCGTTGTTTCCACATAGCGATTTTGATAAGTTCTTTTGCATTTATCTTGTGTCGTCCCAGTTTTAGTTTGTTTATTTTGCAAGTTTTACATTATAATATACCAAGACCTTCCATTAATGCTGGGTTACTGTCTTGATAGCGTAATGCATAGTGCGCGGAATTTCGATGTGAGTATCCTGGGTTCGAGTCCTCGGAGTGCCACATGTATTTATTGATTTCATTAATTGAGTTTAAATGTGAAGTTGGTTGGTGTAAAAAACATTTAAATATAGTTACCAAGACATTACTACAAAAACATAGTGTAAGATATACGGTACAGTATACTGGAAGATATCATAATTATACAATACATAAATTATATACCAAACCTTTCATTAATATATAGTTCCATCTATCCATATACTCAGGCTCATACCCCATTTTTATTTTATTTTATTTATTTTTTTTAGCTGGGGGTGGCCGACTCGAGACAGAGCCCGAACAGGGGAAAAAAATAAAATAAAAAACAAAAAATAAAAAAATATACACACAAACAAAACACAAATTCACACACATCTAGATCGTCCAGGAGAAATACCCAGAGACCCAGGCCCATTTATGGTCTCCAGCAAGATTCCCAGGTCCCAAATCTCCTATTCCTTCCATTAACCCCTACTGTACCGTTGACATCCTTTTTATTCTATTCTGCCTATTGCTAATCGATTTTATTCAGTTTATGAAGGATCTCCTGCAATTATAAAGCTTTGCACTATCTCCATCAACCCTTTTAACTACCACAGATCCTTCCTAAGCTGCACAGAATCGTCGAAATAAACCAAGAATAAAATAACAAAAACGTCGCCGGTTAGAAGGCTTTAACAATATCCTACTGGATGGGAGTCAGATCAGATCAGATGAAGGTATTGAGGGATAAGCCTTTACAACGGCACCTCGTAGCTACTTTCTACTTTTCCTACTTAGTCATTACCTGATACTGCCGAGAAGATTGTCCTTCTTCAAGAGTTCATTCTCGCACACGGACCGGATATATTCAGCCTCCATATCATCCGCTACGGCTCCAGTAAGTCCCATGTCCTCTTCCATGTCACCATCTTGGGAACTCTGGAGGACAAAAGATGTACTGTATTATAATAAATATAATAATAATAATAATAATCTATCTAAATTTTATCTATTTACTCAGGCCCAATCCCCACTTTTCCCCATGGTTTGGATTAGTAGTACAGTATAATAGTCTAGTAGAGTAGTAGGAATAGAGTACTAATACCCGATGTTTGCAACAGTTAAAATGTAATGGATCATGGATGCAATATTATAAATATAAAATAGTTGTTGTTGTTGTTGTTGTTCCCCAAGCTGCCTGGCCGAACAGCCCCAAGGCCCCGAGCAATTCCAAGGCCATTACCGAGCGCCCCCACAGAACCCTCCCTGCCGACCACAATAAAGCCTGGGTGACCGAAGCCACTCCATGGCGGGGAGCTGAGGAGGGTGCGGAAACGCCCGGGAAACCAAAGCCTCACCCAGGGCCCTGTGCCCCTCAGCAATTATGAAGAGAAAGTTGAGGGGCAAGGGAAAAATGTGACGCTTTGGCTTCCAATCTTGGTAGATTGGGAGGTCAATCCACGGAAAAGACGCCGTCACTTGAGATCTAGAAAATATATAAGTTAAAGGAACAGTCAGAGTAAGCTATGGGTATGGCAGAGATCGCTCAGTTCTCACACTGATAGACCAGCCCATCACCACATGACTAGAACCCAATCCTCTCAGCATCAGCTAGGAAAGGCCCTAGAAAGCCGCCTTTGGCGGGGGGATAGCTCCCCTATTTCAACCCCTTTCGGGGTCGGGCACCCGCCCAATATAAAATATAAAATATAAAATATAAAATAGTAGTAGTAGTAGGTAGGTAAATGATAATTAAAATAAAAAATAACTTACCACTCTGGAAGCCTCAGTAGCGGAGGTGGCAAAGGATTTCCTCTTATTCCGCCTCTTCTTCTTCTTGATCTGCTTTTCGTTCTCATTCTCTTCCTTGAGGTAGCTGCGACGCTTGATCTCGGAGAAAATGTATGTGTCCAGGTGCATCAGTTGTCTGAGAGCCACGTGACCGACCACCACAAAGAACCGCGTCAACACAGCCACATTCACCGTCACGTTGCTCACCTGAAAAACAAAAAAGACAGCATTAACCCCGTCTTTTTCTCTTTTCTATAATCCAACTGCTCCCTCTCGGGCATAGGACGAGAGCCTGTGCATCCAACAGTCATGGATTGAACGGTGAAGCCTGTGAGGTCTCATTCCAGTCTTGGGGGTGAGCCATGTGAAGCACTTTTTAGCTGCAACCAGCCCTTCCCATCTTGTCTTCGCAGGATGCATTGGGCTTAGTTGCCCACTCATGGCTCGAAGCAGCCCCAACTCTGAAGCTGCCTCGCTCCAGTGTTTCACTGTTTCACCTCCTAGACTCGGACCCTCACTCTGTACCGGCAACTTCCTTTTAACTTTATTTTTGCTACTATTAGACAATTTATTCAGCTTAGGAAGGACCTCTACCCGTTTAAAGGCTACAGACTATCTCAATTAATTCTTTTAGCTACCATATATCCTTCCGAAGCTACAATAATCGTCTAAATAGAGCTGAAATAATATACAAAAAACGTCACCGCTGCAGAAGGGGTTAACACTTTCAGTACCGGTGATGTCTTTTATTTAGCAAGTTTTACAGTATAATTAGTATTTTCTATGCATGTACAGTACAGTATGTATAGACTCAGACACATATGGGTGCCCATAGCTGGGGGTAGCCGACTCCAGGACTACTTTCGCGTTCCCTCGCCCCTTTTTCTCTGTCTCGTCTGGTAGATGAGGAGGAGGATTCCTAGCCACTTGCCCCAAGAAAGAAAAGTAGGATAATAAAAAAGACAGACACAAACTGCTAAGGTTGGGTAGAGGATGCTAAACCTCACTCTGTATAGGACCAGCCCTCACCCAGAAGCGGTTAAGGCGGATCCACACCAAGGCTTTTCCTGCCAACTTTTGACCTGTAACTCTGTTTGGACAAATATTTAAACTACTGTAGTTTGTATTGGCATTTTTTTTTTTTTTTTTTTTTTTTTTTTTAGTGAGAGACAAAAGGCAATGCTGCCTGTAACAAGTGTCTCCCCCAAAGAGCCAAATTCAAGGTACTTTACAGTAAAAATTACAGGGCACACTTGACTGAAGATAAATTATCATATGGTGATGATGTACAGTTGCCCACATAAGTTTTGTTCCTCGTTGTGATCTTATGTATGAAAGTAAAATGAGTACAGTACAGTATGATTGAATTGCGAGTGTGATTTTTATTAATTATCAGATGACTATCAGATTAATAAACCACTACATAAGAAACTACACTCATAAATCAATCATGTGCATTTATATTCCCATGTATAAGATGTTGTTGTTGTTCCGCAGGCTGTTTGGCCGAGCCGCCCCAAGGTCCCAAGCAAAGCCAAGGCCATAACCGAGCGCTCCCACAAAACCCTCCCTGCTTACCACTAAAGCCCAGGTGACCGAAGCCGCTCCCAGGCGAGGAGCTGAGGAGGGTGCGGAAATGCTCGGGAAACAAAAGCCCCACCCAAGGCCCTGTGCCCCTCAGCAAATATGAAGGGAAAGTTGAGGGGGAAAGGAAAAATGTGACGCTTTGGCTCCCAGTCTGCCAACCTTCTAGGTTGGCAGTAGGGAGGTCAATCCACGGAAGAGACACCATCACTTGAGATCTAGAAATTATATAAGTAAAAGGAACAGTCAGAGTAAGCTATGGGTATGGCAGAGAACACTCAGCTCTCACTCTGATAGACCAGCCCATCATCACATGTATAAGATGTTAAAAATAATAGTACTGTACCATCGCTTGTTGGTCCTCGGGTTGGTCGTCTGGAGCGGCGGCGGCAGGGGGTGAGGACGCCAACATCACCTTACACATTCTCTTCAACACATCACCACAGATCAAGTCCGGGTGTTCCGCCATCTGTGTTGGTGGTGTAATGGTTTAGATGCTTATGTTCTGGGTGTGGTGTTCCGAGTTTGAATGCCGGAAGGACCATATGCTTTCATTAGTTTATTCTAGTGCATTGGGGTTTGTAATTGATGATTAATGTTAAGAACCGCAAAAATATCACATTTTCGCGGTTCAAACTTGGACGTTCGTTTTCCGATTTTGGGTCCCTTACTGCAAAGTTCCATTTGTGTCCAGTCCAGATCTACTGTAGTCTATGATAGATCTAAAACATATCACTTAATTCTTCTACAGTATTCAATTATATTCTATTTACTTAGTTCTTAGGTTTCTTAATTAAATGCTTAAAATTTAGAAAGTTTAAGAAATCTAAGTATTAACTGTTAGACATTATTGTGTCTCTGAACTCTACTGCCTGTTTACGTCCGTTTATACTACTCCGCCCACGCTGACTATACAGTACTAGAACAGATTAACTTGCTCATGTAGTAATGTACACCCTGTGTGGTAGATTGTGTTCTTTTATTTATAAAGAATTATTATTTTGCTTGGGCGTTGTTTCCACATAGCGATTTTGATGAGTTGTTTTGTCTTTTTACTGTGTTTGACAAAGTTTTGGTTTGTTTATTTTGCAAGCTTTATATTATAATAACGCTCGCCCCAATGCCAACAACAACAGTGCTGTACGTCTCTTCCAAATTCAACATCTACTTCTGAATTGGTGATTTGAGAACACTACTATGCAAGTGGTATAGTAATGTGTGCTTGTTTATCATATTAAAAAAAAAAAAAATCCTATTATGCCTTGATGGTGTAATGGTTAGTGTTTAATTAAAATCTATAGGTGGTTACCCAGGTTCGAATCCCGGTAGGATCACATGCTTTCATTAATTTCTTTGGGAAGTGTTTGGTGTGTGGAGTGAAATCAATAAATTACATTATATACAGTTGTTGTTGTTGTTGTTGTTGTTGTTCCCCAAGCTGCCTGGCCGAACAGCCCCAAGGCCCCGAGCAAGGCCAAGGCCATAACCGAGCGCCCCCACAGAACCCTCCCTGCCGACCACAATAAAGCCTGGGTGACCGAAGTCACTCCATGGCGGGGAGCTGAGGAGAGTGCGGAAACGCCCGGGAAACCAAAGCCCCACCCAGGGCCCTGTGCCCCTCAGCAATTATGAAGAGAAAATTCAGGGGCAAAGGAAAAATGTGACGCTTTGGCTTCCAATCTTAGTAGATTGGGAGGTCAATCCACGGAAGAGACGCCGTCACTTGAGATCTAGAAAATATATAAGTAAAAGGAACAGTCAGAGTGAGCTATGGGTATGGCAGAGATTGCTCAGTTCTCACTCTGATAGACCAGCCCATCACCATTACTATATACAGTATTGGATTATACTTGACGAAAATATGCTGGAAAGACGATAAATGCTGATTATCATTGGATTTTAAAAGCTACCGATTGTTCGAATGCCGGAAACTCTAGGTTTTACTGTATATTGTAATGTATGTATGCATACATCTGTAATGTATGTATGCATACATCTCTTCACATAGAACTGCACTGGCTGCCAGTAAGAGCAAGAATAGAATTTAAGTTGTGTTTAGTGACTTTTAAGGTTCTCAAATTTGGTGAGCCTAGGTACCTTGCGGAGCTGCTCAGGCATCCACCGGCACACCATGGTGTAGTTGTGTGTCATGACAATGACCCTTTTCGTCTTGATGAACCAAGGGCTTTCCAGCAGTCTTCTTTCTTTGAGAGGTCATTCTCCTACATGGCTCCGAGGTTGTATAATAGGTTACCGCTGTCCATGAGACAACTGAGTTCTGTTGAATGCTTCAAGAGACAACTTAAGACTTTTCTCTTTGAGAGAAGCTATGATCTTGAGAGAGGTGTCATGACAGATGGCTATTGAGTTTAGGCTATTTTGCCACTGCTGGTGATTGTTAAATGTGTGTTGTATATAAGCTTTCTTTTGATGCATTGATTTTGTTCTTTTTTCTTTCTCTTTCCGAGCGCTAGTGAATTCTTCGGAAAAATTGGCGCTTATGAGAAATAAGTAACATGCTTATTATTATTATTATTATTACAGTATACTCAGGGACATACCCAATAGCAGGGGGGGGGGGCCCACAATTCGAGACAGAGCACGAACAGAAACAAAATTTAAGGTTCCAATTCTTAGGGTTTGGAACCACTTTTGCGTTCCCTCGCCCCTTTCTCAGTCTCATCAAGTACAGTAGGTGAATTTTACAAGGGAAGGATGATTCCTAGCAAGTATTACATTTTACTATGCAAAGTAGAATTAATGTTTTACATTTTAGTGTGTTTGGAGGTAATAAACTGGCCTAATTATACTGAATGTGGTATAATATGTTTAGCCCCCTAGAAATACTTGCTCTAAAGTGTTTACTAAAGTGTTTACACGATACAAAAATTGCAAATAGTGTACTCTCAAAAGAACAAGTTGACGATATGCAACACAATCTAGATAAATTGTCATGTTGGGCCCAAATTTGGCAAATGAGTTTCAATGCGGATAAATGTAAAGTACTACATATCGGATACCTAAATGAGAAAGCAAACTATTCGATGAATGGCACTCAGCTTAAGAATGTAAACAGAGAAACCGATCTGGGAGTAACAATATCGAGTAACCTAAAACCGAGTCAACAATGTTCAGAAGTTGTTAAGAAGGCAAACAAAATAATTGGCTTTATAGGCAGGTCATTTGAGCATAAATCCAAAGAAGTTATCCTAACCCTTTACAATTCCTTAGTCCGCCCTCTTCTGGAATACTGCGTTTAATCCTGGTGCCCTTATTACCAAAAAGATATAAACAAGCTAGAACGAGTTCAACGTAGAGTTACCAAAATGATACCTAGCCTAAAGAACAAACCATACGAAGAGCGTCTTAGAGAATTAAATCTATTTCCTTTAACCCAGCGCAGATTAAGAGGCGACTTAATTCAAGTGTTCAAAATCATCAAAGGCATCGACAATATGAACTGTAGTAAGTACTTCACTATCGACCAATCTAATTACACGCGGGGAAACGGTTGCAAAATTATTGGTAAATCTTTTAACTCGCACGAATCTAAGAATTTCTTCTTCAATCGAGTTGTCAACTTGTGGAATGGGCTTCCCCGAAACGTTATAGACTGCATCACCGTTGATTCATTTAAACTCCGCCTAGACAAATATCTCGCATCAAACCCGCGACTGACTGCGTTTGTAAATGAATAACTTTATTTTATCCCCCCTCAGTTACTAACCCATCTGTCCCCTACTAACTTCGTAATCCTGCCACAGACATTAGTTCCAGGGCAGTAATTCCCTTTCCAATGTTCCCTTACCCACTCTAAACCACTGTTTGGACACTTGATCCTCAGTGTTTTGGAGGACAAGCAACCTAGAAGGGTCACTAGATCTGTTGTTGCTTGATTTCCTTTGTACTCCTTTGTACTACTCATATTCATTTAAAAAAATTGTTCTCCCCTTTTTCCCCAGCTAACTTAATAATAATAATAATAATAAGCATGTTACTTATTGCTCCCAAGCGCCTATTTTTCCGCAGAATTCACTGGCGCTCGAAAACCAAAAACCAAAAAAACAAACACAATTCGCTTAAATCAATGCAACACAAAACCTATACGCATCACCCAGCCACCAGCAGTGGCAAATAGCTTACACCCTAAAGCCCTCCATGATGACACCCCTCTCGAGATCATAGCTTCTTTCAAATTAAAATGTAAAACTTGCAAACAAAGCAAAAGAGAAAAGTCATGTCTCTTGAAGCACTCAACAGAACTTAGTTGTCTCATGGTCAGTGGCAGTCTGTTATATAATCTTGGAGCCATGTAAGAGAATGATCTCTCAAAGAAAGATGACTGCCGGAAAGCCCACGGCTCATCAAGGCGCAGGGGGTCATCATCATGGCGCACGACTAGACCATAGCGTGCCGGTGGACGCCTGAGCAGCTCTGCAAGATACCCGGGCTCGCCAAACTTAAGGACCTTGAAAGTTACCAGACACAACTTGAATTCTATTCTAGCTTTTATTGGTAACCAATGCAGTTCGATGTGATAAGAAGTGGTAGGGGTTCCTGGTGGAATTCCAAAAATGAGTCTTGCAGCTCTGTTCAGAACAGATTGTACTTTCTTTAATATGTAATTTGGAAGACCCACGAATAAGGCATTGCAATAATCAACACGAGAGAATATCAATGAGTAGACCAGTGTCAGAAGGCAACGTCTAGGTATAAACTGCTTCACTGAGTAGAGATTTATGTGTAGGTAGCAACTTTTGACAATCTGATTTACGTGCTCCTTAAAATCCAGTCTTGAGTTCAGATACACTCCCAGATTTCGAACAGAATTTACTGGTTGCAGCTGTGAGTCACCCGTATCGATGGAGAGGGCTTTTACTGCGTCAGTAGCCCTTGTTTCCTCGAATGATGATAATTTCAGTTTTGTTATAATTTAGTTTAAGTTTTCGTCCTCATCCACTTCTTGATATCAGTCATCAGCATTTCCACCTTCCTCTGTGTATCAGCTATACCTGTGATCCTCACGTAAATCTGGGTGTCATCAGCATAGAAATGATAGGTGACACCGTGTACACGAAGCAGAAGAGACAAGCCACTAGTGTATATCAGGACCCAACACTGATCCCTGCGGAAAGCCATAGAGCAGGGGTGCCGAGTCCGAGACTATTTGATTTACCATCACACTCTGGGATCTACCTGACAAGTATGACCTGAGAAGCAAGAGAGCAGAGTCACGCACACCACAGTCATAAAGATCACTCAATAGCAGCTGATGATCCACTGTGTCGAAGGCTGCAGAGAGATCAAGTAAAACCAACAATGAGATCTCGCCGTCGCAAGTGTTCTTGACTAAATCATTATGTATTCTGATCAATGCTGTCTCAGTCGAATGATGCTGCCGATAAGCAGACTGAAAAATAGGAATAGTTTCATTTTGCTGAAATAGCGGCAGCAGTTGATCAAGTATGGCACGCTCTAATATCCTTGATAAAAAAGACAAGTTGGAGACAGGACGGTAGTTCGACTTGTTCTCTACATCAAGTCCAGGTTTCTTAAGGATAGGCCGGAGCAAGACATGTTTTTCAGATACTGGGAAGTTGCCTTCGGAGAAAGATTTGTTAACTATTTTGGAAATAAGCTCCACTGCATGATCATATACACCAGGTAGTTTGGAAACATTTATAGGATCCCACAAGGACCCCAATGGAAATACGCCTAACGGCCTTATTGGGCTATCCTTAGTTGGAATTATGCAAAGCTGGTACATGTCATGTTTGTAACATATTGTGTTGTACCAACATTGTAAAATGCTAACTGAATAAATATTATTATTATTATTATAATTAACACTTTCTGTACCAGTGACGTCTGCTACATTTTGTTCTAGCTATATTTACACAATTTATGCAGCTTAGGAAAGATCTGTGGTAGCTAAAAGGGTTGATTGAGATAGTTCGAAGCCTTATAATGGCTAGAGATCCTTCCTCAACTGAGATAAATTGATTAGTAGTCGCCAGAATATAATTAAAAAGACGTCACCGGTATAGTACACAGGTTAATACTCACAGCATAGATGGTGGAGACGGCCTCCACAGCCATGGGTGAATACTGTCGGTCCTCCAACTTCGTCAGTCCCTCCACCAGAATGTTCCTAAGACGTTCAAATATCACATGGTCTCTCTCGTACCTACAAAAGAAAAAAATATTAAATATGAAACTCGACAACTTTACTGAAATGCATGCTTTTATATTTTGGCGTACCTTCTATGTAGGGGTTTTGTGTGGCACATACCCCAATTATATATATATATACTGTATACAGTGCTATTTTATTTCATATTATTGTTTTGCTAAATATATCTTTAATGCACTACAGTATATCCACAGTGATTTTGATAAGTTCGTTGGCCATATTTTATGTGTTTTTTGTTTCAATGTGTTTGTTTTGCAAGTTTTTAATTTTAATTTCCACATGGTGATTTTGATAAGTTTGCTTGTTTTAATATTGTGCAGTTTTTGGCTTAGATTTGTTTGTTTTGCAAGTTTTACATTTTCATATTAATAACTGTGTAATGGTTGTTGTTGTTCCCCAAGCTGCCTGGCCGAACAGCCCCAAGGCCCCGAGCAAGGCCAAGGCCATAACCGAGCGCCCCCACAGAACCCTCCCTGCCGACCACAATAAAGCCTGGGTGACCGAAGCCACTCCATGGCAGGGAGCTGAGGAGGGTGCGGAGACGCCCGGGAAACCAAAGCCCCACCCAGGGCCCTGTGTCCCTCAGCAATTATGAAGAGAGAGTTGAGGAGCAAAGGAAAAATGTGACACTTTGGCTTCCAATCTTGGTAGATTGGGAGGTCAATCCACGGAAGAGACGCCGTCACTTGAGATCTAGAAAATATATAAGTAAAAGGAACAGTCAGAGTAAGCATATGGGTATGGCAGAGATCGCTCAGTTCTCACTCTGATAGACCAGCCCATCACCACTGTTGTTGTTGTTCCCCAGGCTGCCTGACCAAACAGCCCCAGGTCATAGCCCAGGTGACCGAAGCCGCTCCCAGGCGAGGGGCTGAGGAGGGTGCGGAAATGCCCGGAACACCAAAGCCCCACCCAGGACCCTGTGCCCCTTAACAATTATGAAGGGAAAGTTGAGGGGCAAAGGAAAAATGTGACGTTTTGGCTCCCAGTCTGCCAACCTCTAGGTTGGCAGTAGGGAGGTCAATCCACGGAAGAGACGCTGCCACTTGAGATCTAGAAATTATATAAGCGAAAGGAACAGTCAGAGTAAGCTATGGGTATGGCAGAGAATGCAATCCTCTCAGCATCAGCTAGGAAAGGCCCTAGAAAGCCGCCTTTGACAGGGGGATAGCTCCCCTATTTCAACCCCTTTGTGCAGCTTAAAAAGGATCTTTGGTAATAAAAAGTGTTAATTAAAACTGTTCAAAGCCTGTTAATTGCTGGATATTGCTTAATATTCTTAAACTGAATATAATTGTATATTAGTAGCTAGAATATAATGAAGAGGATGGAACTGGTACTGAACAGGTTACCAACGATATTAACCCCTTGTGTACCGAGTTGTCCTTGTCATTATAATCTGGGTATTATTAGACAATTTTATCCAGCTTAGGGAGGACGTGTAGCATTTAAAAGGGTTCAAACTATCTCAATTATCCACTTTAAGTACCACAGTTTCCTCCTAAGCTGCATAAAATCATCTAAATATATCTGGAATTATAATGTAAAACTTGCAAAATAAACAAACCAAAATTTATACGAACACAGTAAAGGCAAAATAACTAATCAAAATCGCTATGTGGAAACAATGCTTAAGTAAAATAATAATTTATAAATAAAAGAACACAATCCACCACATAAGGTGTACATTACTAAATGAGCAAGTTAATTTGGTTCCCAAACAAACTAATCGCACACATAACAACGGACTATCTTCACGTTCAAGGAATTAGTCAATTTGGGAAGTCGGGGAAGTCGGGGACATCCTCGGTAAGGAAGGGGTTAGTTAATAATCAGAACCGACCTGGCTGGCGCTGTCGGAGCATCAGTCTTGGGTTTAGTGATGGCCAACTTAAGGATGGCAGAACAGGTCTCCTTCACCAGAGAAAAGTCACATTCTCCTCGATCACCAAGCCCGGTATCAACGAGAACGTTGATGTTGCTGCTCATGATGCTCACTTCAGAACTGAAATAATAATAATAATAATAATAATAATAATAATAATAATAATAATAATTCAGTAATAATAATAATAATAATAATAATAATAATATGTACTGTATGTATGTATGTACAGTACAGTACAGATGTGGGTGAAATTGTATTTTGTTTTTGTGTGTTCATTGTTGTCCCTATTCTTGCTCTGTCTCTGTTCTGTCGAGCCTCCTCATCCATTGTGTCTGGTAGAGTATGTACAGTATGTATGTATGTATGTGAGTATGTATGTACGTATGTATGTATATATATATATATATATATATATATATATATATATATATATATATATATATATATATATATATATATATATATATATATATATATATGTATAAACAATAAGAACAAGAGCCTACGTACTTGGCACACATAGTAAGGATGATAAGAGCCGACCGAGCCTCTTCATCCGTTGTTTCCGGCAGTGTCTTGGTAAATAACTCCCACAACAACATCACACACTGCTTGTTGATCTCTCCTGCAAGGATATACAGTATTAAAGGGTTAAAATCGAGTGCAAATGGCCGGGAGCGCAGCAGGCCACACGGCCGACACCCAGGGCTTACCGCCGCCCACTGACTCACGCTCCCTCTGTTCTCGAGAGGCTGGCAGTGTAGCCAGTAGTGAGTGTAGCTGGAAAAAATATGCCGCTATACGCTAAACTCCCATGTTGGTGGAACCACTGCATCAAAACGACGAGTGCTACGTAGCTCGTTCTGGTCTCATTTTGAAGCTTGTAGCACCTAGTTTTTTGCTGAATACATTTCTTTTCATGCAAATACTTGATTGATCATTCAGGAGGGCCTGAATATGCCCAAAATAGCCCAAAACCCCCCGCTAGACGAGGGTTAATGGGGCAAATGGGGATACGTTCTGGGACCAGCCAAAACCCAAACCCCTAAAAATCTAAAATAATATTGTAAATCGGGGCATCAGATAGTGAGGGAGACCTGTGATTTTGAGGGCACCAATTATATTTCGATCAATAATTGGTCAGCAATATCTAAAACTTGATTTATTCATTCCAAGTGAGATATACAAGCATGTTCCTACACTTACCCACCCTATTCAACATCTGACAGACATTAATACAACACTGAGCAAGTCAAACGTAATGACAGCTGTGACACAACTTATTAGCGCCACCATACATGATATAATCTGACAAATGATTATGACTTACCCGTGACAACAAACTGAGCCACAATTTCCTCCATGGAAGTTCGTTCTCCCAAGGTTGCTCCGGTGATGAGGGCCGACAAGTTCCGTACAACCTGCAGGGCTCGGGCTCTGTGCAAAAAAGAAAAAAATTAACTCTTGCAGTAGCCTACCGATGAATTTTTTTAATTTATTCTGGCTAACAAAAGACAATTTCTTCTCCCAACTTTGAAAAGTATATTGAAGAAAAACTCCCACATAGTGGAAGGGGCATTGTGGCGCGGGCGAAGGAAGCATGTCTTGACAAAATAGCCTGGAGGCATTTCTGTCATGGCCATCCTTTAGTGGGGGCTACCCAGGGGCAAGCTCATCTCATCTCAAGTTAACCTAACTATAAAATTACTGTACAGTAAAATGTAAAACTTGCAAAATAAACAAACCAAAACAGGGACGACACAATATAAAAGCAAAAGAACATATCAAAATCGCTATGAGGAAATAAAGCTTTAGCAAAATAAAATTTTAAAATAAAAGAACACAATCCACCACATAGGGTGTACGTCACTACATGGCCAAAGTTAATCTGTTTCCCAAGCAAACTAATCGCAAATATAACCGCACTATCGTCACGTTCAAGGAATTAGTTAATTTGGGAAGTCCAGGACATTATGGTAAATATTTTACTAAATTCTGTATGAATAAAGAAACTACAATGTTTGGTGGTGTGGTGAAATTAATAAAGAAACTACAATGTTTGGTGGTGTGGTGAAATTAATAAAGAAACTACAATGTTTGGTGGTGTGGTGAAATTAATAACAAATACATTTATGTAAAAAAAATCTATAAAAGCTTCCCACTTACCTTTCACCCGGGAGGTCAACATTAATATATAGTCTCTGATAGGCCTCCACCACGGCTGTCTTAATTTCCGGTTCTTTACTCCACACCAAGGCCAACATACGCCTCACACCCGTCATGGCATTCAGAAGACCAAACTCGTACGCTGAAACAACCATATTCAACAATTACTTTATGAACTGGAGTCTGCATAATACTTACAAACTAAAGGTAGCACCAGCGAACTTGACAATATGGAACTTGACAATATGACCCATTAACCCCTTGAAGCTCTGACATGTTTTAGCAGTTTATTTTGGTTATCATCAGACGATTTTATACAGCTTAGAAAGGATCTGTGGGTATTAAAAGGGTAAATACTATCTCAATCAACCCTTTGACTTCGGGCGGGTGCCCATCCCCGAAAAGGGTTGAAATAAGGGAGCTATCCCCCCGCCAAAGGTGGCTTTCTAGGGCCTTTCCTAGCTGATGCCGAGAGGATTGGGTTCTAGTCATGTGGTGATGGGCTGGTCTATCAGAGTGAGAACTGAGCAATCTCTGCCATACCCATAGCTTACTCTGACTGTTCCTTTTACTTATATATTTTCTAGATCTCAAGTGACGGCGTCTCTTCTGTGGATTGACCTCCCAATCTACCAAGATTGGAAGCCAAAGCGTCACATTTTTCCCTTGCCCCTCAACTTTCTCTTCATAATTGCTGAGGGGCACAGGGCCCTGGGTGGGGCTTTGGTTTCCCGGGCGTTTCCGCGCCCTCCTCAGCTCCCCGCCATGGAGTGGCTTCGGTCACCCAGGCTTTATTGTGGTCGGCGGGTAGGGTTCTGTGGGGGCGCTCGGTTATGGCCTTGGCCTTGCTCGGGGCCTTGGGGCTGTTCGGCCAGGCAGCATGGGGAACAACAACAACAACAACAACCCTTTGACTTCCGCATACCTTTACTAATCTGAATAAAGTTGTCTAATAATAGCCAGAAAACAGAACAGAAACGCGTATTGGAGCTTGAAAGGTTTAACTTCTTATACAGGTCTCCCTCAATTTACGATTGGGTTACGTTCCTGAAAACCCGATGATAAATAGAAAAATTATATAGCGAACCTTAAAAGTTATGGGGTAAATAAATGGGGATGCGTTCTCAGAGTGACTCAGACCAACCAAAATCCAAACACCTAAAATCCTATAATAATGTCATAGATTGGGGCATCAGATGGTGAGGGAGACCTGTATCAAATATATAAATAAATCTATCTAGCCTATCTATCTATATACTCAGGCCCAATCCCCACTTTTCCTATATTTTTCTTTTTCTTTTTTTGGGGGTGGCCGGTTCAAGATAGAGCCCGAATAGGGATAACACAACAAAAAACAACGAACACACAAAAACAAAATACAAATTCACACACATTAATACAAATTTGACCACAAATAAGCTGACTTACCTGTTACGAAGAAGGATATTGCTTCCAAGATATCAGAGGCTTGTTTACTGCCCAACAATTGGCACATCACGGGAAGGCCTTCGTGGATCAATTTTGCGAAGCCGACTGAATCCTGTAAAGAAATGGTGTTGAATTGACTACTTGCGAGTTTCATTCTATAAGGAAGTTGGAGCTGTAGACATCTATATTTAGCAGTATAACCAGCTAAAATACGGTTGTAGTACATTTATAAACCCATACAAATTTATTAACACTCCACGAGCGGCTAGGTCGGTAACTTCTACTACCTGCCAAGCGGGTGGTTTTGCCCTAAACTAGCCTATTTTCCGTGCTCTTTTTCATGCATAAACAAGAGCCAGAGCGTAATACAATTATGTATCTGTGAAAGGGCGATAATTGAGCTTTCCAATGACACCAGAACCATCCTTCTACGACCACGGGTTCTCTTGCAACGATCGTGCAACACGAAGGAAAAATCCCTAAAATACGGTAATTTCCTTACATAATTCCCTGTCTAGCGAGGTAGTGGGTGTGGATGTGTGAGGAGGGGAGGTTAGTCGCGGCGCGGGAGCCGTGTCGAACGGTCAGAGTCAACCTACGCTCCTTCCACCACTCGTCTCTCTCTCAGAGCCAATTATGTGCTCAAAATTGCATACCGCCTTAAGTCAGGCCCCCGCCACATAGTCCTTGGTTCTCTAGACCACCTTAAGTCGGGCCCCGCTAATAAGGGGTTAATCATACTTTCCATCCATCAGAAACCTACATTATTATTGCATTTCTGTTTTATATCGATGTTTACAGCTCCAACTTCCTTATAGCCTGAAACTCGCAAGTGGTCAATTACATCTATCTATCTAGGATACTCAGGCACATCCCCCCCCCTCCTTTTTTTTTTTTTTAAGCTGGGGGTGGCTGACTCGAGACAGAGCCCGAACAGGGGAAAAACAAAACAATAATAATAATAATAATGAACACACAAAAACAAACACAAATTCACACACATCTAGGTCGCCCAGATGACCCAAAGACCAGGGATCACCAAGGTCACTCCAGCACTCCCTCGGCCCCCGACCTCCCAGAGTATTAACTTTCATCAATAGCATCAATAGTGCTAACTTTCATCAACAGCTATACTCTGTTCCAAATAAAAAAAAATAATAATACAGCTTCAGATAGATAGACCCTTTCACCTTCAGATATATCACCAATTATAATGTAAAACTTATAAAATAAACAAACCAAAACAGGAACGACACAATATAAAGACAAAAGAACTTATCAAAATCACTATGTGGAAATAACGCTTTACTCAAATTAAATTATGAAATAAAAGAACACAAAACAACCACATAGGGTGTACACTGTACACCACTACATGAGCAAGTTAATAGACTGTTTTCCAAACAAATTAGTCGCACATATAACAACGCACTATCGTCACGTTCAAGGAATTAGCTTCAGATAGATAGACCCTCCCCTACCTTCAAATATATCACCAAAAGCTTCTGTTTGGTAACCTATTATTATTAACTTCACTCTAACACCAAACACCTCCCAATCAAATTAATGAAAGCATGTTATCCACCGGGATTCGAACCTGGGTTACCACACACAGATTTTTAAACATTCTAACCATTACACCATCAAGACATATTTCAGCTTCAGATAGATAGACCCTCTCACCTTCAGATATATCACTAAAAGCTTCTGTTTGGTAATCTCTGCCTCTTGTTCCTTGGTCTGTTGAGTTTCTTCGTCCTTTTTCTCCGCTTCTTTCTCTTCCTCTTTCTCCTGGCCGGCGGCGCTCTTCTCCGTCTCCTTGGCCTTGTCCTCCATCTGCTTGGCGGACAGGAAGATGCGTTGTAATATAACCAGCAGGCGGCAGTGCTGGCGGCCGAGCTCTTCCTCCGTGGCGTCTTCGTATAGTTCTGTGTTGTCCTCCTTTTCATTATACCTGTCAAAGTCAGTTCCGTATGGAGCTCAGTGGTCTGGTTAATCTGCTCTACATAACTAACAAAATGTCATTATGATGTAAACTTGCAAAATAAACAAACCAAAACTGGGACGACACACGATAAACACAAAGGAACTAATCAAAATCGCTATGTGGAAATAACGCTTAATAAAATAAAATTTGAAATAAAAGAACACAATCCTTCACAGGGTGTCAAACTGGAGCAATTTTGTTTGAAGACTTGAATGAAAAAAAGAATGAATTATAATGTAAAACTTGCAAAATACATACAAGAAAAGTAACATGAAATAGCATTTTGTTAGCCAGTTTATCACTTTCAAAG
This sequence comes from Paralithodes platypus, assembly GCA_032716605.1. Classification (NCBI taxonomy): domain Eukaryota; kingdom Metazoa; phylum Arthropoda; class Malacostraca; order Decapoda; family Lithodidae; genus Paralithodes; species Paralithodes platypus. Next base: position 41,822,530 of record CM064507.1, read on the forward strand.
ACAATGTGAACTACAAACCATAATTTAATGTTTACATATACAGTACAATACTAAAGGCTAAAAATAATGGTCATTACATTACTTATTACAAGCTTATCTTACTTACTTTATCATATCTACAGTCATAGTTAGCGCTTAATGCCTTCATCACCGAAATTAGGTTCTGTTGTCTAAGTGTAGCACACAAAATCTGACCCACACCAGACTAAAATAGTCCCTGTGTTATGCCCGAATTCTAATTTCAATTCCAGCAGTGGAGCTTTCGATTTTTGTGAGACCAGTTCAGTATCCAACCCAATTAGTATGTCGACTCGAGACAAAGCCCAAACAGGGACATCACAACACAACGGAAAAACAAAACAACACAAAATCACACACATCTAGGTCGTCCAGGAGAAATACCCAGAGACCCAGGCCCATTTGGGGTCCCCAGCTAGATTCCCAGGTTCCAGATCTCTCGGAGAGGCTCCGATATCCGCAGGCAGACCCACAGCGAAGCCGCCACAACAAGCCCGCCCACCAATTTAGTTACTAAAATTAAGCAAGATATCAGTCCTATATTATAATAACCCCCTCTTACAATATCATATTTTTCTTTTGCTCCTCAACTTTCCCTTCATAGTTGCTGAGGGGCACAGAGCCTTGGGTGCGGTTTTGGTTTCCCAGGGGTTTCCGCACCCCCCTCAGCTCCCCGCCTTGGAGTGGCTTCGGTCACCTGGGCTTCATTAGTGGTAAGCAGGGAGGGTTTTGTGGGGGCACTCGGTTATGGCCTTGGCCTTGCTCGACATCGGGCTGCCTGGGGAACAGCAATACCAACAACATCACATACCCAAAAATGTCAGCCTCTCCAAATGTGACGAGAGCCACCTCCAGATACTTGACAGCCTTCTTGAGTTTGCCGCCACAGAGTAATTGAGCCACCTTGGTCACCGCATCGTTGAGAGCCACTCCATCCTTCAGGCCCGTCTCTCCCTCCTCTGTAAAAGCAAGGATCATATTAATTATTATGTTTTTTACACCAACCAACTTCACATCTAAACTCAATTAATGAAATCAACAAATACATGTGGCACTCCGAGGACTCGAACCCAGGATACTCACATCGAAATTCCACACACTATGCATTACGCTATCAAGACAGTATCATTCAACAATACAAATTCTGTAGGCATGGATCATTAAAAATAAAAAAATTTCTATCTATCTATATACAGTACTCAGGCACACACCCCATAGCTGGGGGTGGCCAACTCGAGACAGAGGAACAACAACAATAACACCGGTAAGTAACTATAGACATACCTTCCTCAGCCACTTCCAGAACCGTATCGACCACTTCCGCCAACATAGCCTTCCACATATCCGCCGGGCCCAGTGTTGTCTTTTCACCCGGGGAGAGCAGCTCGCCGGAAGAGTTGAAATCTATCCCGGGAACCAACTCTTGCAGGTTCTTGAGTTCCGTTTGATACTGCGACTCCAGCTCTTCCAAGGGTAACTGAAGGATAGAGTATTACAGTATGAGAGAGAGAGAGAGAGAGAGAGAGAGAGAGAGAGAGAGAGAGAGAGAGAGAGAGAGAGAGAGAGAGAGAGAGAGAGAATGAGAGAGAGAGAATGAGAGAGAGAATGAGAGAGAGAGAGAGAGAATGAGAGAGAGAGAGAGAGAGACTCCAGCTCTTCCAAGTGTAACTGAAGGATTGAATATTATAGTACTGTACTGTATTAGTAAAAATATAGTGTAATCTTGTAAGAAAGTCAAATATTTTGTGAAAGTCTTCTAGTAACATTTTGTGGCTATTATCCATTGGTATTGGTGAATGGACTTACTGTACAAGTCTCCCTCGATTTACGAATGGGTTACGCTCCTGAAAATCCGATCTTAAATAGAAAAATCATACAACAAACCCTAAAATTAATGGGGTAAATGGGGATGCATTCTCGGACCAGCCAAATCCCAAACATACATACATACATAACATTTTAAAGAGCATAGCTCGTCACATATTTTGACTCTGGTATCCCAAGAATCGTCATTGTCAATGTACAACATGCAGTACTCCTATGTAAAATATTAGGTGGCTGGGTTCTATATATATATAGATATATGCAATTTTGTGGTTTGGGGGGGTGAATTTTGTGACATCACAGGAGTTATAGTGACGTCAGCGTGGTACCGTGAGTACCTATATTTTCACAACAACCACCCTCGAGTTATAGACCAATATCCCTCACCAGTTGTCTTTGTAAATTAATGGAGAAATTGGTCAATACTAGACTCACTTGGTTCCTCCGTCAAAACACTATTCTCACTCCGACCCAATTTGGCTCTCAGAAAGATCGATCTACTCTGGACTCGCTTACATTATTAGAATCTCATATCAAGCGTGGCTTTGAAAGTAAGTCCATCACCGTCGCCGTTTTCTTTGACATCCAGAAGGCATATGATACCACGTGGCAGCGTCCCATCCTGCAACTACTTCATGAGAGTGGTGCCCGTGGCCATCTACCTTTTTTTTATTTCCAACTTTCTTTCTGATCGAACATTCCAGACTCGAGTGGAGGGAATTCTTTCTAATGTCTTTCCACTCGTCAATGGTGTTCCCCAGGGCAGCGTTCTCAGCAGCAAACTTTTTGCCGCGGCCATAAATAAAGTCATTCAACAATTGCTGCCGGAAGTCCATGGCAGCCTGTACGTTGATGATTTTACCATCTATTGCACTGCCCGTACCCTCAGACATGCTCAACGTATACTCAACATCTCCATCCAACGGGTGATCGCCTGGGCATCTTCAGTTGGCTTTCAGTTTTCGGCTGAGAAAACTAAGGCAATAGTCTTCTATCGAGACAAACGCTGGCTCCGTGGCCAGTCAATATCGCTTCGAATGGGACCCTCTCAGATTTCTTTCTATCCCAGTGTTAAATTCTTAGGCGTAATCTTTGACCAACATCTCAACTGGAGAGACCATGTTCAGTATACTAAAGGTAAAGGCCTTCGTGCTCTCAATCTCCTCAGAAAACTATCCCATACCACTTGGGGTGCCAGACGTACCACTATGTTGATGCTCTACAAGGCGGTGGTTCTTTCCATCCTCGACTACGGCTGCCCCATTTATGGGTCTGCCTCTGCTTCCGTTTTGAAGATGTTGGACCCTGTTCATACGCAGGGTATGCGTCTCTGTACTGGAGCTTTCCGTTCCTCCCCAAATACCTCCGTCTTAGCTGAGAGTGGCGAGCCCCGCTCTCCCTCCATCGCGATTTAGTTACTATGCGCCGTGCATTAAAAATTAAACATAGTGACTCTCCCACTAATTCCCTTTTCAGTGATATCTTCATTCCCGATCCGTGTCCATCTTCCCCCTCCTTTCCGATTCGTGCTACAATTCTCCTCAACTCTCTTGACTTTCACATTGCTGTTTCGCCGCCTGTTGTCTCCCCTTCCCCCCCATGGGTTATCTCTCTCCCCAATGTTTGCACTCACCTCTCCTTCCTCTCTAAGAGATATCCTTTTGTCCCTAGCCATCACTGCCAACACGCACTCGAACACATACGTCGTAAAGGCCTCCATTTTGCCATCTTCACTGACGGGTCTAAGACTGACTCTGGGGTGGGCCTCGCTGCTGTGTCCTCTACTAAGCTCCTTCAGTTTTCTCTCCCGCCCCAAGCCTCTATCTTTACTGCTGAACTTTTAGCTATCCAATCTGCTATTGACATTATACGTGACACCCCTCAACAGCCCTTTATAATTTACAGTGACTCTCGTAGCGCTCCGTGCTTATTCGTCCTCCCACGTAATAGTTTTAGCCATAAAACACGCTCTCCACGAGATGAGCCTACGTGGATTCCAGGTCCAGTTATGTTGGATTCCTGCTCACATCGGTGTCCGTGGCAATGAAGACGCCGATGCTGCGGCTAAGAATGCTATTTTAATGATCCCTCGCCAGCCCCACCTTCCGTTATGTGATTGGCTGTCCTTACTCAAGCCTTCTATTCTTTGCACGTGGCAATCTCATTGGGATGCTCTACCCTGCAATAATAAACTCCGTGCAATCAAACTTTCTGTCCGTCCTTGGCCCTCGTCTTCCAGGTCTCACAGGTGTGAGGAAGTTTTACTAACTAGACTTAGGATAGGCCATTCCCGGCTGACTCACGGTTATTTGATGTCCACTCCCCGCACTCCGCCCCCTACCTGCTCCTCCTGTCATTCCGCTCTAACTGTTCGCCACGTCTTTGACTGCCCGTCTGCGTACGGTTTGTTTTGGTACTAAATCATTCACTGACCTTTTATCCGATTCTCCGTCATTTTCCTTCCCCCCTATCGTCCGTTTTTTGCGTCGCCTTAAGCTCCTTTCAGTAATCTGATCCAATCCTTCGGGCCAGACCTATGAGAGTTCCGTATGGAGCTCAGTGGTCTGGTTAATCTGCTCTACATAACTAACTAACTAACTCCAAGGATTCAATCCTAGGATACTCACACCGAAGTTCCGCACATTAGAGAGCTTAACAATAAAATTAGATAGCCATATGGACGAGATGGGTTGGGTTTGAAAAGGATCTGCCCTGTGTGGGCCAGTCAGCTCTCTGCAGACTCCCATTTTCTTATGTTCTTATTAACCATAGAAAAAATAAATAAATAACCAGAATATAAGGAATGAATGGGAGTTGCAGGGTCTGGTAAATGAGTTTGGAACAGTGTGCCAAAAACGGAATTTGAAGGTAAATGCGGGGAAGAGCAAGGTTATGGTCTTCGAAAGGGGTGAAGTCACAGAGTGAGAGGTGAAGCTGAACGGTCAGGCTATGGAGATCGTCAACTCTTTTAAGTATCTGGACAGTGTGTTGAGTAAAGATGGGACTATGGATGAAGAAGTGCGGAAGAGGGTACAACAGGGGAAGAGGGTTGTAGGAATGCTAATAGGGTGGTCAGTATGGAAGTGAAGAAGTCCTTGCATGACAGTGTGGTAATCCCGACACTGACTTACGGAAGCGAAGCATGGACGTTGGCTGAGAGACTCAGACCAAGAGTGAGAGCAGTGGAAATGAATTACTTAAGGAGTGGGTGCGGAGTTACATGGAGGGATAGACAGACTAATGAGGAAGTAAGAAGGAGGTGTGGTGTGGAGGTAGATGTGCTGGAAAGTGTGAAAAGGAACAACTTGAGATGGTTCGGCCATATGGAACGTATGGAAAGCGAGAGAAGGACTAAGAGGGTGTACGAGAGCGAGATGGAGGGACAGAGAGGGAGAGGTAGACCGAATATGAGGTGGAAGGATGGAGTGAGGAAGTACATGAACGAAGGCGGTGCTGGTTGGGGGGAGGGGCGTCGACTGACTGGGGACAGAGGTCCATGGGGGCGGTTCGTTCGTGGCCACCCCTTCGGGGATCACGGCATCAGGCAATAAATAGAATATAAGGAATAATGGCATCACCCATACAGAAGGGGTTAATACATAATTATAATGTAAAACTTGCAAAATAAACAAACTAAAACGTATACAAACATTAAAAAGACAAAATAACTAATCAAAATCGCCATGTGTGGTACCTTGGCAGCAAATGGGTTACTCTTGACAAAGGCCGTCAGCAGTTGGACAGCATTCTTACGGACGACGGAAGACTTATCCTGCAGCCGTCCCAGTACCAGGCTCAACACGTGTTGCTGCCGCCTCAGAGGAACAGCCTTCTCTGTTATCAAGTCACCCCAAATCTGTAGAACCTGGGAATTACATGAATAACTAAATAAATAGACAAAAGAAACAGCCACTAAAGTCTCAACACAAAAAGTAGAAAAACTGAATCACAATCAATGATAAATTACAATTCGTTATGCACAAAAAATAGCAAATACATTTTTAAACAAATTTCTTTTTAACCCTCTCCAAAATTTGTTTTCAGCCCACAACTCGTTCAAAGACAGCTGCAGAGGTTGAAGTAATTAACCTAAAGGTTTCTAAACACCCCTGACAGTCACAAACATTTTAAAGTATCCCTGTAAGGACGCAATCGCGTCCTGTGCGTGAAAGGGCTAAATACTCTAACCATTACACCATCAAGACAGTTTAACCCCTTCTGTACCGGTGACGTATGTTCGTCTTTAATCTAGCTGCATTTAGACAATTTTATGAAGCTTAGGAAGGATACTTAGCAGCTAAAAGGGTTAATTGAGATAGTCTGTAGCCATTTAGTTGGTAGACGTTCTTCTTAAGCTGAATACAATCGCCTAATAGTTGCCAGAATATAATGAAAAGTACATTACCGGTATAGAAGGGGTTAAATGGTGAGTTTGCATAGTGTATAATATATTGAATCCCTTAGCAGCTCATTTCTCGATACTTAATAGAAAAATATGAAATTACTGTGGCTGTGTGTCGTATTAATCCAAAGTTTTCGTAATTAACAACATATTTCGCTACAAAATCTACCTTATAGCTGAGTAACCAAGATAGAAACATGACAATTTACCATCAGCTGGAAAAAAATAGACCATAGTTACCCTGCTGCGGACTAGAGCCTGAGTGTCGTGCAGATGTTCCTCGAGGTGATCCAGGCATTGGTCCCGTAGTTCCCGATTCTTATCCTCCAAAGGCTCCACACTGACCACACGACCCACCACCGACCCCAACACTGACAGTACACACGTCCGCATGAAGTACGCCTGCAAAAAAAAAAAAAAAAAAAAAATATATATATATATATATACATACTGTATTTATGTATGTACAGTATATACTCAGGCCCAATCCCCACTTTTCCTTTTTTTTTGGGGGGGGGGGACTCAAGACAGAGCCCGAATAGGGACAACATAACAGAAAACAATGAACAAACAAAAACAAAATACAAATTATTATGTTCCTTCCAACAACCAACCAATTCACACACATCTAATATGAAGAAAAAAAATACAAATACAAAAATACAAATTCACAAACATCTAATATGAAAACAAATATAAGTGGCAAGCTAAAGATCTTTTCTTTCAGTCATTATTATAAACCTCTTCAGTACCGGTGATGTCTTATGATTTTTTGTCTAGCTATATTTAGATGGTTTTGTGCAGTTTAAGAAGGGTCAGTGGTCGTGAAAAGGGTTAAGGGATATAGTTCAAAGCCTGTTAATTGCTCGAGGTCCTGTTTTAACTGAACAAAATCGTCTAATAGTTGCCAGAGAAAAGTTAAAAGGACGGCACCGGTACAGAAGGGGTTAAAAATTCAAAGGTAATATTATGCTTTACAGCTTTTATAAAGTCCTTGGAAGTGATGAAATGGACAAACCGATGTAATATCATGTATATATTCCAGCCCAGCTTCTTAACGTTGTTTCCACATAGCGATTTTGATAATTTAATTTGACTTTATATTGTCCTTGTCCCAATTTTGGTTTGTTTAGTTTGCAAGTTTTACATTTTAATATTAATTCCAGTCTTAAATTAAGGGGAGGCAGACAGTTTTTTTTTTTTTTTTTTTTTGGTCTATTAATTCACATATTCCTTAGTTAGAAAAACACCCCTAATTCCCCCCCCAAATTGACAGTAAATTGTCACATCTATTCCTTGATGACTCTTCCCAAAATGGTAGAAATATTAGCTCGATTACTCTAGTTGTTTTTGAGAGGCTAGAGGTCATGATTTCTCGCCTACTTACAGCGAATAGACTAGTTTGGGGCACTTGTCTACAATATAGTTGCCGCCTATTACACCTGGTACCTACGTCTTCATGGAGAAAGTTGATGAGGAGACTGAGCGACGGCATTACTAGTTTGGGGCACTTGTCGGCTACTTCACTCAGGAACTGGGAGAAGTTACGAAGGCCGGACGTATCCTTCATGAGATCCCGCAAGTCCACTTTGGCTATCTCTCGAATCATCTCGGAGACAACTGAAGTTATGCCAAAGTTCTCTGTGAGGATAACAACACCTTGGACGGCTGGGGTAACCATGTGCTGGAAATGTTGAAGAAGCTGGGGAGAACAAAATACAATTATTAAAACAAATGCTATTATTATTATTATGTCAGACACTTTCAAAATTTATATCTTACTATGCTGGTATTAACTCTGTTGCGCCATCGTGTCCCGAGTTACTTTTGCCTTGGCGTCCTTAAGCCCTGCACGAAATTTGTTAAACCACATGAAAGATGCCATGGCGTCCATTTAGGACTCAATATAGGCCTATCTGGTCTACTAGTCCGTGTATTTACCTATTTGTAGTTTACAGGAATTGAGCAATGCTCGTGTTGTCCTGTCTTAGTTACTTTATAATCAATCCATTTTACTTATACAAGTATCGTAATGGATATTCCAAATTCCCATTATTTTGGACTAACATATCATAGCTTATGTTGTCCTATTTCCATATTTACTTTTATCCAACCTAGATTTGAACAAGTTAACCCTTGGGATCCGGGGGGCCTCATATGAAGTTTGGTATTTTCAAACTTCATAATTCGGTAGCTACTGATTGAGACCACCTAGAGCAGTCAATTTTTTTGCAAATTGTAGAACGTTTTCTTGTCTGTAGACTGCCGTTGAGATGACATCGCTACGTTGCGTGGTTGCCGAGTTCTGATGATTATATCGGCGACTCTTTAGCCGCGCATTTTGCCTCATATGAGGCCTCCCGGATTCCAAGTGTTAATGTTCTTCGCTTGCACCACCTCCTCCTCCAAGTTGTTCCAAGTCTCTATACTTCTATATGGGAAGCTGAATTTCTTTGTGTCCTTATGACATATGCCCTTCCTCAGTTTAAACTTGTGTCCTCTTGTCCTTCCATCATCCCTCAACAATAGATCTTCCCTATCTACTCGTTCCAAACTTTTTACTCCCTTGAACATCGTTATTAAGTCTCCTCGTTCCCTTCTCACTTTCAAGGTAGGCAGTTGTAGTGTATTAAGTCTTTCCTCATATGTCAACTCCTTCAATCTTGGGATCATCTTCGTTGCTATCCTTTGGACTTTCTCTAATTTGTTTATGTGTTTTTTCAAATGTGGTGACCATATCACTGCTGCATATTCTAATCTTGGTCTTATCATACAGTATGTGTGGAGGTACAGATACCTCCACACATGGACTAGTATGTATGAGTACATACATACTAGTCCATGAGTACATACATACTAGTCCATACATATGTGGAGGTATCTGGCAAAAATTCATAGCTGGGTTCAAGGAATTAGTCAAATTGGGAAGTTCAGGACGTTCTGGTAAATTTGACTAAATTCTGTATGAATAAAGAAACTACAATAAATATTAAAGTTTTCTATTTAAGCATGTTTGCAATTTGACAAGATATTAACAATAGTACAAAATACATATACTGTAGCACTCACTAACGATAGTGCTATCGGGTAAGTATCCTTTTGCAAGTTTCACATTTTAACTATCCATCCATCCATATGCTCAGGCCCAATCCCCACTTTTCACTATGAAAAATATCTATATTGGTAAAGTAATAAGTAACACCCCAATCTTAACATTAATAAATAATAATAATAATAATAATAATAAGCATGTTACTTATTTCTCATAAGCGCCAATTTTTCCGAAGAATTCACTAGCGCTCGGAAAGAGAAAGAAAAAAGAACAAAATCAATGCATCAAAAGAAGGCTTACATACAACACACATTTAACAATCACTAGCAGTGGCAAAATAGCCTAAACTCTATAGCCATCTGTCATGACACCTCTCTCAAGATCATAGCTTCTCTCAAAGAGAAAAGTCTTAAGTTGTCTCTTGAAGCATTCAACAGAACTCAGTTGTCTCATGGACAGCGGCAACCTGTTATACAACCTCGGAGCCATGTAGGAGAATGACCTCTCAAAGAAAGAAACTGCTGGAAAGCCCTTGGTTCATCAAGATGAAAAGGGTCATTGTCATGACGCACAACTACACCATGGTGTGCCGGTGGGCGCCTGAGCAGCTCCACAAGGTACCTAGGCTCACCAAATTTGAGAACCTTAAGTCACCAAACACAACTTAAATTCTATTCTTGCTCTTACTGGCAGCCAGTGCAGTTCTATGTGAAGAGATGTAGTAGGAGTTCTAGGTGGAACACCAAAAATGAGTCTTGCGGCCCTGTTAAGAACAGACTGAACTTTCTCTAAAATATAATTTGGAAGACCCACCAACAGGGCATTGCAATAATCAACACGAGAGAAGACCAATGAGTGAACCAACGTCTGGTTATAAACGGCTTCACCAAATAGAGATTTCTGATGTGCAAGTAACAACTTTTAACTATCTGGTTTACATGCTCTTTGAAATCTAATCGGGAGTTCACATATACACCCAGATTTCGAACAGAGTTGGCCGGTCGCAGCTGAGATCCACCCACATTGATGGAGAGGGCACCTACCATATCATCAGCTCTTCTATTTCCTCGGATGATGAGAATATCAATTTTACCATCATTTAGTTTAAGTTTTCTCGCTCTCATCCACTTCTTGATATCAGACATCAACAATTCCATCTTACTCCGTATATCAACTATATTTGTGATTCTCACATAAATCTGGGTGTCATCTGCATAAAAGTGAAAGGTGACATTATGTGCACAAAGCAGAAGAGACAAACTGCTGATATAAATTATAAATAGGATAGGACCTAAAACTGATCCCTGCGGAACACCATACTGCAGGGGTGTCGAGTCCGAGATCATTTGATTTACCATCACACTCTGGGATCTACCTGACAAGTACGACCCAAGAAGCAAGAGAGCGGAGTCACGCACACCACAATCATAAAGATCACTCAATAACAACTCGTGATCCACTGTGTCAAAGGCTGCAGAGAGATCAAGCAAGACCAATAGTGAGGCCACACCATTGCAAATGTTCTCAACTAGATCATGATGTACTCTAATCAATGCTGTTTCAGTTGAATGATGCTGTCGGTAAGCAGACTGAAAAATTGGGATAGTTTCATTCTGCTGAAGTAGTGGTTGTAATTGGTCAAGTATTGCACGCTCTAATATCTTTGATATGAAGGACAGGTTGGAGACAGGACGATAGTTCAACATGTTCTCAACATCAAGTCCGGGTTTCTTTAGAGTAGGTCGGAGTAGTGCATGCTTTTCAGAATGTGGGAAACTACCTTCAGAGAAGCACTTATTAATTATTTTGGAAATAAACTCAACTGTGTGATCATAGACTCTTGGTAGCTTGGAAACATTCATGGGATCCAACGGGCAAAATGTTTTATTGAGGTTTCTTATGTAGGACGAGATCATGTCCACCTCTACTGAGTGAAAGGATGAGAGGACATTATTAGGAATGTGTCGGGGTTGGAGTACAACTGAAAGTTCTTCACCAACAGAAGCATCATCCAGTTCCTGTCTTATGCGAGTTATCTTGCCAGCAAAAAATGCCACAAAGTTGGCAGCCAACTCGGCATCGGGTACAGAAGGTCTTAAGCTGACTCTTGTTTTTCCAAGTAAACTGTTTACAATTGATGCCAACCTCCTCTGGTCATTACCACATGAGTCAACTTTTCCCTGATAATACACTTTCTTTTCATCTTTGATTGTGTGGACCACGGCTCTTCTGGCTGACAGATATTGCAACCATGTAGAGTCTGTTTTATTTTTCCGCCATTCACGTTCAGCTCTTCTACGCGCTCTTCTAAGAAATTTAACTCGAGTGCTATACCAGGGTGAATCATCTCGTACTATGATTTTCTTCTCTGCTTCTGGACAGTGATGATCGAACACTAATTTAAGTGCAATTCCATGTACCTCCACCAGCTCATCTGAAGTAAGGTTGGAAGTATCAATACTTCCCAAGTACTGTTTTACTTCACTGCTAGCCAAATTTTGGTCTGTATTTTTATAATTTCTAAATCTGATTACTTTTTCATGTGTGAGTGGCTTAGGGAAATCAAAGCATGATCAGAGGTATTAGGGTCAGCATTCTCAACATCAACATCCAGAACACCACCACAACCCACAGGAGAGAAAACCAAGTCAAGGGTGTGTCCTAAGATATGAGTTGGGTGGGACACATGGTTTACAAAATTGTTCTGATCAGTCAACTCAAGGAACTCAGGAGAGAATGGCTTCAGATGAGGGCTGTCAACCCAGTAATTAAAATCTCCACATATCAAAAGTCTTCCGGTTTTAGCAGAAAATTCCTCGAGAAACTGCCCAAACTCTTCCATTAAACCCCCATCTGTGCCACGATGGCCAGGCCTATAGACAACTGCCATTCTTAGAATTTGTTGATGGAGTTTTATTTCCACTTCCAACAGTTCATAATAAAGAGGGGCTAGGTTATGGCTTATTTGCAAGATATTCACCAGAGATGTGGAGTAGACAACTGCCACTCCACCACCCGGATGATCTCCCCTAGGCCTAGGAACATTTATTATGGAATGGGTTTTAGGCAATGCCGCCTGGATAATATTCAGATCTGACTCGAACAACCAGGTCTCAGTGAGGCATAATACATCAAGGTTACGTTCATCCAAGATCTCGCAAATATGATCCATTCTGTTACGCAAGGAACGAACATTCAACAGACCCAGTTTCAACCGGCTCCCGTGTGCATTTTTCAGTTTTTTTAACCTACAAAATTGGTGTTTTCAATAACTTTATTTCTCTGAGCTGTCATTAGAGGACAATTTCTACTTGAGGCGAAATGATTTGGCGGCTCCGTAACTGATGTGGAGCTCATACAATTTATACATTTGGGGGAAGTCTTGTTGGTGCAGTCTTTTGAGTTATGAGTACCGGCACAGAAGTTGCATTTTGGATCCTAATTTTTCCGATAACACCTGTCACTGGTATGGCCAAAGCCCTGGCAATGGTAACATTGTGTTACCCAGAAGCGATCGTATGCATGACATCTCACAAGTCCAACATACACAGAATTGCCATCATCCACAATGGAAGAGCGTATTTCAGGTGACATTTTTACTACCGCAGTCTTTGTGTGTGCATCACTCTTTTGCTTGGTGAATAGCAAATTCATAGCTAAGCCATCGTCGACCAGGGACTTTATTCTTGGGTTCTTGTTGAGGATGCTGGGAATGATCTCATTATCCTCAGCGTCATTAGCAATGCCTACCAGAGTCATTTTTGGCATCATCTTCTTTGGTTCGGAGACACTGAAGGCACTGTCCACCCCCAAACACTGATTGATGGCCCTTCCTGCATCTTCTTTGGCTTTCTTGGATGGAAGTCGTACCACCAGTACACCTGAATCAGTTCTAGTTAACTTGTTAACCGGAACCGAAGCCAAAGCAGTCTCGATTGCCTTTGTATCTGGTGGGCTTACTGGCTCGGAGGATCGGTCGTTTGGCTTCACTACCAGGACCTGATGGTCCCAGACAGTTTTTTCTTTCCACCATCTACCACCTCTGTGGTGCGTTTGGTCGGCTCCTTTTTGGTCTCTTCAAATGTTTGCTGAACTATCTTGGCAAACAAGGGAATGTCGGGGGCAACAACTTTAGTCTCAAGGATATCCATTCTGTTACCAATACTCTCTATCTCCACGGCCACCGCAGCAAGGGCACCCTTCACTTAGTTTACAATGGCAGTCTTCACTTCACCAACTAGGGCAGCCGTCAGGTCATCCAAGGTCTGCTCACTAATTGCTGCGTCCTTTGCAGCCAGGGGGGTGGTATCGCAAACAGTGCAATGCCATTTAAATCCAGGTTTCTTCTTTGCAAGTACTCTGAGGTCCTCATCATCAACATTTATACAGTTAATCATCAATTACAAACCCCAATGTACTTGAATAAACTAATGAAAGCATATGGTCCTCCCGGGATTCGAACTCGGGACACCACACCCAGAACATAAGCATCTAAACCATTACACCACTAACACAGTTAATTATAATGTAAAACTTGCAAAATAAACAAACCAAACCAGGGACGACACAATATAAAGGCAAAAGGACTTATCAAAATCCGAGAAAGAATCAAAACGCACCTGCATCATTTTAAGGGAGCACCCCAGCCCATGGTTAAACTTCTTGACCAGGGTTCCGATGATCTGGAAGACCGAGTCCCGCGTGAGTTTGGTGCGCACTAAACTGATGCTCGGAGTCTCCAGGATCTTGTAGCAGCAGTTGGCGATCAAGCTGGGGGAATATTTATTAATTAAAATATAAAATGTGTGTGAATTTGTATATTGTTTTTGTGTGTTCATTGTTTTCTGTTATGTCTTGGTTTGTTTATTTTGCAAGTTTTACAATATAATGTTGTCCCTATTCAGGCTCTGTCTTGAGTCGGCCACCCCCGACATGCAGTCTTCTAGGATGTGTCCAATGGTATGGGGTGCTGTGTTCCCGGACAGGTGTCGTCGACGGAGACATCCAGTCTCTTCTGATAGCTCAGAAGAGCTGGATGGTGCCCACATCTCAGCCTGGCCAGGTGGACTCTGTCCTCGCGAGGAAAGGAGGATTCAGAAGGATGGATTTTGGGAGGTCGTGCCTGCAGCTGCATGTTGTCTATGAGTGATTGGATGGAACAGCGAGAGATATGAGTATACTGTACTGTATATATATAGTAATGAATATTATAGTAATACATACAAGTTTAAAGACCATTTTGTCCACAGAGAAAGCGGTTACAGTCTCACGTCCCAACTGCCATAAATTCTTCCTAAACAGAGTAAAATCCTTCTACTGAGAGCCAGAATACAGGTCTCCTTCGATTTACGAATGAGTTACGTTCCTGGAAACCCGATCTTAAATTAAAAGTCATACATCGAACCCTAAAATTAATGGGTTAAATGGGGATGCGTTCTCGGACCAGCGAAAACCCAAACCCAAACACCTAAAATAATGTAAATCGGGGCATCGGACAGTGAGGTAGAACTGTAACGAAAAATCACCTCACCCATACTGATAAGGGTAAATTGCAAAATATAATGATAGGAATACAACATTTATTTATTATTTTTGGCTAGACGCCGTAATCCCTGTGAAGGGGTGGCCATGGAGATTAGGCATTTGTCACGAAATGCTAGGTCAAGTTGCCCGGGCTTGACATTGACCAATAACATTTTGACCGAGCGGGTTTGAATAGAGGAATGAATTAAAATGTAAAACTTGCAAACTAAACAAACCAAAACTGGGACAAAGACAATACAAAGGCAAAACAAATTATCAAAATCGGTATGTGGAAACAACGCTTACTAAAACAAAAATTTATGAAATAAAAGAACCCAATCCATCACATAGGGTGTACATTACTACATGAGCAATTTAATCCGTTTCCATTTTGACAGAGCGGGTTTGACTTCCCGACCCTTTACTGACTATGTCGTGGCTCGTGAATATAACATACTTAACATAATCCTCCTCCATTATGGGAGGGTCCCAGATGCGTTGTAGTGGATGTTGTAGTAATGAAAACAGCTGCAGCAACATACGGTTCCTCTCTTCCTCCCAGTCATGCTCATCTTCAGACGCCTTAGTTTTCTTTCGACCCTGAAATAATAAAATATTTATTAATTCAAATTTTTTCACAAACCAATTTTACTTCTTAACTCTATCTATCTATTGCCTGACGCTGTGATCCCCGAAGGATGGCCACGAATGAACCGCCCCATGCACTTCTGTCTCCAGCAATTAATGAAAATCAACAAATACATGTGGCACTCCAAGGACTCGAACCTAGGATACTCACACCGAAATTCCGTGCATTATAATACAAATAATAACAACAATAATAATAATAATATATTTATCTATCTATATAATGTGGCACATACCCTATTATATTTTTTATTTTATAATTATTGGGGGTGGCCGACTCGAGACAGAGCTCGAACAGGGATAACACAACACACCACAACAAAAAACAAAATCACACGCATTTAGGTCGTCCAGAAGAAATAATAATAATAATAATAATAATAATAATAAAAATAATAAAAATTTAATAATAATAATGGAAAAGGACGTTAAACCATTGTATTGAAAGCCTGTTTGAATGGTTTGGAGTTAGTTTATTTCATAATATTGCTTAGCTCACTGGGTGGATGGGACTCATTAGCCTTGGACGGCAAGCTGTCTAAAGCCGGTATCACACGAGCGCTTTTTCACTCCACTTATCCTCAACACTGGTCTGGCAGCTTATGAGGTCACCATTTAAAATATTTCTTTTGCCTAAATTCATATATTATCAGTCTAGTTTCCGATACCAGTGCAAAATATTCCAGAAATGTTGCCAGAAAAATGTTGACTATAAAATCTCTCGTGTAATACCGGCTTTTAAGAAAGTAAAACTTATACAAATCCGTACTGCTTACCTAAGGGTGAAGCAGGTTAGTGGATGGACTAGCCGCACACAACTGCAGACAAATATTGCTAAAAAGATACATAGAAGGCCTCGGAATCTGACGGGGTCTAAGTTGAGTGGTCAATCCTGGAAGTCCTTCAATAAACGGGCATGGGTTGTCCTCACAGGGTATGGGTCCGCTTGGGGGCGGTCATAAAATCCCCAAACTAATGGAACCAACATCTTAAAATTTCAAAACTAGTGGGGCTAAACATTAAGGAGTAGGGGGTCCAGAAAAACGGCCTGTCTCCCCTTCAATGTTTACCTTGCCAACTTGGAGTGTATCTGTTGTAGGTTTGTTGTGGCTGTTCTCAAAGGTTTCCATGAAGTTACACGCCAAGTAGGTGGTCATCTTGAGAACATTGAGCCAGTTGTGTTTGTCTCTCTTGTTCAGGTCCCCGGCGTCTATCTTTAACGCCAGTTCGGACACCAGCTTGGCCATTGCTGTTAAATTAAAATATAAAACGGCAAGAATGTAGTTACCGGGTGTACCGCCCGTCTTGTTTACACTACGCGGACGCTCACCATCATGTTCCCGTCTATTTTGACTGCCTTTGGATACAAAAATACATTACCCTAACCAAACAACCTAACCTAACCTAATCTAGTATTATAGATTTATAAGTATTTATTTTATTATAAGTATTTATAGATGATTTATGTTGTATGTCAGTAGTGGTACACCCGGTAACTACATCCATCCCTATAAAACTTGCAAACTAAACAAACCAAAACTGGGACAAAGACCATATAAAGTCTATGCTAACTCTTCAATGCGTTCTTGCCACGTAATAATTTTGATTAGTTCTTTGGT
This sequence comes from Paralithodes platypus, assembly GCA_032716605.1. Classification (NCBI taxonomy): domain Eukaryota; kingdom Metazoa; phylum Arthropoda; class Malacostraca; order Decapoda; family Lithodidae; genus Paralithodes; species Paralithodes platypus. Next base: position 41,839,616 of record CM064507.1, read on the forward strand.
CTTTATATTGTACAGTACCTGTTTTGGTTTGGTTGTTTGTTTTGCAAGTTTCACATATTAATTAATTATCAACTACAAAAAACATGACTTACATTGAAAAATCTATTTCCACATAGCAATTTTGATAAGTTCTTTTGCATTTATCTTTTGTCGTCCCAGTTTTGGTTTGTTTATTTTACAAGTTTTACATTATAATAATAGAAAAGTTACCGATACTGTACTCCCATCAAACAGAACAAAATTATATAAAACATAAAATAGAGATACCTGTAATACTATAATTATAATAGGGAAGGATGTAGTTGTTGTTGTTGTTGTTCCCCAAGCTGCCTGGCCGAACAGCCCCAAGCAATTCCAAGGCCATAACCGAGCGCCCCCACAGAACCCTCTCTGCCGACCACAATAAAGCCTGGGTGACCGAAGCCACTCCACGGCGGGGAGCTGAGGAGGGTGCGGAAACGCCCGGGAAACCAAAGCCCCACCCAGGGCCCTGTGCCCCTCAGCAATTATGAAGAGAAAGTTGAGGGGCAAGGGAAAAATGTGACGCTTTGGCTTCCACTCTTGGTAGATTGGGAGGTCAATCCACGGAAAAGACGCCGTCACTTGAGATCTAGAAAATATATAAGTTAAAGGAACAGTCAGAGTAAGCTATGGGTATGGCAGAGATCGCTCAGTTCTCACTCTGATAGACCAGCCCATCACCACGGAAGGATGTAGTTACCGGGTGTACCACTACCGACATACAACATAAATCATCTATAAATACTTATAATAAAATAAATACTTATAAATCTATAATACTAGGTTAGGTTGTTTGGTTTGGGTAATGTATTTTTGTATCCAAAGGCAGTCAAAATAGACGGGAACATGATGGGGTACACCCGGTAACTACATTCTTGCCTTACAATATGGCACACAGCAATAAAATAAAATAAATAAATAATACCTTTCAGCAGAAGACCCCATGCCTTGTTCTTGGCCTCCTCATCAACAGCCGCAAAATTTACCAGCAAGCTGTAAAAGGTGTTGAAGTGCTGTTCCTTCAAGATGAATTCTGGTCCAGCTTGTTTAAATGCAACCTGGGCCTCTGGAAAAAACAAAAATAGATTGTTTTGCATTACAGGGTGTCAACTGGAGCAATTTTGTTTGAAGACTGGAATGAATATGAGAGGGAATACAATAAAAAATAACAGGAAATAGCATAGTTTTGGCCTTCTTATAACTTCCAAAGACATAATTTGAACTTACCTTTTGATACGTTCGCCGCTCTTCTAGCGGCACCAAGGAGCGCGACGCCCCTCGTTATGGGTGATGATTTGGTGCAGTAGACTGTTTGAAGCGACAGCTCGCTCCCTTGCGAGGATGGGCTCGTCTGGCACTTTTTGCAGTTCGACATCTAGGGCTCTCTTGAAGTTGTCTAACGAGATGTCCCTCATGTCTCTTACTCGCCGTGGGAGTTTGTTGAAGAGACGTGGGCCTCTGTGTGATAACCAGCCCTCTCGCAGAGAGCCCATAGCACCCCTGTTATTCATCCGGGGGATTTCGCATTCACAAATTCGCAACTATGAACCATAATTGTATGATACTCGGCTTTTGTTTGACACCCTGAACGTATCGATGTCAGACGTCATGATCCCCAAAGGGGTGGACATGAATGAATCACCCCTATGCACCTCTGTTCCCCTATCAGCCGGTGGCCCTCCTCCCAACAAACACTGCTTTCACACATATACAGTACTTCTCAACTCCATCCTTCCACTTCACTCTCTTAATCATTCTCCCGCTTCACATACGTTCCACATAGCCGAACCATCTCAATGTGTTCCTTCTCACACGTAATCAATTAACCCTATTTGGTCCGACAGGTGCCCCAGTGGCTTTTAGACATCTGTAATGTATGTACAATATTAGTGGTGGGCTGGATCTATCAGAGTGAGGGTTGATGTCCTACTACCCATAGCCAGTTCTGACTTTACCCTTTTCATCATTCTTATTTCTAACTTTTTTCCTGAGAGTGGTGAAGGCAGCGGGGCCATAATGGTGTGCCCCATGGTTCCCTAGTGTCTTACTCTCACAGCCCACTGGCACAAGTCGGCCTTTCTCTCTCTGACGTAGGGATGCGGCGACCCCACCGCCCGCCTCCTTGGTGGTGCAATCAGCTTCAGGAGCAGTGAACCACTGGTTCCTATCTTCAGAAAATTCCTGTGCTTGGTATGGGGTAAATAAAATAGCAAAACAGTGGTGGAACTGCCATCCGGGTGGGGGACTGGTCCTTCAGTGCTAAGTGTCATAATCCACTTAGTGGAAATGGCAGTTTCTGCCATGGCCATCCCTTTTGGGGCACTTCCTCTGAAAGCCAGGCGTCAGATTGATGATGATAATGTAATGAATGTACTGTATATGCATAACTTAACCCTCTCACCACGGAAGGGCTCTTGAACGCCCATAAAAAAGCATATAACAGGTACTCGGAAGGGCTCTTGAACGCCCAGTCGAAAGCCTGTGAGCTTCGTGTGCGAGGCGTCGGTCCGACGCATGTAAACAACAGCCGGCTGGACCTACGCCCCGCATCTCCGGCCACAAGAAGGAGAGCGTCGCTTGTTCGTGTGTGCCTGTATGTTGTTGTTAAGTATCGAAAAGTAGTGTAAAGTGGCTGTTTTGGCCATAAAGTTATCTCCAATGAAATCATCATCACAACTCAACCAGTTGACTTAGAGAGCTCTACTTAATGCCATTCTACAGGTAAATAACACAGCTACGCTTGGGGATGCGCGGGAATGCGGGAAGCAGTCAGATTAACAAATATACGGTAGCCTAGCCTAGACGTTTTTCGGCCAAAACACCCGGGTTTCGAGGAATATATATATAATACATAGCCGGGGCTGGAGGGTTAAAGTATGTTATCTTATGTTGCGGTAGGCTAACTATGGAATATCAAATCTCTAGATTTGACCGAATTACATATCACATTGAGCACAGGAACTCTTCACTTAAAGTCGCAAAGTTATTTTAGTATTAGGTCTACACTGTTGTTGTCAGCAGGCCTCGAGTTGTACTTGTAACTGTCTTGGTGGTGTAATGGTTCTATCTATCTATCTATTGCCTGACGCCGTGATCCCCGAAGGGGTGGCCACGAACGAACTGCCCCCATGAACCTCTGTCCCCAGTCAGTCGATGCCCCTCCCCCCAACCAGCACCGCCTTCGTTCATGTACTTCCTCACTCCATCCTTCCACCTCTCTTTCGGTCTACCTCTCCCTCTCTATCCCTCCACCTCGCTCTCATACACCCTCTTAGTCATTCTCTCGCTTTCCATACGTTCCATATGGCCGAACCATCTCAAGTTGTTCCTTTTCACACTTTCCAGCACATCTACCTCCACACCACACCTCCTTCTTACTTCCTCATTAGTCTGTCTATCCCTCCATGTAACTCCGCATGCACTCCTTAAGTAATTCATTTCCACTGCTCTCACTCTTGGTGTAATGGTTAAGGTGTCTAAAAAATTTGTGTGTGATAACCCAGGTTCTAATCCTGGATTCCTGGTGGATCACATAATTATATGCTTTCATTAATTTCATTGGAAGTGTTTGGTGTTGTGGTGAAATTAATAAAAAATAGATTAAATATAAATTTGTATTATTATTTTATTTAATTATCCCAGAGCAATATTTGTTGAAGATTTGAATGAATATGAGAAGGAATACAAGAAAACTAATATGGAATAGCATTGTTTCGGTTATTTTATCACTTCCCAAGGCATAATTTTAACTATAGGCCTAAACCACAATTTGTTTACTTACATATAGCCTACAATAATTATTATGTTCTCTCCACTAACCAACTTTACTCCTAAACTCGATTAATGAAATTAACAAACACATGTGGCAGTCCGGGGATTCGAACCTAGGATGCTCACACCGAAAATCAACACACTTATAAATTGCACCACGAAGACTAAAATTATTGGACTTGGCTTTCGTTTGACACCCTAAGTTGTAGCCAATTTACAAGGGGGTAGGGTCAACTCGGCCCATCCCCATCTCGGCCCAGCCACAAACAACTCTGCCCACGCAGTTTAGAAAGAACGTCTACCTATTAAAAATTAAGTTATAATGGCTACACCACTGAGCTATCATATAATTATAATGCAATGATGATGAAAGTTTCGGATGTAGCCAATCATCTTTTTATCGGTACCATCATTTCATCACGCTTGAGGATTGGCGGGAACATAGCCTATATTATATATTATTTTTCTTCTTCTCTCGTCTCGTAAATTTAACCCCTTCATAATTTAAATGTATAGGCCCATGTGATAATTTGAGAGATAATTGTGATAGTTTTTACCCATTTAAATCCAACAGATCTTTCTGAATCGAAAGAGATTGAATATTAATTGAACCAATAACTATTTGAAGCTTTATATTTTCTGGCTCGCATTAGACGTTATAAATAACTTAAGAACGATGTGTGGGAATTAAAAGAATAAAAACTATCAATTATCTCACAAATTATCACAAATACATCTCGATTCTCAAGGGGTTAAACTTAGAGACGAGAAAAGAAAAAAAATCCCGTCAGTCCAGTAATGGTCTTTCAGTTTAATGTTATTTTAATACCACAAATTTTGTTGATATATTTGAAGATAAATAATGAATCTATATGCTCTAAAGATCATAAGAAAATTTGTTTTAACCCTCGGCAAAACCTAATAAAAAAGTATGGTACAGTACTAAAATTTCTTTTTTGTAACAAGGTTGTCAATACGGTACTTTCAGTCATCGATAGCTCTAAAGATCATATGAAAATGTGTTAAACCCTCGGAAAAACTTAATATAAAAGTATGGTACTAAAATTTAATTTTCGTAACAAGGTTGTCAATACGGTATATACTTTCCCGTTATCAATGTACAATCAAGCTGAAGATTGCAGAGTAAACACCATAGACTTCATCGACTTTTCTTTCACCTTCGTATAATCGACAGCCAATTTTTTATTTTTTTTTATTAGGGGATTAGTACTCAACCAGCGGGGGGGTGGGGGCGGCATCCCCCACCCATAATACTAGGTTAGGTTAGGTTAGGTAAGGTTGTTAGGTTAGGCTAATGTCCTTTCAAATCACTATAGAGGGGCTGTCTCAATATCGATCGATAGGCCTAATGGGGAAAATAGGTTTTCCCGAGATTTCTAATTAATTACAAACACTATATATTGATGTAAATGACCAATTTTGTTTATAAAAAACACTCGGGAAAATTCGTGGTATTAAAATAAAAAAATTCCGGTCTTTCTTAATGAATGAAAGAGCGATTGAGTTAGTTTCTGGTGAACTGTAGTCTGTCAGTGAAGCAGATTGTTGTAGATTTTGAAGCATCTCAAACACTTCGCATCCGAGGAAATACCGGTAGTAGGCTAGTAAGTAGCTACGAGGTGCCGTTGTGATTACTTATCCCTCAATATCTTCACCTTCGCCCTTAGACATCAACAAGAACAAGATCTCGAACACTTTTGATAGATTGATACTTGATAGATAAAAGGTTTTATATGGTGGGCCGAGTTGGTATTACTGAATGAGAAGAGTTGACAATCACGTGGGCCAAGTTGACATTCACGTGGGCCGAGCTGGCCGTTAACCCTTACAAGTACAGTAGTTACGGTAGTATCTATTATATCATCAACAAACTTGCTTCAAATATCTTACCCTGAATTTTGGTGGGAATTTCTCGGGCAATTGAAATATTTGTGACCACATATTGCCGTGTTGATGTTGATTCTTGCAGGGCATCAAGACTCAAAGGTATGATGAAGTCAAACACTTCCATCTGAAATACAAAATAAACAGTCACAATCTATAGGCCTAGGCTAGTTGGGTGTGGCCCGTGAGGGCAAGTAGTCACGGTGTATAGCAGATTAGCCATATAGGGATTTGGGACAGTAGCCCAAGGTTAAGGCTTTATAGCCTAGTGGGTAAAATTGTAGAGAAAGATAGCCTAGGCCTATAGGCCTAGTATCCGGGCGTAGCCTACAGTCGTCATGTTTACATAGGCCGTGCGCTTCCGGGTAAGTTTCTGTCTATTTTGACGGCTATTTTTTTCTGATATTTGCATCCTACTGGGTAACTGGGTACTGGCAATAGGCCTATGCTATATATGATGGGGGAGGGGGGGAGTGAGGGCATCCATTATTGTAGCCTATGATTTGTATCCCACGGCAGTCAAAATAGACGGGAACATGATCGCGTGTGTCCGCGTAGTGTAAACAAGGCGGGTGGTACACCCGAAAACATCCTTGCCAAATTGTACTAGGCTAACCTACAGTTACCCACTCAGTACTCAGTAGCAGGCCTAGTAATTTTTAGGGTGGCAGTCCTAGCCTAACTCACCAAGGCTACGAATCGGCTGCACAGCAGGGATATAATTTAAACTAGCCTACATATTAATTATTAGCCTAATAGCCTAAGCCTAGGCTAATTCTATTCCGAAAGTTTGGGCTGAAAATAATCATTAACGGCTAGGCATAGCCTAACGCCACACATTTTTCTGTTTTTGACTGTAGGCTAGGCCTAGGTTGTCGCTCACACCCACTTTTGAAATTTTGACATTAGGCCTATAGCCTAGCCTAGGCTACTGTCTAACTGAACCTAAGCATGGGATAATTATGTTTTCCACCACTAAAATGGCTAAATGAGCAATTCAAATAGGCTAAGCTAAATATTAATCAACCTAGACGACCATAGGCCTACCTTTTAACGTGTTCCTGGTCCCAAGCACTGAACAATATTAATGTAGGCTAGCTACCGGTTAATAACCACAGAAATCATGTAGGCCTAGTGTCTATATTACACTTAACACAGTCACACAGCAATTCAAAATCTCATTAGCCTAGGGAACAAATACACAACACATAGGCTAGAGAAGGAAGAACAAGAGGGCACAGAAAGATCTTCAAACAGCGGTCAAAATTAAACATCAGGAAGTTTTCGTTCTGTGAGAGAATAGTAAATTCATGGAATAGTCTATCAGAAAGCATAGTTAACTCAAAATCTGTGGTCGAATTTGAAAGAATATTAGATCATGCCTGAAAAAATCAAGAAAAAAAATATAGGCCTAGGCCTAACCACAAAGCAAAGATAAACACCACTCGCCACCACCGCCACACCAGTAGGCTATACAAGAAGTTGATTTGAACATTAATGAAGAAGAACTGGTGCTACAGGCCTGAGAGGCCTCTACCAGAAGACATCTGTAAGTATCTGTAAGTATAGATTTTGGGGGAACACCTTTCCCGAAATTCCCGCGCTATTTCCATTGTTTGTATACAAAATTCAGTGGCCTTGACCAATGAGAGAGCAGCAATGGCTCGTGGCGTTGACCAATGAGAGAGCAGCAATGGCTCGTGTGTTCGAATTTGATTATAGTTAATCAACTTCCGCATTACCTTCAGAATTAGGACGTTCTCAGCACATAGTCTGTTTTATCTTAGGTATTTGGAAGTTGTTGATAGCTGCATATAGGACTTGTGATGCAGGGATATTTAGTTTTTAAACTGAAACACTGGGCATCGATATCAATCCTCCGTAAAACAGATGACGAGAAACTTCCGCGAGAGTCAACAAATATTTAATAATTTAATGTACAGTTACCCACATGGATTTTGTACACACTTCGTGATTTTATGAATGGAAGGAAACTTAGTATGATTTAATTAGCAGTGTAGTTTAGTGTGGAGTACTTCATTAATTCCTTCAGTATTTGAGCATGCATATATTTGTATTCTGGCTACTATTAGACGATTTTATGCAGCTTAGGAAGAACGTCTACCCATTAAGAAGCTACAAATTATCTCATATTAATCCTTATGGCTACCATACGTCCTTCCTAAGCTTCGTCAATCGTCTAAATGTAGCTGCAATCCAGTACAAAAGACGTCACCGGTACCGAAGGGGTTAATTCCTTCAGTATTTGAAATCGCATGCATTTATCTTTATTCTGGCTAGAACTTGACGATTTTGGTCAGTGTAGGAAAATATTGTGGGAGTTAGAAGGTTAATGGAGATCAGTTTTACTTTGATACTATACCGTATATCTTTTCTAAATCGCATACAATTGTCTACTAGTAGCCAGAATATATCTAAGAAATGCGTCCTGATACTGAGAGGGTTAATATGATAAGTTAATGGGTTTATAGCAAATTATTCTGGTAATTTAACCCTCTGAAGATTATGACGCATGTTGACTGTATATTCTGGTTATCATTAGACGATTGTATACAGCTTAGGAAGGATCTGTGGAAATTATAAGGGTAAAGACTATCTTAATTAACCCAATGACTTCCATATAATAGCGAATTATAGCGAGACACACTGACCTGGGTCACCCAGGCCGATTGTGGCCAACCCAGCCCTTGGCCCTGCCAATACCACCTCTGGTCATGGCCCTGCTCGGTCCCCAGGGCTGACTTTACCCAGGTACACCCAGTCCCGGATGACGCCAATGGCTCGCGAAATCAGCCACATGAGTCAAGATCTATAGATCTTGGGTCATAGATCTTGGGTCGATCAAGGCAGGACCTGGACCAAGACCACCTTGATTACCCAGGTACACCTTGGCCAACAATACTGACGATACCGGAAATGGACTCAAGGCCTGGGTTGCGCCCAAGGTTTATAGATACAGTTCATATTGGACAACGAGTTTTGTCTTGGGAGTGTACACTATAAAACACCAATCTAGATCCTTTTACACTGTCTAGTCCGACGTGTTGTGGGTTATTATATTTTGCTTAATTATTATAGAGGTATTTCCTAGCTTTTGCCATTTTCTAGCAAAGTATTTGTCCCCTTGGATAAAAAAAAACGCTTTCCCAGACATCCTTCAAACTAAATATCCCAGCCCCCTTCAAACTAAATTTTTACATGATTAGCTAGAAAACTGTCCCGGCCGAAGGCTAACTTTCTTAAAAGTTACAGGCTCGCTGTCGCTCGCCCAGAAAAAAATCAACACCTGAATGGGGTGAAGCATAATAATATCACCAAACTAATGGGGCGAAACGTCTTAAACTCTCTAAACTAGTGGAGCGAAGCAGGGAAGCTCCAAAAACCCTCCCCTCGGACCAAATAGGGTTATATCATGTCACACCCAGCCCTTGTACCAGGTTCATGTGTTGGCTACTGTACCGCTGTTGTACATTAGGGGTATGTAAAGAGTAACTGAAGTAGCCATACTACTAGGCCCTTTTAACTCTATTTGTTCCGAGGGGGTCTTTTTAGACCTCCTCTGTTTCGCTCCATTAGTTTGGAGATTAAAAGGAAGATTTCATTAATTTGTTTAGCGATATTAATTAAGATTATTCGCCCCATGCAAGTGTCTATTTTTTCTGGGTAAGCGATAGTGAGCCTGTAACTTATATGAAATTGGCCTTCGTTATCAAAAAATGTATAACTTTAACATGAAGGGAGCCTGTGTGAAACCTTTTTAGTCTGAGTGAAGTCTGGGAAGGCGTTTTTGTTAGCCTAGGGGACAAACTAAAATACATTGCTCGGAAATGGTAAGCAAGCAAAATCCCTAATATTATGCCCGCACTTCCACAGCAAAACAGACTTTCTTCAGTAGCAATATTAATCAACAGAGAAGAACTACATCAGTCACCAAAGGAACAACCGTTACAGGAGGGGCCGTTTTCTATGACGGCGCGGCCATTTTTTCCGACAGAGCGGCGGCGCCTACAAACACCAGGAGGGCCATTCATGATGCCTGGCACCACCACAAGTGCCAGTAGCCCCACCCAGGGCCACACCTCTCTTCCGTTTCGTAAACAAGAAGAAAGTTTTCCCCACACTTTCACCACCGGTGAGTCGGGGGACACCTCGACGACGTATACAGACTAATTACACACATAACAAAGCCACTCCAACAGCTTCCTCTCTCTCCAACACCCCTTCTCCCCTTTCTACACTCTTCAGAAACATAGGAAAAACTAGAATGTAGATACGAGGTGCCGTTGTAAAGGCTTATCCCTCAATAACTTAACCTGACCTGAGGCAGGAAAAAATAAAGTGACTTACCCAAGAGAGAGAACATCGAATAGAACATACCAAAACCCTAACTTGAATAGGCGGGATTCTCACCACCTCGACTCAACGATAATTTCTCTTGAATCACACTCAATGGCAATTTTTCTTGCGTTACTCTTAGCGACCATTGGTACTGAGGCATGTAGCCTACAGCGGAAATACTGTATGTCCTGTACTTTACACACCGATAATTTATCATGTCATGCTCAGCGGCAACCCGCCCTGGGGAAAGTTTAGTGACGGCCTGTCCTAAACAAAACTCGCTGATAATTTATCGCGAGGCCTCCCAGCTGACCAGTGACAAGAGGGAGGAGATGGAGACGGAAGAAGAAGATACCATAGTTACTTCCTTTACCTTTAACTCACCTGTCAAGACCCATTCCCCCATCAGTGCTTTACCTCCTACTCCCGGGAAATAAAAGAATAAGATACCCTAGTAACTTCCTTTACCTTTAAGGGGAGGAAGACCGTTTTTCTGGACCGCCTTCTCCCTAATGATTAGCCCCAGTAGTTTTGTGATTATAAGAACGGGGCGAGGGAACGCGAAAGTGGTCCTGGACCCTAAGAATAGGAACTTTAAAAAAAAAAAATCTTCGTGCTCTGTCTCGAGTCGGCCATCCCCAGCTATAGGGTATGTGCCTGAGTATATACTACTACACTCGGATGCCATAGTCTCAATCATCAATATTTCGTGGACCTCACCTATTTCTATTTACGAAAGTATATATCTGGAAACGAATCTATGAATAACATGTTCTATATATCAACTACAAAACTATATACACTTTTCATTGAATAGCAAGTTCTGCCCAAAAATGCATCTACTGTATATAGCTATAATTGTATAAAGCAAAACATAGCGGGTCCACGAAATCTTATGACTGGGTTAGAGACTATGGTATCCGTGTGTACAATACAATCCCCTACGGCATTAATTATTGTGGGTAATACAATCCCCTACGGCATTAATTATTGTGGGTAATACAATCCCCTACGGCATTAATTATTGTGGGTAATACAATCCCCTACGGCATTAATTATTGTGGGTAATACAATCCCCTACGGCATTAATTATTGTGGGTAATACAATCCCCTACGCCATTAATTATTGTGGGTAATACAATCCCCTACGGCATTAATTATTGTGGGTAATACAATCCCCTACGGCATTAATTATTGTGGGTAATCGAAATTGTGGAGATTTGATAAAACAGCTCGAAAATGCACTTTTTGCAAAATCGGCGGCTACTGTGCCCTAAGATATGGGCCCAAATTAATTTAACTTTATATCAATGGGTTCCCCATGGTGTACCGTACTGTATGTATCCCACATAGGCCTATATTCGAAGTGTAATTGTGCGCATTGGCAATTTGACACAAACAAAGTGATTATCCTTTAATTCAACTCTCTTAGCGAAAAAAGATCCAAGGTTTGGGGTCATTTTGTAATTTTTTTAATTATTCTTCATAAGTTTACTTTTGTGTGCCATTTTCCAGCAATGTATTCTAGTTCGTCCCCTAGGCTAACATAACGCCTGCCCAAACTCCCTTCAAACTAAAAAAATGCCCAGCCAAACCCTTCCAAGCTAAATTTGTACATTGATGACTAAATTACTTAAGGAGTGTATGATAGTGAGGTGGAAGGGCAGAGAGGGAGAGGCAGACCGAGAGTAAAGTAGGGGGATGGAGTTGGGAAGTATATGAGTGAAAGTGGTGTTGGATGGAAGGAGGGGCACTTGGTCGATGTATTACAAAGAGGTATGGAGGTGATTCATTCATGGCCACAACCTTGGGGATCACGGCATCTAGCAATACATAGGTAGATATATAAACTACAGTTGTTGTTGCTCGTTTCACATAAATGTTATTAACAATACAGACTCATAATAAACATACCAAAGCCATTCCAACAGCTTCCTCTATCTACAACACCCCTTCTCTGCTATCTACACTCCCAGCCGTATGTTCCTAGTGTACTGTCTGATGGCGTTAATGGGTTTCGAAGTGTAACATTAGACGATTCTATTCACCTTAGGACGAACCTCTTGGAATAAGACAAGTGATCTGAGTCAATCACCCCTCCAATTCTCACAGATCCTTCCTAGACGAAATAAAACAGTCTTATCAATATAATAGTTGCTGAATAAAATCCGATTGAAAGAGTGAAACAAAAAATCACATCAAATAAATGCCAGAAAAATAAAATCCGATTGAAAGAGTTAAACAAAATATCACATAAAATAGTGGTCAGAAAAGATATTCAGATTGCAAGAGCTAAACAATAGAATCGCAGCTATCCTTCGGCTGCTGTTTACGACGAAGTGCAGGAGTAAGAAGAAGCGACAACATGTAGATACAAAGTTTGGCAAGATAAGTACAGATAACTGCGGTTCTGGCATCCTTCATGGCGTACCAGAAAGGTTTAGCGCCTATGATATCAAAGTGTTGCAGAGGACAAACTACCTCTGCATAGAACATTAGACTCATAGCCCACTGGCAGCTAAAGACACTCAACCCAGAGGCTAAACAGAGGAGCATCATTGGAACACGATACCAAAGCGTTTTAAAGGCAACAAAAGTAATGCCCGAAACAAAAACTAAAGCCTTCGTCATGAACAGGAGAATAAGCCCAGTATTTATGGCATATTTCAATTCTGGGAGACTCTCGATGCCAGTATACTTAGCCAAGATGTTATCAAAGCTCGGCATATCACTCCCAGATAAATGTTTTATCATCGTAAAGACAGAACCGATGAATGTTTCAAACTTGGCCGGGTCTATGTTAACACCAAGGATTTTGTCAACGGGAACGCCACTCTTGACCATCATAATAAGGCCCCCGGTGATGTCCTTGGGAACTTCATGGATAAAAGTCACCTGGAGGTAGATACAGCTACTAAGATCTATAATCCACAATGCAAAAGCCAAAAGGCCAAGCAAGGCGACGAGGACTTTCCGTACAGTCTCCATATGACTTTTGAATCTCACTTCTTTGTTGTCGGTGTGTGAAATCGCGGTTTTACCGTGATACAAGGTTATGTTATCGGAAACAATACTAGATTTTCGGTGGAAGTCCATTCTATGTAGATGTAGCAGGAGTAATAATGTTTTATAACGCAATGAACACTGCTTAGGAATGTTTAAAACTCGCACTTATTAAACGTGACTGATCACTATCACAATAAGAACAAATATGACGATATCTAACAAGAATGTGTAGCATATTGTCTAGTTATCAATGAAAACTAATTAAATCTTTGTATGCTTAATTTGTTTATGAAAAACTGCTTTGATAATTATATTTTATGTTTATTCAACTAAAATATGTCTAATACTATAAAGAAAAGATAAAATGAAGGTTGATACTACACATAAATATTTTACAATATATTTTAGTCACCCAAAATATAAAGTTTTCTATAGTTTAGTTTGAAAGAGAAAATGAGTTTTTAACACCAACTATACTATTAATTGACCAATCATTAATAATAAAAATAATTGCCTACAATATAGTTTCATGTACGTAATTCACATACATATATGCACACACTTACACTAAATTTACACAAATTAACCCTTTCAGTATCGGAGGACACTTTTCCCTCCTATTTTCTGGCAATTTGTTAACGTGTTATGCAAATTAGGAAGAATCTCTAGTATTCTAAGGAATCAAAGGTGTAGGGACTTTCTTAAGGGGAGATCTCCACTTGAGGGATTTTTTTCTTGACCCCTTTCTCCCTCATGTTTAGCCCCATTGCTTTTGATATTATAAAACGTTTGCCCCATTAGTTTAGCGATTTTAAGAACTTTCACCCCATATTAAGACCTTTCGTGCAATTCAGGTGTCTATTTTATCCTGGCGAGCGATAGCGAGCCTGTAATTTAAGAGGAACCGGCCTTTGGCCGGGAAATTTTTCTACCAAAAAATGAACAAATTTATCTTGAAAGGGGGTCAAGGGGGTGACATTTTTAGATTGCTTGAGGAGTAGGAAACAAACTAAAAACCTCCCCTTAACTTATGTACAATGTCAGAGCCAAAGGAGGTACAGATGGCCACATAAGTTGTGTTCCTCTCCGTGATCTTATACATGAAATTATAATGCGCATGATTGAATTACTTACGAGTGTCCTTTCTTAATCAATGGTTAATTCATTTGAAGAGACAACTGATAATTAACCCCTTTACCCCCATTACGTAATTTGCATCATATTCAGGTTACCATTAGACGAATTTCTTTAGTTTGTAATCTAACTATGCGACTCAAATAGGTAAATATGATCTCAATAAACCCTCTTGGTAGCATAGGTCCGTCTTAAAATGCATAAACTCCTCTAATTTTAGCCAGAAGCAAAGGTACAGTCGCGCTAATAAGTGATGTCTCGGCACCAAGTAGGCTATGTGTTGATCAATTATTGGTATCAGCAATATCTAAGCTTGATTTCTTTCATATCGAGTGAAATATACCAACATGTTCCCACACTTACCCACCCTATTCAACATCTGACAGACATTAATACAGCACACAGCGAGACAAATGTAATGACAGGTGGGGCATGACTTAATAGCGCGACCGTACAAAGGCGTCATGGTGCTGAAGGGGTTAAAGGGAGATATCCACCTGGAGGATTTTTTTCTGGATCTCTTTCTCCCTCATGTTTAGCCCCATTGCTTTTGAGATTTTAAGACGTTCACCCCATTAGTTTGGCGATTTTATAGAACCCTCGCCCCATTTCTGTCAATTTTAAGACCATTCGTGCCATTTAGGTGTCGATTTTTTCCTGGCGAGCGATAGCGAGCCTGTAATTTAAGGGGAACCGACCTTCGGCCGGGAAATTTTTCTACCGAAAAATTTACAAATTTATCTTGAAAGGGGGTCAAGGGGGAGTAATTTTAAGCTTGATGGAAGTCTAGGGAATCAACTAAAAACCTCCCCTTTAAAGGAAACCACACTCGCAACTCATTCACGCAATTTTGACTTTCGTACATAAGATTACGACGAGGAACAGAACTTATGTGGGCAACTGTACCGTACACGCTGTTATGCTATGTTACCCATTTCGATATCTCTAATTTAACTTTAATCAATTACGATTGTTCTATATACCGGTACAGTATAAACTAAAATGCTATGGCTCGTTTTTCTGGACCCCTTTCTCCCTCCTGTTTAGCCCCATTAGTTTTGAAATTTTAAGACGTTAGGCCCATTAGTTTGGCGATTTTAACACCTTTAGATCCATTTTGTTGTCAATTTTAAGACCTATCTTGCCAATTTAGGTGTCGATTGTTTTCCTGGAGAGCGATAGCAAGCCTATACTTATAAGAGGAACCGGCCTTCGGCTGGCATATTTTTCTAGCGAAAAATTTACAAATTTATCTTGAGGGGGGTTTAGGGAGTATATTTCTAAATTTGAGGGAGGTCCAGCGAGGAAACTAAATAATACATTAATAAACACTAGCCCCTTTCACGATACACCAAGAAGGTTGTCATCCTTTTATGCTGGCTGGTGGTTGACCATTTGGTTCACAATAAGAAGGAATTATGGGAATTAGAGGGTTAGATTGGACATTTTTAACCCCATGATTAGAGGGTTAGATTGGAAATGTTTAACCCCATGATTAGAGGGTTAGATTGGACATTTTTAACCCCATGATTAGAGGGTTAGATTGGACATTATTAACCCCATGATTAGAGGGTTAGATTGGACATTTTTAACCCCATGATTAGAGGGTTAGATTGGACATTATTAACCCCATGATTAGAGGGTTAGATTGGACATTTTTAACCCCATGATTAGAGGGTTAGATTGGACATTTTTAACCCCATGATTAGAGGGTTAGATTGGACATTATTAACCCCATGATTAGAGGGTTAGATTGGACATTTTTAACCCCATGATTAGAGGGTTAGATTGGACATTTTTAACCCCATGATTAGAGGGTTAGATTGGACATTATTAACCCCATGATTAGAGGGTTAGATTGGACATTTTTAACCCCATGATTAGAGGGTTAGATTGGACATTATTAACCCCATGATTAGAGGGTTAGATTGGACATTATTAACCCCATGATTAGAGGGTTAGATTGGAAATGTTTAACCCCATGATTAGAGGGTTAGATTGGACATTTTTAACCCCATGATTCCCCGAGGGCCTTTTGAAGCTGAATAAAATAGTCAAACGTTAACCAGAGTATAGTTAAATAAAATGCGCCCTCGACAGCTGAAACATTAACAATAATTAACCCCTTCAGTACCGGTGGCGTCCTTTTCATCACATTCTGGCAACTATTAGACGCCTTTATTCAGCTTAGGAAGGAGCTCTATCAATTAATAAGGCTTGAGACTATTTCAGGTAATCAGGTACCGGTAACTGCCACAGATCCCTACTAAGCTACATAATATTGTCTATATGTAGCTAGAATAAAATAGAATACACGTCGCTGGTACCGTACTTAAAGGGTTAAGGGCAAGTTTTTAAAAATACCCCTAAGACCCCTTCAAGATAATTTTTTACATTTTTCGGTAAAAAACATTTCCTGGCCGAAGGCCAATTCCCCCTAAATTGCAGGCTGGCAATCGCTCACCAGGAATAAATCGACACCTAAATAGCACGAAAGGTCTTAACATTGATGAAGAAAATGGGCGAAAGGTTTTATAATCGTCAAAGTAATGGGGTGAATATCTTAAAATCTGTGGCTAAACATGAGGGAGAAGGGGGTCTAGCTTTGTGTTTTAATTATCTGCGATGTGTCTATCGCTCCTCTAAGATCACAACCTTATCGAATCAGTATAGTTCATTCATTACGGGTACCTCTAACCTCAGTACGGTACGGTACCTCAACAACGACTAGAGTAATCCAGCTAATATGCCTACCATTTGGGAAGAGTCAGTCAAGGAATAGATGTGGAAATTTACAGCCAATTTGCTCTAGCCCTATTTGAGTTACAGAAGATATAGGTCATGATTTCTCGCCTACTTACAGCGAAAACTGAATAAAATGGTCTAATAGTAGCCAGAATAAAGTTAAAAGGACGTCGCCGGTACCGAAGGGGTTAAGGGTTGGGTACAGAATCAGGATAAGGATTAGGAAGGATGTGTCTGGTGATCCTAGCTTTAAGGGGGGTCACCTGCTTATTTTCTCTCCTTTTCTCTTTCTCTGAGTTGTATCCATTCGGCCCCATTCAGCCTACTGTTTTAAGATGTTTATTCCCATCCAGGTGGCGATTTCTTCCTGGCGAGTGATAGCGAGCCACCGTTATATGGAGACATCCGGCTTCACCGGAGATATTTTTCTAACGAAAAATGTACCGGTACAAATTTAGCCTGCTGTCAAAAATTGTTTAAAACATATGCTGGTTCTCTACCACTCGCCAGGAAAAAATCGACACCTGTATGGGGATAATCGTCTTAAAACAGTAGGCTGAATGGGGCCGAATGGATACAACCCAGAGAGAGAGAGTGAGTGAGTGAGTGAGAGAGAGAGAAAGATCAAACGAGGTGGCCGGGCCCCCTTCAATATCTTAAGGGGAGATCTCCACTTGAGGGATTTTTTTCTTGACCCCTTTCTCCCTCATGTTTAGCCCCATTGCTTTTGATGATATAAAACGTTTGCCCCAATAGTTTAGCGATTTTAAGAACTTTCAACCCATATTAAGACCTTTCGTGCCATTCATGTGTCGATTTTATCCTGGCGAGCGCTAGCGAGCCTATAATTTAAGAGGAACCGGCCTTCGGCCGGGAAATTTTTCTACCGAAAAATGTACAAATTTATCTTGAAAAGGACTCAAGGGGGTGTAATTTTAAGCTTGATGGAGGTCTAGGGAACAAACTAAATACCTCCCCTTAACCCTTTCACTACCGTTGCCGACCTTCTAAAGCCGGTATCACACGAGCGCTTTTTTCACTCAACATTTATCCTCAAAACTGGTCTGGCAGCTTGTGTGGTCAATATATGTAATATTTCGGTCACCAGACGAGACAACCTCCCCCTTCTCTCTCTGTCTTTCTATCTCTCCTTCTCTCTCTCTCTGTCTTTCTCAAACACACATACGCACACACACACCCTCTCAAACCAACCCTATGAAATAAAGTGTTGCCAGAATGCTCAGCCTCTCAAACCCTTTCGATCAATCCAGAAACCATCAGTCTATGCCTACTAAAATTACTCTTAATGAATGCACTAAGCCACAACGGGATGCTACAAGCTTCTATGTATTTTGCAGAATATATATACTGAGATACCAAGGCTTAAAATGCCTATGTAAGGGTAAAATACGGCATATTTGAGATGCTGGTCTGGGCTGTATGCAATATCTACTCTTATATCAAATTAATAGCTATTGTCTCACCCTGCAAGTTGAACACAATTATCTGCCTAGCTCCTGTAGGCTGTGTAGGAAAACCAAGGCTGAGAAAGGCCGAATATTGCCGTACGAAGGTTAATAAATCCCGAGATGCCAACCACAACACTTTCATTCACCGTTCCAATACTACTATCTCCTTGCCTTTCTCAGATTTACCCAGGGAAGCTGAACAATATATGTCGATAAACCGCCGTCGAAACATTTATGAACGCTTCGTTAACAACCGAGACGATCACGAGTGAATAGTTCGAACTTTTGGTCGAAGGTTGCTTTCCAGGCAGGGCTAAAACCCTTGATGAAACAATACCGTAAATTCCAGGGTTGTTTGCGCAATTTTAACCCACTTAGAGGCATCTTTCAGAGCTCGCTTAGTAACCAAAAGATGCAGATTTTTTTTCTCTATCCAACGGTATATAAAAAGTTAAAAATTGTGCCAGTTTTGTGTCCTTTTTATCTATGAACGATGTCTAATGGGAATTTGCGTGGACGAGAGTTCTGGGAAAATCGATGCACTATGAAACGGAAAATTTCCGAATGAGATAGGAACATGGTTTGTTCCAAGTTCACATGCTTCGTTCAAAACACCTGAGTGAAGCAAAATTCAGAATTCTAAAACTAAAATTCAGATTACTAAAAATCAAGTGCTCATTTCTAGTTCTTCTAAACACAATTATACTTCGATTAATTTGATTACTGGGATTGCTGTGTGATAATTGGGGATATAGTAAATTGGCCAACCTATTATGTTTTCGAAATAATCACTCCTTGAGGTCACTTAATGGTTATTCTGTGAAATATAAAGGATTGTTTGTTTTATTACATTTCTGTGAATTTTACGATATATATGTGCCCTGGTCCGCATATATAGTATTTATAGGAAGTAAAATACACATATATACCTATATATGACATTTAAACATGGCATGGACGAATATATTTAACTTATGTTGCATATTTGTATATCCCCACTATTTGCTCGAATTAGGGCATTTCCAGGGATATTTGGACATATTTGATTGTAAATATGGTGAATATATAATATAGTTGAATTTATCCATGCCTAATCCATACGGAAATCGATGTATTTAAGTTTGTATATTAGATCATTTTAACTGTGGACGGGAAGGGAGAGGGTTCAACACCGATCTGGCAACAGGGATTCAATGGCGACCAAAGTGCCCGTATCTGTGCTGGAAATTCTCAACGAAGATCAAGTTTTGGGCGTGATAGTGGCCTTCCGCGGCATCTGCACCGTCACCAAGTCATCGCTACGGAATCATAGGACGTGTGGAGCCCCTTAGGAGGACGTGGAAGGATCTATTTCGCATACTACGGTAAGATATTCATCGTCTCTTCCCATTCTCATTTTTGCTAATGGCGAGGTGTAAGGCCCGAGGTGGGTAATTCTGCATAACTACTACTCCTGTTATTTTAAGTTTTATTGATTTTATTTGTGTATTTTAATGGTTAGTAAGTGTGAATTATATTGTTAGAAAGTGAGGAAAGCACTATTTATCAGCATTTGCATTGTTTAATTGAAATTCAGATACCCAAACAATCTAAGAGTTTACTCGATTTAGTCAACTTTAAAAAGACATTAGCCTAACCTAACAACCTTACCTAACCTATCCTAGTATTATGGGTGGGGGCTGCCGCCCCCATACACAATTAGCGGGGGTGTGGGGGCTGCCGCCCCCACACCCCCGCTAATTGTGTATTAAAACTATAAAAACATTGATGGGATAAAGTCTATGGTGTTTACTCTGCAATCTTCAGCTTTGACTGTTGATAAAAGGAAAGTACCAATAAAAATGTACTGACTTTTTGTAGGTGAAGCTCCACTGATTGGCTACTAAACATAAGGGAGGAGCCTCCAAGGAGGCTAGAATGTAAACATAGTGTCCTGGACTGGCAGTACAAAAATAACTGATAATGTTATAGGAGAGTGAAAATCAAATTGACAAAATAAGAAAAGTAGCCCTTATCCGCACATCACTAAGGTCCCCTGAGTAAGGTAAGAGCGAAAAAAAAATAATTCCATGAGACAGGAATCCCGTAATCGAGGAGTAGTTGTTCTGCAGAATACCCGTATCTTTTGCCTGGGCTGGTTGAAAATTCGTTGTATGTGTTTTACGAATGATATTTTGTGTTGCATAATTATATATGTGTTGGTCTGAAATGAGATGGTTTGGGGGAGGGAGAGAGGGGGGGGATTGGAGGAAAGGGGAGGGAGAGAGAACGGGGGCGGGAGCTACCACCCTCCCCCAACTTCCTTACAGCGAGCAAGGGAGAAAGTATAAAAGTGGGAGGGTTTGACAAGTTGGAGCCAATCCGCCCTCGTTTTCCTCCCTAAAACGCCTGGGCTAAGGCATGGATTTCTCTGGCTATATCAGACCGTCAATTTAATTTTTATTTTTGTTTGCATTTCTTATGTTTTGTTATTGGAATCGACAACTAGACTTAATGTACTGTAGGCCTATGGTAATTTGTACTTTATTAGGATTTTAGGAGACGTAGTAAATATAGCCTACAACTTTACTTAACCCTTACAGTACCGGCGACGTGTTTTATGTTTTTATTGTATTTTATTTTTATATTGGAATCGACAACTAGCCTAGACTAAATGTGCTGAATGCTAATGTGTACATTATTAGGATTTTAGGAGACTTAGTTAATACAACTTTACTTAACCCTTACAGTAATGGCGACGTTTTTTTTTTTCAGCTACATTTTTAGACGATTTTTTGTACTTAGGAAGGAAGATGGTAGCTATTTATTTTATGAACTTAGGAAGGAAAGATGGTAGCTGTATATATTTATTTCAGCTACATTTAGACGATTTTATGAAGCTTATAGGGAGGCTATATGGTAGCTAATATAATGAATTGAGATAGGCTAGCGTGTAGACCTCTGTAACTGAAAAAGGGCCAGAGCAAATGGGCTGTAAGGCATTGAATCCCGGTGGATCACATACAACAGTACAGTATATACTTTCATTACGGTAATATAATTGGAGGTGGTTGGTGTTGTGGTGAAATTAATAAAATATAGATTACCTCGACATATTACTAGATGGATTAGGAAACTATTACCGAATCTAACACTAATTTTCCCATGTTTTTTTGTTTTTTTTTCCCAGGTACCGTACCGTAGTTGAAATTAGTTACACATTTAGGCTACAATCCCCGGAATTTCAGATTGATTTTTGTTTTCCCACTACCGGTATCTATCTAACGATCTTAACCCATTCAGTACCAGGGACGCCCTTTTTATCTTATTCTGGCCACTATTAGACAATTTTATTCAGCTTAGGAAGGATCTCTAGCAATAATATGGCTTCAAACTATCTCAACCAGGCCTTTTAACAGGCTTCAAGCTATCTCAACCCGTTTTACTACTACAGATCCTTTTTAAACTGCACAAAACCGTCTAATTGTTGCCAAAGTATTATAAAAAAACGTCGTCGGTACAGAAGGGGTTAATACGAGTATTACGGCCGTCAATGGGGAGATTTATAGGGAGATATATATTTTTTTTTACAGTGCTTTATATAGTGCACATAAAATGTATTTCCGAAGGTTGAAACAAATTTTATTTTGATATTTGCAACATCCTTATTCTATAATATAGCCTTTAAAATTTTAGAAAAAATTAGTGGTAGTTTCGGTAATAAGTAGGCTACCCTGGATTACTCTAGTCGTTTGTGGGTTAAGCCGGTATCACACGAGAGCTTTTATAGTCAACATTCTATGATCAACATTTTTCTGGCAACATTTCTGGAATATTTTGCACTGGTATCGAAAACTAGACTGATGATATATGAATTTATGCAAAGGAAATATTTTAAAAGTGGACTTCATTAGCTGCCAGACAAGTGTTGAGGATAAATGTTGAGTGAAAAAGTGCTCGTGTGATACCTGCGTTATAGAGGTTAACAACTTCTGTAACAGCGACGTCTTTTTAACTTTATTATGGCTGCTATTAGACGATTTTATTCAACTTAAAAAAAAGGTCTCCAGCAATTAATAGGCTTCGAACTATCTCACTTAACCCCTTTTACTACCATGGATCATTCTTAAACTGCACAAACTCGTCTAACTATAGCAAGAATAAAACTGCACAAACTCGTCTAACTATAGCAAGAATAAAATTAAACTGCACAAACTCGTCTAACTACAGCAAGAATAAATTAAACTGCACAAACTCGTCTAACTATAGCAAGAATAAAATTAAACTGCACAAACTCGTCTAACTATAGCAAGAATAAAATTAAACTGCACAAACTCGTCTAACTATAGCAAGAATAAAATTAAACTGCACAAACTCGTCTAACTATAGCAAGAATAAAATTAAACTGCACAAACTCGTCTAACTATAGCAAGAATAAAATTAAACTGCACAAACTTGTCTAACTATAGCAAGAATAAAATTAAACTGCACAAACTCGTCTAACTATAGCAAGAATAAAATTAACTGCACAAACTCGTCTAGCTATAGCAAGAATAAAATTAACTGCACAAACTCGTCTAACTATAGCAAGAATAAAATTAAACTGCACAAACTCGTCTAACTATAGCAAGAATAAAATTAACCAGACGTCTTTTTGAAAATATTAATGCTATATTTAGACGGTTTTCTACAGTTTAAGAAGGATTTGTGGTAGTGAAAAGGGTTAAGGGGAGATTTCCACTTGAGGGATTTTTTCTTGACCCCTTTCTCCCTCATGTTTAGCCCCATTGCTTTTGATATTATAAAAAGTTTGCCCCATTAGTTTAGCGATTTTAAGAACTTTCACTCCATATTAAGACCTTTCGTGCAATTCAGGTGTCGATTTTATTCTGGCGAGCGATAGCGAGCCTGTAATTTAAGAGGAATCGGCCTTCGGCCGGGAAATTTTTCTACCGAAAAATGTACAAATTTATCTTGAAAGGGACTCAAGGGGGTGTAATTTTAAGCTTGATGGAGGTCTAGGGAACAAACTAAATACCTCCCCTTAAGGGCGATAGTTCGAAGCTTGTTACTTGCTTGAGCCTTGAGGTCTTTGTTAAACTGAATAAAATAGTCTAAATATAGCTAGAGTAATAGTTAATAGGCCTAACACGTCGCCGGTACAGAAGGGGTTAATGTTCAATAGTGTTGGGCAGACATGGAACACAGGGTATTGCGTATCATAATGACTGGCTAGGAATGCAAAACAGGAAAACAAATGAAAATAGGAACAGTGGGGATTGGGCCTGAGTAAATAGATAGATAGATAGATAGGTAGATTGATTGATTGATTGATTGATTGATTGATAGATAGATATATAGAGACAGACAGATTGATTGATTGATACATATAGATTGATTGATAGATAGAGACACACAGACAGATTGATTGATTGATAGATAGATAGGAATACGAGGAAACTTCATAATAATGACCACCAACAATGATGGTTTGCGTAGGAATATGGACCTATGTTATCGTAGGAATATGGACCTATGTTATCGTAGGAATATGGACCTATGTTATCGTAGGAATATGGACCTATGTTATCGTAGGAATATGGACCTATGTTATCGTAGGAATATGGACCTATGTTATCGTAGGAATATGGACCTATGTTATCGTAGGAATATGGACCTATGTTATCGTAGGAATATGGACCTATGTTATCGTAGGAATATGGACCTATGTTATCGTAGGAATATGGACCTATGTTATCGTAGGAATATGGACCTATGTTATCGTAGGAATATGGACCTATGTTATCGTACTGAAAAGCTGAGGATGTTGGAGTAGGTACCGGTACGGTACGGTCGCGCTAATAAGTCATGTCCCAGCTGTCATTATGTTTGGCTTGCTCTGTGCTGCATTAATGTCTGTCAGATGTTGAATAAGGTGGGTAAGTGTAGGAACATGTTTGTATATTTCACTCGATATGAAGAAATGAAGCTTAGATACTGCTGATACCAATTATTGATCAAAATATACTTGGTGCCGAGACATGACTTATTAGCGCGACTGTAGAGGAGAGAGAGAGAGAGTACAAAGGAGTACAAAGTAAATCAAGCAACAACAGATCTAGTGACCCTTCTAGGTTGCTTGTCCTCCAAAACACTGAGGATCAAGTGTCCAAACAGTTGTTTAGAGTGGGTAAGGGAACATTGGAAAAGGAATTACTGCCCTGGAACTAATGTCCGTGGCAGGATTAGGAAGTTAGTAGGGGACAGATGGGTTAGTAACTGAGAGAGAGAGAGAGAGAGAGAGAGAGAGAGAGAGAGAGAGAGAGAGAGAGAGAGAGAGGGGGGGGGGGGTTACCGTGGAGTGTATTAACCCCATCTGTACCGGCGACTTCTGTTTTTATTTTATCCTAGCTACATTTAGACGACTTTATGAAGCTAAATAAATTATCTATTTTTAATTAATTTCACCACACCACCAAACACCTCCAATGAAATTAATGAAAGCACATAGGCTATGTGATCCACCGGGATTCGAACCCGGGTTATCACACACAGATTTTTAGACACCTTAACCATTACACCACCAAGACGGTTAAAGGTTTATGCACACGCCTACGACTTATCCATTCTCGAATACTGGATATTAATCTAATCATGTTCATATTCCCACCGCATTATGGTAGCCTAATGTTTAAATGAGAGGAAAGAATATTTATGAGATAGCCTATGGGGTACCGGTAGCTAAAGAGATTCATTGAGATAGGTTGCAACCTTGTAATGGGTACCGGTAGACGTCCTTCATAAGCTGAATAACACCATCTAACAGTACCGTTTCCACCCTTAACCCCTTCTGTACCGGTGTCATCCTTTTTAATATAGGCCTATTCTGGCAACTATTAGTCTTAGACGATCTATTCAGCTTAGGAAGGACGTCTACCCATTAGGCCTAACCCCTTCAGCAACATGACGCCTTTTTGCCTTTGATTATTATGGCTAAAATTAGATGATTTTATGCAACTTAAGAAGGACCTATATTACTAAGAGGGTTTAAGCCGGTATCACACGAGAGCTTTTATAGTCAACATTCGATGATCAACAAATTTCTGGCAACATTTCTGGACTATTACTGGTACCGGAAACTAGACTGATGATAGATTAATTTAGGCAACCAAAATATTGTATACGTTGACCTCATAAGCTGCCAGACCAGTGTTGAGGATAAATGTTGAGTGAAAAAGCGCTCGTGTGATACCGGTTTTATTGTGATCGCATTTACCCCTTTGAGTCCTAATGGTAGATTACAGTATTTACAGATAACAAAAAATCGTCTAAGGTTATGCCTAACCAAGATATGAATACAATTACGTCATGGTGGTGAATGAGTTAAAAGATTGCAGATTATCTCAATGAATCCCGTTATCTACCCCATATCTTTATTAAGCTTCATAAAGTCGTCTAAATGTAGCTAGCATAAAATAAAGCAGGCGCCGCCGGTACTGAAGGGGTTAGTTACTATACTCCATAGTAACCACCCTCCCTACCCCAAAGTGCCTCCCCCCCCCCCCCCCTCTCTCTCTCTCTCCTTTCCTTCCACTGTCCCATATTCTCGGGTTAGCTATCTCTACTAGAATTAAGTCCTGATCACCTCGCTGGGATCGTAAGGTCTGTGTGGTCAGTGTATCTATGTAAATATATGTAAATTTCTCTCCTTCCCTGCACCCACTCTAACCTCTTCACCCTTTCAGTAAATGACACGTAGGTCCACCGTATTCCTTGTCGGGCTGCTCACGGGCAGCATTATATGGGGGATTATGTAGAGTTAACCCTTTCCGTACCGATGACGTCATTCTAACATTATTCTGGCTACTATTAAATGATTTTAGTCCATTAACCTTTCCACGCACATATGACGCAGAGGTTGCCAGATTAGCAATAAGAAATAGAGTTCTCTCACTCTTATAATTACCGGTACCTCTCCAAAATTAGTTTTCTGCCCACAGCTAACTCAAAGATAACTGCAGAGGTTGAAGTAACTAAACTAAAGGTTTCTAAATACCCCTGATGGTAACAAAGGCTTCAAAGTATCCCTAATAGGCTCAAAATCGCGTCATATGTCGGAGATGGTTAAAAAAGGGCCTCCAGCAACCAACAGGCTTCGATCTATCTCACTTAACCAATTGTACTACCTTGGAACTTTCTTAAACTGCACAAAATCGTCTAAAAATATCAAGAATTCAATTTTAAAAACGTCGACGGTACAGAAGGGGTTAAGGGTCAATGGAAAGATAATGAAATAGGATTAGGAACCCCGAACTTAAAGGAGGGATGGTTCACTTTTTGGTCGATTTGTTCATGTATTCATTATTTTTCTAGTTTCCTCCCTAGACCTCCATCAAACTTTTAAAAATATATCCATCAGATCCCACTTCTAGATTAATTTGTACATTTTTCGGTAGACAAATGTTCCGGCCAAAGGCCGGTTCTTTCATAGTTACAGGCTCACTATCGTTCGCCAGGATGTTTTTTACACCTAACTAGCATGAAAGGTCTAAATATTGACAAAGAAATGAGGCGAAATGTCTTAGAATCGACAAACTAATGGGGCAAACATCTCAAAATCTGAAAACTAATGGGGCTAAACATGAGGAAGAAGGGGGACCAGAAAAACGACCCGTCTCCCCTTAATTAAGCTCTGAGACCCGCAGAGCGCTACTCACGATTGAGAGCTGAGGTTGTGTGTGGAGTTATGGGTTACTAAGACAAAATTAACACCTTCCATACCGGCGACGTCATTTTATTTTTATTCTAGCTATATTTAGACGATTTTGTGTAGTTTAAGAAGGGTCTGCTTACTTCTACTACTAGACTTTTTGCAGATGATAGCTTAGTTTATAGACCAATTACTAATAGGGACGATTGCCTTCGACTACAGGACGACTTACTGCGCTTGAAGAGTGGGAAGCCAAGTGGCAGATGACATTTAGACCGGACAAATGTCACCATATCCGTTTCACCCGTTCAAACAAAATCATCCCATTCTCCAACAAACTACATAGCACTTTTCTGGATACTGTTCCCTCCCACAAATATTTGGGGGTCCACATCTCAGCGGACATGAGGTGGACCACTCACGTTAGCAGCGTCAGAGCAAAGACTAATAAGGCCCTGGGCTTCCTGCGTAGGAATCTCACCAAGTGCAACGCAAACATTAAAATTCTAGCATTTAAAAAACTTGTTCGGCCACACTTAGAATACTGCGACACCATCTGGGATCCATACACTCACAACAATATAAATAAACTAGAGGCCATACAAAAATCAAAGCTGCAAGATGGATCAGACGTGATTACAGACGTACTACATCTGTCACTTTGCTCAAACAAGACATTAAACTCGACCCACTTGCAACAAGACAAATGCACAGACAACAGATGTTATATAAAATCACTAACAACTTAGTAGACATAGACACAGATGTATATTTACACCCTACACGTATACGATTTACAAGCCGCAGCCACAACCTAAAATACCACACGCATCAGACAAGCACGGACATAATTAGACGATCATTTTTTCCCCGCAGCATCCAAGAGTGGAATCACCTCACATCTCATGTAGTTAATAATCCCCACCCTTGATTCATTTAGAACTAGGATCACCAACCATTACATCCCTAATCCTGATCCTGTCCCTAACCATTAGTCCTAAAAGCACGACCCCGCATATCATGCCGCCCGAGAGCGGCCCTCTGCGGGTCCCTCAACGTAAACGTAAAAATTTAGATCATTCGGAACCTGTTAATTGCTGGAAGTCCTTTTGAAACTGACTAAAAATCGTGTAATAATATAATAGCCAGAATAAAGTTAAAAGAAGTCTCCGGTACAGAAGGGGTTAACCTATAAGATTCGCCTTAAAACCCTTACCTCTAGTTGCTGTACCGGACGTGGTGATATTATTATCCCGTACAGTACCACGGACGTCCTTTTCATCATATTCTGGCAATTATTAGACGATTTTATACAGTTTAGGAAGGACCTCTGGCAATAAGAAGGCTTTAAACTATCTCCACCAACCATTTTAACTACCCGGTATCACAGATCCTTCCTAAGCTGCATGATATCGTCTAAACATAGCTAGAATATAATATAGCACACGTCGCTGGTACTCAAAGGGTTATATAGTTATCTAAGTTTCGATGTTAACCCATTTAGTACCGGTGGTATTATCAATGAATCAAACCGGAGCAATTTTGTTTGAATGTTTGAAAGAATATGTCCCGTCCTTCAAGAAAACTAACCTAAAATAGCATTATTTTGGCCGATTTTATCACAAGTATGTCAAGAAATGCAAGAACACCAACATAAATTAGCATTGCTTTGGCCATTTTATCACTTCCCAATGACATATTTTGAACTATGAACCATCAATTTATCAATAATTATACAATATACATATAGGCTACAGTACAATAATAACTACAAAATAATGGACTCGGCTTTGGTTTGACATATGGCAACCATTTAACGGTTTTATTCAGCTTCGGAAGGATGTCTACCCGTTCAATGACTAGAATATCTATTAATTCTTTTAGCTACCATAAAAGGATATACCGGTATGGTAGCTAAAATGATTAATTGAGATACTATATTATCATTTAACGGGTAGACATCCTTCCTAAGCTGAATAAAACCGTCAAATACCGGTAAGCTTCACATAATCGTCTAAATGCAGCTAAAATAAAAACAAAATACGTTGCGGTACTGTAAGGGTTAAAGCAAATATGTGGGGAGGGAGGAGGTGGTGGTGGTGGTGGTGGAGGAGGAGGAGGAGGAGGAGGCATAGGCGGCTGAGAAAGAGGGGGAGGGAGGGAGGGAATGACA
This sequence comes from Paralithodes platypus, assembly GCA_032716605.1. Classification (NCBI taxonomy): domain Eukaryota; kingdom Metazoa; phylum Arthropoda; class Malacostraca; order Decapoda; family Lithodidae; genus Paralithodes; species Paralithodes platypus. The sequence continues at coordinate 41,868,888 of CM064507.1, forward strand.
AATGAAAAGAGCGAGTCTGGGAGATGTATTACCGGTACCATAGATTATTATCAATTGATAGTAATGGTGTACGGTATTATTTAATTGTATTTACCTTTCTTTTACCGTATAGCCTATTGCAATTGATAGTAGACCTAATGTATATTGATATTTATTTACCGTAGATTATTTGCCGTAGATTATTGATTGTAATGACGTATCTTGATAATTATTATTATTTACATTTATTTTACCGTAGATGATATATAGGCTATACAGTATACTAACATGTGATACTTCCCGTCGATTCGAAACCAGGACACCACACACATAATAAAAGCACATGTAGGCTTACATATACGGTAGTTTATTGCGTTCGGAATTATATACCGTAATAACGAAGTCCCTAGGCCCAATAGTTAATTTACTACGAATTATTCTAAGCATTATTCCCAACCACTCGCGAAGTTACGCATTTGAAATTACTAGGCTATCGGTTAAAATGTTACACTCATATTTAGGCTATTTGTACATAAAGGCATTGTATTTTTCCAAATAATTAGCCTAGGCCTACTTCTATATGACATAACATGCTCTTAAACTTGGAGCGATGTCACACGAGCGCTTTTGCTGGCGATTTCGATTAGGCCTAGCAAGTTTTATCTCGTAAGCCTAGGCTATTTTGAAGCTCTTTCACACTGGCTTCGGAAACTAAGACTGAAGGTAGTTTAGCCTATTCAATGTATGCTGGGTGATATAAGACTTTAATTTTGATGATCCCAGAGTCCAGACTACAATTGCCTGTAAAAAAATGACTGAAAATCGCTCGTGTGACACCAGCTTCATATACAGCCATCAAACACTTACTGTGGGAGTGTAGAATCATCACTCAGCGAGTCAGCAGGATAAAGGGAGGAAGAATCTACCGTAATGTCTCTCCGCTCTGCCACCGACCTCCAGTATCTTGAATGTCACTGTAGACGAGAGGACGCCCACTGCCGCCCAATTCCGCAGTAGGCGTTCGTTGATCGCAAGGCTATATATATACTGTGCCTGTATAGACGCCCATTTTCGCAGTACTGTATAGCCTAGGCGTTCGTTGATCACAAGGCATTATATACTGTATATCCTCGACGGGAGTCCTAACGCGGTGAGGTAGCCTAAACGTTCAGCAGGTCCTTGCACATAGGCCTACATCTTCCCCCCTCCTATAAACACCCTTTCACCTCTCGATAAATCCCCCCCACCTCCCTACACCCCTCTTCCCCTCCTCTACCTCATATATCATTCCGTCACTGTACGCCAGCCTTGGAAGGGGTAAATTAACCCTTTGAGGTGCCAGGCGGATCATTTTGGCACGCAGATCCTCGGGTGTCTGACAATTTGTAAACAAACTGGCATTCGAGACATATACAATTATAAATATAATATAATTCTCGTGTAGGGTCTCCTATATAGTAAATTACTGTGTATTTAAAAACTAATATTAAATCATCAGTCAGATGACTAAGATGAGCAATTATCCAGAATATCGAAACATTCAACGTTGCCTAAAATAATATGCCGGTAATCAAAGAAAACGACCCCTATGGTCAATAATATAGGGATAACTATACTCTTTCTTTTCAACTCCCTGCCTAGGCAAACTCTTTCGTCTCTGTCTATCCTCTAACGTCTTCCCTTCATGCTGGAAGTTTGCTCACATTCAACCTGTCCCAAAGAAGGGTGACCGCTCTCAACCCTCCAACTATCGTCCAATTGCTCTTATCTCTTGTCTTTCTAAAGTTTTTGAAACTATTCTTGCTTCCAAATTTCTTAAGCATTTCTCTTCTCATAATCTGCTCTCAGATCGCCAGTATGGCTTCCTTAAGGGTCGCTCTACTGGTGATCTTCTTTCATATCTTACTAACTCTTGGTCATCCTCCTTTCGGGACTTCGGTGAGACTTTTTCTATTGCACTAGACATATCGAAAGCCTTCGATAGAGTCTGGCATAAATCTTTAATTTCTAAACTACCCTCCTTCGGTTTCTATCCCTCCATCTGTGCCTTTGTCTCTAATTTCCTTTCCGGCCGTTCCATAGCCGCGGTTGTGGACGGCCATTGTTCACTTCCTCACTCTATAAACTCCGGTGTTCCTCAGGGCTCTGTCCTATCTCCTATTCTCTTTCTAATTTTTATAAATGATCTCCTTAACTGTACCTTAATTCCCATCCATTCATACGCAGACGACTCAACCTTGCACTACTCCATTAGTTTTTCAGAACGCCCCAGCCAGCAATCCCTCAACGACAAACGTAATGAAGCCATAGAACTCTTAAATTCTGATCTAAATAATACTATTTCCAATTGGGGCAGAGAAAACCTTGTTAACTTTAATGCTTCCAAAACCCAATTTCTCCATCTATCTACCCGTCAGGATCTCCCAGCGGACTATCCCTTATTCTTCAACAATACAAAAATCAACCCTTCATCTTCTCTCAATATTCTTGGTGTCTCTTTTTCTTCTGCTCTCATTTGGAAGGACCATATTACCAGTCTTGCTAAGGCAGCCTCCCAGAAGCTGGGTGTGCTCAACCGCCTTAGGGGGTTCTTTTCCCCTGTACAGCTTCTTGCTCTGTACAGGGGCATAGTGCGCCCTTGTATTGAGTATTGTTCACATGTGTGGGGAGGTTCCTCTCACACTGCTCTCCTAGACAAAGTTGAAAGGAAGGCCTTTCGTATCATTAACTCCCGTCCACTCACCAACTCTCTGCAATCTCTCTCTCTCCGCCGCAATGTTGCATCTCTCTCGCTATTCTATCGCTACTATAATAATCAGTGTTCCTCAGAGCTATCCCAGTGCATACCACCTCCTTTACGTAGGGCACGTGGTACCCGTCTTGCAACTCAATCCCACCCCTACTCTGTGCAACTCCAACCCAAGAGTGAAACGTTACTCTCAAACTTTCTTCTACTCAACAGCTGAGCTCTGGAACTCTCTCCCAGAATCAGTCTTTCCCTCTTCCTATGACTTAAATTGCTTCAAACTCCGTGTGTCCAGGCATTTTGGCTCGAACGTCCCTTGATTTTGGCCCTGTCACTCTTTCAACTATGGGGGAGGCACTCGCTATAGGCAGTTATGCCTTTTGCCTCCCTCAATCACATAGAAAAAAAAAAAAAAAAAAAAAAAAAAAAACTGACGGTAGATTGCAACGTTCCCATCAAGATTTATCAGTTATTTTGAAGTTTGTATGGTGAAATATGGTGTTGATTATATAAACTTGGTCTTAACATGATGCAGAGACATAGTAGTTTCATATTTTGTCCATCAAGTATCGATAAATTTGCTACTAGGGGGTTCATATTATCGCCAGGTGAAAAGAAACAAAGAATAGTTAATGTCTAGGCAATGTTCCGATACATTATCATGTACTGTACATATTAAGGGGGAAGTAGTCGTTTTTTCTGGACCCCCTTCTCCCTCATATTTAGCATAGGCCTACTAGTTTTGATATTTTAAGACGTTCGTTCCGTTAGTTTGGCTATTTTGAGAACCTACGTTTTTCTACCATCAAACACATGTACAACTTTATCTTGAAGGGGCGACCAGGTGTGTGTGTGTGTGTGTGAGGCTCGAAGGGAAGGTGTATTAATGCAAGGTATAAGTGGGCAATTAATAGCCATATCATTATTCTCAATTTATTTTTCCATTTAAGTGACTATTTGATTTGTGTGTTTGGTTCTGGTAGTCTGGTTACCATTAAAACAATTTATTCATCTTTAAGCCGGTGTCACACGAGCGCTTTTTCCCAGCAATTTTCCATGGGCAAGTTTTGTTCTCGTGATATTTTGAGGCTTTTTCACATTGGAATCGGAAACTAGACGGAAGGTAGATTATGCTATATGCTGTAGTAAATTGTTATCTTGCCATCCTGATTACTCGGCTAAACGAAGATTTTTTTGATAATTATGTTGCTAATGATGGAAACTTTGCAATAATATGATGCAGAGACATAGCATATTTTTCATTAAGAATCGAGACATTAGATACTAAGGGATTCAATTTACCATCATCTGAAATATAACCGCTTATAGGTGGCTGAAATTCTGATATAATTAGGCTATTTTTAAACCTGCCAGACAATAATTGCTCGTAAAAATTGACGGAAATATAGCTCGTGTGACACTGCCTTAACTCTTTCAGTATACAATGATGCGTGTCTTACTTGCATTCCGGCTGTTATTAACCCCTTGTGTACCGACGACGTCATTTTAGTTGTATTATAGCTTCATTTAGACGACTTTACGAAGCTTAGGAAGAATATGTGGTAGCTAAAAGAATTAATTGAGATAGTCTGTAGTCTTTTAATTGGTATACATCCTTCCTAAGCACAATTAAATCGTTAAATATTTGTCTGAATCTTTAGAAATGGATGTCACCGATACAGGAAGGGTTAAACGATGTTATGCAATTTAGAAACAATCTCTAGGAAATTCATATTATCAACAACCCACCAATTAACTTATAAATAAACCTAATTACTGAAATCAATGAAACTAATGAATACATGTGGCACTCCAAGGATTCGAACCTATGATACGCACACCGAAATTCTGCGCACTAACCATTACGCTATCAAGACAGTTATGTAAGGAGTTGAAACTAACTCACTTACCGTATGCCTCTGACTCACACAGATCCTATCAATCTGAATAAGATCGTATAGTGATAGTCAAAATAAACTGTTAAATAGTGTCATAATCCTTAAGGGGTTAAGAATGATCTCCCAGTCAGTGCGTAGAAATTTCCTAATTTATAATTATGTATGTATGTACCGGGTATATATGTATGTATGTATGTATGTACCGGGTATGTAGGCTATGTATGTATGTCCCGGGTATGTAGGCTATGTATGTATGTCCCGGGTATGTATGTATGTATGTATGTATGCATATGTATGTATGTATGTATGTATGTATGTATGTATGTACCGGGTGGTTGGTTCCATGTCAGTTGAACCAGTGCCACTTCAACCAGTGCCACTTTAACCAGTGCTAACTCAACCAGTGGCCACTTCAACCAGTGACCATTTCAACCAGTGACCATTTTAACCAGTAACCTAACCTAACCTGACCTAACTAACCTAACCTAACCTAACCTAACCTACTGGTTAAAATGGTCACTGGCCTCTTTGTGCCTTTGAAAAACGCGCTATATGCCTCTTTGTGCATTTGAAAAACGCGCTAATAATTCTGTCTTCTGATTGGCTAGCGAGTCAAGGCACTGGCGGCCATCATTGTTGTTGACATAATGCTGTCTTCTGATTGGCTAGCGATAATATCTGCGAAATTTGGTTTGTTTAGTTTGCAAGTTTTACATTTTAATTTTAATTTTAATTTTAACAGATATATTATTTATTAGTAATATGCAATTTTCTTTATTTAACATATTTATATTGTTTGATAACAAAGACAATATATACCGGTACGTAATCTACCGATCTACAGGTAATTAATAAAATAACTAGGGGTGAATGTCCAATAACTTCATTAAAAATAAAAATTTCGAAAAAGTGAAAAAAAACCCATTTCTCAAATTATGTGTATGCATATTGTGTCAAATTTTCAACACCGTAGCTCAAAAAATGCAAAAGTTACGGCACTGTGAAATGTTGAATGGAAAAATTTGATTTGTGGCTAAATCAGACGGAATTCGAGGCTCAGATTAAAATTGCTACAAAACAACTTTTTAGAAAAGGGTAAAAAATTGCGGTAAATCGATTGCAACAAGTTAGAATGTCGTATCTGCAATATTTAAGGGCGTGATTTTGGGCGGACGGGCGGGCAACCGGCAGTCAGAGCTGAGTTCTCTCTCAACCCACCCCCTCCCCCTTACCTACCCTACTACCCCCACTCGCGCTAGGGGTGTGGATTTAACTTGTGTATAATTATATTCATTACTCTTCTTTTATCATTTATATATATTTAATTTATGTTTACCAGTTGTATTATTTATTGATCATATCATTATAGTTGATTGGTCATATAATTTATAACATTACGTTTATTTTCTTGAGATAATATTGAAGATGAGTATAATTTATCTGTAGCCTATAGAACTGTGGGTGTGGACTATTTCATTATTTTGATAAACTATTAATTAGTGTGGATGACTGACTGACTGAACTACTGAGACAGACTGACTGTAAATTACTGTAATTGACTTACCGTGTGACTGAACGACTGTATGTGTGCTTTTATGGGGGGGGGGGGGGGGGGGGGGGGGGCGGGGAGCTGGGAGGGGGGGGGGGGGAGGGAAGGAGGGGGGTGGGGGTGGTAGGGGGGGGGGGGGGGCGGTGGGCGTGGGGGGCAGGGGGGGGGGTGGGGGGGTTAACCAACAATGAGCCCCCCTCCCACCCTAACTCCCCCCCCTCCTCCCCTCCCTACCCTCCTTCCTTCCCCGCACCCCCTGCCCCCTCCCGCCCCCCACCCCCTCCCTACCACCCCCACCCCCCTCCTTCCCCCCCCACCCCCTCTCGCCCCCCATAAAAAACGTTGCTAACGCAACGTTAGTTTTATAGCCTTTTTTAGGCCCCCTAGGCCTATTTTAAAGTTTAAAAACTCAATAGACGAGTTATTTATGAACGGATTTTGTTTAAATTTATACCATAAGTACACTTTGGCAAGCTGAATCGAATGGCGCAAACACAATTAAAATCGGACCATTAGTTTAGGATATCGATTTTGACTGGGCTTCCTGGAGGGCCCAGGGGACCGTTTTTTGGACTTTAAAAGTCCTCTGTAGCCCAAACTATAAGTCCTAGGGAATTCTACTTGGTGCCATTCGATGTTTCTCGCCGAGCTGCTTCTAGACATGGTCTTAGATTTCATTTTCGCCATGTGGTGATGGGCTGGTCTATCAGAGTGAGAGCCGAGCGATCTCTGCCATACCCATAGCTTACTCTGACTGTTCCTTTTACTTATATATCTTCTAGATCTCAGGTCTTTTCCGTGGATTGACCTCCCTACTGCCAACCTAGAAGTTGGCAGATTGGGAGCCAAAGCGTCACATTTTTCCCTTGCCCCTCAACTTTCCCTTCAAAATTGCTGAGGGGCACAGGGCCTTGGGTGGGGCTTTGGTTTCCCGGGTGTTTCCGCACCCTCCTCAGCTCCCTGCCATGGAGTGGCTTCGGTCACCCGGGCTTTGTTAGTGGTAAGCAGGGAGGGTTTGTGGGGGCGCTCGTTTATGGCCTTGGCCTTGCTCGAGACCTTGGGGCTGTTCGGCCAGACAGCCTGGGGAACAACAACAACAACAACAACGACTGTATGTGTGCTTGACTGTGTGACTGAATGACTGTGTATGACTGACTGTGTATGTTAATACACTTGAGGATATTATAACGGGAACATTGCGAAACATTTACCGATTTTCTTTAACCTAGTCATAGTGAATTATAAATTTAAATTAGTATTTACTTTGATCATTGTCGGAGGTCGGATTTGCTGAAAAATAAGGGTCACTGTGCCGTGTGTACCGGAATGTGGTCGTTTACAAGTATATATTTTTGCAGCGCAGAGTGTAGACACAGGCTGGGACATCTGGCAGGAGTGACTGTTGGATCCTGCCTGTACCATGACAGTCGGGGCATACTCTCAAAGGGTTAAGTCAGTGACTGTTGAATCGTTCCTGTACCCTGACAGTCTGGGCATACTCTCAAAGGGTTAAGTCAGTGCTGTGGGTCACTGTATCTGCTCAGCTGTCTACCTTGCTCTACCAAGTTGGCCTGCTTTGGACATTCCTGTACTTTCGGAATCTCTGGAGTACATCCTTCCGGGCCGCAACAGATAAGCCCTTATGGAGTGTCCCTTCTCTTTTAAACAACTAATGTAACCAGAGGATAGTTTGAGTCATACTCTTACTCCTATATTAGTTGAATTCTTTACTTGCTATATATTCCAACAACTCAGAACTGCTGCTAAATATCGATGTCTAAAGCTCTAACTTCATTATAGAATGAAACTCAAGTGGTCAATTGCTTCGCAAATAATCGCCTTCTCTGATCCTCTTACTTTCTTCTTGCTTCCTCTGTATCTTCCACTCAGATAGCCTCTCCCTTCCTTCTTCTTCTCCAGTCTCTGTTTAAGGGGAGACTGCAGCCGTTTGTTTGGTCTATTAATTAATTTATTCATATTTTTTTAGTTTCCTCCCTAGACCTCAATCAAGCTTAGAAAAACACCCCCTAGACCCCCCTTCAAGATAAATTTGTACATTTTTAGGTAGAAAAATGTCCCGGCCGAAGGCCATTTCCTCTTAAAATTGCAATAAATACAACCGTATTTAGCGAGTTTCGTTCTATAAGGAAGTTGGAGCTGTAGACGTTGATATTTAGCAGAATTGCCAGCTAAAATACGGTTGTAGTGCATATATAAATATATAAAACCCAATTCAACATACTTTTTATTCATCAAAAACCTACATTATTATGAAATTTGTTTTTTTAGCCTCTCCCTTAAGCCGGAGTCCCACGAGCAGTTTTTCGAGCAATTTTTACGGGTAATTATGGTGTGGCAGCTTCAAATATTACACTTTATCAGAATTCAGCCGCCTATCATACTCTACCATCAATCTAGTTACCGATACCAGTGCAAAAAAGTCTAAATATAACGAGAAAAAACTTGCTCATGGAAAATTGACTGAAAAATCGCTCGTGTAACAGCGGCTTAACCCTATTAGATGTAGGGCGGGCCAATTTGGGGTCTCCCAGTTTTACTCCATTAGCTTGGAGATTTTACGAAGTTTCATCGCATTACTTTGGCGATTATATGATGCTTCAAGCCTTCAACCCAATATGGTGTCGATTTTTCCTGGGCGAGCGAAAGCGAGCCCGCAATTTGGGAGAAACCGGCCTTTGGCCGGGACATTTTTCTACTGAAAAATTTACACATTTAGCTTGAAGGGGGTCTGGGGGATATTTTATTAGTTTGAAGGGGGTTTGGAGAGGCGTTTTTCCAAGTCTAGCGGGTAAACTAAAAACACATTGTTCGAAAATGGCTAAAACAATGAAAACTCTATAATAACGTACATATTGTAAAGTAAAAACAAGGTGATACAGAATTGATAAACACGGGAAGTAAGCGAGAGGGAAGGCTGACTGGCTCGGGCCCGTGCGTATTAGCGAATCACAGGCCGTGCTTGACTTCCCACACATTTAAAGTAGACAGTGACGGTAATTCTTACCTTGCTTGTGTTTACAGTATTATATCTTACGATTTTATGTGTTCCATGTGGTATTTTATAGCTCTTAAGGTTTGGATATCGCTTATCACACCATTAGAATGACCTAAACCTATCTAATATAATTAATATATATGGAATATAAAAGAAAAGCTGAATTAATTCATACGATAATGTGATATCCTCATGTTCCGTCATAGGCTATATTTTATGTTATTCTTTTGCTTACCATACTCTGCGACCTTATGAACAATAGCACGAAGGCAAAGAAAGGTAAACATGAATAGATAATGGTTATATCTGCACATACAGACACAAATCTTAATAAATAAAGCTCAATGTTTGTCTGTTTGTCAGTTACCCGACCTTTGTTACTAAACTCCTCCCACAGTTTTGGTGCCAGGTGGGAGTGTGGGGCACCGTTGGAAAGCCCAGGCTTTGGAGATGGTTTTAGGCGAGTTTAGTGGAAATCAGAGACACTTTTGTTTAATAAAATTTTCGGCAGAACTTATGTAGTATACGGGAGCGAAAAAAAATTGCCGTTTGGGGCAGGAGGCCTCCGATCGAAAAGGTGTATGGAACAAAAGTTGTTCGCAGCTACCCCAAAATGGGGGTACAGATGAGGTCAGATCCAAAATCGGAGGTCGCCGTTTAATGAGGCACAGGGAGGTCGAGGCCGGTGATTATGGTAGTAGGAGTATTGTGATGATTGTGGTAGTAGTGATTGATGATGGTGATTATGGTAGTAGAATTTAAACCCGGGCAACGCTGGGTACCCCTCCTAGTAAGATAATATTTGAGAGTTTAAAAGACGCCGCCGGGCCAGTGCAGTATTGCTAGGAGGTGGTTTGTTTTATATTTATACATTGCATTTCTATCTTTACGGCGGTTTCTGAATATTATGCGAAATAACAAAGGGGTTTGTATGCTACTTTCTAGTAGGCTATAATAACTTGGCTAAATTGCAACCACAACGTCAAGGATAAGTGCATATAATACAAACTCTGGAAATTCTGGAACCTTTAATGTCTAGGGCGTGATGTCATTGCCAGCCAATCACAGGCGCAGTCTCGTATCTGCTGTAGAGGCCGGCGGCAAAGTTGAGTTGGATAGAGTATAGTAGTTGATTAGATGTAAAGAACGGTCATTGTCGTTGTTTAAAGCGTCAAGTGAAGACGCTGGTATAAACGTAACCATGGCAACCACCCTGTTTGTTTAAGTAGTGCGGAAAAGGCTTCGAACTCGTTCAATAGGGCCCAATTCGCGCTACGGAAACTGTAGCGTCTGAAGTCTTGCTCTTGAACGCGCCCCTGTGATACCTGTGTTGGGTCTCCGGCAGGGTTAATTGGGCCAGCCCACACACTGCAAGAAACAAAAACATGAAAAACATGGCGCCAACTCCTCACCACCCTCCACTCTCAAGGATATACAATATCCCTCCAATGGACATCGACATCGACATCGACACATCCTCCATATCGACATCCTCCATAATGAAATAGTGGATGGACTAGCCAAAGGGATGCACTCCTTCCACCTAACAACAGTCATACCCTACACCACAACCGACCGGACAAACATCCTCAGAGAAGACGTCCTCCAAGACTTCAAGGAAGAGTGGAAAATAACCATAGCTGGCACACAATACAGTAACATCAAGTCAGAGTGGTCAGTGTGGAAACACTCCATCTACAAGAACAAAGCCTTAAACACCGCGGCTCTCCGCCTCAGAACAGGACACACCAGACTGGGAGGGCATATGTACAGGATGGGACTGCAAGCAAATGAAAATTGCCCGTACTGCCTCACACCTGAGACAGTGGAGCATTATCTACTCCACTGCCACAGACATTACGGTGCCCGCACCCACCTCAGAAGTGTAGTAACCCAACAAGGAGGAACAAGCATATCCTTGTTCTTGTTCACCTAGCATATCCTAGGTGGAGGAGACCTACCACAGCACAGTAAACACAGCTTACCGAAACTACCACTATTTGTTTCTCAATATTTTATGGCTGATATAAAATAAGGATGTTGCAAAGATTACAATTTGTTTCAACCACCGGAAATGCATTTTATGTGCACTAGGCCTAAGCACTGTAAAAAAAAACTAGGGCCTAGCCTATAGCCTAGGCTGATAAATCTACAGTTATAGCCTACTACCCCTATTTTGTCGTTATTCTGTTGGTACTAATGGGTTAATATTATTAGTAGTAGCCTAGACTTAGTATGGTTTGATGATGTGCGGAAATTTATATTTGACTTGAAATAGATAGGCCTAGGCCTACATTGAAGTATTAAAAACCTTCGCGAACCAATAAACAGGGAACGTGTGCTGGGTTTAGACCGTCACGCATCCATAAACAGGGAACGTGAGTTGGGTTTAGACCATCGCAGAGACAGGTTAGTTTTCGGTTAGGTTAGGTTACTTGTTACTTACTTGGGTAAACCTGACTTTTTGGACCGACAGCGATTTCAGTAAGTTTTATTTTGTTTTTTGTATTTTTTCTTTCAGATATAGTGTTGTTTTATACTGAAGAGGAGCGGAAATTAGTATTTACCCATTATCCAACAATCTAAAAACACACCCCTAGGCCTATTAGACTATTTTTTTATTTATTTTTTTGCTAGGCTATTAGCCTAACCTAACAACCTTACCTAACCTAACCTAGTATATGGGTGGGGGCTGCCGCCCCTACACCCCCGCTGGTTAGGTTCCTTTTTTTTTTTATTTTTTTTTTAAATTTTGTGCCATTAGCCTAACTTAACAACCTAACCTAACCTAACCCCCACACCCCCACACCCCTGCTGGTTGGGTACTGGCTGAAAAACTTATTGTTTTACAGTAGCCTAGGCCTATACATGTATTTTAGCGTTTTTTTTTTTTCTCCCTTGTAATACATTTCCGCTCTTAATGCCATATATAGCAATGATGTATATGCTCTACCGGACCTATTAGGCCTAAACAGATCGATGGGCTAACTGTCGGTCCAAAACATCAGTATAACCCTTACTTGTTACTTGGTGTGGAGTTTCTCAGCTCAGTTTCTCCGTCACTAGATGTGACGCTCGTCGCAGCTGCCCTTTAAACCATCTAGCACTTGTAGTCTTGTCTCACAGTGCCATCTTCTAAGTCATAACACTCCCTGAACAAATGTGTTTTTAGTGACTTTTTAAAGGCCTTTATGTTCGCACACCTTTTCACATTAACTGGTATTATTATAAAGTCTCGGTGCACTCTTTTCGAAGGCCCTAAATCCAAATTCATGATTGTACCGTGGCTCATTCAATTGATGTAGCACGTTGCCATGTCTCAGCATCATATCAGTGCCAACATTGAAGTCTTCCAATAAGTCTCGCACATATTCCGGCTTTCCAAAGTTCAAAGCTTGATACACTATAACACACAGTTTGAATATGATCCTCGCTTTCACCGGCAGGTTAGGTTAGGCTAATGTTAAAAATAGGCTACTAAAATGCGACGCATTAGCCTAAACAACACTGCATATCAAATACAAAATAAAAAACAACAACAAATTACCTGAAAAACTCTTATCTGGCTGGAGATAATTTTTTTATTAAAATACGTTTTTTTCAGTTTCTGCGTCTGCTGAACCATCCAAAAACATGCTAAAAGGCGTGTTTTGAAGGGAGGAGGTGGTGGGGGAGGGGTAGTATAACTGGTCCTCCCAAAGGTGGAATACTGCTGCCAGCTATGGACTCCCCACAAGATAGGTGACATCGGCAAACTGGAGTCTCTACAGAGGACCTTCACCAGCAGGATCTGGGGTCTCCAACACATGAACTACTGGGAACGCCTGAAGGAGTTGCGGCTCTACTCCCTTCAGAGACGACGAGAACGTGGTATACCTAGTGATTTATGTGTGGAAGACCCTAGAAGGGCTGGTACCTGACGTGGGACTAGTCATCAACAATCACGTTAGAAAAGGGCGACTGTGCTACATCAAGAGGACTGAGGCTACCTCTCAGAAATAGCAACAGTCGCCCACAACAACTTCAGCAAAAATGGGGCTCGCCTCTTCAATACTGTACCAAAGGCCGTCCGGGAACTGACGGGAGTCACGACAGACTCCTTCAAGCGTCAGCTGGACCGATGGCTGGCTACAGTACCAGACGAGCCCCCAATACCAGGATATCCCAGCACCGCATCCAACTCGTTAGTAAATAGACGGAACGAGGGAGTTGCGGAGCTGCCTGGCTGCAGCGGAAGTCCACTTTAGCTGCGTCCACAGAGGACGGAATTCTACCAAGTATAAGTAAGTATTTACCCCTAGGCTACCTAGCCTAGGCCTAATTCGGTAAAAATTTAAGACAACACGGACAGGTGGGATCTCATTTCTAATGGTAGTTTTGGGTTCCTATCATGTTATGCTTCATTGCTATATAGGCCTACTTTTTATCCACCGGAATTTTTTTTTTTTCTTGGCTTTAGCCTAGGCCTATTTTATTTTTATAGCATTAACCTAACCAAAAAACCTAACCTAAGCTAATAACCCCCAAATACATTTAGGTTAGGTTAGGTTTTTTGGTTAGGTTAGCCTAATGCTCAAGAAATAAAATAAAGCCAAGAATTTTTTGTGTTTTCCGGTGGATAAAAAGTAGGCTAGGCCTAGCCTATAGCAATGAAGCATAACATGATAGGAACCCAAAACTACCATTAGAAATGAGATCCCAGCTGTCCGGGTTGTCTTCAATTTTTACCCCTAATTCTCCCTATTGATGGTGGTAAAACTCGTATTTAGCCCCTTACTGGCAAAATAGCCTAGATACTGATTTCAATAAGTGAGGGTGGTGGGCAAGACCCCTTTCATCCCATCCTGTATCCTAAGGCAAATTTTTTTTTTTTTTTTTTTAGTCTGTAAATTACGTTTTACTCTGAAAATGACGTTTTAATATCGTTGGATAGCCTAATGGGGAAAAAAAAAAATCGGGGATTGAAACTAATTTAAACTAGGTTACAGTAGGCTACTGTAGGCCTAAAACCAAAAAGAATAACCACGGGGAAAATGTTGGTAGGCTAGGCCTAGTTTCGGTAATACAGTATTTTTCGGTTTAGGCCTAGGCCTATGTTATTGTATTTGGTTACTGTAGATTAAGCTGATATAAATAAAAAGTTAAATTGCACCAATTCTTATTAGGCTAGCCTATAAAAAACTAGTAAATACGAAGGAGATCTAGGGAATTAAGAATAGAAAAGGCTAGGCCTAGGCTGAAGTTAAAATTGATAAATCGATCGTAATTCGTTATTAGTTTGGCTTCCGCTCTACGCCTTCAAAAGCTGTCCCAGATTAAGAGATATGACTGTAGGAATCCATAAAAGAGTGAAATTGAGAAAGTAAATGCTGAAATTATGATACATTATGTTGTGAGGAGCTGCAAGGGGGTTTAGATAAAATATACGAATGGAGCACCAAGTGGAAAATGAAATTTAATATAAGTAAATGCCATGTGTTAAATATGGGAAGAAGTGTGAATAGACCAAATTGGGAGTACAGGATGGGAGATAATATAATTAGCAAGGCCGAAAAAGAAAAGGATTTAGGGTTGATTATACAAGATAACTTGTCGCCAGAGAAAGATATTAACAAGCTCTTTAGCGGAATGTATGCAATGGCCGGGAATATGAAAGTTGCTCTGAACTACTTGGATGAGACCATGGTAGCGAAAATTATAAAAAGTATGATTAGACCAAGATTGGAGTATGCAGCAGTGGTGTGGTCCCCGCATCTTAAGAAGCATATTCACAAGTTAGAAAGAACCCAGAGAGCAGTTACTAGATTGGTTCCAAGTCTCAGAGAACTGCCATATGAAGGGAGGCTAGACAAATTATATCTACCGAGTCTAAAAGAGAGGAGATAGAGGGGAGACATGATAATGATGTACAAATGCACCCGAGGGCTGGAGAGGCTATATTAATTATGGATACAGGAATAACTAGAGGCCACAGCTACAAAGTAAAAAGACCTACCTGCAAGAACGATATCAGGAAGTTTAGCTTCCCCTATAGATGTATTGACAAATGGAATAGGCTGGAGGAGGAGGTGGTAGGGGCAAGGAACATCCATATTTTCAAGAAAAAATTGGATGAAAGTAGACTGAGAGACGGGACAACACGAGCTTAGCTCAACTCCTGTAAACTACAATTAGGTAAATACAGTAAACCCCGATATTTCGGACTTTTTACTCGGAAACCCGCACTTCTCGGAATGGCATCTTGACAATTTTACCAACGCCTAAACTTCGTGGTTGCGAAAATAGCCTCCCGAAAGTATACCTAGAATGGGAATCGAACCCGAGACCCTTGGGTTACGAGGCTGACATCTTACCAGTTAGACCAATAGAGATATACTGTACCACTTGGCCTGGTTGGCTCGACTATATTTCCACATCTTGTTGTTCAGTTTATGCTAACCTGGCACTAGGTTAGATTAAGAATATTTAGATGATTTATGATAATTTCGGACGAGTTTACCCTCGCAACCTCTTGTTATGACGCGCAATCTCGAAGGTGCTTTTCATTCTCCCGCAGTACTTTATGGTAATTTAATGGCTTCTATATAATTTTTATGAGCAGCGGGGGCTGGGGGGAGCAGCCAGGCAGCCCCCACTCCCAGGTTAGGTTAATGATATCGTTGGAGGAGGCGGGTGAGGGTTTGTTTACGTCCACGAGTATCCCCTCTAGGCTGCGTTCACATTCGACGGATGGCCCAAGTCAAAAGAAATACCAGATAAAAATCTATATACCCGGTAGGATGGTTGTAGTATAACAGGGCTAAATGGGAGTGGTAATAGTAGCAGTATCACTCCACTTCTACTAAAAATAAATTGCTTACATAATACAGAAATAGTGGTAGATTTTTAGGTCTGGGTTCAATTTTGTCGGTAAATTTTACTATTTTTTGTTTAATACTTTCTTAGTGTGTTTAACTATGTGAAACTTGCGGCAAATATATACATAGCTTAACATAGCTTATTAAGAAAGGCTATAATAAGCCTACAATAATAGAAACATAAACAAAGACCATTGCTTACCTTAAAATTAAATGCTTAGCCCAAGTGTCCAGGATATGCAATATTAATTGCGTATCATGGACACTTGCTAAGCATTCAATTTTAAGGTAAGCAATGGTCTTTGTTTATGTTTCTATTATTGTAGGCTTATTATAGCCTTTCTTAACTATTGATTTTTTATTTAGATCGAAAATGTGTGTGTCTGGGCTGTGGGGCGGGCTGCCGGCCATATGTATTTTTCTCCATAAGTTATGTTGTTGTTGTTGTTGTTCCCTAAGCTGCCTGGCCGAACAGCCCCGAGTCCCTGAGGAAGGCCATGGCCACGATCGGGCTTTCCCACAGAGCTCTCATTGAGTGTAGGTTGTGTTGTTGGCGTAAGTGGTTGTGTGAAGTGCAGTCTTCTATGATGTGTTTAATGGTATGGGGTGCTGTGTTACATCCCGGGCAGGCGTCGACAACGGAGTCATCCAGTCTCTTCTGATAGCTCAGGAGAACTGGATGGTGTCCGCATCTCAGCCTGGCCAGGTGGACTCTGTCCTCGCGAGGGAGGGAGGATTCGGAAGGATGGATTTCGGGAGGTCCTGATGTGGCGGCGTCTACGCCGTGGGACCACCTCCCGGAGCTGCCAACCGCGGATGGCTGCCGACCCTCCGCGGCCGGAGACAAGATCAATCGACCAGTGGAGGACAACCGGATGCCGGCCGCGGGGAGCAGTTTCGGGAGCCAAACCGTCACAACTATCCCCTGCCCCCCCCCCTGGGGGCACGGGTCCTTGGAGTGGCTTCGGTCGCGCCGGGAATTTCCATAAGTTATGTTATTCCTATTACTGTACGCGAATCCCCAATTTATGCACCACGCTTTTCCGTCCATATAGACGCATTTTGGGGGGTCTGACTGTACTAGGCCGTCGCATGGGGCCATCTGTAGAGTAGGGTCTGGCCAAATTTTGCGTCCTACCTTATTTTTATATATTTTTTTATTACACATTTCCTGCAGGAATAACACATACAGTATTGGCAAGTAGTATACTGTACGATACCAACACTTCATTATGGATGATAACATTCACAGATTCAGACCTGGACCTAATGCCAAAAGAATACCAGTAGCCTAAATGTATGATTTATTTGTGGGTGCATTTCAAAGTTTTAGTAGTTGTTTTACAATATTTACTATTTTCAAGCAATATTTTAAAGCCTTCCATGGACACTTATCGCAGAGGAGTTGACCATTGCACCACCGTTTTCAGTTGATCCATTTTCTTATCATGTGCAATTTTGGATGTGTTTTTTTTTATTCTCCTGCACAGTACAGTACAGTATTTTGGTTGTTGTTGTTGTTCCCCAGGCTGCCTGGCCGAACAGCCCCAAGGCCATAACCGACCGCCCCCACAGAACCCTCCCTGCCTACCACAATAAAGCCTGGGTGACCGAAGTCACTCCATGGCGGGGAGCTGAGGAGGGTGCGGAAACGCCCGGGAAACAAAAGCCCCACCCAGGGCCCTGTGCCTCTCAGCAATTATGAAGAGAAAGTTGAGGGGCAAAGGAAAAATCTCTTAACCCTCGTCTAGCGGGGGGTTTTGGGCTATTTTGGGCATATTCAGGCCCTCCTGAATGATCAATCAAGTATATGCATGAAAAGAAATTTATTCAGCAAAAAACTAGGCGCTACAAGCTTCAAAATGAGACCAGAACGAGCTACGTAGCACTCGTCGTTTTGATGCAGTGGTACCACCAACATGGAAGTTTAGCGTATAGCGGCATATTTTTTCCAGCTACACTGTATTTTGGTTATGCTCACGGTCACAAACATTACGTACGTATCTAATTTGACCGTTATTTTCGAGATCAGGTACAGTACTTGTGTTCGATTTCAAAACAAAAGAACTTAAAAACGAAGGCAGTCCATGACAGGGTCGCCCGGAATGACTCCATTTAGGACGCGAGACTGCAACCACACGAAACGGTCTTTAAACTATTATAAATTTATGTACAGTATGTAGTGGACTTTACCCATCTATCTACTGTATCTATCTATCTATGCTCAGGCCCAATCCCCACTTTTTCCTTTTGTGTGTGTGTGTGTTTGTTTGTTTGGGGGGCTAACTCAAGACAGAGCCCGAATAGGGACAACACCACATCAGAAAACAATTAACACACAAAAACAAAACATAAATTCACACACATCCTCATAGCTCTTGTAAATTGCAGATGGAAAGCAGTGGCGGACCTGCGGCAGATGAACCATTTACAAGAGTTTTTACTGCCTGGCGGACCGTTCTTACCGGAGGTGTTCAACGACAAAAAAAAAGGTAACTTATTTGAATTTTTTAAGACCTTTCGTGTCATTTAGGTGTCGATTTAAAAAAAAAGACTTCACCGGTACTGAAAGGGGTACCGTGAACTGGGGCAAATTCGGAATTTTTTTGTGTTTTTGTACCATCGAGTCAAGTTTTTAGTTCTATCGAAGATCTTTAGTATTATACGTGAGGCTGGTCCACTAGTATATCAAGTCATAGCAGCAAGAAAATATTAGATATCTATTATATACAGTAGGGTCTCGTAAGATGCGAGTTTATGGTCGATGGATGCGACCGCATCTTACGATTTCGCATCTTAAGATACACGTAAAAACACGGAAAAACGTCCCGCCTAAGGCTCGCATTTTTTTTTTTTTTCGCATCTTAAGCACAAATTATGGTCAGTCTCGCATCTTAAAATAAATAATTTATTATTTGGGGCCCTCGCATCTTCTGATCTGGCATCTTACGAGACCCTACTGTACTGTACTATGAAAATATATAATTACAGTGGAGCCCCTACCATATCTTCGCGACAGCAATCTTCGCTGTAGACACTAAATAGACTCAATTTCGCTGTAAATTAATCAATCTTCGCAAAAAAAATACGAGGAAAGTATGCCGCGGTTTTATTCTTCGCAGCTAATATTTCAATGTTCACGCCGCATTTTCCTGCCTAGCTGAGGCATAAACATGCTGGCCAGCCAATTACAGTCCACCATTCGGGCACCATCTAGCAATGTCATTGCAAAGCAGTCAATCACAGGCATCCAGTAGAACGCCATTGGAAGTAAAGTGATTAATTATATTTTTTCTATAGGTCCAGGAATAATTTGTAGCGAGGTCGGTCCTTTGAGATCAGTGCCTTATAAATTGTCCTTTCCTTCCACGTAAACATTGCGCTATTCGGTGTGCAGTTGGGTCTGAGTGCGTTATTAGGTTAATATCCAGTATTGGATAAATAGATATCAATCGTAGTCATGTACTTAACCTTTAACCCTCGTGGCCCGGGCAGGTCCTCCTAAGGACGGAGGTCGTATCCGGGCGATCTGGCCGAAAAACGTCTAGGCCTAGGCTACCGTATTTTTGTTTATTTTAACTGCTAGAAATTTCCCACGCATCTATAAACGTAGTGCGGTTTCCAATCTGTAGACTGGCGTTGAGTAGAGCTCTCTTAACCCTCGTCTAGCGGGGGGTTTTGGGCTATTTTGGGCATATTCAGGCCCTCCTGAATGATCAATCAAGTATCTGCATGAAAAGAAATGTATTCAGCAAAAAACTAGGCGCTAAAAGCTTCAAAATGAGACCAGAACGAGCTACGTAGCACTCGTGGTTCTCTTGCAGTGGTGCCATGAACATGGGAGTTTAGCGTATAGCGGTATATATTTCCCAGCTATGCTCACTACTGGCTACACTGCCGGCCTCTCGAGAACACAGGGAACATGAGTTAATGGGTGGCGGTAAGCCCTGGGAGTCGGCTGTCTGGCCCGCTGCGCTCCCGGCCATTTGCACTAGATTTTAACCCTTTAACCCTCCAGCCCCGGCTATGTATTCCATATATATTCCCCGAAATCCGGGGGTTTTGGCCGAAAAACGTCTACGCCTAGGCTACCGTATCTTTGTTATTCTGACTGCTTCCGCATTCCCGCGCATCCGCAAGCGTAGCTGTGTTATTTACCTGTAGAATGGCGTTAAGTAGAGCTCTCTAAGTAAACTGGTTGAGTTGTGATGATGATTTCATTGGAGATAACTTTATTGCAAAAACAGCTACTTTACACTACTTTTCGATACTTAACAACAATATACAGGCACACACGAACAAGCGACGCTCTCCTTCTTGTGGCCGGAGATGCGGGGCGTCGGTCCAGCCGGCTGTTGTTTACATGCGTCGGACCGACGCCTCACACACGAAGCTCACAGGCTTTCAACCACTGGGTGTTCAAGAGCCCTTCCGGGTACCTGTTTTATGTTTTTTTATGGGCGTTCAAGAGCCCTTCCGTGTTGTAGGGGTTAAAGACCGTTTTGTCCACAGAGAATGTTAATCTCGCATCCTAAATGGCAGAAGGGCTGCATTTGTTTTCAATTTTTTTTTTAGTTTTTAAATCGGACTAAAGTAGGGTAGAGATACCAAAGGAGACGAATTGTCCAGTAGAGACGCACTTCATGCAAAAAACTAAAGTACCTGAAAAGAAAACAAATACATCAAAAAATACTTTATGCTATTAGTGATGTTCTCAAAGACTACCAGCCTAATAGGACACACATTTATCTTGAGAAAAATAAACAAAAATCAAAATGAGATTTTCGGGGTATCTCTTAGCCCAAACCTAAGAAAGCGATTTTTTCACAGCTCATTTTTTTCCTACTTTTCTAACTTGGATCGTTTTTTCTTTTGTTTCAAATGGAAAGAGCATTTCTTGAACTATACTCCTGCATGGTTTCATGACTCTTGCATGAACGAGTGCTCGTGAAAGTGGGTGCGTCCCCATTGGTTCATGATATGGTCCAAAACCAATGGAGACGCTTTTTTTCAAACTGGGTTTAGAAGGGCATAAACCGCATGCATGGTAAACCCCAATCTCGCCCCACCACCTCCTATATTCATGGTTGAGTTTCCTTTGATGGTGGTGGAGCTACCTTCATTTGACTTCGAGGCCCAATGGAGACGCACACGTGCGGGCCATATAGAGACGCGTCTGGATGGGGTGGTGGTGTGCGTCTCCATTGGTTTAGTGTTATTTATCAAAGTTATCTGCCCTATTTATAATATTATATCTTATTTCAGTTGCAAGAATAATGAATTAATAGTGCATGAACTACAACTACAAACTAACAGAAATGGAAAATAGAAATAAATAGTGTATGAACTATCGAATAAAGACTAAATAATGACAGAAATAATTGTACAATTTGTTTTTGTCACGTAGGTCTAAGTGTGAGCTTTCGATACCCAGCTTCACAACACACACACAGGGGGGGGGGGGGGGGGGGAGTTAACCAACAACGAGCCCCCCTACCACCCTACCCCCCCTAACTCCCCGCCTCCCCCTAACCCCCGCTACCACCCTACCCCCCTCCCCTCCCCTCCCTACCCTCCTTCCTTCCCTTCACCCCTGCCCCCCCCCGCCCCCCACCCTTATTATTATGCATTGCTGAAGTGGTAGCAGTTGAAATTGAGGATAATGATGGGTCAAAATTGGACATTGTATCAATGTATTTACCTCCTAAGACTAAATCTTGGAGCAACGATGAATATAATGAATTAATTTTGGAAACCTTGCGTATGTTGGAAATTATTTGTAAAAGGAAAAATAGGCTTATTCTTGCAGGGGACTTTAATTGCGGGGAGGTGGATTGGGAATGTTTGGATGCGGGTTCAAATGAAAATACTTGGGGTAGCAAATTTCTTGAACTAACAATGGGGTATCTATTAACACAACACGTTATGGAAAATACAAGATTTAGAGGAGGTGATGAACCATCAAGACTTGACTTATTATTCACCAAAGACCCCCAAGAAATAAAGAACCTAACATATTTGAGTCCCATGGGAAAAAGCGATCATGCTGTGATTGAATTTGAATTGACAGTGGAATTTCTGGAAGGCAGAGAGGAGGAACATAGGGAATATAGATTAAATTATAGTAAGGCGGATTATGAATCATTACGAGGATACTTTGCAAATATAGATTGGTCATTTATTGAGCAAGAACAGAATATTCAGGTAAAATACACCATGTTACTAGACATTTACAGGGAGGGGGTAGATAAATATGTACCAACATTTAAGGATAGAAAGCTGGCTAAGGAGAAAGAGTGGTTTAGCATGCGATGTCACATTGCCCAGAACAAAAAGGACTCTTCATGGAATAAAGTGAGAAGGAGACACACTGAGGAAAAATGGAATGAGTATAAGAATGCTAGAAACAACTATGTCAAGACTATAAGAGAGGAGAAAAAGAACTTTGAAAAAGATATAGTAAATAAATGTAATAAAGAACCCAAACTGTTCTATAGTTATATCAACGGCAAAACAAAAATAAAGGACAAAATAACAAAGCTTAGGGTAGAGGGTCAATTATATGAAGACACAGTGGGTATGTGTGAAATTATGAATGATACATTAACATCCGTGTTTGTGGAGGAGGATGACTATGTAGAACCTGTGGTGGAATTGAACGAGATACAGGGACTAGAGTCGATAGAAGTCAACAAGGATGAACTAAAATCATTGTTGGAAGAATTGGACGTGAGAAAATCTATGGGCCCAGATAACATTGCTGGATGGGTATTAAGAGAATGTTCTGAACAACTAGTGAGACCTATTTTTAATATTGTTCAATACTCATTAAACAAGGGGGAACTTCCCTTAGAATGGAAACAAGCAAATATAACTCCAATATATAAGAGTGGAAATAAAGAAGACCCGCTAAATTATCGACCGGTATCCTTAACGAGTGTTATATGCAAGCTTTGTGAAAAGATTATTAGAAAAAGATGGGTGGGTATGTTGGAGGAGAAGGAAATAATTTCAAGCAAGCAGTTCGGGTTCAGAAAAGGACATTCGTGTACCACAAATTTGTTGAGTTACTATGATAGGGTAATTGACATTGTACAAGGGAGGGAGGGGTGGGTAGATTGTATTTACTTAGATTTCAAGAAGGCATTTGATAAGGTGCCTCATAAGAGATTGTTGTGGAAGCTCAGGACTGTGGGGCGGGTTGAGGGAGTATTATTAAAGTGGATGGAAAACTATTTAATTGGGAGGGAAATGCGAACAGTAATAAAAGGAAAGTTCTCCTCGTGGAAAAGGGTAAAAAGCGGAGTGCCTCAAGGATCGGTGTTGGCCCCAATCATGTTTTTGGTTTTCATCAACGACCTTCAAATGGGAATAGGCTCATATATATCTATGTTTGCTGATGATGCAAAATTAATGAAGCATATTACAAGTAGGAGTAGTTGTGAAGAATTACAGAGAGACCTAGATAAGTTATATGAGTGGAGTCAAACTTGGAAAATGGAATTCAACACGAGTAAGTGTCAGGTTCTTGAGATGGGAAAAAGTAAATATAGACCTTCTTGGGGATATAAAATAGGAGATGAAATAATTAGTAAAGCTGTGAAAGCAAAAGACCTAGGGGTAGTTGTGGCAGACAGCTTGTCACCTGAACAGCATATAAATAAAATAACTGGTGAAACCTATGCAGTGTTGACTAACATGAGAATAGCTCTGAATTATTTAGATGAAGAGATGTTAGCAAAAATAATAGGGACAATAATACGACCAAGACTGGAGTATGCAGCAGTGGTGTGGTCTCCACACCTTATATAACATATTAAAAAACTGGAAAGAGTTCAGAGAGTTGCCACTAAGATGATAGCTAGCCTTAGAGACCTGCCTTATGAGGAGAGATTGGAGAGGCTAAAGCTGCCAACGCTGAGGGAGAGGAGAGAGAGAGGTGACATGATCATGATGTTTAAGTGTGTGAAAGGTTTTGAGAAGATCGACAAGGGAGATTTTGTGGTGAGGGACGAGGGAAGAACCAGGGGTCATGATTGTAAGTTGAGGAAAGTTATATGTAAGTCTGATGTAAGAAAGTTCAGCTTCCCGTATAGAAGCATTGAGTGTTGGAATAAGATGGATGGGGAGGTGGTGGAAGCAAGAAATATCCAAACTTTTAAAGCAAAATTGGATAAATGTAGAGAGAGAGACAGGACAACACGAGCTTAGGCTCAAATCCTGTATACTACAATTAGGTGAGTACAATTAGGTGAGTACACCCACACACTCAGGGGTCTAAATGTGACCAAATTGCACTTTTTCATTGACTGTGACTGAACATCAACGAGACATAGGTCTACTTGTTTGGACGTCCCTCTGACTCCCTCACTGGAGTGACTCGTGCTGCCGTGTGGTGGGGCCAGTGGCACAACCCTTTAGTAGAGGGTTGTGCCAGTGGGGGGCGAAGGAGAGAGGGAAATCGACACTCCTTTATTTCTCTCTCGTCCCCCACTTCGCGAATTGGTAATTTGTGGGTTATTTCGCATATTTCTTTGTTACTATGCATCTTATATGCATTCATGTGCTTTGTGGTGATATAATATCGATATATATGAGAGATATAAGCGCTATTACGTATTTTCCCCCTCCTTTCCTCCCCCCTCCCTCGCAAACTAGCTAGGCAGGGGAAGGGTGGCGGGGTTTGCTTTTTACCAACAAATGTGCAATTCTCGACCATTGTAACTTCACTGCGGCGCGATATTTTAAAGAAAATATATATAGAGTCGAATGTTGGTTGGTATTCACTATACGTTGATGTAGTTTTCGTAGCTATTTGGAAATGTTGCCAAAGATGGCTTAGGATTCGGGCAAAGTCTTTCACAATTTATTTTCTCTATAGATGTACAATGTAGGCCCACTATCAGCATGCAACTACTTTAGTTTAAGCTAGAAGTATAAGTGGTATAAATATTATCTACTAAATAATCAAATTACTCACATATTAATACAAAAAAACAGACGTTCGTCTGCACTGGACTGGGGTGCGTCTACTTAGGGTTTGGTGGTCATAAGGAGACGCACTTGATATTGGACCTCTTATCTCGGAAAATACTTTAAATATATCAAACATTGACAGATCCATTAAAAGAATAACCATTTGGTAATATATCAAGTGAGTTTCAAGTTAAAAGAATGAATGAGTTTGACACTGATTTTTTTCTTGAAAACTTTTACACTTTTTGAGTCTCCTTTGGTGCCTCTACCCTATACGCGCCGATCTCAAATCCAAGAACTTGACAAGTGAAGCAGCCCTTAACAGGGTTGCCTGGAACGCCGCCATTAGGACAAGAGACTGAAACTGCACTTATGTGTGGAACACTCAGTCTTAAAATTTTATGTATGTATGTGTAAATAAAATAAATAAAAATAAAATATATGAAACTAATGAATATAAGTACTGTACTGTATACAGATCTACCTCGATTTACGAATGGGTTATGTTCCTGAAAACCCAATCTTGAATAGAAAAATTTGTATAGCAAACCCTAATATAAATTGGGTAAATGGGGTTGCGTTCTCGGACAAGCCAAAACCCAAACCCAAACATCTTAAAAACCTATTATAATATCGTAAATTGGGGCATCGGATAGTGAGTGAGAGAGACGTGTACAGTACCTGATCCCACACCTTTCTTGGACAACTTCTCCTTGCAACTCCCTCCACATTCATAGACTTTTTCTTAACCCAATTACTTTTCACATGTCCATACCATCTAAGCCTATTTTTACGCATATCCTCACTAGTACTCTCAATACTTAATTACAGTACCATTACGCTCTCAAGACAGCATGTCAGACGATTAACTAGAATTGATTGTAGTTTTTCCTTGGACTTTGTTATGAAGTGTTTTTAAAGTGTTTGTAATTTCAGATGACGACTACTGGAGCATGATGACAGCCCCCCTCCAAAGGTGTCCAGTACAGAGCTGACCCACCCTGATGCCCTGATGCCACCCACCACCACTACATCCACCACCACCACCACCACCACCACCACCACCACCACCACCACCGCAGGGGAACGAGCCCCAGTCACAAGTTCTGCTGGGCCACCTAACTTCACACAGGTACATTAACTAGAAAATTGTTACAGTATCTTTTGCTGGGGATCCCAAATGGGCCTGGGTCTTTGGGTTTTCTCGTGGGCAACCTAGATGTGTGTGATTTTGTGTTTTGTTTTGTGTTGGTTTTCTGATATGTTGTGATGTCCCTTTTCGGGCTATGTCTCGAGTCGGCCACACCCATAAAAAAAAGGGGAAAACGGGCAAGTGCCAGAGTATATACGTATGTGGTGGATTGTGTTCTTTTATTTCTAAATTATTATTTTACTTAAGCGTTGTTTCCACATAGCGATTTTTATTAGTTATTTTGTCTTTTTACTGTGTTCGTATATGTTTTGGTTTGTTTATTTTGCAAGTTTTACATTATAATACATACATACATTTCCTCACTTTAATTTGTTTTCTTCCTGAAAAACAAAAGTACTGTCAGTGGATCAACCTTTATTATGTTTGTCTGTAAAATGTCTTCCTATTATGCAATTTTAATTGTCAACTTGTTAATGAAAAATAGATACTTAAGTACCATAGTTTTCCCCAATTATTGAACAGTGTAATTATGAAACCAATGAAATTATATTGTAAAACTTGCAAAACAAACAAACCAAAACAGGATCGACACAATAGACAAAAGAACTTATATCAAAATCTATACATACATACTGTACATGCATACATACTGTAAATGGTAGTAATTTGTGATCTTCGTACAACCAAAATTTCGCTGCATGGACGTTCTTAAGTCGGGGTCAACTGTATGCGAAAACCCTAATACGCGGGTGGGGGGTCGGAAAAAACACAAAATTGTCAATAAGTGTCTACAGTTCCTAATAAGCGTTTTGGGAGCCCAAAAGTGGTCATAGCCGCCCTTTTTACCTAATACAGTACACGTGGACACCCATCATTTCGCGTGGCACCAGATATCATAATTATGTTGATATTACTTACCACATAGACTTTATTTGAAACCATAGTCATATTTAGCATACCCCCAGTAATACAAAAAATATACTGTATATATATTAAAAATAAAAAATAGAAAATATTTGGAATGAGTCTGAGCAAATAGATAGATATAAATACAGTAGATAGAAACTCATCGTCATTTTTCCGTGGCTTCGTCAGACGCGGCACTTGACTTGACTCTGTTTTGATAGTCCCGGGCATTCAATTCCTTCATCATTACCACCAGGCCCACCGCCCCTATCACTGAATGCACTAAAGGCCATAATATACACGAGATATACAAGTTTCAGGCACAAATAAGCAAGTAAAAGATGGGTGGACTTGAGAGCGTCTTGGCTAGTGTTGACGACATTAACCCATCGGATCCGGGGGGCCTCATATGATCCCGATCGCTGTGTCCGGGGCCATTTTCGTACAGTCAAGTTTCATAATTCAGTAGCTACTGATTGAGAGCACCTAGAGCAGTCAATATTTTTGCAAATTGTAGAACGTTTTGTTGTCTGTAGATTGCTGTTGAGATGACATCGCTACGACGCATGGTTGCCGAGTTATGATGATTTTAGCGGCGATTTGTAGCCGTGCATTTTGCCTCATATGAGGCCTCCCGGATTCCTGCCAATATTTTTGTTTGCCTCATATGAGGCCTCCCGGATTCCGAGGGTTAAAGTTGGCGGCCGTAACTTGCGCAAGTGACGCTGGGATTTCGGATTCACCCGAGTCACTCAGATTTCGCCTCCAAGCAAGAAACACCTTGACAACAATGGCAGTTTATATTATTATTATTAATATGTTTTTTTATTTTGTTTCTGGGTCTTCTCCTGGATGACCTAGATGTGTGTGAATTTGTGTTTTGTTTTTGTGTTTTTGTTTTGTGTTGTCCATGTTCTTGCTCCGTCATGATCCCCCCCCCCCCAAAAAAAAATAGGAAAAGTGGGGATTGGGCCTGAGTCAATAGATAGATATATTTGTTATTCCATACACCAAAAGATGTATACAGTATAGGGCATACAGTACACCCTGATGGTCCATATCACATTCAAAATTCATTCACTTGTTTGTTTATGTTTTCTAGTTTGATGTTTTGAGTCTTCAATTATTTTTGCTCTCGTTTTCGGTGTATTTTCTGTCTGGATAGCGTAATGCATAAATGCGCGGAATTTCGGTGTGAGCATCCTAGGTTCGAGTCCTTGGAGTGCCACATGTATTTGTTGATTTCATTAATTGAGTTTAGAAGTGAAGTTGGTTGGTGAAAAAATATAAATAATTAGATTGGTTATTATGTATGTATTTATAATTTAAAATATTATTGTTTATTTAATATTGTTTGTATAGTTTGCAAGTTTTACATTTTAATTTAAATACAGTACTTTAAATGTATGTACAGTACAGTACAGTACAGTACAGTACAGTATATAATGAGGCACAGACCCCATAGCTGTGGGTGATCGACTCGAGACAGAGCCTGGTTAGTAATAGGACAAAACTAGAGTAATTACAACCAGCACTAATGGGGCTTGTCTGAACGTGACGATAGTGCGTTGTTATGTGTGCGATTAGTTTGCTTGGGAACCAGATTAACTTGCTCATGAGATTTCATAATTTTATTTTATTGAGCATTATTTCCACTTAGCGATTTTGATTAGTTCTTTTGCTTTTATCTTGTGTCGCCCCAGTTTTGGTTTGTTTATTTTGCAAGTTTTACAATTGAATTTGATAGCGTAATGCTTAGTGCGCAGAATTTTGGTGCGAGTACCCTAGGTTGGAGTCCTTGGAGTACCACATGTATTCATTACTTTCATTGGTTTCATTACTTAAGAAGTTTATTTGTAAATGTATTGGTTGGTTGGTGAAAACAAATATGAATTGTTCCCGCTGATGGTACATTAGTATCTGGCCATCCTGAATACTCCACTATTTCATGAGTTAGTTATACAAGGTCTTTTTCAAGCTGATTTTAATTTGGTATCTCGACATCCTGATTACTCGACTATTAGCAAGATTTTGTAGCGAACTACAGTACTCCCTCGAATTTTGCGAGAATATGGTCGACATTGCAGGCCGCAAAATTCAAAATCGCAAATTTCAAATAACTAACCTTATGGGATTAATTGAATATGGTCGACATCTCATCATCGAGGGCCTATTTTTTGGTGATTTTCGTCCTTGTTTGTACACACATTATGACACATACACTTAATTATACATCCTACAATAAAGAAAAACACAGAAATACAGATTCAGGGGACCCAGGGCACAGGTAACACTTCAATTTTGCCCAAGGAAGTCGATTATGCGAGAGCGTGAGGAGCGTGGGAGAATCTATAAACAGTAAACAATGGGCGGCAGGGCGGCCTGACGTCACGATCCTGCTACTCCCCCCCCGAAAACTAGTGCGGAAACACCGTATCATTTGGCGCCACCCACAAAACTCAAGTAATATCGCACATATCAAGTCCCGCAAAAAAGGTAAATTCTTGGGTCCCGTTCGCAAAATCGAAATTTCGCAAATTTGAAAGACGCAAAATTCGAGGGACTACTGTAGTTTATTATTTTCTTTCATGATTTTATTTTGCTAAAGCGTTTTTCCACATAGATTTTGTTTAGTGTGATGTTGTTTCGATAGTTTTTATTTTAATGAGTTCTTTATATTAATTTGAACATTAACTTTTGATCAATTTCAAGTTTTATGTTTTGATTAACTTGCTCATTGCTCATGTAGTAATGTCCACCTTATGTGCTGGATTGTGTTCTTGCATTGATAAATAATAATTATTTTGCTTAAGCATTGTTTCCACAGCAATTTTGATCAGTTTGTCTTTTTACTGTTTGTCCAAGTTTGTTTATTTTGCAAGTTTTACATTATAATTCCACATAGCGATTTTGATTGGTTCTTTTGTATTTACATTGTCTGGTCCCAGTTTTGATTTGTTTATTTTGCAAGTTTAACATTTGAATTATGATAAGTTGTCCATAATATGATGCAGACACATAACAGTATCATATTTTTCCATCAAGAATCGAGAAATCAAGCGCTAAATGATTCAATTTACCATCAGCTGGAAGAAAAGTAATTATATGTTTATTATGAAAGTTTGACAAATTGTGTTTTACAATTGTGTTCTTTTATTTAACTGTCTTGATAGCGTAATAGTTAGTGCGGCGAATGTGGGTGTGAGTATCCTAGGTTCGAGTCCTTGGAGTACCACGTGTATTTGTCGGTTTCATTAATTGAGTTTAGAAGTAAAGTTGATTGGTGAAAAGCTATGAAAAAATGTCATTATTTTATTTTGCTAAGGCGTTGTTTCCACATAGCAATTTTGATTAGTTCTTTTGCCTTTATATTGTCTTAGTCCCAGTTTTGGTTTGTTTATTTTGCAAGTCACAATTTACTAGAATAACTTGCTCATGTAGTAATGTACACCCTATGTGGTGGATTGTGTTCTTTTATTTCTAAATGTTATTTTGCTTAAATGTTGTTTCCACATTGCGATTTTTATAAGTTCTCTTGTCTTTATATTGTCTTTGTCCAAGTTTTGGTTTGTTTAGTTTGCAAGTTTTACATTTTAAATTATATTATTATTAGAAATGATTTAAATGAAATGGTTTGATTGACTTTATATATATTGACTAACCTGCCTTCGGGTATTTTTATAATGTGTTACTAACCGAGTGGTGACTGGCTGGGATATTTGGGCCTTCCCTACGACCTGTGCGGGTAGAGGCTTGACTTATCAGGTTGCGGAAGACCCATTTATTCCGACGAGATAAGCCTTTTTACACCACCCCTTTCTCTCTCCCTGTGTCTTATTCTTCTTCTCTTCGCACTGGTGGAAAGGGAAATCGTGGCAGATGACCATGTCAACGATGGCTCCTTGAAACCTCCGAGGGTCCTTGAGATACGGCTAGAGCGGTGAGATTGGATACGACCCCGACTGGTGCACCCTTGCCACTGCGAGGTATTAGATATCTGACAGGGACCACTTCCATTTAACCCTCTGTGTACCGGTGATGTACTTTTCTTGATATTCTGGAAGGTATTAGACGATTTTGGCAGAATATAATGTATTGGACGATTTTGTTGAGCTTGGGAAGGATGTCTACCCATTAAAATGCTACAGACACTCAATTAATCGCAAGATCCAGGGTTCGAATCCCGGGTGGATTGTACGAGTTTTTTCTCAATTGGCTATACGTGCCGATCTCAAATCCAAGAACTTGACAAGTGAAGCAGCCCTTAACAGGGTTGCCTGCAACGCCGCCATTAGGACAAGAGACTGAAACTGCACTTATGTGTGGAACATTCAGTCTTAAAATTTTATGTATGTATGTATGGCATGACTTGATTTAAATGGTCTCAATTAATCCTTTAAGCTACCATATTTATCTTTCCTAAGCTTCCTAAGCTTCACAAAATCGTCTAAGCTGAAATCAAATGAAAAATATGTTTCCGGTACCGTATGGGTTTAGCTGTATAGGACGCCTCCGAGAAATGTGACAACTGCAAAGAAGGCTACTGGGCATGCTACCAAAATGTACGGAAAAACTCTTATCGTATTAAAAACCAAGAGAAACGGCAAATAATGTTCCTGTAACATTATTTGCTGGTTCTCGGGGTTTTTAATATGGCTTAGATTTTTCCGCACATTTTGGTAGCATGCCCAGTACCCTTCTTTGCAGTTGCCACATTTCTTGGAGGTTTCTTCTCTCATTTTGTGTTTTTTTACTACAGTACATTGTTCCCTGTTGTGATCCTCACAGCATACCCTGCATCGTATGGTATTTGTAGTGCTTCTATGATATTCGGACCTTTGGCCTTTATGACATCTTAACCCCTTCTGTAATCTGTAGGTCTATAATGATATTCTATCTATATTTTGACAATTTTTTTAAGTTTAAGAAGGATCTGTGATACTAAAAATATTTCAATAGTTTGAAGCTTGTTAATTGCTGGAGGCCCTTTTTCAACTGATTAAAATAGTCTATTAGAAGCCACAGTAAAAGTTTAAGGCATGACACTGGTACTTACAATGCTATAGTCTATTTATTAAAAGTCGGCCAAAGCTCTTGAGTACAGTACTAACCTCTTAGACCTGATCAAGTTCTAAGGAGATCTCCCAAGAAAAATTGACCTATGCAGCGTTGGAAACTTCTCACCGAGGCGCTATGACATGGAGTGCATAGTGCCTCGGTGAGAAGTTCCCAACGCTACATAGCTCAAATTTTCTTTCCTTAAAACGTGATCAGGACTAGAGGTTAGTTTTCAAGAGGTTTGGCGTAGTTTTAACGAATACACTATAGCATTTCCAGTATTTATTATCATGGTTCAATGTTTTTAATGATTACACTTCATAAATTAGTGAACGAAATTCTCTCTGCTTCAAAATTCCTCGCTTGACCCCTTCACCGCCATTGTTATTTTCATCGTATTCTGGATTTATGTATGTACACTCGGTACAAAAAGTATCTGCACCCCTACGCTGATCATCAGGTGTGTACAGCTCGATAGGGTTGGTACCTCTGCCTGCAACTATATCCGATCGTCTCTGACACATGGATATAGTTGCAGGCAGAGGTAGCAACCCTATCGAGTTGTACACACCTGATGATCAGCGTAGGGGTGCAGATACTTTTTTGACCGAGTGTACATACATAAATCCAGAATACGATGAAAATAATAATGGCGGTGAAGGGGTTAAGTGAGGAATTTCTGTTTTGTGTATTATGTTTCATATTTTGTTTTGCTAAATATTTTGTTCCACATACTATACTGTATTGACTTTGATTAGTTATTTTTTGTCTTTATATTGTGTCGTCCCAGTTTTGGATGATATTAAAATTGGCTACTGACTAACTAGGAATAAAATGCAAGTTGTTACATATATTTTGTTTTCTTTTCAGGTCAAGATGATGTAGCAAGAATCTGTTGGCTGTTGCCGTGGTGGTATGGCTGCCTGGTCCCGGCCTCTACTGTTTTAAGAAATGTAAGTACTGTACTGTATATTCATAATCGTTTTGTTTTTGGTTCCTTAGTTTATCATAATGTATGTTCCATCAATTGCATCTATTCAATCAACTTCTAGTTACTTAAGCAGTTGATGCTTTTAATAAACCAGTGAAGTCGCACCTATTTCTGAAGGCTTATGATACTGCGGATCATAGAGTTACTGTACTGATGACTATAAACATATATTTTGTGTTTGAAAAATTGAAGTTAATGCGAGCGCTCGTGAATCATCTTTGAGAATTGGCGCTCGTACAATACAGTACCAGCCTATTATTATTATCTACGTTGTTGGCTTTGTTGTTGTTGTTGTTGTTGTTGTTGTTCCCTAAGCTGCCTGGCCGAACAGCCCCGAGTCCCTGAGAAAGGCCATGGCCACGATCGGGCTTTCCCACAGAGCTCTCATTGAGTGTAGATTGTGTTGTTGGCGTAAGTGGTTGTGTGAAATGCAGTCTTCTATGATGTGTTTAATGGTATGGGGTGCTGTGTTACATCCCGGGCAGGCGTCGACAACGGAGTCATCCAGTCTCTTCTGATAGCTCAGGAGAGCTGGATGGTGTCCGCATCTCAGCCTGGCCAGGTGGACTCTGTCCTCGCGAGGAAGGGAGGATTCGGAAGGATGGATTTCGGGAGGTCGTGCATGCAGCTGCGTGTTGTCTGTGAGTGAGTGGATGGATCGGTGAGAGATATGAGTATGGATGTGCTTCTGGAAGTTAGTTCGGGGTGGGCAGGGAGGGAGAGAGGACAATAATTGTGTGTGATACCGTGTGCTGGGTGTTGTTTTGATATTTCTTGGTGTCTGTGGGTGTGTTGCCATGTAGTTTAGTGGGTGGTCTTGGTTCGTGGAGGCTGCTGCCAGGAATTGAGTGCCTCTCATGTCCAGATGGTCTTTGACTTTGAGAATTTTGGTTTCTTGATGTAGGTGATCTGTGGGTGAAGTAGCTGTGCAGCCTGTAGTGATCTTCAGGGCTTTGTTTTGAATAGTCTGTAAGGTCTTATGATGAGTTTCAGCTAGGTTGGTTAGAAGCCCAGGCTGGGCTTGCGTATTCCATCACTGATCTTATGTATTGTTTATATACTGTGGTGGTAGTTTCTTTGTTGTGTCCAAATTTTGTGTGAGCAAGTGACCTGAGGGCGTTAAGTCTGGGTGTCAGTTTCTTTTTAATGTTTGTGGTGTGCTGTTTGAATGTCATATGAGTATCATATGTTACTCCTAGGATTTTGGGTGTGTGTATGTGTTAGGGGTGTGTTGTTTATGGTGAGTTGAGGGATGTATTCGTGTTCTCCTGTCCAACTTGTGAGCAGGGTTGCGGTGGATTTGGCTGGGGCTAGATTAAGTCTGTTTGTAGTGCACCAACCATGTAGTGTGTTGAGATAGGGTTGAAGGAGATCTGTTGATCTTTTTGGGTCATGGTGTGTGCATGTGAGTGTTATGTCATCTGCATAGGAGGCTAAGTTTATTTGGGGCGTATTGGGTGTAGTTATATCGTGCATGTACAGATTGAAGAGTGCGGGCGATAGGACGGATCCTTGTGGGACTCCGTTTGGAAAGTTTCTGATTTTAGATGACTGACCGGCAAAAGATACGTGTGCACATCTGCCTGCTAGGAAGTTGGCCAGCCACCTTTTTGTGTTGTTGTGCATGTTTGTGTTGTAGATTTTGTTTGTTAGGTTGTGGCGGGGGATGGCATCGAAGGCTTTACTAATGTCGAGTGTGGCTAATAGTGATCTGTGTGGTGGTCTAGCTGAGTTGATGCCGTCGAAAGCTCTTTGTGTAAGGTCTGTGAGAAGAGTGTTTGCGGAGTGCAGTGGCCTAAAGCCATGTTGTGTTGGAGCTAGGGGTAGGTCAGGTGTAATTAGTTGTAATACTAGGCGTTCCATGACTGGAGGGGGAGCAAAGAAGTGTGATGGGGCGGTGCGAGGAGGGTAGCGTGGGGTCTTTGTTGGGTTTGGGGAATGTGATGATGATACCATGCTTCCAAATGTCTGGTACTGTGTTGTGTGAATAGCTGTAGTTTGATATGTTAGTGAGTGCTTGTATGCCTTGTGGTCCCAGGTGTCTGAGGTGTATGTTGCTTATGTTGTCTAGGCCACAGGCGGGTGAGTGCTTAAGATTGTTGATGATATGCTTTGTCTGGTGATTGGTGAAGGGTGTATAGTCAGGGTCTGTGGGGACTTGTCTCTTACGTCGGATGACACGTCGGTCGTCTTTGTGAGGTTTTAGGTGGCTGACATGTGAAAAGTGATTGATGAGAGTGTTTGCTTGTTGTTTACATGAAGGAGTAGAGTCTGTTGTTGTGATTGCAGCATGTGATTGTGTTGTGTTGCTGTTGGAAAGTGTGATGCTGTTTAGTGTTTTGTAGAGTTTTTTGGGGTTTGTTTTGTGATCAAGTGTTTGTAGGAAGTTATTCCAATTTAGTTTTTGTTGTTCTTGTATTTTGTTGTTAGTTTGGGTGTTGAGTGCTTGAATTTGTTGTGTGATGTCTTGTGTGTGGGGTGCTGGGGAGTGTTTCAGTATGTCGCGTTGTCTGATGAGGTTTTGAATTTCTGGTGTGAAGTTGGGGTTGTGTCTTTTCCTGTTACCTCTTGGAATGTGTTTCTTGTCAGCGTTTGGATAGTTTTATTGAGTATGTGTACAGCATTGTTGATGTTAGTGATGGGTGTACTGTTTAGAGTTGTGAAGTGTTGTTCTGTCTCATTTGTGAATGCTTCCCAGTTAGCTCTTTTATAATTGGTGTATGTGTGTTTGTGGCTAGCTGGGGTGAGTCTGGTTTTGGTGGTGATAATGATCGGGAGGTGGTCAGAGCCTAAGGTTCTGACCACCCTCCAGGATGTTGTGGGGGCGAGTTCTGGGGAGCAAAAGGTGATGTCAGGAGATGATGGGTTATAGAGGGCTTGGTGAGGAATATGGGTATGTTGATGGATGTCGTTAAGGATGATGAGGTTATCGGTTTGGTTTTGTAGTACCAGCCCTCTGTCTGTGTCGGGGTTGTCGACAAACCAGGCCGACGTCTTGGTGTTGAAGTCACCACCCAGGATGATGTGTGGGGTGTGTGTGATGTGTTGTAAGTGTGGTCTGTATTCATTTGGTACTGTAGGGGATGTTTGGGGAGGGATGTATGTGTTTATGATGGTTATGTTGGAGTTGTTGCCAGTGCGTATTTTAATTGATTGTATTTCTGTTGTGTTATCATTTGGGGGGAGGAGGGATTTGGTTTGTTGGCTTTGTTGTACTTTGTCGTGTACGGTGGCGCTAATAAGTTATGTCCCAGCTGTCATTACGTTTGGCTCGCTCTGTGCTGTATTAATGTCTGTCAGATGTTGAATAGGGTGGGTAAGTGTAGGAACATGTTTGTATATATCACTCGATATGAAGAAATGAAGCTTGGATGATACGAATTATTGATCAAAATATACTTGGTGCCGAGACCTGACTTATTAGCACCACTGTACTTTGTCATGTACTATTATGCATTTCTATAGTTGGTGTTTACTTGTGAATATTTTGATTGTATTGTTCTTTGCTTGGGTACTTTATATATTGGTTACACACTTATGGTTTTCAGTATGGCTTGTTTTGAGTACATAAGAACATAAGAAAATGGGAGTCTGCAGAAAGCCGATTGGCCTAAGCAAGGCAGCTCCCTGTCCCACACAAGCCCAGTTCAATTACAAAGCCCAATTATAGGCTCAACACTCTAATACCCTGAGGATCATCTTACCAAAACGGTTAGAGATTAACGCAGGATTATGGGGGTATGCAGAGTGCTGATTGGCCCAACCCGGCTGATCCCCCTTCACACCCAACCCTTCTCGTCCATATACTTATCCAATTTTATCTTAAAGCTCCCTACCGTTTTAGACCCCACTATAGCACTTGGTAGTCCATTCCACCCATCTACAACTCTGTTACCAAACCAATATTTGCCTATATCTTTTCTGAAACAAAATTTATCTAATTTGAAACCATTGGTACGAGTTCTTTCGCTATCACTGAGCTTTAGTACATTTGTCATGTCCCCTTTGTTAATCCCACTTGAACACCTCTATCATATCCCCTCTAACTCTGCGTCTCTCTAACGAATGTAAACCTAATTTCTTCAACCTTTCTTCATACGAAAGATTTCTAATATTATGGATCATTTTTGTCATTCTACGCTGTACTCTGTATGGAGTAGTTGCTTTGTCATTGGAACTCTCTCCCAGAATCAGTATTTCCCTGTTCTTATGACTTGCTCCGTGTGTGCTGGCATTTTGGTTCGAACGTCCTTGATTTTGGCAGTCACTCTTTCAACTCTGGGGGAAGACACTCGCTACAGGCAGTTTTGCTTTTTGTCTCCCTCACTCATATAGAAAAAAACAAATAGGTCTTGCTTGTGTATTATGGGTATATATTTGATAAGCTCTTGTTTGCTTGAATAGTTTACTTTGATATTTTCTCTACTTTTGAAATGCCTCCTGTTGTTGCTCCCTTTTCTTTTATCAATTGACAGTACATTAACTTGGCTATCATTGTACATAGTTTTTGTCCGTTAACCCTCTGAGTACCAGCGATGTGTGCTAGATTTGTATTGTGGCTATATTTTGACAATTGGTGGTTAAAAGATTGAAGCCTTATTTTTGGCTAGAGGTCCTAACTAAGCTGAATAAAATAGTCTTGCTGTCAGATTATAAAAAGGACCTCTGGTATTGAATGAGTTGATTTTGCTTATTTTAATGTGAGTTGCTTATCTGTTATGCACTGTGATTTTAGATCTCGTCAGTTTGTTTATTTTGAGAGTTTAGGTCTATTGGTTTGAATATTCGCTTTACTTCATTTCTCATTAAAAAATAAATTAGGTTGGTCATTGTTTGTGCATCCAGTCATTAGATACCTGTTGATGCTTTATTTCACTTTAAATTTTGTTAAGTTCTTTTAGTTTTGATTATGGTAATATTTGTCTGATGAAGGATAAGCTATATAATTTATTTGTTTCCACAGCAATTTTGACTTTGTCCCAGTTTTGGTTTGCTTAGTTTGAAATTTTAATTTATTGACGAAACATTGCGTAGCAATATAGGTATGGCATATTTACTTAGGTCCTTACTAGGTTGTATTTCTCAGTATCAATAATTGAAGACTTCTTTTACACCAGGCACATTCCCCTTTATTTAGTTATACTTTTATTAATCTTTACTCGGTTTAATATGAGAGACTCCATATTATTGGTACATGTACACACTGGCACTGATGCCAGTCTCTAAGCCACTCTGAAATTTATCTTGTTAAGTCCATGATTATTTATATGAATCAACCAGTTGTCCATTGTATCCATGAAGTTTATTAAGTTATTTCCATAGCAATTTTGATTAGTTCCTTTCTATCTTGTGTAGTCCAAGTTTTAGTTAGTTTATTTTTAAAGTGTTACATTATAATTTGGCAAAGCCAAATGTTACAAGGTTTATTGAGAAACAAGTATACCAGGTCAATTTTATTAGACAGAAATAACAAGTAAAAGGTTTTTGTTAATTATAATAATCATTCATAAAACATAGTCAGGTAAAAAATATACAGTACCCAAAGAAATTACAGTAAAACCTTTTAGTAACTTCAGTTATTTTGCACTCATCATCTTTGAGAGTTTTAAATGTTAATTTGTCATGTCGTATGACTTTAGTCAATGCTGCTTTATAAACATCATTGTCACCAATGCTTTGAAAATCTATAATTGTAGTGATCTTACTAAAGTATTGAAAGTGATCATGTTATCTATTTAAAATGGCAGACTATAGTTTGTTGATAATCCCAAAGCCTAATGTTTGTAAGTGATGGAACTAGTTGAGTTACTATAAGTACATTAAGTGAAATATAAGTAAAGTCCATTGAAAGGTGCTTGAAGACTTAAGTAATTCTATCACAAATAGCCAGCTGTCATTTAATATTTGGAAATACAATAAAAGTTTTGAATACCATATCTTGTTTTATTATAATACACATACTAGGATACAGTTCACCTTAGGTTCATACCAAAGGCTGGACTATGAATATTTAAATCCCATTCAGTAATGTAAGAGTATTTTGTTAAAGTAAAAAAAAATCAGTCAAAACAATGAATGGAATTTAGAATTCAGTTAGCTGTCACTGCAAAATTTTGCCAGTCAGAGCTCCGAACATATCAGAACTGTGGACATGCAAAATTGTCCAAATTTGGTCATAGACCAGACTCAGGAAAGAATTTCACTAGTTTGGACTTTGGAAAATTCAGTTCAAATTTTTCAAAGTGGAACTTAAAAAAATTTCAGTGGTGTAAAATTTCACAAGTCCAGATCAGAACTAGACTTGTGAAATGTTCAAAAGTTTACACCACTGAAATTTTGCTAAGTTCCAATGGACTTTGAAAAATTTCAGTCACCCCCCAGAAATTTGCTAAGTCCAGAGGCTGGACTTAGCAAAATTCTGGGGAAATCAGTCAAAAGTCTATGGGGTGAAACCCAAACATTTCACACCTTGAAAACTTTTCTATCTCAAGATTCTTACTGGCAATTTGTGGAGATAGGTTCATTTACTGAAACCAGGATTTTGCCAGAAACTCTGTGCATTTCAAACCTAACCTCACATAGCCAGTCTTGTCATTGGCTCAAGTAACCCTTTCAGTACTGTCCCTACTTATTCTGGCTAACCTCAGAAGATTTTAGTCAGCTTAGGAAAGAAGTACTTTCTAAGCTGATTAAAATAATCTGAGGCTAGCCAGATAGTGACAGTACCAAAAGGGTTAATTGAGCCAATGACCAGCATGGGCTATGGAGGTTAAGTTTGAAATGCACTAAGAACACACACAACCCAGAAAAAACAGTACACAACCAAAGACTGTCAGAAACATTACTTGCCATCTTAAGAGACTTTAAGACCAGACAAATAAAGAGGGCTCTGAACTTTATCATTATGCTTCTAAAACATTCAACCACATTACTTAAAAGAACTTTGGTTTAGCACTTTCAGTAATGATGGTTGAACATATCCAGAGTTCATAATGATCCTTTTGGTTGTCACTGTTCATTCTAGGTTGCTAAACTTTATATCATGAGTGTGCAGTATATAAATATAGTCAACTATCACAGAACAGCCAAAGAAACTTTTAATGATTTATAAAAAGTCCGTAAACAAATCTTAGTAAATGGTAACAAATTTATTACTTTTATTATGCAGGTTATTTATGAAAATAATATTACTTTCTTTGCATGTTAAGTGATATTTTCACTTACCATGCAACCAAAGTATGTATTTTCATAAATGGCATATGCATCATAAAATAATATATTTTTACCAATTTAAATACTTTAAATCAACCAGCTATTTTTAAATCTTTAATTACAGTATTTTGGCAGATTTTTTTCAGTCAGTGATAGAAAAACCACATTTAAATATGCAAACCCAAGATATAAAGTTTTAAACCTACATAAATGCAGCCAAACCATTGCTTACACGATACAGTACACTCTTGAGCAAAAATAAGTACACCAATGGAATCATGAACCTTTAACCCTCTCATAAAAGAATAAGTCATGCTGGCTAAGGAGAAATTTTATGCACTTCAGGAAAACCTCTAGGAATAATAAAGTATAAAACTCCATTAGACCCAGATCCTTCCAAAGCTTAATAAAATCATCCAAGACAGAATTAACAAGTCATGCTGGCTAAGAGAAATTCTATGCACTTAAGGAATAATTAAGAGCATAAATGCCAAAATAATTCCAAAGCAACATAAAATAATCAAATATCCAGAATTAACTTACTCA
Source organism: Paralithodes platypus (assembly GCA_032716605.1). Classification (NCBI taxonomy): domain Eukaryota; kingdom Metazoa; phylum Arthropoda; class Malacostraca; order Decapoda; family Lithodidae; genus Paralithodes; species Paralithodes platypus. The sequence continues at coordinate 41,909,775 of CM064507.1, forward strand.
TATTTATCAAGGGGCTGATGATCACTTTCAGTAATTATAGCAGTAAATATATAAAGGCCAAAATTCTAAACCAATTCAAATATGATGCACTTTGGGAATATTGGCTAGCATTCAATTATATTCACCTTAGGAAGTACCAGATCAATCTCAAGGGTTAATAAATTACTATTACCCCTCTCATTGCTCAACAGTCTTCCTAAGCTGCATATAATAGTCAGGTAACCAAAATTAACTTAGTGATTCATATATGGGTTAACTAAAAAGGCTAAAGTAAATAAACTGCATTACCACACCTATTTCCTAGTCAACTCTTCCAAAGTCATAGAACTCACATAAAGTGATTACTCATTATTAATCTTAGTGGCAAAGATATCTGGCTTAATTATAATAGAACAGTCTTTTATAATTGCCCAATATTATTTACCATTAACATCAATAAACAGTAATCAAGCATGAGATTTTCATAATTTGGGAAGTCACACCCAGGGAATAAGATAGGAAAGTTTCAGCCCATTTCTTCTAGCCTTTTAGAGTTTCAAGAAGGTTGGCCTATCATATATTAAAATACAGAACCAGATTTGTAAGCAGTCTATTTTCTTTGCAATATCAATATAAATACCATCACAAAAATCAAGGGACATTAATATATATCAAAATGCACACGTACATTTCCATAAATATTTAATCTCAAGTTACATTTCAGTGGGCATTTTCTATGAATAGAACTCGTTACAACACTGCATACAAATCTTATGCTGTATCCTAAATTACTTTTTCTCCAATAGGTTCAATAGATTCCATAGCATGTACTTATTTATGGCTAAAGAGCATCTCAACGGAATAAATTTTAGAATGTGCAAACTTTTAGTGATGTCAAGTAGACAGTCCTTGACAAAATCTACTAAAGTATATAGAGTAAAATAATTTCTACTTCATATATTTTCATTTTTGTATATATATTAAAGATTTTAAGTATCGATTTGTTTAAGTCCCCGATAATCAGGACACCCACCCTACCCCCAGCTCTTGAGCAAAGAGTGTATGGTGGTAAAAACTGAATCATTTTGAAAGCATATATAATTTTCCTCTTAAATATACCATGACTTATATTTTCAGAGGGAATTACATTGCCTTCATAAATCAATACTTAATTAGTCTTAAACATACAAAAATTGCACATTCTAAAACATCATTCCATTAAAGATTTCATTACTGTATTATGCAGTTGTAGAAAAATATGCATAACTTCTATATCCAGTATTAATAAAGACAACTTTGAGTCAATAATAGAACAATGAAAACTTAAATATTGCAAAATTTCTAGTAATTCTATTTTTGTTTTTTGTTTTTTAGGAAAATTGCAATTGGGCAGGAGTAGATATAGAATTTTTCCTGCAGTCTCAAGTTGGCCAACCCCACCTATGGGATATGTGCCACAGTATATACAAATTCCAAAATTAATTACTTTAATTGCAAAGTATTTTGACAAACACGAAGATTTAATTAAATTTTAATTTCCATTTGGGCTCTGTCTCAAGTCTGCCAACCCCAGCTATGGGGTATGTGCGTGAGTACATGTATATACATAAATACTCTATTTCATTACTTTACATTTTCAGTCTTTGGACAAATGCTCAAATATTCCAAAAATGATATTTAAATTTTAACTCCCTGTGCGGGCTCAGTCTCAAGTTGGCAAACCCAAACTATGGGGTGTATACATTTAATTACTTTAATTTCCAAGTCTATTTTGCAAGCAATATTTACTTATGAATTTCTTTCTATTGAAGTCTCAAGTCGTCAATATTAAAACTCAATCAGAATAATTATGAATCATCTACAACTGCATCTCAAAAAGTAAACTTTAATCATCTATACAAACAGAACTTGCACCTTAAACTTTCAGTATACAATTACTTCCTTTATTCTGGCTAATAGATTATTTATTCAGCTTAGGTAGGGCCTGTGAGAGTCCGAAGCTTCATCTAGTCATTGCCCTTTACACTCTCAAAGGCCCTCTTAAACTCCTCAAATTTGTCAAATAGCCAGAATATGGAAAAATATATTGCATTCCAAAAGGATTAATACACCATGGGGTTATTGACATTTTTAGCTCGGTGTTAAACAGACAAATACATAAATATAACAAATAAGCCCTTTACAAATTTACTAATAATTGTATAAAAACTATGTATGAACTAAACCTATACCAATCCTACTAATCATTCAATAAAACTATGAACTAACTAAAAGCCTATTAATTATACCTAATTTACTAGTAATTCTATAAAACTATGAACTAAAACCCTATTAATTATACCTATAACTAAAATCTAACTTTCATACTGTACTATAGACCAAGGCATCACTATCTCCATCAGTCTTCCCTAGTACCATAAAAGATAATCCTTATTACCATATATAGGTACAGTACTGTATTAATAACTACTCTTCTCATAAGCTATAACCAAGTTTCAGCCATAAGCAAAAATACCCTTCAGATTCCAAGTATTTTAAAGATATATATACCGTAAAATTTATAACTATTTTTCAATCCTCCCTCCTAAATACAGCTATATATCCCATATATGTACAGTATTCCCAATGACCAATTAGAGTTTACAGAAATCTACAATAATCTGACTAAATTTACTTTGCACATAACTGGTACTGTACTAGAGTAATAGAAGCTAATATTTCTAGCATTTGGGAAGAGTCAGCCAGGGTATCTTATTTTATAGGCAAATTCCTCACAGCATCACTCATATTTTCAGCCCAAATTATAGATTACACTAGTCTTAGACTTCACTGAACTTTATATAAATGACCAACAGTTACTTTCTTCAGGCTAACATTTGTTATTGAATTCTTAGCCTTCCAGCCTATTAAACTACTTTTCAAAATTTATAGAGACCATTAATCCACTTTACTCAGCTTATCAAATCAAAACATTGACTGCAAACTTATTTCAGTTTATTTCAGTTATTTGCCTATTATTATTAGTTATTCAGTCTCACAAACTACAATTGAGTTTCACTTATGCCAAAATTGCTCTAGCTTTATACTATTTCAAACTATTGCTAATTGCTATTTTGACAAGTATATACTTGGTCTTTATATAGTCATTAGTGTTTTTAGTTTCCTTTGAAAGTTTTACTTTCACATTTCCAACTAAGCTGCCAGACTAATTAAAAAAAACATAAAGACTACAGTATATAGAACCAATCATTATCAGATCTTTTACCAAACTTATTCCTAGCATATTTTATACTATTTATAACTAGTCACTACTACAACTAGGTACTTCTATTTTCAGCCTAACCCTATCCATTGAACAATACAGCATATCAAAATGTATAATGGGCTTAGATGGTACATATACAATTCACATCTCATTTTTCTTTATTTACCAATGGAGCAAAAAATTTCAAACTTACAATAGTGCATTAAAATCAGCGTCGGTAAAATAAATTAGGTTAAAGCTTGGATACTGCACATAAATTCCTTTCCTTAACTTAGGAGAGTTAACGAAGCAACTAATCAGTAACCAAAGCTCTCCCATTCACCTTTACCTTGCCAAGTTCGATTTGTATAAATTTACTCCGTTAGCAATGTTTACAGAACCCTTACAAACTTAAAATATTTCCAAAACACCAGGATGGAAATTCTTTTAAGTTAATAAACACCTTCAGGATTAGGAAGCGTTCAGTTTATTCGATCATTAAATGCTTTTATTCACCTTAGGATCTATGGATTCATATTTTTTAACCAACAAACTTTACTTCTAAACTCAATGAAAAATACATGACACACTCCAAGGACTCTAACCAAGGATATTATTAAAGTAAATTTAATTAAAAATACTGTACATATGGCACTCCAAGGACTCTAACCTAGGAGACACAGAAATTCTGCACATTTATGCATTACGCTATAAAGACCGTTAAAGAATTATGCACAAGACTAAGATATATTGGGTAGATTTGAGTTGCCAAAGACCTTCCTAAAACAGAAATTATATAAAGATCGAATAAACTTTATGCGCATCTTAATACCGAGGGAGCCAAGACTTTCCAAACATTGCTTCCGAAGGAATATAAATTATACCAGTGGAACAATTAATACCCCGAAGCTAAGCCTACATAAACAAACTCTCGCTCTCTCCGTTCATCCCTATATCCCGGGCACCTCGGGGGCAGGACCTGACTTTCGGAATCACTACTTATTGACAACCTTGTTGCGTACTAGCAGGAGACTGTTATGAATGACCGTACTAGTTTTCAGGCTGCAGTCGTGGGCCCGGAATATACTCAAAAAACAAATAAAATAAAAGTTCTACAGCTAAAAACAAATTTAAAGTAGTTTAGTGGGTGGTCTTGGTTCGTGGAGGCTGCTGCCAGGAATTGAGTGCCTCTCATGTCCAGATGGTCTTTGACTTTGAGGATTTTGGTTTCTTGATGTAGGTGATCTGTGGGTGCAGTAGCTGTGCAGCCTGTAATGATCTTCAGGGCTTTGTTTTGAATAGTCTGTAAGGTCTTATGATGTGTTTCAGCTAGGTTAGAAGCCCATACCGTAGTACAGTATTAGTATTTTGTCATATTCTATATCAATACTAACCCTGCTAGGGTCTGGGGGCGGCAGCCTCCAGGTTAGGTTAGGTTAGGTTGTTAGGTTAGGGTAATGACAAAATATGGTTTTCTAATTTTTCTATCTAATTTTATGTTGAACTCTATTGTTCTTGATCCCACTATAGGACTCGGTAGCCTATTCCACATATCTACAACTCTGTTACTAAACGAATAGAGGCAGATTCCTTACACAACCCAGTCTCTCTCTGTCGCTCGTTTGCTTGCACATCGGTACAAATGAGGCAGATCCCTTACACATGCAACTAAGATGAACATGAGAATCTGCAGAGAGACAAGTGGCCCACAAAAGGCAGATCCCTTTCACATCCAACCCATTTTGTCCATATGACTATCTGATTTTATCTTGAAATTCTCTATAGTTCTTGATCCCACTATAGCACTGCTGCACTAGGTAGCCTATTTCACATATCTATGACTGTTACGAGAGGCAGATCCCTTACACAGCCAATCTACCTCTCTCTCTCTTATAGGAAAAAAAATTTGCACACTGGTGCAAATGAGGCAGATCCTTTACACATGCTACCAAGATGAAAATGGGAGTCTGCAGAGAGCCGACATTACTACCTTATTCCAACATCTGACAGACATTACTACGATATTCCAACACCTGGCAGACATTACTACCTTATTCCAACATCTGGCAGACATTACTACCATATTCCAAAAACTGGCAGACATTGCTACCATATATTCCAACATCTGACAGACATTACTACCATATTCCAACATCTGGCAGACATTACTACCATATTCCAACATCTGACAGACATTATATAATGTCGGTCAGATGTTGGAATATGGTAGTAATGTCTGTCAGATGTTGGAATAGGGTAGTAATGTCTGTCAGATGTTGTAATAAGGTAGTCATGTCTGTCAGATGTTGGAATAACGTAGTAATGTCAGCCAGATGTTGGAATAGGGTAGTAATATATGTCTGTCAGATGTTGGAATAAGGTAGTAATGTCTGCCAGATATTGCAATATGGTAGTCATGTCTGTCAGATGTTGAATAAGGTAGTAATGTCTGTCAGATGTTGGAATATAGTAGTAATGTCTGTCAGATGTTGGAATAAGGTAGTAATGTCTGTCAGATGTTGGAATAAGGTAGTCATGTCTGCCAGATGTTGGAATAAGGTAGTAATGTCTGTAAGATGTTGGAATATTGTAGTAATGTCTGCCAGATGTTGGAATAAGGTAGTAATGTCTGTCAGATGTTGGAATAAGGTAGTAATGTCTGTCAGATGTTGGAATTTGGTAGTATTGTCCGCCAGATGTTGGAATAAGGTAGTAATGTCTGTCAGATGTTGGAATATTGTAGCAATGTCTGTCAGATGTTGGAATAAGGTAGTCATGTCTGTCAGATGTTGGAATAAGGTAGTAATTTTTGGCAGTTGTTGGAATAAGGTAGGAACGTCTGCCAGATGTTGGAATATGGTCGTAATGTCTGTCAGATGTCGGAATAAGGTAGTAATGTCTGCCAGATGTTGGAATACAGTAGTATTGTCTGCCAAATGTTGGAATAAGGTAGTAATGTCTGCCAGATGTTGCACTAAGGTACTAATGTCTGCTAGATTTTGGAATATGGTAGTAATGTCTGCCAGATATTGGGATCAGGTAGTAATGTCTGTCAGATTTTGGAATATGGTAGCAATGTCTGTCAGATGTTGGAATATGGTAGCAATGTCTGTCAGATGTTGCAATAAGGTAATAATGTCTGTCAGATGTTGCAATAAGGTAATAATGTCAGCCAGATGTTGGAATACAGTAGTATTGTCTGCCAAATGCTGGAATAAGGTAGTAATGTCTGCCAGATGTTGCACTAAGGTACTAATGTCTGCTAGATTTTGGAATATGGTAGTAATGTCTGTCAGATGTAGGAATAAGGTAGTAATGTCCGCCAGATCTTGGTATCAGGTAGTAATGTCTGTCATATTTTGGAATATGGTAGCAACGTCAGTCAGATGTTGGAATATGGTAGTAATTAATGTCTGTCAGATGTTGCAATAAGGTAGTAATGTCTGCCAGATGTTGGAATAGAGTAGTAATGTCTGCCAGATGTTGCAATAAAGTAGTAATGTCTGTCAGATGTTGCAATCGGACAAAAATGTTTGCCAGATGTTGGAATAAAGTAGTAATGTCTGTCAGATGTTGGAATATTTTAGAAATGTCTGTCAGATGTTGCCAGGCAGTAATGTCTGCCAGGTGTTGGCATAAGGTAGTAATGTCTGCCAGATGTTGGAATAAAGTAGTAATGTCTGTCAGATGTTGAAATCGGGCAGTAATGTCTGCCAGATATTGGAATAAAATAGTAATGTCTGTCAGATGTTGGAATATTTTAGAAATGTCTGTCAGATGTTGCAATCGGGCAGTAATTTTTGGCAGTTGTTGGAATAAGGTAGGAATGTCTGCCAGATGTTGGAATATGGTAGTAAACCTGCCAGATGTCGGAATGGGGTAGTAATGTCTGCCAGATGTTGGAATACAGTAGTAATGTCTGCCAGATGTTGGAATATGGTAATGTCTGCCAGATGTTGGAATAAGGTAGTAATGTCTGCCAGATGTTGGAATACAGTAGTAATGTCTGCCAGATATTGGAATAAGGTAGTAATGTCTGTCAGATGTTGGAATAAGGTAGTCATGTCTGTCAGATGGTTGGAATAAGGTAGTAATTTTTGGCAGTTGTTGGAATAAGGTAGGAACGTCTGCCAGATGTTGGAATATGGTCGTAATGTCTGTCAGATGTCGGAATAAGGTAGTAATGTCTGCCAGATGTTGCGCTAAGGTACTAATGTCTGCTAGATTTTGGAATATGGTAGTAATGTCTGTCAGATGTTGGAATTAGGTAGTAATGTCTGCCAGATATTGGGATCAGGTAGTAATGTCTGTCAGATTTTGGAATATGGTAGCAATGTCTGTCAGATGTTGGAATATGGTAGTAATGTCTGTCAGATGTTGCAATAAGGTAATAATGTCAGCCAGATGTTGGAATAAGGTAGTAATGTCAGCCTGATGTTGGAATAAGGTAGTAATGTCAGCCAGATGTTAGAATAAGGTAGAATAAGCTCCAGAAACTGCTCCCCGCGGCCGGCATCCGGTTGTCCTCCACTGGTCTTTGATCTTGTCTCCGGCCGTGGAGGGTCGGCAGCCATCTGCGGTTGGCAGCTCAGGGAGGTGGTCCCACGGCGTAGACGCCGTCACATCAGGACCTATTTTTGTGTTGTTGTGCATGCTTGTGTTGTAGATTTTGTTTGTTAGGTTGTGGCGGGGGATGGCATCGAAGGCTTTACTAATGTCAAGTGTGGCAAGTACTGATCTGTGTGGTGGTCTAGCTGAGTTGATGCCGTCAAAAGCTCTTTGTGTAAGGTCTGTAAGAAGTGTTTGTGGAGTGCAATGGCCTGAAGCCGTGTTGTGTTGGAGAAAGGGGTAAGTCAGGTGTCATCAGTTATAGTACAAGGCGCTCTATGACTTTGGAGGGGGTGCAAAGGAGTGTGATAGGGCAGTGTGAGGAGGGTAGCGTGGGTTCTTTGTTAGGTTTGGGGAATGTGATGATGATACCATGCTTCCAGATGTCTGGTATTGTATTGTGTGAGTAGCTGTAGTTTGATATGTTAGTGAGTGCTTGTATGCCTTGTGGTCCCAGGTGTCTGAGGTGAATGTTGCTTATGTTGTCTAGGCCACAGGCGGGTGAGAGCTTGAGATTGTTGATGATATGCTTTGTGTGGTTGTTGGTGAAGGGTGTATAGTCAGGGTCTGTGGGGAATTGTCTTTTTCGTCGGATGACACGTCGGTCGTCTTTGTGATGTTTTAGGTGACTGACATGAGAGAAGTGATTGATGAGAGTGTTTGCTTGTTGTTTACGTGAAGGAGTAGAGTCTGTTGTTGTGATTGCAGCATGTGATTGTGTTGCTGTTGGAAAGTGTGATGCTGTTTAGTGTTTTGTAGAGTTTTTGGGGGTTTGTTTTGTGATCGAGTGTTTGTAAGAAGTTATTCCAATTTAGTGTTTGTTATTCTTGTATTTTGTTGTTAATCTGGATGTTGAGTGCTTGAAGTTGTTGATTGATGTCTTGTGTGTGGGGTGCTGGGGAGTGTTTCAGTGTGTCGCATTGTATGATGGGGTTTTGAATTTCTGGTGAGAAGTTGGGGTTGTGTTTTTTTATGTTACTTCTTGGAATGTGTTTCTTGTCGGCGTTTTAAATAGTCGTGTTGAATGTGTGTACAGCATTGTTGATGTTAGTGTACTGTTTAAGGTTTCAAAGTGTTGTTCTGTCTCATTTGTGAATGCTTCCCAGTTAGCTCTTTTATAGTTAGTGTAAGTGTGTCTGTGGCTAGCTGGGGTGAGTCTTATTTTGGTGGTGATAATGATCGGGAGGTGGTCTGAGCCCAAGGTTCTGACCACCTTCCAGGATGTTGTGGGGGCGAGTTCAGGGGAACAAAAGGTGATATCAGGAGATGATGGGGTGTAGAGGGCTTGGTGGGGAGTATGGGTATGCTGATGAATGTTATTGAGGATATATAGGTTGTCTGTTTGGTGTCGTAAGACCAGCCATCTGTCTGTGTTGGGGTTGTCGACAAACCAGGCCTACGTCTTTGCATTGAAATCACCACCCAGGATGATGTGTGGGGTGTTTGTAATGTGTTGTATTTGTGGTCTGTAATCGTTTGGTACTGTAGGGGATGTTTGGGGAGGGATGTATGTATTTATGATGGTAATGTTGGAGCTGTTGCCAGTGCGTATTTTAATTTATTGTATTTCTGTTGTGTTATCGTTTGGGGGGGAGGAGGGATTTGGTATGTGCACTGGTGTCTATATATGTTATATCTTTGTGTACCAGGGTGATGAGTCCACCGCCAATGCCGACGGCCCGGTCTTGTTGTATGGTGGTGAAATTGTGAAATGTAGATGTTTTTTGTGTTGTACAGAGTTTAATTGTTTCTTGTAAGATGGCAATGTGTATGTTGTGTTGTTTGATGAAGTGTGTGAGTTCGTGTTTCTTTGTGTTGATGCCATCTATGTTTAGTTGAAGGATATTAATGTGTGTGCGGTGTATGTTGGGTGCTGCTGCACGAGGATGGGGTGGGGGTGGGGGAGGGGGAGGGGGTGATGGTGGGGGTGAGGGTGGGGATTGGGGTGCAGGAGATGAGGGTAGGAATGGATTAGGTTGGGGTGTGGATGGGCTGGGTGGGTTGGGGAGGAGAGGTGGACGGGTTTTAGGAGTGGGAGTGGATGTTATGGGCAGGTTATGTGGATTGGGGAGGAGAGGTGGACGGGTGAGAAGTTTAACCAGACCACTGAGCTCCCCAAAAGACAGTAGCTATAATGATACATAAACACATATTGTTATCTAATTTGAAGAAGTTTTTATCAAATTAATTAATATTTATAACATAAGAACATAAAATAATGGGAGTCTGCAGAAAGCTGATTGACCCACACAAGGCAGATCCCTCTCACGCCCAATCCATCTCGTCATGCAAGGCAACGATTGGCTAAACTGACTAAATCATTTCATGGCATAACAATCAAGTATCAGAAATCCTAACATCTAAATGGCACAAAAGATCTTACAATTGACAAAGAACTGGGGAAAAATTTCTTAAGATAGCCAAACTAATGGGCAAACGTCTTGAAATATCAAAACGAATGGGGCTAAACATGAGGGAGAAGTTTTTTTTTTTTTTTTTTTTTTTTTTTTTTTTTTTTTTAGCTCCAAAATCTTATTCCTTTCAACACAGGAGGAAACATATATTAATTGACTACTTGCGAGTTTCGTTCTATAAGGAAGTTGGAGCTGTAGACATCGATATTAAACAGAAATGCAATAATAATTTACGTTTCTGATGGATAAATGGAATGTCAAATTGGGTTTTATGTATTTATATTATGTACTGCGACAGTATTTTAGCTGGTAATTCTGCTAAATATCAATGTCTACAGCTCCAACTTCCTTAACTCGAACTCGCAAACTCGCAAGTGGTCAATTGAACTTATTCTGGCTATAATTAGACGATTACCTCTCGGAATCTGAGGGGTCCAAAGCAACTCAATTATACCACCGACTCCCACAGCTCCTTCCTAAGCTGAATAAAATCGTCTAATGAGCTATCGATCTATCTATATACTCAGGCCCAATCCCCACTTCTATGATGATTTTTTTTTTAATGATAGCCAGAATAAAAGAAGGGTGGAGATGTGATAATAGATTGGTTGGTGAGACTTTTCAATGTGTGCTTTGCTGTGTCAATGGTACCAATAGACTGGAAGAGTGCATGTATTGTGCCGTTGTACAAGGGGAAGGGAGATCGGCAGGAGTGTTCAAGTTATAGAGGTATTAGTTTATTGTCAGTGGTTGGAAAGCTGTATGGCAGGGTGTTGATAGAGAGGATAATAAAGTGTACGGAAGTTGCAATAGGAGAAGAACAGTGCGGTTTTAGGAGGGGAAGAGGGTGCGTGGATCAGATGTTTGCAGTAAGACAGTTATGCGAGAAGTATTTAGAGAAGCATAAGGAGATATTTTGGGCTTTTATGGACTTGGAAAAAGCATATGATCGTGTGGACCGTGAAGCAATGTGGAAGGTGTTAAGGATTTATGAAATTGGAGGAAATTTGTTAGAAGCAGTTAAGAGTTTTTATGAAGGGAGCAGAGCATGTGTGAGAGTAGGAAATGGTGAGTTGAGTGAATGGTTTGAGGTAAAGGTAGGTTTGCGACAGGGTTGTGTAATGTCACCATGGCTGTTTAATATGTTTATGGATGGTGTGGTGAGGGAGGTGAAAAGGAGAACTATGGGAAGAGGATTGGGTTTAGTAGGAAAGAATGGTAGAGATTGGGAGTTGAATCAGTTGCTGTTCGCTGATGACACAGCATTGGTGGCGGATTCTGATGAGAAACTGCAGCGGGTAGTCAAAGAGTTTGGTGTGGTTTGTGGAAGGAGGAAACTGAAGGTGAACGTCAATAAAAGTAAAGTAATGGTGTGTAATAGGGGAGAGCATAGGGTGAATCTAGATGTGAGGCTGGATGGGGAAATATTGGAACAAGTAGAGTGTTTTAAATATCTAGGAGGAACAATAAGCAGGAGTGGAGGTATGGAAGTCGAGGTAAAACAGAGAGTGTGTGAAGGAAGGAAGGTTTTCGGAGCAATGGGAAGTATGTGGAAGACGAGAAATCTCGGAGTGAAAGTAAAAAGTGCACTGTATCAAGGAATTGTTGTGCCAACAGTGATGTATGGGGCTGAGACATGGGCTCTGAAGAAAAAGGAGAAAAGAGGGCTGGATGTGATGGAGATGAGCTGCTTGAGGAGTATGTGTGGAGTTACTCGTAGAGACAGATTGAGAAATGAAGAGATACGTAGGAGAGTGGGGCAGCAGGAACATTTGTCAGCCAGAGTGGACAGAAGGGTGCTGAGCTGGTATGGTCATGTTGAACGAATGGGAGATGAAAGGCTTACAAAGAGAATATGTGAGTCAGGTACAAGGGGAGATAGAAGGGCAGGAAGACCCCCATTGAGATGGAGAGAGACTGTGTAAGAAAGGCTTTGGATGATAGAGGAATGACTATAGATCAGGCAGGGGAAGTGGTGGTGGACAGGAGTGAATGGAGAATGCTTGTGAATAGTTGAGTGAACACGTGGTCATTTGGAGTAAGGGGTCGGGCGCAAGTTGGACTAGATAATAGTCCATCAGGCGCCTGGCCCGGGGAGACGATTAATATGAAGGGTGTGCCTGGAAGTGTGGTGGGAGGGCTTGTCGCTTTGGCTCCGCTGCATGTCTGCCTGCCGAGATCGGAACCTCTCCTGGTGGTCAGGGGCCGGGGGAGTGCTGGAGCGACCTTGGTGACCCTGGTCTCTGGGTCTTCTCCTGGGTGACCTGGATGTGTGAGAGTTTGTGTTTTTTATCTGTGTTTATTTTTTGTTTTATGTTGTTTTTGTGTTTTCCCTGTTCTTGCTCTGTCTTGAGTCGGCTACCCCCAAAATGGGGATTGGGCCTGAGCATATAGATAGATAGATAGATAGATAGAATAAAAGTTTAAATGATGTCCTAATCCTCAAGGGGAATATTGCCAAGTAATAGACGAGACAGAAAGGGGCGAGGGAACGTGAAAGTGGTCCCTGACCCTATAAGAATTGGAACTTTAAATTTTGTTTCTGTTTGGGTTCTGTCTCGAGTCGGCCACCCCCAGATATGGGGTATGTGCCTGAGTATAGCCTACTGTATACATACATACAATAAAAAAGGGAAAGAAACCATGCCCGCCAGCCAAAAAGAAAAGATGTGTGATTTTGCGTTTTGTTTTGTGTTTTCTGATGTGTTGTGATGTCACTGTTTGGGCTCTGTCTCGAGTCGGCCACCCCCATAAAAAAAAAAAAAAAAAAGGAAAACTGGGGAAGGTGCCAGAGTACATACATACATACATACATACATACAAATGTGTTAGAGGTATTGACAAAATCGACCAAGAAAACTTCATAAAGAGGGATGGAGGTGAGAGAACAAGAGGTCACAGCTACAAACTAAAAGTGCTTAATAGTAAATCTGATCTGAAAAGTAAAAGATTTCCTACCAACTCGATTAGTGGGTGGAACAAATTGCCAGCCGAAGTAGTGTCTGCACCATCAGTGCATAGTTTCAAAGCACGGTATGACAAACATATCTTAGGAGGCGGGAATTAACGAGCATGCTCACTCCCGCAAATACAACTAGTGTAAGTACAACTAGTGTAAGTACATACATACTTATATGAATAAATGTATGTACAGTTACTGTACTACAGTAGCCTATATACACAGGCACATAACCCATAGCTAAGGATGGCCGACTCGAGACAGAGCCCGAATAGGGACAAAATAAAAAAATAAAAAAAATAAAAAATAAAAAATAATACTAATAATACTAATAATAATAACAAATAATAATATATAAATAAATCACACATATCTAGGACGCCCAGGAGAAGACTCCGAGACCTAGGACTAGCCTTCTATGAGGGTCAAAATAAGATATACAAGTTGTTTACAGTAAGGTATACATAATGGAGTCTAAAAGAATAGCCTGTCATTCCCCCGATAGATGGCCCTACTTATCAACCACTGTTATCAACACTGCAGCAGACGACGAACCCAGAACAAGTAAGTAACCCCCATTTACTCAACCATTGGACCACACCAAGGACATTCAGATTTAATATAAGGTATAGTATAACCTTAGATCATCATGGACAGCAGTGATATTGATGGTGGGCTTATATAGCATCTATAATAAGCATTTACAACTCTAAGCAAATCCAAAACTCTCTCTGACGCATGCGCAGTAGTATTTTCAGCCTGATAACTATTTTTGGGACAGATGTGTACAGTTGTCCACGGGTCCAGCTATTATGTAGCTACTTGTTATGTTATTACTTTAATTATACGTGTTGTCCCTGTTCGGGCTCTGTCTCGAGTCGTCCACCCCAAGCTATGGGGTATTTGCCTAAGTATATAGATAGATAGCTATATTCTAGATATGTATATGCGTAGAAATAATTACAAATATACCTAAAATAGACTTGACAGATAATGTCATATAGGCCTACCTGTAAATAAAAATTAAACATGATTAGCGAGGGCAATTCGCACCAAAATGGCATGAAATGGGGCGAAAGGTCTTAAAATTGCCAAACTAATTAGGCGAACCTCTTGATATGTCAAAACCAATGGGGCTAAACATGAGGGAGAAGGGGGTCCAGAAAAAAAAAACAAGTGAAAATCTCCCCTTAAGGGGCTAATGGGAAGGATGAGGATAAGGAGAAGAATGTTCAGTGATCCTAGCTTTAAAACTATCAAGAGTGGGACTGTTAACTATATGAGAATGAAGGTGATTCCATATTAATTTCCACTCTTGGATGCTGCGGGGAAAAAATTAGTGCCCAAATATGTCGGTGCTTGCCTGGTATGTTAGGTATTTTCGGTTGTGGCTGCCTCTTGTGGATCGTATGTTTGTAGGGTGGTGTCTTTGTCTATGTCTACTACTGTAGATTAATTGTTTGTGATTTTGTATAGTCTGTGTTTGTGTCTTCTTGTTGCAAGTATATCTAATTTAATGTCTTGTTGTAGTGTGTCTAATCCATCTTGCCGCCTTATTTTGAATGGCTTATAATTTATTGATTAAGTGTGTGGATTCCAGACAGAGTCGCAGTGTGAGACATTTATAGACATCATTTGCCAGATTATCCGGCGTCTTATTTTTCTACAGACATCATTTGCCAGATTATCCGGCGTCTTCTTTTTCTACAGACATCATTTGCCAGTTGAGCCGGCGTCCTATTTTGTCCAGACATCATTTTTGCCAGTTGAGCCGGCGTCCTATTTTTTCCAGACTCCAGACATCATTTACCAGTTGAGCCGGCGTCGTTTTTTAATTGCCTTCAACATCATTTCAAGAGCCCAAGCCCGTAAAGTTTGTCTCTGTGGACGAAACCATCCTCCACTCTTTCCTCAGCTGTCCCCGTTACGATAATCTTCAAGGACACTACATCCGCCGGTATATATCAAGGAAACGAGTTGACTAACTTTTATTTTGTGATTTTGTTTTTTTGTTTTAGCCTAGCTCGTTTTGGTAATTTTTTTGAAAAGACTAGCAGCGTTATTATACATAATTTATTAGGGAAAGTGAAGCTCTATGGAATCCTTATAATATACTCACATAGATTCCACTGTGGGAGAATAGTTTTGATAGTTAACTATAGTTTTGATGTAAATACTACCGCAACTACGAATCTTGTTTCCGAGACCTAGTATATTAACCTAACCAAACAACCTAACCTAACCTAACCTAACCCTAGAGTGCCCTAGACCCAGTACGTGGGATACAACACTAGCCCTTGCAAGTTGCATGCCAGCTACTGTGGGTTCATATATTAGACATACAGTAACATCTTTGTAGAACATAACACTTTACCGTAGCGAGTGTACTCCATTTCGAACACGTCCGTAGCAGCGCTCTCAAGATTGCGGGACTGAGTTTGTTTACGAGCGGGACTATTTATATCGACAAAATCGAGTTACAAAACTTATCAAAACGGAATCTATGTGAGTATATTATAAGGATTCCATAGAGCTTCAGTTTCCCTAATAAATTATGTATAATAACGCTGAGAGTCTATTCGCGATAATTATCCTGGATATTTGTCTGTCTGCCCGAGGTCGGTGTTTGTTTTTCTATCTGCCGGATGTTTGTACATGAATTCTGTCTGACCAATGTCCTTCATGTCTTTGATAGTGGAATATTGTAGTAATGTCTGCCAGATGTTTGAATGTAAAATTGTCTGTCAGATGTTTCAAACAGGTAGTAATGTCTGCCAGATGTTGGAATAAGGTACGAATGTCTGCCCGATGTTGGAATAGGTTAGGAATGTCTGTCAGATGTTGCAATCAGGTAATAATGTCTGCCAGATGATGGTAGAAGTTAGTAATGTCTGCCAGATGTTGGAATAAGGTATTAATGTCTGTCAGATGTTGCAATATGGTAGTAATGTCAGTCAGATGTTGGAATAAGGTAGTTATGTCTGTCAGATGTTGCAATATTATAGCAATGTCTGCCAGATATTGGAAAAAGGAAGTAATATCTGTCAGATGTTGGAATATTGTAGTAATGTCTGCCAGATGTTAGGATACTGTGGAAATGTCTGTCAGATGTTGCAATCAGGCAGTAATGTCTGCCAGAATTTGGAATAAGGTTAACGTCTGTCAGATGTTGGAATATGGTAGTAATGTCTGTCAGATGTTGTAATAATGTAGTAATGTCTGCCAGGTGTTGGAATAAGGTAGTATGTCTGTCAGATGTTGGAATAAGGTAGTAATGTTTGGCAGCTGTTGGAATAAGGTAGTAATGTCTGTCAGATGTTAGAATAAGGTGGTAATGTCTGTCAGTTGTCAGAAGAAGGTAGAAATGTCTGCCAGATGTTGGAATAAGGTAGAAATGTCTGCCAGATGTTGGAATATGGTAGTAATGTCTGCCAGATGTTGGAGTAAGATAGTAATGTTTGGCAGTTGTTGGAATAATACCGGTAGTAATTTCTGTCAGATGTTGGAATAAGGTAGAAATGTCTGCCAGATGTTGGTATATGGTAGTAAATAATGTCTGCCAGATGTTGGAATAAGGTATTAATGTCTGCCAGATGTTGGAATAAGGTAGTAATGGCTGCCAGATGTTGGAATATGGTAGTAATGTCTGCCAGATGTTGGATTAAGGTAGCAATGTCTGTCAGATGTTGGAATATGGTAGTAATGTCTGTCAGATGTTGGAATAAAGTAGTAATGTCTGCCATATGTTGGAATATGGTAGTAATGTCTGCCAAATGTTGGAATAAGGTAGTAATGTCTGTCAGATGTTGGAATATGGTAGTAATGTCTGCCAGATGTTGGAATATGGTAGTAATTTCTGCCAAATGTTGGAATAAGGAGGTAATGTCTGCCAGATGTTGGAATATGGTAGTAATGTCTGTCAGATGTTGGAATAAGAAGGTAATGTGTGCCAAATGTTGGAATAAGGAAGTAATGTCTGCCAGATATTGGAATAAGGTAGTAATGTCTGCCAGATGTTAGAATAATGTAGTAATGTCTGCCAGATGTTGCAATCAGGTAATAATTTCTGCCAGATGTTGGAATAAGGTAGTAATGTCTGTCAGATGTTGGAATAAGGTAGTGTGTCTGCCAGATGTTGGAATAAGGTAGTAATGTCTGTCAGATGTTGGAATAAGATAGTAATTTTTGGCAGTTGTTGGAATAAGGTAGGAATGTCTGCCAGATGTTGGAATATGGTAGTAATGTCTGTCAGATGTCAGAAAAAGCTAGTAATGTCTGAGAGATGTTGGAATACAGTAGTAATGTCTGCCAGATGTTGGAATAAGGTAGTAATGTCTGCCAGATGTTGGAATACAGTAGCAATGTCTGCCAAATGTTGCACTAAGGTACTATTTAATGTGTCTGTCAGATGTAGGAATAAGATAATAATGTTTGCCAGATCTTGGGATCAGGTAGTAATGTCTGTCAGATGTTGGAATATAGTAGCAATGTCTGTCAGATGTTGGAATATGGTAGTAATGTCTGTCAGATGTTGCAATTAGGTAGTAATGTCTGCTAGATGTTGCAATAAAGTAGTAATGTCTGTCAGATGTTGCAATCGGACAGTAATGTCAGGCAGATGTTGGAATAAAGTAGTAATGTCTGTCAGATGTTGGAATATTATAGAAATGTCTGTCAGATGTTGCAATCGGGCAGTAATGTCTGCCAGGTTTTGGAATAAGGTAGTAATGTCTGCCAGATGTTGGAATAAAGTAGTAATGTCTGTCAGATGTTGGATTATTTTAGAAATGTCTGTCAGATGTTGCAATCGGACAGTAATGTCTGCCAGATGTTGAAATAAAGTAGTAATGTCTGTCAGATGTTGGATTATTTTAGAAATGTCTGTCAGATGTTGCAATCGGGCAGTAGTTTTTAGCAGTTGTTGGAATAAGGTAGGAATGTATACCAGATGTTGGAATATGGTAGTAATGTCTGTCAGATGTCGGAAGAAGGTAGGAATGTCTGCCAGATGTTGGAATAAAGTAGTAATGTCTGTCAGATGTTGGAATATTTTAGAAATGTCTGTCAGATGTTGAAATCGGGCAGTAATTTTTGGCAGTTGATGGAATAAGGTAGGAATGTCTGCCAGATGTTGGGATTAGGTAGTAATGTCTGTCAGATGTTGGAATAAGGTAGTAGCCGAATGTCTGCCAGATGTTGGGATAAGGTAGTAATGTCTGCCAGATGTTGGAATAATGTATTAATGTCTGCCAGATGTTGGGATCAGGTAGTAATGTCTGCCAGATGTTGAAATACAGTAGTAATGTCTGCCAGATGTTGGAATATGGTAGTAATGTCTGCCAGATGTTGGAATAAGGTAGTAATGTCTGCCAAATGTTGCACTAAGGTACTAATTAATGTGTCTGTCAGATGTAGGAATAAGATAGTAATGTTTGCCAGATCTTGGGATCAGGTAGTAATGTCTGTCAGATTTTGGAATATAGTAGCAATGTCTGTTAGATGTTAGAATATGGTAGTAATGTCGGTCAGATGTTGCAATAAGGTAGTAATGTCTGCCAGATGTTGCAATAAAGTAGTTATGTCTGTCAGATGTTGCAATTGGACAGTAATGTCAGGCAGATGTTGGAATAAAGTAGTAATGTCTCAGATGTTTGAATATTTTAGAAATGTCTGTCAGATGTTGCAATCGGGCAGTAATGTCTGCCAGGTTTTGGAAGGTAGTAATGTCTGCCAGATGTTGGAATAAAGTAGTAACGTCTGTCAGATGTTGCCATCGGGCAGTAATGTCTGCCAGATGTTGTAATAAAGTAGTAATGTCTGCCAGATGTTGTAATAAAGTAGTAATGTCTGTCAGATGTTGGATTATTTTTGAAATGTCTATCAGATGTTGCAATCGGGCAGTAATTTTCAGCAGTTGTTGGAATAAGGTAGGAATGTATGCCAGATGTTGGAATATGGTAGTAATGTCTGTCAGATGTCGGAATAAGGTAGGAATGTCTGCCAGATGTTGGAATAAAGTAGTAATGTCTGTCAGATGTTGGAATATGGTAGTAATGTCTGTCAGATGTCGGAATAAGGTAGGAATGTCTGCCAGATGTTGGAATAAAGTAGTAATGTCTGTCAGATGTTGGAATATTTTAGAAATGTCTGTCAGATGTTGCAATCGGGCAGTAATTTTTGGCAGTTGATGGAATAAGGTAGGAATGTCTGCCAGATGTTGGGATCAGGTAGTAATGTCTGTCAGATGTTGGAATAAGGTAGTAGCCGAATGTCTGCCAGATGTTGGGATCAGGTAGTAATGTCTGCCAGATGTTGGAATAATGTATTAATGTCTGCCAGATGTTGGGATCAGGTAGTAATGTCTGCCAGATGTTGGAATATGGTAGTAATGTCTGCCAGATGTTGGAATAAGGTAGCAATGTCTGCCAGATGTTGGAATACAGTAGTAATGTCTGCCAGATGTTGGAATAAGGTAGAATGTCTGCCAGATGTTGGAATAAGGTAGTAATGTCTGCCAGATGTTGGAATACAGTAGCAATGTCTGCCAAATGTTGCACTAAGGTACTATTTAATGTGTCTGTCAGATGTAGGAATAAGATAATAATGTTTGCCAGATCTTGGGATCAGGTAGTAATGTCTGTCAGATGTTGGAATATAGTAGCAATGTCTGTCAGATGTTGGAATATGGTAGTAATGTCTGTCAGATGTTGCAATTAGGTAGTAATGTCTGCTAGATGTTGCAATAAAGTAGTAATGTCTGTCAGATGTTGCAATCGGACAGTAATGTCAGGCAGATGTTGGAATAAAGTAGTAATGTCTGTCAGATGTTGGAATATTATAGAAATGTCTGTCAGATGTTGCAATCGGGCAGTAATGTCTGCCAGGTTTTGGAATAAGGTAGTAATGTCTGCCAGATGTTGGAATAAAGTAGTAATGTCTGTCAGATGTTGGATTATTTTAGAAATGTCTGTCAGATGTTGCAATCGGACAGTAATGTCTGCCAGATGTTGAAATAAAGTAGTAATGTCTGTCAGATGTTGGATTATTTTAGAAATGTCTGTCAGATGTTGCAATCGGGCAGTAGTTTTTAGCAGTTGTTGGAATAAGGTAGGAATGTATACCAGATGTTGGAATATGGTAGTAATGTCTGTCAGATGTCGGAAGAAGGTAGGAATGTCTGCCAGATGTTGGAATAAAGTAGTAATGTCTGTCAGATGTTGGAATATTTTAGAAATGTCTGTCAGATGTTGAAATCGGGCAGTAATTTTTGGCAGTTGATGGAATAAGGTAGGAATGTCTGCCAGATGTTGGGATTAGGTAGTAATGTCTGTCAGATGTTGGAATAAGGTAGTAGCCGAATGTCTGCCAGATGTTGGGATAAGGTAGTAATGTCTGCCAGATGTTGGAATAATGTATTAATGTCTGCCAGATGTTGGGATCAGGTAGTAATGTCTGCCAGATGTTGAAATACAGTAGTAATGTCTGCCAGATGTTGGAATATGGTAGTAATGTCTGCCAGATGTTGGAATAAGGTAGTAATGTCTGCCAAATGTTGCACTAAGGTACTAATTAATGTGTCTGTCAGATGTAGGAATAAGATAGTAATGTTTGCCAGATCTTGGGATCAGGTAGTAATGTCTGTCAGATTTTGGAATATAGTAGCAATGTCTGTTAGATGTTAGAATATGGTAGTAATGTCGGTCAGATGTTGCAATAAGGTAGTAATGTCTGCCAGATGTTGCAATAAAGTAGTTATGTCTGTCAGATGTTGCAATTGGACAGTAATGTCAGGCAGATGTTGGAATAAAGTAGTAATGTCTTCAGATGTTTGAATATTTTAGAAATGTCTGTCAGATGTTGCAATCGGGCAGTAATGTCTGCCAGGTTTTGGAAGGTAGTAATGTCTGCCAGATGTTGGAATAAAGTAGTAACGTCTGTCAGATGTTGCAATCGGGCAGTAATGTCTGCCAGATGTTGTAATAAAGTAGTAATGTCTGCCAGATGTTGTAATAAAGTAGTAATGTCTGTCAGATGTTGGATTATTTTTGAAATGTCTATCAGATGTTGCAATCGGGCAGTAATTTTCAGCAGTTGTTGGAATAAGGTAGGAATGTATGCCAGATGTTGGAATATGGTAGTAATGTCTGTCAGATGTCGGAATAAGGTAGGAATGTCTGCCAGATGTTGGAATAAAGTAGTAATGTCTGTCAGATGTTGGAATATGGTAGTAATGTCTGTCAGATGTCGGAATAAGGTAGGAATGTCTGCCAGATGTTGGAATAAAGTAGTAATGTCTGTCAGATGTTGGAATATTTTAGAAATGTCTGTCAGATGTTGCAATCGGGCAGTAATTTTTGGCAGTTGATGGAATAAGGTAGGAATGTCTGCCAGATGTTGGGATCAGGTAGTAATGTCTGTCAGATGTTGGAATAAGGTAGTAGCCGAATGTCTGCCAGATGTTGGGATCAGGTAGTAATGTCTGCCAGATGTTGGAATAATGTATTAATGTCTGCCAGATGTTGGGATCAGGTAGTAATGTCTGCCAGATGTTGGAATATGGTAGTAATGTCTGCCAGATGTTGGAATAAGGTAGCAATGTCTGCCAGATGTTGGAATACAGTAGTAATGTCTGCCAGATGTTGGAATAAGGTAGAATGTCTGCCAGATGTTGGAATAAGGTAGTAATGTCTGTCAGATGTTGGAATAAGATAGTAATTTTTGGCAGTTGTTGGAATAAGGTAGGAATGTCTGCCAGATGTTGGAATATGGTAGTAATGTCTGTCAGATGTCGGAAAAAGGTAGTAATGTTTGAGAGATGTTGGAATACAGTAGTAATGTCTGCCAGATGTTGGAATAAGGTAGTAATGTCTGCCAGATGTTGGAATAAGGTAGTAATGTCTGCCAGATGTTGGAATACAGTAGCAATGTCTGCCAAATGTTGCACTAAGGTACTATTTAATGTGTCTGTCAGATGTAGGAATAAGATAATAATGTTTGCCAGATTTTGGAATATAGTAGCAATGTCTGTCAGATGTTGGAATATGGTAGTAATGTCTGTCAGATGTTGCAATAAGGTAGTAATGTCTGCTAGATGTTGCAATAAAGTAGTAATGTCTGTCAGATGTTGCAATCGGACAGTAATGTCAGGCAGATGTTGGAATAAAGTAGTAATGTCTGTCAGATGTTGGTATATTTTAGAAATGTCTGTCAGATGTTGCAATCGGGCAGTAATGTCTGCCAGATGTTGGAATAAAGTAGTAATGTCTGTCAGATGTTGGATTATTTTAGAAATGTCTGTCAGATGTTGCAATCTGGCGGTAATGTTTAGCAGTTATTGGAATAAGGTAAGAATGTATGCCAGATGTTGGAATATGGTAGTAATGTCTGTCAGATGTTGGAATATGGTAGTAGTGTCTGTCAGATGTCGGAATAAGGTAGGAATGTCTGCCAGATGTTGGAATAAAGTAGTAATGTCTGTCAGATGTTGGAATATTTTAGAAATGTCCGTCAGATGTTGCAATCTGGCAGTAATTTTTGGCAGTTGATGGAATAAGGTAGGAATGCCTGCCAGATGTTGGGATCAGGTAGTAATGTCTGTCAGATGTTGGAATAAGGTAGTAGCCGAATGTCTGCCAGATGTTGGGATCAGGTAGTAATGTCTGCCAGATGTTGGAATAATGTATTAATGTCTGCCAGATGTTGGAATAAGGTAGTATGTCTGTCAGATGTTGGAATAAGGTAGTAATGTCTGTCAGTTGGAATAAGATAGTCATTTTTGGCAGTTGTTGGAATAAGGTAGGAATGTCTGCCAGATGTTGGAATATGGTAGTAATGTCTGTCAGGTGTCGGAAAAAGGTAGTAATGTCGGAGAGATGTTGGAATACAGTAGTAATGTCTGCCAGATGTTGGAATAAGGTAGTAATGTCTGCCAGATGTTGGAATAAGGTAGTAATGTCTGCCAGATGTTGGAATACAGTAGCAATGTCTGCCAAATGTTGCACTAAGGTACTAATTAATGTGTCTGTCAGATGTTGGAATAAGATAGTAATGTTTGCCAGATCTTGGGATCAGGTAGTAATGTCTGTCAGATTTTGGAATATAGTAGCAATGTCTGTCAGATGTTGGAATATGGTAGTAATGTCGGTCAGATGTTGCAATAAGGTAGTAATGTCTGCCAGATGTTGCAATAAAGTAGTAATGTCTGTCAGATGTTGCAATCGGACAGTAATGTCAGGCAGATGTTGGAATAAAGTAGTAATGTCTGTCAGATGTTGGAATATTTTAGAAATGTCTGTCAGATGTTTTAATCGGGCAGTAATGTCTGCCAGGTTTTGGAATAAGGTAGTAATGTCTGCCAGATGTTGGAATAAAGTAGTAATGTCTGTCAGATGTTGCAATCGGGCAGTAATGTCTGCCAGATGTTGGAATAAAGTAGTAATGTCTGTCAGATGTTGGAATATTTTAGAAATGTCTGTCAGATGTTGCAATCGGGCAGTAATTTTTAGCAGTTGTTGGAATAAGGTAGGAATGTATGCCAGATGTTGGAATATGGTAGTAATGTCTGTCAGATGTTGGAATATTTTAGAAATGTCTGTCAGATGTTGCAATCGGGCAGTAATTTTTGGCAGTTGATGGAATAAGGTAGGAATGTCTGCCAGATGTTGGGATCAGGTAGTAATGTCTGTCAGATGTTGGAATAAGGTAGTAGCCGAATGTCTGCCAGATGTTGGGATTAGGTAGTAATGTCTGCCAGATGTTGGAATAATGTATTAATGTCTGCCAGATGTTGGGATCAGGTAGTAATGTCTGCCAGATGTTGGAATACAGTAGTAATGTCTGCCAGATGTTGGAATATGGTAGTAATGTCTGCCAGATGTTGGAATAAGGTAGTAATGTCTGCCAGATGTTGGAATACAGTAGGAATGTCTGCCAGATATTGGAATAAGGTAGTAATGTCTGTCAGATGTTGGAATAAGGTAGTCATGTCTGTCAGATGTTGGAAAAAGGTAGTAATTTTTGGCAGTTGTTGGAATAAGGTAGGAACGTCTGCCAGATGTTGGAATATGGTCATAATGTCTGTCAGATGTCGGAATAAGGTAGTAATGTCTGCCAGATGTTGGAATACAGTAGTAATGTCTGCCAGATGTTGGAATACAGTAGTATTGTCTGCCAAATGTTGCACTAAGGTACTAATGTCTGCTAGATTTTGGAATATGGTAGTAATGTTTGTCAGCTGTTGGAATAAGGTAGTAATGTCTGCCAGATCTTGGTATCAGGTAGTAATGTCTGTCATATTTTGGAGTATGGTAGCAATGGCTGTCAGATGTTGGAATATGGTAGTGATTAATGTCTGTCAGATGTTGCAATAAGGTAGTAATGTCTGCCAGATGTTGGAATAGAGTAGTAATGTCTGCCAGATGTTGCAATAAAGTAGTAATGTCTGTCAGATGTTTCAATCGGACAATAATGTTTGCCAGATGTTAGAATAAAGTAGTAATGTCTGTCAGATGGAATATTTTATAAATGTCTGTCAGATGTTGCCGGGCAGTAATGTCTGCCAGGTGTCGGAATAAGGTAGTAATGTCTGCCAGATGTTGGAATAAAGTAGAAATGTCTGTCAGATGTTGCAATCGGGCAGTAATGTCTGCCAGATATTGGAATAAAATAGTAATGTCTGTCAGATGTTGGAATATTTTAGAAATGTCTGTCAGATGTTGCAATCGGGCAGTAATTTTTGACAGTTGTTGGAATAAGGTAGGAATGTCTGCCAGATGTTGGAATATGGTAGTAAATCTGTCAGATGTCGGAATGAGGTAGTAATGTCTGTCAGATGTTAGAATACAGTAGTAATGTCTGCCAGATGTTGGAATAAGGTGTTAATGTCTGCCAGATGTTGGAATATGGTAGTAATGTCTGCCATATGTGGAATAAGGTAGTAATGTCTGCCAGATGTTGCAATAAAGTAGTAATGTCTGTCAGATGTTGTAATCGGGCAGTAATGTCTGCCAGATGTTGGAATATGGTAGTATGGAATATGCAGTTGTCTTTGTGTTAGCTGTGGGCAGAAAACTAATTTTGGAGAGGTAATTATAAGAGTGAGAGAACTCTATTTCCTATTGCTAATCTGGCAACCTCTGCGTCATAAATACGCCCATCCCTTCTTAATATTGCCAGATACTGTGACTCGGATATTGTGACTCCGGTAAAATGCTCGTGTGATGCCGGGTTGTACCGTCGCGCTAATAAATCATGTCCCAGCTGTCATTACGTTTGGCTGGCTCTGTGCTTTATTAATGTCTGTCAGATGTTGGATAGGTTGGGTAAGTATAGGAACATGTTTGTATATTTCACTCGCTATGAAAAAATGAAGCTTAGATATTGCTGATACCAATTATTGATCAAAACATACTTGGTGCCGAGACATCACTTATTAGAGAGACTGTACATTTTTGTCTATGTGTATGAAGAAGACAAAAGGCAAAGCTGACTGTAACAAGTGTCTCTCCAAAATTCATGGTACGTTAGAGAAAAAAATCTCTCTCTCTTACTCTGGATTTTGTTATATCTAGCCACAGTTCATGAGTTAAAGTGCAAATCTCACTCTCTCTCTCTGTATCTATCTATTACACACACACACACTCTCTCACACACACAAACACAAACTTTCACACACACGCAAACACAAACTTTCACACACACACACACATAAACTTTCACACACACACACACACACAAATACAAACTTTCACACAGCAACCCCGAAAAAAAATAATGCAGTAACTACCTTCCCTGCCTTTATATTTATACTCCCAGGTGCTGGATTATTAAGCTACGTTTTTTTTAGCAAGGTTTAGTACGATCTTAAATTGAGACTTCATCATGTTACCTAAATAAGCTCACATTTAGTACACAATTCATGTCGGACTGAATGTGAGCATGTTTAGGTAACAAAGTTTAATCTCACTTTAACCTTGGATTAAACCCTGCTCACTTTATTTTATTTTGGTGAGTAAGGTTTAGTCCCTGTTTAAAGTGAGACTTCATTATGTTACCTAAATAAGCTCACATTTAGTACATAATTCATGTCGGACTGAATGTGAGCATTGTTTAGGTAACATAGTTTAGTCTCACTTTTACTTCGGACTAAATCCTGCTCACTTTTCTTAGCTGAATGGTGGCTGTCAGTGATACTTGAACCAAAGTGTGCATAGATGGCTTAAAGTAATATCTTCTTAACCAATTTGACCTGGGGAGTCCAAAAAGAGCTATAAGTTATTTAATAACATTGAAATTAAGCGACCTACAAACAATGCTCATAAACTTATATAATGAATTTTCCTCTATTTCAACTAATTAAGTAGTTAGACAATTAATAATTACATTTTTGGAATTCCCAGATCAAAATACATGATTATTATATTCTATGGCCAACATGGACATCTTTTACAACATTTCTCTGAGAGCCCACATTCATGCAGTTATGTTTTGTGAGCAAGGTTTAGTCTGGTCTTAAATTGAGACTTCATTATGTTACTGTTGTCCATATTGATCATAGAAAATAATAATCATATGGCTCGCTACCGCTCGCCAGGAAGAAATCGACACCTGGATGGGGATAAATGACTTAAAATAGTTGGCTGAATGGATACAAGCCAGGGAAAGAGAGAAAAGGAGAGAAAGATAAAAAAAGGGGAGGTGGGCTCCCTTAATACCTTCATCAGGGTATAAACGTAACCATGGCAACCACCCAGTTTGTTTATGTAGTGCGGGAGAGGCTTCTAAATCGTTCACTAGGCCCCAATTCGCGCTACGGAAACTGTAGCGTCTGAAGTCTTGCTCTTGAACGCACCCCTGATATAATATTTTTGAGTTGGTAACACTAGACCCTACAGATCAAAACAAAAGAAAACTTCTGGAGTTGGTAACAGTGTCAAATGCCGACTCCACTCCACCTCGAGAATGGTATGGTTCCGTGTGAGTGACTTAGGCTAAGTAACATCAAGTCAGGTCAGTGTGGAAACACTCCATCTACAAGAACAAAGCCTTAAACACCGCGGCTCTCGCCTCAGAACAGGACACCAGACTGGGAGGGCATATGTACAGATGGGCAAGCAAATGAAAATTGCCCGTACTGCCTCACACCTGAGACAGTGGAGCATTATCTACTCCACTGCCACAGACACCCACCTCAGAAGTGTAGTAACCCAACAAGGAGGAACATTCAACATCAAGCATATCCTAGGTGGAGGAGACCTACCACAGCACAGTAAACATGTCATCGCATCAGCCCTAGGAACCTACATCAGAACAACAAACAAAATCACAAGCATATAAAATTACCATCCAACTGAATCTGTACTATACCACCACTGATCATCATCATCATCATCATCATCTCTGACCTCACCCTCACCTTGACTTGAATCACACAGTACACATAGAGCAGTACTGTACTGTACTACAACTGATCATCATCATCTCTGACCTCACCCTCACCTAGACTTAATCACCCTGACCTCAAAAGACAACGACAAACTTACCCCCCATATACAGTACAGTAGTATAAAATCCACCTTTACTATCTCTCCTAACCCCTATTATACTAACAATTGTTCTTTTCACCCCTCCTAAAACGCCTGTGCAGTAATCTGGAGACACCACAACCCTCCAAGCAAACTGCACATTTAAACAATAAGAAGAACTTAGGCTAACCTAACCAAAACTTATACAATAACATTAAGTAAAACATATTGAAATACAGTCGTGATTTAACTGATTTTGGTTATATGTAAGGCATATATGGGTTTAATGTTATTTTAATACCACAAATTTTGTTGATATATTTGAAGATAAATATTGAATCTATCCTAGCCTATATGCTCTAAAGATCATAAGAACATTTGTTTTAACCCTCGCAAAACCTAATAAAAAAGCATGGTACTAAAATGTCTTTTTCGTAACAAGGTTGTCAATACGGTACTTACAGTCATCGATAGCTCTAAAGATCATATGAAAATGTGTTAAACCCTCGGAAAAACCTAATTTAAAAGTATGGTACTAAAATCTAATTTTCGTAACAAGGTTGTCAATACGGTACTTTCCCGTTATCAATGTACAATCAAGCTGAAGATTGCAGAGTAAACCCCGTAGACTTCATCGACTTTTCTTTCACCTTCCTATAATCGACAGGCCAATTTTTTTATTTTTTATTAAGGGATTAGCCTAGTACTCAACCAGCGGGGGTGTGGTTGTGGTAAGGTTGTTAGGTTAGGCTAATGTCTTTTCAAATCACTATCGAGGGAGGGTGGGGGGGGGGGGGGGGGGGGGAGTCTCAACATCGATCGATAGGCCTAATGGGGAAAATAGGTTTTCCCGAGATTTCTAATTAGGCCCTAATTCTATCTATCTATCTATTGCCTGACGCCGTGATCCCCGAAGGGGTGGCCACGAACGAACCGCCCCCATGCACCTCTGTCCCCAGTCAGTCGACGCCCCTCCCCCCAACCAGCACCGCCTTCGTTCATGTAGTTCCTCACTCCATCCTTCCACCTCATATTCGGTCTACCTCTCCCCCTCTGTCCCTCCACCTCGCTCTCGTACACCCTCTTAGTCATTCTCTCGCTTTCCATACGTTCCATATGGCCGAACCATCTCAAGTTGTTCCTTTTCACACTTTCCAGCACATCTACCTCCACACCACACCTCCTTCTTACTTCCTCATTAGTCTGTCTATCCCTCCATGTAACTCCGCACGCCCTCCTTAAGTAATTCATTTCCACTGCTCTCACTCTTGGTCTGAGTCTCTCAACCAACGTCCATGCTTCGCTTCCGTAAGTCAGTGTCGGGATTACCACACTGTCATGCAAGGACTTCTTCACTTCCATACTGACCACCCTATTTCTTGTTACTGCTTTTAGCGTTCCTACAACCCTCTTCCCCTGTTGTACCCTCTCCCGCACCTCTTCATCCATAGTCCCATCTTTACTCAACACACTGCCCAGATACTTAAAAGAGTTGACGATCTCCATAGCCTGACCGTTCAGCTTCACCTCACACTCTGTGACTTCACCCCTTTCGAAGACCATAACCTTGCTCTTCCCCGTATTTACCTTCAAATTCCGTTTTTCGCACACTGTTCCAAACTCATTTACCAGACCCTGCAACTCCCATTCATTATCACTCATCAGAACTGTATCATCCGCAAACAGCAGTATAGGTAGCTTCCACTCAATTCCCTCCCTTTTCAGCGATACACCAACATCCACTGCTCTTGATAGTATTTCTTTCATAACTCCATCCATATATACAGTAAACAACCACGGGGACATCATACACCCCTGTTTCAAACCAACATTCAGGTCAAAGAACTCGCTCTGCTCACTCTCCACACGTACTGCCGCCTTTGCACCCTCATACATGCTCTTCACTCCTTTCAGCAACTTGCCCTCTACTCCGTATATTCTAAGTACTTTCCACAAACCTTCTCTATCCACTCTGTCATAGGCCTTCTCCAAGTCCATAAAGGCAACATACACCTTTTGTTTCTTCTCCAGATACTTCTCCACAACACAATTCAGGGTAAAAATCTGATCTACACATCCTCTTCCCTTCCTAAAACCTCCCTGCTCGTCGCCTATCCATTTCTCCGTTCTCACTCTCACTCTCTCAATCACTACCCTACTGTATACCTTCCCTACTACGCTTAGAAGACATATTCCTCGGTGGTTACCACACACTCCTCTTTCCCCTTTGCCCTTATATAGGGGGACTATTATGCCAGTCTTCCAGTCATCGGGTGCACTCCCCTTCTCCCATGCTAGTTTGCACATTTTCCATACCCATTCTATCACTATCTCACCACCATACCTCAACATTTCCCCACACACTCCATCTGTTCCTGGTGCTTTCCCCAACTTCACTCTTTTCATGGCTTCCCACACTTCTGACCTCCTGATCCCCACCTCCTCCTCCACTACTTCTCTTCTTCTCCCTCCCATACCATATCCAGCTATGTTTGCTGGCTCTTACAAACACTATATATTGATGCAAATGACCAATTTTGTTTATAAAAAACACTCGGAAAATTTGTGGTATTAAAATAAAAAAATTCCGGCATAGCCTAGGCCTATGTGCTGTTTTACCCTGTCAGTCTGTCACGGTGTCACTCTAGCACCTGAGCACCTCACACGGAACACGAATCTAGCCCAGCTGTAAGTCGAAAGCTGAGTCCTTGTCTTTTTAGTCTGTATTATTGTATATGCAAGGATAGTATTGTGGTTTGTAGTTCAAATTGTGTCTTTTGATGTGATGAAATGGCCAAAACAATGCTATTGGTAATTTTTTGAAAAGACTCGCAGCATTATTATACATAATTTATTAGGGAAAGTGAAGCTCTATGGAATCCTTATAATATACATTACACTGGTGATGGGCTGGTCTATCAGAATGAGAGTTGAGCGTTCTCTGCCATACCCATAGCTTACTCTGACTGTTCCTTTTACTTATATATTTTCTAGATCTCAAGTGACGGCGTCTTTTCCGTGGATTGACCTCCCTACTGCCAACCCTGGCAGATTGGGAGACAAAGCGTCACATTTTTCCTTTGCCCCTCAACTTTCCCTTTATAATTGCTGAGGGGCACAGGGCCTTGGGTGGGGCTTTTGTTTCCCGGGCGTTTCCTCCTCAGCTCCCCGCCTTTGAGTGGCTTCGGTCACCTGGGCATTATTAGTGGTAAGCTGGGAGGGTTCTGTGGGGGGCGCTCGGTTATGGCCTTGGCCTTGCTCGGGACCTTGGGGCTGCTCGGCCAGACAGCCTGAGGAACAGCAACAACAACAACAACCAATGTGGCCCAGGTTGTCAAACCCGAGTAATTTTGTTTGAAGATTTGGGCTAGCCTAAAGTTGAAACATCTCTGATTCTCTGAATAGCCTAGCCTAGTTCCTAAACTTTGTTAGTTTGCCATCATGCCATGGTACATAGGCTAGTGATTGTGGTGCTATCTGTGGTGTGGCTGCTCAGTATTTTCTTACAATGTTATCAGTTTTTGACACTTTTGTGGAAAATATTTATTTATAGGCTTGGCCTAGGCAATAGCCTAGGCCTACCACAATTTGTCCGCGTTTTAGGCTGGCCTATTTATGTTTTGCATATTTGCTTCAATATACTGTAGGCTAGCCTAGGCTAGTGTTTGTAATTAGAAATCTCAGAAAGGTGCGATCAACACATTTTTTATCAATAGGCCAAGGACTATTAGGCTATTATCAATAGGCCTATTATAATTATTAGCCTAGGCTATGTGGAGTAAGGAGAAGAGGGAGGGGAGCGAAGGGGGGGGGGGGGGAACTCAAGACAGAGCAAGAATAGGGACAACACAAAACACAACAGAAAACAATGAACACACAAAAACAAAATACAAATTCACACCCATCTAGGTAATCCAGGAGAAGACACAGAGACCAGGGTCACCAAGGTCCCTCCAGCACTCCCCCGGCCCCCGACCACACGGAGAGGTTCTGATCTCGGCAGGCAGACATGCAGCGGTGCCTAAGACACAAGCCCGCCCACCACACTTCCAGGCGCACCCTTCATATTAATCGTCTCCCCGGGCCAGGCGCCTGATGGACTATTATCTAGTCCAATTTGCGCCCGACCTCTTCCCCCAAATGACCACGTGTTCACTCATCTATTCACAAGCATTCTCTATTCATTCCTGTTTATTACCACTTCTCTTGCCTGATCTATAGTCATTCCTCTATCATCCAAAGCTACATACATAAAATGTTGAGACAGAGTGCTCCACACATACGTGCAGTTTCAGTCTCTTGTCCTAATGGCGGCGTTCCAGGCAACCCTGTTAAGGGCTGCTTCACTTGTCAAGTTTTTAAATTTGAGATCGGCACGTATAGCCCGATCCCAGGTCTTCCTTGGTCCCCCCCGTGGTGCAGCTCCCTCCACAATCACAGACCTGCATCTTTTCACTCAATTTTGTTCATCCATTCTCTCCACATGTTCATACCATCCCAGTCTACTTGTACGCATCTCCTCGATAATACTCTTTATACCTATACGTCTCCTCAGCTCAACATTTGTTATTCTATCCTGCAGCCTGGCCCCACACATCCATCTCACCATTCTCATCTCATTACGTTCCACTCTGTTGACATCCTCTACTTTAACGGCCCATGTTTCTGAGGCATACGTCATTGCACTTCTAACACATGAGGCATACACCTTTCCCTTCAGGGGAAGAGGCATTCTTTTCATGGTCAGAATTGACAGCAGTTTTCTGAACTTCCCCCAGCCACATCTAATTCTAGCGACAGTGGCAGCCTCGGCCCTTCCACCGGTAGAGATGGTATCTCCTAGGTAACAAAACTTGTCCACCAGCTCCAATGACTCATTTCCAAAATTCACAGCCACAGGATCATCATTTAACACAAGCTCGCCTTTGCACACTACGCACTCAAATTTCTCTATTTCTGACTTATCCTTCGACAGGGGTCCTTTTATTCTACTACAGCGCTTACTCCCATGGTGTACCCAACATCGACAGATGCTGCATCGAATCGAGTTAGCGCCCACACCCTTTCCACACACTGCACATGAGTATGCACCACTCTTTTCCACATTGTCTCATCTCAATCTACAATGCATAACCTTGGTTTTGTTAATATTGATTCTTAAACCCTTGCTTGCCATGCCCTCTCTCCATCTTCTGAATTTGGCCTCAGCATCTTGCACATTGTCAGCTATTAGGACTAAATCGTCTGCATAAAACAGTTCCCACGGGAGTCCGGATCTAAAAATTCTAGACAGTGCCTCCAGGACCATAATAAAGAGGAGGGGGCTTAACACTGAACCCTGATGAACTCCAACACAGACTGTGAACTCCTCACTCAGTACACCTTTCACCCTCACCGCAATTTGTGAATCCTCATACATCTTCATTATCACACGAACCAGCCACTCTTCCACACCAAGTTTCCTCATAGCCCACTGCACAACATCTCTAGGCATGGTCTATAGCGCGTCTGACTGCTAATCAAAGGGTCGGCAGTTCAATCTCAGGCCGTGCCATTGGTAGATGTCAAGAGTTTGGACACTCAGGTCTAGCAATTTGTGGCAAATGTGTAGTAAATTCCCTGTAACAAGGGCATACCCTAGTCCTGTCAATCAAGGGAGTGTACGGCGTTAAACACTGCATCATACTGAACCAAGTTTTAGTATTTTCTCCCAAGCTGCCTGGCCGAACAGCCCCAAGGCCCCAAGCAAGGCCAAGGCCATAACCGAGCGCCCCCAGAGAACCCTCCCTGCCGGCCACAATAAAGCCTGGGTGACTGAAGCCACTCCATGGCGGGGAGCTGAGGAGGGTGCGGAAACGCCCGGGAAACCAAAGCCCCACCCAGGGCCCTGTGCCCCTCAGCAATTATGAAGAGAAAGTTGAGGGGCAAAGGAAAAATGTGACGCTTTGGCTTCCAATCTTGGTATATTGGGAGGTCAATCCACGGAAGAGACGCCGTCACTTGAGATCTAGAAAATATATAAGTAAAAGGAACAGTCAGAGTAAGCTATGGGTATGTATTTACTAGTAGTGATGTCTGTTTCAGAAATTGGTATGGTCAATGATTGTCATTTTATACTTTTTCTACCCTCAGCCCCACAGTTGTGGCTGACTCACACCCGGGTTAATAATGGTTCCAGTATCCCAGCTCATTGACTCACCACCAACAAAGTAAGAGGTAAGATCTTAATTGGTCTGTCTGTTTACCTCCAGTCACAAACAGTACATTCAATAACTATTTTGGTTCAAATTAACTTAGTAGTTCATTCCACCATTCTCCACATAGTTTCTCTTGATTAGCACAATATATTATCATCTCTTAAACATATTTAAAGTTCTTTAGAATTAATCGTTAAGAGTTACTTCATTCATCACTGCCAATTAATCATGCTTATGGAGGTGAGGATTTGCTGCTATGTTAATTTGAGCAAAATACTGTACAGTACTATATAATATTTTGGTGACTCAGCCTGGGGTAGCTAGTAGAATTTTTTTAAATTGAACATTATAAATTAATGGTAGTCCCCCATCTCGCTACACTTGGATATTGGATTTTGTTGTTGTAGGGTTAATAACAAAAGTTATTTGGTGCATATTTGATAAATAATTGTTATCATCAGCCTATTTAGGTACTTACTTACCTCAACGTTAGAGGGTCTAGGACTCTAGGAGCTTACTCTATAAATTGGCAACATTTATTATGTAGGGATAAATATTGGTTTATAATGTAAAAGGAAGACAACATTAAGCTGTAGTAAACTCTTTAAGTGTTTTCTATGCCACAGCCATAGGCCATGGCATGGTCAGTAGTGTGTCTGACTGCTTATCAAAGGGTCTGCAGTTCGATCCCACCCTGTGTCATTGTTAGACGTCAAGAGTTTGGACGCTCAGGTCTAGCGATTCATGACAAATATCCAGTCAGGTCCCTGTAACAAGGGTACGCCTTAGCCCTGTCAATCAAGGGAGTAGGCTATAATATGTATATGTATATGCTCAGGCCCAATCCCCACTTTTCCCATGTTTATTTTTTATTTTCTATTTTACTCTATTTTATTATTTGTTTTTGTTTTTATTTTCAAGGGAGTGTACGTTGTTGTTGTTGTTGTTGTTGTTGTTCCCGTTCCCCAAGCTACCTGGCCAAACAGCCCAAGGCCCCGAGCAAGGCCAAGGCCATAACCGTGCGCCCCCACAGAACCCTCCCTGCCGACCACAATAAAGCCTGGGTGACCGAAGCCATTCCATGGCGGGGAGCTGAGGGGGGTGCGGAAATGCCCGGGAAACCAAAGCCCCACCCAGGACCCTGTGCCCCTCAGCAATTATGGGGCAAAGGAAAAATTTGACGCTTTGGCTTCCAATCTTGGTAGATTGGGAGGTCAATCCACGAAAGGGATGCCGTCACTAGAGATCTAGAAAATATATAAGTAAAAGGAACAGTCAGAGTAAGCTATGGGTATGGCAGAGATCACTCAGTTCTCACTCTGATAGACCAGCCCATCACCACACGTGTACGTTGTTAAAAACTGCATCAAACTTCATCATTGGAGACTATTTATTACACTTGTAGTAAGGTTTACAAGATACAGTACTGTAGATGTAAAGCTTCATTATCAGTATTGATTGAAAGGCAGTTCCATGTTTTGTATGGGCATGTTTTGGTCACCTGATGGCCACTCCATGATGCACAACCTTCTTTGGTGTCCCTGTCAAGTCTTCTAACCCAGAGATCCTTCCTCAGTACCTTGTCCCAGGGTTTCCTTAGTCTACCAACTGTAATTCTTGCTTCCTCGTCCACTGTATTTTTACCAGTTTTATCCATTCTTTCCACATGGCCAACCTTTGCAGTCTGATGGTATACCTCGCCTCCCTGATACACTTTATGGTAAGATCCTGTGTAGCGGGTAGAACTGTTTTTCAGATGCCTATTTACTAAGAAACATTGAACAATATCTTTAACCTAACCTAACCAAAATCCTAACCTAACCTAAGCTAGTATATTAGTGGACTATTTATGAATGTAAAATGTAAAAATATATTATAACATTACCAATTTATAGAGATATAAGAACAGGTCCTCCCGCTACACAGGATTATACCCACTTTATACCAAGTTGTTCTTTGAACATGGCTCTTACATTTATCTTGTGTCGGTCCCAGTTTTGTTTTTTTATTTTGCAAGTTTTACATTATAATTTGTAACTTCAGTACTGTACACTACTTGCATGTTACGTATCTTATGTCTCGCTACCAGATTGCAGATGACCTAGGGATACTGATCTGGGAGGACCTGATGTTCGCGTGCAGCATGTACCCCGTCGGGGACGCGTTCCTGGACAGTGTGAAGGCGGAGGTGGTGACCCAGCTACGTCGCCTCCACCACCATCCCAGTATACTACTGTGGGCCGGGAATAATGAGAACGAGGCGGCACTCAGAGATGATTGGTATGTATATATGTACTGTACTGTATGTATGTATGTACTGTATGTTTGTATATATGTATGTACAGTACAGTACAGTATTTATGTGTACAGGGTATCAACGAAAACAGAGTCCGTTATTTTTAGCCTATTATTTTATATGTAAAGATAAAATTAGGGTTTATAGTTCAAATTATATCTTTGTAGATGATGAAATGGCCAAAACAATGCCTATTTCACGTTAATTTTCATGTGTTCGTTGTGATATGCTTTTAAGTCTTCAAACAAAATAGCTCCGGTTTGACACCCTGTATGTACGGATGTATATACAGTAAAATCTCGCATCCCACGATTTATTGGTACCGAAATATTACCGTGGGACCGGAATTCGTGGGATGCAGAGTATTAAAGTAATGGGGAAAATTACAAAAGTACTGGAGGCTATCGTTTGGGCGACTATATTGACCCTCACTATACA